>FR997826.1:17500000-18750000 GCA_905475405.1 Schrankia costaestrigalis
CTAAAAGTATTAGGCGGATTCTCAGTTATATCAATAATTCCACTTGCATATTGTGGCAAGAAAATTGAAGGCGAAGGAGAATCAATAACATGGGGAATGTTATTTTCATTCAGCCTATTTTGTTGTTCCCAATTGTGAATATAATCTTGTACATTTTGAATATTTGTTAAATTGATGGGCTTTCTGTTATATGCATTAGTTTCACTAATTTGTGTTTGTACTCTGTTTCTAACCAAACTGGGCGATATACTCCTCAAAGTATTGGTGTCATTTATAGCTTGAACACCAGCTTCATAAAGTAACTTGATCATGTCAAGGGTTTTCGATTTTTTACTTCTAGTACTCTCTGAATTTTTGGTAGGGGTTGTTTTACAACCATTATTTACAGTTTCCTCGCTAGTTGTAACATCAACATCAATGACTGAGTCAGTTCTTGTAGTATCAATTGTTGTGTTATGGAAGTTTTGTATACCATTGCTATTATGAGCATTGTTAATATTTTCCTCATGTATTGTGACATTTTCATTGTTTCTTCTTGATCTTGTATTTTCATGTACTGAGTGATGTGAATTTTGGGTACCAATATTGCTTGCATTTCCTTCTCTAGTTGTAACATCGACATGAATGCATACACTGTCATGTTTTGTTTTTGACTTTCTTAATTTATCTAAAGTTTTTTGATTAGTAGCTATCAATGCATCAAAATCTGCATAATCATCAAGTATATTATAGGTTTCTATAGCACCTGTAGATGGAATTTCTAAATTTTCATTGGAGGTGACCTCTATAGTATTTGAATCAACAGTAATTTTGTCAGTTTTATCTTCAATTAGTATACAGTCATCATCGTCATCATCATTTCTTACACAAGAGTTCACATTACTATGATTTCTCAAATTACTATTAGTGTCAGGGTCACAGTCAATAACAATAGTTTCTGTAGGAATTTCAATAATTTGAATATCATCATCATCATCTTTTTGTGAATTTTCCTGTAAATTATTTTCTATGGCAGACAGTTCTTTTAGAGTATTATTAAATAATTCATCATTTTTAATAAAAGTTTGATTGTCTTTCGAAGTACTTGGTATTGGGTTAAATGCTAAGGAATTAATGGATTTATATTCTACTGTTTTATTACTATCTGAACTATAACTGCGCTTCCCAATGTCACAATTAGGGATAACAGTGATTGTATGGGAATCCAAACATGTAGAATTTGATTGTTGATTGTTTTGAGAGGTCTCTTGTACATTTATTTCTTGACTATGGTATATTTTACACCTGGATTTTCTTAAAAAATTACTACTGGTGCTAAAAATGTCAGGAAGATCATCAACATCATCTTCTGGGTTATAAAGTCTTATTTGTTTCCGAGGTGTGCTGTATGATAAATCAGTATCTTTTTGTGGTTCGGCAATAGGGGAAGAACTATCAGGTAGAATATTTGTATGTTCATTTCTTTGAGATACAATTTCCATGTCTTGATTACTTTGAAGTGGTCTCTTTGTAGCAGTAGCATCATTTGAATTGTCATAAAGTTTTTCAAGATCATTTAAAGACAGCATAGGTTGTTTACTACTACTATGAGCTCTTTTCATGTTGTACTGTCTCTTAGTACGACAATAACTAAATTCACCAGATTTAGATGTTAAGAAATTTGTTTTCAAACACGAAGCGGTGTCGTTAAAAACAGGCTTGTTTTCTTTGGACCTTTTTGGTCGATTTTCTTTATCTGTTTTCCTAGATCCAGATCGTTTTTCCTTATTATGGTTATTACTTTTACTATTGTTTGACATGTTTTCCTTGATCCAAATTAATAAAAAGCTTTCCTGTTAGTAGCTTATAGGAATAGCTTACATTCAAACAATCTTATACGAACTATTTATCACCAATTTCAGTTCGCTCACAAACATACTAAATCTAAAAGAAACTTCATATCTTTGGCACTTTCTTTGTGTAATATTATAATGAATATACGTAAATAAATAATACTAAAACTAAACTTGTATGTAATAGAAGAATTATAATAATTTGTATGTGATTGTTCTTCTTCTTCTTCTTTTTGTTAAATATGGCTTCATCATTATCTGATGATTCTGCCAACGTCAAGGTGGAGAGGAAAATAATTTAAACTGGTTGACCAATTGAATAAATTTTTTAACATTAACTTACTTGGTGATTACAATAAAAAAAAACATATTTATATACAAAAAATAAAATAATCAATACACATTACTATGACCTTACTAAGCTATAAGACAATATGATTAATAGAAATGAACCTAGCCAGAATATTAATTAAAGGAGAATGAGCCAAAGTTAAAAGAAAAGGAATGTTTATAGGTCGAGGAATATTTACAGGTAGTAGATCGTATAAAGGAACAGACAATCTAGGGCAAGAAAAAAATATATGTTCTAAAGTACCTTCTTCGAGACCGCACTCACAAAGAGAATGATCCCTAACCCGAATTTTAGAAAGAAAAACTGGAGAACAAACAAATCCCAGGCGTAGGCGAATTATGACCGAGGTCGAATGTTTGTTAATATTTTTTTGGTGGAAAAACCAAGGTCTGGGCGGCAAATCAGGTTGAATGGAACCAAAGAATTTTCCTTTTAATAATTTTGAAGATTGCCACTCTTCATTCCACGAATTAAGTAGTGATGATTTGGTATCAGAAATAAGATCACGAGAGTGACAAAATTTATATGAGAAGATCCCTGTTTGAATAGCTGTTCTAGCACACGAATCCGCCATTTCATTATCAGATATACATGACTAGGAATCCATGCAAGAACCACATCAATTCCAGCCAAGTGACATCTATGTAATGCAGATTTAATGTTTAAAATTATAGAGAAATTACTTGATGACCGAAAAGGATTTTTTAGCAAATCCATAAGGCAACTCATAGAGTCAGTTAAGATTAAGGATTTTTTAAGATTGTGAGACTCTACGAAAGATATTGCTTCAAAGAGAGCAATAGACTCGCCAGAAAAAATAGAGTTTTTAGGGTGTGACATAAAACTGAGAATTATTTTAAATTCAGGAATCCATACTGCAGAACCCACTGGACTGTCTAAAGACAATTTAGAAGCATCGGTGTATATGGTTACCCAATCCTTCCAATCACAGGACAAGATACTATTCATTAATTTATTAGCATTAAGGGAAGACTTACTAATGCCGAAATCCAGAAGAATTTGTGGCTGAAATGTTAGGGACTTAAAATTTGTTTCAAAAAGACACAAAACAGAAGATGTCTTAATGGGTACGGATTGATTTTTAAAACGAATGAGCGATTTAACCAAAAGAGGATAAGGCTTATTTGTCCAGTAAGGAGAGGTATTAACAAGATTGTGAAGTGAATCAATAATTGGAATAAGAGGATGACTGCTGAATTGCATGACCCTTAACATATATCTATCAGCTAAAAATTGTCGACGCAGATGAAGAGGAGGCTCTAAACACTCAACTTGAAGGGCATTGATTGGAGAACATTTCATTGCACCAGTAATGATACGTAGGCACTTAGACTGAATCCTTTCCAGTTGGGCCAATGCAGTTTTGTTACACGGCTCAAGCAGAAAGGACCCATAATCAAAGTGACCACGAACTATAGCATTGTATAACAATTTTTGGCAAAAAGGATGGGAACCCCAGCGAACACCTGAAAGAGCCCGCATGACGTTAACTCCCCTTTCACATTTCTTGACGATGTAATTTAAGTGTGGTAAGCCTGTTAGTTTGGAATCCAGAATAAAGCCTAGAAAATTTGCGTTTTCTACTATTGGAATTGAACTTCCGCCAACTGAAAGACAAATATTAGGGATGGAGCGTTTGCGAGAAAAAACTACTGCATTACACTTTGAAGGTGAAAGAGAAAGGTGATGATTCCCTAGCCATTGATTTAAGTAAAAAAGAGCCGAATTAAGATTAGATGTAGCGTTGGAAATGGAAGACGATACAGACAATATAGCCACATCGTCGGCATATTGAAGAATCCTACAAAATGAAGAAACTGCGTGCTCAAGATCAAAAGTGTAAATGTTATATAAGATTGGACTAAGAACCGACCCCTGCGGAAGGCCTTTCCAAATGCTACGAGGGGGTAACATTGCTCCTTGATGCTTTACTACAATAGAACGATCCATTAACATACAACAAATAAAATTAATTATTCTCGCAGGAATACACAATTTTAACATTTTCTGTTTAAGTAAAGGAAGATAAACATTATCGTAAGCAGCAGTTATATCTAGAAAAACCCCAATAGCATCCTCGTTCTTTGAAAAAGCTATACGAACTTCTGATGTAAACACACTCAGGCTATCTAAGGTGCTTCTTCCCTTTCTGAAACCAAATTGGGATGAGGAAAGCAAACCTTTACTTTCAAGGAACCATTCCAATCTATTTTTGATGAGATGTTCCATAATTTTTGCAAGCACTGAAGACAAAGCAATTGGCCGGTACGAAGCGGGGTCCTCTGGATCCTTACCTGGTTTTAGAATCGGTACAATGACTTGAGTTTTCCAAGATGAAGGAATAATTGCAGAAACAAAGATATTGTTAATAATATTGAGAAAGATGACTTTGCAAGCTTTCGAAGATTTGGTAATAAAAGAATATGGTATGCCATCAATGCCAGGCGAAGAATCTGGTAAATGATCAAGGGCACAAGTCAATTCAGAAAAAGAAAACGGTTCGTTAAACTCTTCTACCTGGGATACAGGAACAAGAAGGTTCGAAGAAATAAGACAATTGTGTTCTGGAACTGAAGGTGGAGCTAGTTTACAAAGAAAACCAAAAAGAAAAGAATTCTGATCATCTTTTGTGAGCGAGGAATCATGTAAGCTCTTCCGAAAAGCTTTTATGTTTTTCCAAACAAGTGAAATTGGAGATAGGGGGGACAAAGACTCGCAGAATTTGCGCCAACCAAGAGATTTTTTAGATGAAAGCAGCCTTGCAGTCCTAGCAGCTGTCTTTTTATATGTCAAAAAATCAGACATAGATAGGGAGTTTTTAAAATTAATTTCTGCTACTTTACGTGAACGAACGCTGGCTGTACATTCTGCGTCCCACCAGGGAGGAGAGGCAGAAAAGTTGCCAGTCTGATTTTTTAAAGGAATACTAGAGTCGGCAGCTGAGAGTAAGAAGGATACGAAAGAATCATAGATAGAGAGAAAATTATTAATATCTAATGTTGGAATGAAACTCATAAAATTTTCTAATGTGATTGAGAACTGAGTCCAATTGGCTCGAGATAGCTGATATTTACATAAGGGCTGAACAAAGCGGGAACTAAGATGAGGAGAATTGGACTGTAGATATGATATAACTATAGGCAAATGATCACTACCAAACGAATTTTGAAGAACTGTCCACGTAACTTGTGGAACTAAAGAAGGAGAACAAAGGGAAAGATCGGGAACACTTTTATTTTGAGAAGGAGACACTCGACGAGTCCCAGATCCGTCATTTAAAACACATAAATTACAATCATCTAATAAATCTAATAAAAATGAGGCACATGAATCGTTATAATGTGAACCCCATAGGGAGTGTTTACAGTTAAAGTCACCTAAAACAAAAACTGGGGAAGGGACTAAAGAAAGCAAAGATTTAAGGTCGGAAAATATATTAGGATGAGGATGAGGAATATAAACTGAAACAAATGATATATCCAAAGTTCTCACCGCTACGATCTGAAAATTTCTAGAGTAATTTGGTAAAGAAATTTGATTAAAAGAAACATTTCTATTAATTAATAGAGCACAACCAGCCTTACCATCAGCTCTGTCGTCCCGAAGGCACGAATATCCAGATACTCTAAAACATGTTTCAGGTCTAAGCCATGTTTCAGACACAGCAAAAACGAACGGCTTAAATTTATTAATCAAAAAAGTAACATCGTGTTTATTCCGACGAATACTTCTAGTATTCCATTGAAGGACTTTGTGATCCATTATTTAAATTATTACTTGATAATACGGTTAACAGTTGTTCAACGAGAACGGAAACATTGTTCGGTAAAGCATCCGAGAATTTCGAAAGAATATTTGCTAACGAGCAAATAAGGAGTTCTACTAAGTTGTCATTAGGTGTAAGCATCGGTGTAGTTTCTAATGAGGAAAGAAGGGCACACCCATTGGGTTGAGAAGAAGGAAGAGATGTTATTATATCATTATGAGAAACTTTATCATAAGATTTACCTAATTTGGAAACGGGACGAGGTGAAAGTAAAACAGTTTTTTTATATGAAGTGGACGGAATGACTGGAGGAGAGCGAGACCGAGAAGTAGAATGGACTGATTGAAGAGAAGGATTAGCTGCTACTTCAGAAAACAGCCGCTTAGGTTGTGAGAACCTAGCGGATGCTTCCATATAGCTTATATTTTCTTGGGACATTACCGCTTTTATAGACTTTTGTCTACCGTGCTCGGGACATCTATAGTCAGTTGCCTTGTGGCTACCACCACGACATAAAAAGCAGGAGACATCAGAGTTTGGGATAGAACAGCTATCCCCAGGATGAGGCTGTGCACACTTGAAACACCGAGGAGAAGATCGGCACTGTTTTGCAATATGACCAAACCTACAACAGTTTCGGCATTGTATTGTAGGAAGTTGATATGTAGTAACTGGGAGTGAGGTGTGAAAACAATATATGTTTTGTGGTAAATTTTGGCCTAAAAACGTCAAAACTACTGAATTAGATGGAGACCATTTTGTCTCACCATCTTTAATACCTTTAATGTTAAGGCGTCTAGCCCTGACTACTTCTCCATAATTATCTGGAGTTGCTATATTATTAACAAGTTCCTCCAAGGACCAATCCGTTGGTATATCACGAACAACTCCCATTCGAAATACTTGATATCTTGGAATGTACGCCTTAAATTTGCTTGTCTCCAATATGTTTGAATAGCAAAAACTATTTGCAGACGTGGCAGAATCAAACTCAACAGAAATTCTGTTGCGTCCTATTTTACGTATACCGCCTTCTTTGATTCCGGAAATTTTATGTCTATGCATAAATTTTGCGAAATTTAAAATTTTAAAAATGGCGCCAGAAGTAGGCTCATTTTCATTACATGATACAAATACCATAAATGGACACTTTTTCACATTCCGTGTATTTTAACTTGGCATCATTATCGTAGCCAGGTTTAACAAAGACAGATTGAATAGATTCACTAGGTGATCTATTCTTTTTTTCCTCAATCAAATCAATATCTGACGGGGCCGCTCTTTTAAGAACTCTTGCAGGAGTTTTACCTCCGCCCCCATCTGGGGGCTCTTCCATTACTACTAATAAATAAAAAAATTAACTTACTCCAAACCAGTAACAAAAATAACAACTAACATAAATAACACTATTTCACCAAGTAAGAATTTTATAACAAAGAAACCAAAACCATGCACTCTCCACCAAGCGATGACTCGAGAAAAAAAACTATGTGATTGTTGAATTATTATCTATCTGTTACTTGTCAACAAATTGTCATTTGTCATGTAATTCCTGTCATTCCTATATTAAGCTCGGTCAACTCACAGCTATTCTGATCGACGGCGACTGCAAGAAAAGTGGTTTAGTAATTTTTCGGGGCAGCGATCACCGATCATAAATATTTTTTTAATATTTAGTTATCACCGATCTTGTAGTCTTCCTTTCATAACAGACGTGTATCCCGCTATCAACAGACATAATTATTACCAACATAACAATGTTAGACTGACATCATAGAAATAATATACCTATTTTAGTTTGTCACCTTTGTGGCGCAGTCGGTATATTACATGGCTGCTACGCAGAGGTCTCGGGTTCGATTCCCGCTCAATGCAAATCTTTGTGTGCATGAACATGATTGTTTGCATTGGTCTAAATGTTTTCTATGTATATTATGTATGTATTTACAAAAAAAAAGTATTTAAGTATGTTTATCCGTTGTCTAGTACCCATAGTACAAGCTTTGCTTAGTTTGGGACTAGATGGCGTTGTGTGAATGTGTGAGGATTATTTATTTATTTCAATAGGGTTTCATGTATGGTGAGGGTGGCAGTAGTGAACCAAGTATGCAGGAACTACAATGAACCACTATGGGAAGTAGCCACATTGTAAAAATTCGCATGGTAGAATGCACCCGTGCACTGGTATATTATGGTATTGATAATACGCACTCCCTATTGGCTGGCAATAAGCTGTGGTAAATGACCGATGAAAAATTATTTATGTCCCGTGAGTGGTGTTGAATAGTCCATTTATCGGGGAGCCCCCACCATCCCCGTCACTTGCAATCCGTGATGACATCACTAAAAAACAGAGCTCATGACCTCTGTGACCCTGAACATCTTGGACAGGAGCTGGGACATGTTCAGGAGGTACTCAAACAGAATGGATAAGTGGACAGATGACTCGGTTTCACAAAAAATGCACACGTCCTGAGGTAAGAAGACAGACTGCCTACATGCCTTACATCAGAGGAGTAACTGATAAGATCGGCACGGTGTTAAAGAAGTACTCCATACACACCGTATACACACCTGAAACAAAGGTGAACAGCCTTGTGGGTACGCCGAAGGATGTGGTGCCGTTTCAAACAAAATAAATTGCAGCTGCGGTAGTTCCTATATAGGTCAGACTAAGCGGACCATAGTTGAATTGTCAAAGAACATATTGCTGCTGTAAAAAACCACCAGGTGTCGAAGTCAGCGATTGCGGAACATTTACTACAAGCAGGCACGAATCACTGGATTGAATTTCTTCGTCCACAAGTCCTCTTTACGGAACGCCACTTCTAATCAAGAGTCGTACGAGAAGCGATTGAAATCAAAAAGCATAGGACTTTCAATCGAGAAGATGGTTATAAGTTATCCGCGACATGGAATCCAGTGATCAAAAAACATTACCTCACTTTGATTCACAATCGGTGAAACATCAGAATAGGGACACGGTTAGTGTTGTGTGCAAAATGAGGGTAGAAAGAAAATTTCTACCTCGGAGACGGAGTTGTGACATCGCTGCATCAGTCTACTCGTGACCATGGCTGGTGTAATCTGGCCGAAACGTCGAGAGCCTCAAAGGTAAATTATTACTTAATATTTACCGAATAATAATAATATCGTGTTAATACCCGTGTTAATAATATTTATATAAAATGAAACACGAAAGTTTTAAAGTTAATACTCATAAATGCCTCTTAAATAATACAAAAATATATAATTGTTTGTTTATCGTACAATAAGTTCAAGTTTCCCTCCAATGGAGGATTTATACCTATTTTAATATACTATGATGATAATAGAAGTTTAGTGTTTTTAATATATAAATAAATTGAACTAGAAACAAATAATATTAAAGAATTTAATAGTTGATGTTATTTAAAAGTTTGTATTACTTTGTTGGAAAGTAAGTAAGGCAAAACTAGACTAGAAACTAGAACAAAAATGTATTATTCTTTGTACAAATTAAAGTTTTTAGCAGCAAGTTGGGCGGTAATGTACTGAACAAGAGAGACGGTTATATAAGCTAAGTTATAGCTCGGTACTGTACCGTGATGAGCCGTAAAGAGCGAAGCCTCTACGGTACAGTGTTACAGTACAATGTCGACCAGTCGCGGTCTGCGTCTTCCGTCGAACGCGCGTACTGTTCGAAACGCGGACGAAACGTGGCTAAGAAAATAAAATACGATATTATTGTAACTAAATTTGAATTAAACACAATTAGTGGTAACTATCTATATATTAAATATTTATGAACGTTTTAAACGATAGAAAAAATACTTTTTTTTTGTAATTCGATTGAAAAAGTTTTGAATATTGCATGAAGCGCGAAAGTCGATCGTGGGAAATGTAAAACATAAACTTTGTGTTTATTTTCATTGTCCTTACTTAGAGTTTAGTATTTTATTATATTACCATACTGATAAAAACAGTGAGCTCTTTTTTGTCCAAACAAAATGTTGTTCTGGTTACAACAATATTTGCAAATAGTTTTTTCGTTTAGGAACATTTGTTCAATTTCAAGGGTAAGGTTTACTATCATAAGTAAATCATAGTTTAGGCACGTACGTTCTGCTTGCTTAAAAAAAGAACATGACTGGCCAACATAAGGTTTTATATGTATACAAACATACTCTATGATATAACATTGTAAGTATCTTTCAGTATCTATGTATTGTTATGTAATGAAAGGGCTGAGGGCTCACGTTTGAAGCTATGTAATTGTCAGTCCTAATTACACATGTTGGAACATGTGAACACAACTTTTTAGTTAGGAGCTATACTTATACAATATTTTGTATACAAATTCCTATTGTAAAGATGTGATGTCCCAATGTAGAGACGTGTCTGGTCTGTACATTAAAGGAAATTTGCCCAAAGTAGTTTTAATAACACGCTGGCAAGACGGGGTTAGTATTAATATAGGTACGATAATTTATTTATTTCTTACATTACATTCAATTATTATTTCAATAGAATTAAATTCTTAATACATAATGTGCGACTGGTTCTTAAATAAGGAAAGACCTGTAGTAAAAGTAATAGCGACTTTCAACAGTTCACAGTTTGCTTTAAAAACGTAAGTACATAGATACTACGTAACTACGTAGGCATAAGGTTATTCGTTATATTTCACATTGTTCCGTCTTCGTTGCCGCTTCCTGTTGCTTGAAGTTCATTCTGATCCTATGATTCTGCAGGCATGGGACAAACGTGTCCTGTCACCTGTGCAGTTCCACTTCAATCATTAAATGATATTACATCAAGTAAAATAGAAAACACAAAGAGGATAGGAAATACTAAATACAGTAGTTATTTCAGCAAACCATGAATGTGTGTATTACAATAATTTAGCACGATCTAGCAAGTTTTAAGTTTTTCTTCGTTTACTTTCTTTGTATGACACCAATCGTAGTGACAGGCTAGTGACAATTTGTTTTCTTAGTCCGTCATTATGAACATTTTGTGGCGCTACCTTTATCGGCAAAGCGATGCTTGAATTTTTATTACGAAATCAATGAATTTATTGAGCATATCGTTTGAATTGTTATATTAGTGAAACTATTGATAGTGACTGATAAATAGTTGATAATAAGCAACGTTTATTAACAATGGGTGATACTTTAGAATATTAATTGAATTGTTACTGATATTAATATATTGAATCAAATACTTTATCAAAATACCTAGATACTGGCACTTGAATTGCCTAATGTATTCTTTATTTGAATATTAGCATAACTAACTTTTTTTTTCGTGTCGTTTATGGATTTTTGTATGCCTTGTCATGTGTTTTTTTTGTACATTTTATTACTTACAATAAAACAATTGATTTCAAGGTCTGGCAAAGAAAAATCTTTATTCTGTCAGAGAATTGAAACATTTACAAAAAGTCTACCCGTAGCCGGGGTTTGAGCCGGGGCCGTCGGGGCGGAGGTTGGGTGTTGTATCCGCTTAGCCACGAACGCTGTTCGAATAGTCGCAAAATTACTGTATATATTCAAGGATAATTAATTGCAGTTTTGAATGAGAGTCATAAACCTGCTTCTGATAGTGAAGTGAGTGTTGTTATATACTAAGTATTATAAACTTTCATTGATAAATAGTTGATTCTCATTATTTATTTAACTTACAAAATTTATCATGCTACGCTCACCGAAGAAACAACAAAGCTTATCTAACCCAGACCTTCCCTCTACTTCTGAATCTCCAATGCACGCCACTGCGCGCAAGCGTAAAACACCAGAGGATGATCTATCGGATATGTTTTGCTCGCTGAAATCTGACTTAATGAGCTCTTTAAATGATTGGCGTAATGATATGAAATTACAATTTGAACAAATAAACCTTAATTTATCCAGCATAAAAACTGACCTAGACGAGTATAAATGCGAGATGAGAAAGGAATTTACCTCGTTAATAACAGATCAATCCAAAATCTGTTCTCAGTACGCAGAATTATCAAAGGAAGTTTGCCATGTTAAAGAGTCAAATGAATTTATGGCTTGCCAGTTCAATGATGTAAAGAAACAGGTTCATGAGCTATCTAACCAGACGAATGAGAAATACACTAATACAATCACGACTCTTGAATCTAAAATTGATATCTTGGAGCAACAAGCCAGGCAGTGTAACATCGAGATTGCAAACATGCCTGAAAAACGCGGTGAAAACCTCATAACTATTCTTGAAAACCTAGGCAAAAAGATCGGTTGTTCAATAAAAAAAGATGACATAGTGGCAATACATCGCGTTCCTCACGCTACGCAGAGCAATAAACCCAAGAACATAATCGCGAAATTTACTACAAGGATTCAACGTGATAACATAATCAGCGCATATAGACTAAAAAAAGGATTGGCATCTGATCAGCTGGGAGTGTCAGGAACACCGCATACAGTCTACATTAATGAGCATCTTACCCTGCGCAACAAACAGCTTTTTCATACGGCACGAGTGGCAGCTAAAAAAGAAGG
Organism: Schrankia costaestrigalis; assembly: GCA_905475405.1. Classification (NCBI taxonomy): domain Eukaryota; kingdom Metazoa; phylum Arthropoda; class Insecta; order Lepidoptera; family Erebidae; genus Schrankia; species Schrankia costaestrigalis. The sequence continues at coordinate 17,512,481 of FR997826.1, forward strand.
TTTTAAGTATGTATGGACCAAGCATTCGACCATACTCGTCAAAGAAAATGATAATTCTCCAGCTATGGCCATCCGGTCATCCAAGGACGTGGATAAAATTAAGGCAAACCTTAAAAAACCTGCTAATATTATCCCTATTTAAATTTAAATTTAAGCAAATATTTATATTGCACCTAGGTTATCAGTATGTTATTTCTACAAAACAGTTTTATATACTTACCTCTACAGGCCATAATCCGAGTGAGCTACTTACACACTTGATTTCCCTATACTATATACAATTACAAATAATTATACGTAAGACATTCTTAAGTTACTGTATTGTTACGTTTAAGAAACAATTTTATACTTTTACATCTACATGTCATCGTCTGAGTGGGCTGGTTATATTCTTAATTTTTTTAAACTACAAACAATTTAAATTTACTGTATATAATGCTTTTATGGAGTATTATATTGTTGCGTTTAAAAAACAGTTTAATACTCTTGCATCTACAGGTCATCGTCTGAGTGAACTGGTTGTATTCCTCGTTACTCTTTACTACAAGCAATTACAATTTGTTGTGATGTCAGGTGTATTCTACAGTTACTATACCGTTATGTTTAAGGAACATTATTATAACCCCACATCTGCAGATCAACATTGTAACAGGTTAGTTGTAAACCTAATTACTAAGTACTGTATGCAAATACAATTTTTGATTAGTTATAAATCAAATGGCTAGCAATAATAATTTAACAATTTACTATCAGAACTGTCGCGGCATGCGTACCAAAACTCAGACAATATATTTCAACATACTCTCTAATTGTTATGATATAATAGTTTTCACCGAGACTTGGCTTAATCTTAGCATACATGATAGTGAACTTATTGATGACAGATATATTATGTTCAGGTGTGACCGAAATCTAACATCGTCCAAAAAACGTGACGGTGGTGGCGTTTTGGTGGCAGTCATGAAATACCTTAGACCTAATTGTTTAAGGGTGTTGTCACAGGAGTTGCTTACAAAATATTTAGAACTAATTTTTGTTGAGATACCTGGTGCTGACATGTCAGGCTCTTACTTGATTGGCACTGCATATATTCCCGACAGATCGCCTACAGCAGCATATAATTTGTACTTCGAAATTACTAATGAAATAATAAGAGAACGTAAGACAAGCAACTTTCTTTTAGTTGGGGATTTTAATATACCTGACGCAAACTGGCAACAGCAACCAGGCTCTGTACATCCTACATGTCATGGAACTTCTCTCGTCTGTCAAAAACTAAGTGAGTTTATGACGATACAAGAGGCATTACAATGTAATGTATTTAGAAATTCTAATGGCAGAATCTTAGACCTATGTATAACTAATGTAGCTGACTGTAATTTATATAAACCACTTAACTTCATTTCTGTCCCTGTAGATGCACATCATCCACCATTTCACATAATTATACCCTTCACGTTAAAGATTTCTCCCATGCACCGTCGCTCAATAACAAAATACAATTTTTTCAAATGTAACTATGAAATTATTAATGTCGATCTTAATAAGATTGAATGGGATACAGTTATAGGACCCCTTACAGCTGAAAACTCAGTTATTACATTCTACGAAAAAATATACAATATTATAAAAACACATGTTCCAATACTTAAACCTAAATCAGCGCGTTTCCCAATATGGTTTAGTTCATCACTCATTCATATTTACAAAAATAAACAAAATGCTTGGATAAAATGGAAAAAATATAAAAATATTTCTGACTATGAGACTTTCTCATTACACAGAGCGAGATTTAAAGCAGAAGCTACTAGGTGTTATGCTAAATACACAAAAAACGTAGAAAATAGTATTCCAAAGGATATGAAGCATTTTTGGGCCTATGTATCGCAAAAAAAATCTAAGTCAGCTATTCCAGCAAATATGACATACCAAAAGCAAGAATCACGTGATCCAGAAACTATATGCAACTTATTCTCATCCTTTTTTCAATCTATTTATACACCGTCTTATGTAACACCCAGTTGGTCACCAACATGTAGCGTCGCCGATAATTGTGTGTTGTTGAGTGACCTTTACTTTGATATTTACACAATAAATAAAGAATTAAAAAACCTTAACACAAATAAAGGTCCAGGACCTGATAAACTGCCAGCAGTCTTTCTCAAACAATCGGCTCACTCCTTAAGTAAACCGCTACATATCATATTTAATAAATGTATCAAGGAAGGCTACTTTCCAGATATTTGGAAGTGTGCTTATATAGTTCCCATATATAAAAGCGGATTTAAACATAATATCGAGAACTATCGCCCCATTTCGATACTTTGCGCAATATCTAAGGTGTTTGAGAAGTTGGTGCATGCCGCAATATACCCAATAATTCATAACTACATTATTCCAGAACAGCATGGTTTTGTTAAGCATAAATCCACTGTTAGTAACTTAATTATTTTTACCGATTATTTATTTAAGAAAATTGATAAACGTGTTCAGGTAGATGCAGTCTATACCGACATCCAGAAAGCATTTGACAGAGTGGATCATAACATACTACTTAATAAAATTGCATTTAACGGCATTAGGGGCAACCTGTTGCGATGGTTTATTTCGTACATTAACAACAGAAGTCAAGTGGTCGTTGTTAATGGATACAAGTCAGAGTCTGCTAGAGTGACATCAGGTATTCCTCAAGGCTCAATATTAGGACCTCTGCTATTCATTATCTTTATAAATGACATTAATACGTGCTTTAAGTACTCTAGTTTTCTTCTTTACGCCGATGACTTAAAAATATATACGCCGATAGAAACCCATGACGATTGCGATGGGCTGCAGAGTGACCTGGATAGACTTTCGGAATATTGCGAGCGCAACAAACTTTGTATTAGCATTCCTAAATGTCATACCATCAGCTTCACTAAAAAAAGAATGTTACAATATATGACTACTCCCTCTGTAATAATGTATTAAGTAGAGTAAGACACATAAAAGACTTGGGAATACTGTTTGATGACAAACTACACTTAGACTTACATATCGAAGCCATCACCACAAAGGCATTTCAGATGTTCGGATTTGTAATGAGGTCAGCTCGCGAGTTTGTTAACTCGTCTACCTATTTAACTCTGTACAATTCCCTTATTCGCTCACAGTTAGAATATGCCTGCGTAATATGGGATCCTCTGTACGATAAGTATAAAAATATCATAGAAAGGGTACAAAAGAAGTTTCTGCGGTGTATTCACTATAAATGTCATAACTTATTTACAATACAACAACTTAAGCCATCATATGATGAACTTTTAATAGAATATAAACTTATGTCCCTTGAGAAGAGACGAATGCTTCTTCAGACGATGACTCTGTACGATTTATGTAATAATATATTAGCCTGCACAACACTGACAAATGAGATCAGGTACGTGGTGCCTAGAACTACACTTCGTCGTGGAGTACGCAACTACCCATTCTTTGCAGTGGACACTAGTCAGACCAATGCAGGTAACCGTGCTCCACTTCAACGTCTTGTACTTTTGTATAATAAATACTTCACAGATGCTGATATATTCCATTTAACTAAAGAAAAATTTAAAAAAGTAGTAGTAAACGAGCTCCACCAAACGGTTATTTTGAAGTAGCCTAACATAACACAACACAATATACCATAAAATTACCTAATATAATATAAAAAACGTAGCATGACATAGTACAGTACTCACTACACACAATAAAGCACTACACTCACTACACACAACATATCAAAACATTAAACTACATACTTGTAAGTCAAGATGTAAATAGATTTATAATAGTTTAAGCAATTAATTGTCTAGATCTAAGTTCATGATCCTATCACAGCAATGTTTTTGGAATATGTGTGAAAAATGTCGTTGTTATTGCATTAACTACCTACTACCAAAACTGTATCAATTATGCATTATACAATGTAATAACGTTTATTTTTCCAAATAAATAAAATAAAAATAAAATAAAATAAATTGGTGTTTAGAACACAAATGGGGAGAGCTCTAAATAAACATGGTTGATGCCTAAATTCCATGATATTTGTACAAATAACAAATATAGGGATTGACTTTTAATATGAATATTATAGGTAATGTATCTCTTTGTCATTTCACCAATCCCTCTCAGACAAAGTATATATGATCTAGTATTATATACTTACTTACTGCGAAAAAAACGGAAAATCTTGACCTTGAATTGCTATTAGCTGACCTATTTTCTCTACGTTACTGGAGAAGGCTTGTCCTTGCAGTGGGACGTTAATAGGCTGTTATTTATTTATTTAATGTATCCCTAAAGTGCTCGCTGCTCTATGCAGCGGCAAGGTTGTGCCCGGGACATAGCACTTTAGGTTGGTATCGTTCTTACAACTTACTGCTTCGATTTGTATTATAAAACCTCTATTTTTCTCGCTTGTGGGTCGCTAATTGTAAAGAAAATTGGCTTTCTTATGCAATGCTCATTAGTCATTTGATTATCCCAAGTCGCATTTTACACTGCACACGTGGCTAATAAGTAAGGCTGACATTTTATATGTCTAATATTTCATTAAGATATTATATTTTTAAGATATCTCTAATATTTTAAATCGGTCTTCAATAAACAGACAGAATTACAATACTTAACAAATTAACCCTGTGAGGTCTTTGTCGTGCGGCTAATTGTTTGTTAATTGTATTATTTTGTATATTGGAAAAAAATCTTAAAAAAACACATCTAAAAAAAAACTACAAACTAGGTAAATTTACATTCTTCTTTCTGTGTTTCAAAAATTATTAAAAACCTTTGGTACATGTCAAACTTCATCAAAAACTAGCAAAAATAACTACGCCACGATGTTCGTAGCGGCGTGCTACACGGTCCGTAGCGCGTAGCTCGTAGCAATAAAACTCTATAACACATTTGGGACGTAAAAATAATTTGGATGTAGTAGGTTGCTTTTAGTGGCATTTTATCTGTTTTTATGGGCTTCGTTTGACAGAAATGTACTATAGGCATCACGTTGCGTACGTGCCAGTACCGTAGTTTCAGTAAAAAATACAATTTAAGGACACACTGGATACTATTGGAATTTGTTCCTGGTCTAGGAACAATGGGCCAGCTAGTACCAGTTCTAACTCAAGTTTTTCTTTTTTTTCATTGTAATACCACATTCTTTACCTTTGTGGGTTTTTACTACTACAGTAACGAAAATTTCATTCCAAGTAACATGTTAAAATAAAAAGACTAGACTACAAGAACTCAGTTCGCGTCATAAATTTGAACAACATTGTACAATATAGTATGACCATAATTGTTGGTTAGGAAAATTGAACAGAGGTAAATGTATAATACCGCACACATGTCAGGTGCGGTTTGCGTCCATATTAACTGCCTCTGTGGTACAGTGGTCGTACAGGCGGCTGACGTGAACAAGGTCGGTTGTACTGATAAAAAAAAACTTTCAAATGAAATTTTAGTTATGTCATTTGTATAGCAAATAATACTTATGCTTAGCTTTATAATTCAGTTTACTCTGACTTATTGAAATTAACCGAAAAACAATGACAAAATTTCATGCTCGAGGCAGGATTCAAACTACTTCTGAATTCTTGCCTCAACATCAAAATTTGCCCTGTCCTTTTTGCAAATCGCCTGATGAGCGTTTATATTTCATTCCCCAAACACCGCCATTCGAAACGCCTAATATTAAACTTTATGATATCATGTATAATGTATAAATAGGTCATATGTGTACATATAAAATAATACTTGTTAATATAACCAAAAAAAATAGACCCAAACCCAAGAAAGACACAAAACTTTAAAATGGAAATCGGTAATAAAAATAATTGGAACGAAAGTGAATTATTAAAGTAGAATTATTCATGTAGAAAGAAGACATTCAATAGTTAAAACATTAAAAAACAAATGGTATGCAATGCAATATTCAAAATAGGAATTATTTTGTACCTCATTTGCAATAACGTCTCACTGGCAACATCGAAATAAATAGTCGTTCGGTAAGAAGTTTTCTATTCTGGTAACCAACAGGGAAATCGGATGTTGATTTATGTTTACTTACTGCTTCGTTTCCTTTCCCGCGATAAAATAAAAAGAGCTTTTTCTTGCGCTTTAATAATGCGGGGAAATGGAAATTATAATTAAAATACGTACTAACTTATAAAATTTAAAAAGGTACAAGTGTATTCTTTTGCTTGATGGTAAATGGTCATACTAGATGCGTTCTGTATACGTGTGACCTGTATATACAAGGTCAAATTGAACCCATCAAGCATTATTTATGAACAATATTCTCGGTTCTTAAATAAATATTATAAATATTCCTCACACATTCACTCAGCGCCAACTAGTCCCAAACTAAGCAGAGCTTGTACTATGGGTACTAGCACAGATATCTGAACAAAGGAGATGTGCCCTGAACTGAATGTCATTTTGTATGGAAACCTAATGTCGCCAGTTTTTTTAACACACACAGCAATAGAATATACGAATAGACTACTGTTCTCAGTTACATCTAGATTATCAATGAACGCAATTACTCTGTCTCGTTTTTCCTTGAAATATCTCCCTTACACGGTGTCACAGTGAACCAATCAGCGCTACTATATTTAAACAAATAAAACAAACTAAAATAAATTTAGATAGAAGAACTACTACAATTTAAAACTACTACATGTAAAAAAATTACATTTATGCTAGGCGTTGACCTTATCGATAGATGATTAATAAAATTTATCGATAGACAAGACTTACACTTATTTTATTAAAAATTAAATACTTATCAATATCATATACTTAAATAATAATTACTTTTATATAAATATGTATAATGTAATAATATATATAATTGTACAATACTTTTGTAAAATAATATTCACGACAGTGTGTATAAGATCGTACATGTCGTGAAACAAATTAATCCATGAACTGATGTCGTAATGTAGCAGGTTGAAGGAACTCAAGCGTCATACTTCTTTTGCGTCCTTATTGTCGCAGCAGTTTGTAACATTTTGACTGTTGTTATACAAAATTAACGCACCTGTGAGGGAGAGCTAGCGATAATTTAGCCACAGTCGGTAAAGCCTAGCCGACTTTAAACCACGACTTTTGACGAAAAGCTGTGTGTGCTAATAAATATATGAGCTTTTAAATTAACTTTTAAAACCACTCTAATGATCATTTTAAACCTTTATGTTCTAGAGTACTTACGCCACCTTTGATTTAGGATATTATTTCAACATTGTAATACTTATACTGAAATTACATAATTTAACATAAAAAAAAAATATTTTTTTCTTTTAACTTAATAAAACTTTTACAATTTTAAAATTCCTTCAATACACGACTTTTTATCGAAAACGATAGATAGTCGTAGTCATGAACGGGTCGTCACTATCGTTTAGTTGTTAGAGCGATCACGGTTAGCAACCACTTGTCATACGTAATATCGTTGAGCGAATAGTTCATTGCTTCATATATTCATTGAATGACTAGTTTAGACAACATTAGAGAAGCAATGTATATGTTACAAAAATATTATAGTACTTAATTATCCGAATATGAAAATAACATAGTGAGGACATCGAAGATTATTTTTTCATGATTTTAGAGGTAAATACAATAAAATACATGTACTAAGATATGGTAAGTGATTCCATTATTAATAAAGTTTTTTTAATGCTCTTATATTTACAGGCAACCACTGAACAACTCGGCATTTTATATGTTATCCCGGTCGTTGTCAAAACACAGCTAAACCTAGGTAACAGCCATTTTTAGCTATATAATCGTTCTAATCATATTGCTTTGACAAGAAAACCCCGTCATACCATTTCTCCTTTTATTTAGATTTCTGTGGGTACTAGACAGCCGATAAACATATTTAAATACTATTTTTTTTGTAAATATGTATACCTATACATAATATACATAGAAAACCAATGAAAACCAATTGACCCAGACCAATTCAAACAATCATGCTCATGCACACAAATACTTGCATTGTGTTAGAATCGAACCCGAGACCTCTGGGTAGCAGTCATGTAATGTAACCACTACGCCACAGAGGTCGTCATAGTTCGTTATAGTTCGTTTTAGTGAGATAAAAAAGAAGAGAAGTCTCTTTTTAATATTTGTTCCGACCAACCATTACTGTATAGCTAAGGGCGCCTTCAAATTTGCCGCTAAGCGTCGCGCGGAGGCAGCGCGACTGCAGCGCTGCGGTCGCGCTGTTTTGTAAATTCATAGAGATAAAAAACGCGCGACTGCAGCGCTACGCCCGCGCTGCGTCCCCGCATTCGTTCATCGATCGACTAGTGTTGTTTAGAATACTTTTTCTTTTTAATAGTAACACTAAGAGCAGTGTATTTTCGTCTGAGTCCATCGTAAAACTAAAACACAACACTACCATTCTCAAACCTAGCGACGGCAGCGCGACCGCAGCGCTGCAGTCGCGCTGCCTCCGCGCTACACTTAGCGGCAAATTTGAAGGCGCCCTAAGAGTGCAAGCGAATAGGCCATGTGTACGACCTATCGAACACTGACCGATTGCCTTGACCCACAATGGCTTAGCACAGATTCTTAAACTTATTATATCTGAGCTCAAATCTGATTTATTATTTTAAATCAAATTAATAAATAATTAAACTTAAATCTATTTTTGTACCCAACTATTTAAACAAGTAGTATTAACGGTAATTTATTGTAGTATTTGGAGAGTATTACTAAACTTTTTTCTGTACCTACAAAACTCATTGTATAGTAATGTTTCGTTGTCATAATGAATATGGCTAAATTCATTTGCACTTGAAAGTTGAACACATTTATAGTACACGCGTTCTCATCTGAGTCGTCAAGTGATAAAAGTCAAAAGAGATAGAAGGTATAATATAAGAACTAGTATTTATAAGAATAGAAGACCCGTAAGTGCAAGCGAGATAGTAATAGAGAAATGATATGGGCCCAAAGCCCGATTTACACATCGACAAGTACAGTAGCGAGTTAAGTACGAAGTAGTCCCCTCTCTCGCGTCTCGCCAACTTAACTCGCCAAAAAATAGGATGGAGATCTATTTAAATCAACTTAATACTTAACTCGCTACTGTACTTGTCGATGTGTATATCGGGCTTAAGACTTAGATGTTGTCAGACACGCGTAGTATAGTAAATATACCTCACACATTCACACAAGGCCATCTAGTCCCAAACTTATATAATAACAAGTTCATAAATGTCAAACAGTTCTTCATTACAATCACTATGTGTGATTATACTATCTAACCCAATTCTAAGTATTGAATAAGAATATTGATTTACAAAAAATAATTATGGTAATTGCTTGGTGTGTTATGTTGGGCCACTTATGGTGCACACTTCAAATAGTTGTTAGTTATTTACTTTATTACAAACCTATTACAAGTTCGTTATTTCGGCTTTTTATATTACTATGTTACCGCGTAAAGAGCCAAAATTTTTTTTTTTTTTAAGTATAGACATATAAATAAAACGTAAGTAATTTCTGTTTGTGTTGTTTTTTACCCTCTTTATGTATCTGGAATTCTGTTTCTTCCAGGTTATCTCTGAAATGTCTAGGCCGGTTTTATTAGAACTTTCACAGAGAGTTTGCTGATCTTACGCTGCGTAACTTGCGCTATATTGACTTTTGTAAAAAAATAAGGCTTGCGCAGAAATATATACTTGCAATTTTAAATTTACACATTTAAAGTGCTTTGCTCACATATGTACTTTTAATGTATTAATAAACACTTTTTAAATTAAATTCATAGAGTAAAGTTACCACTAATTAATTTAGGTGAAAGTTTTTGTTAAAGTGTTAATAAGTGATACAATGTAATGTGTAAGTGATATTGATTGTTGAGATGGAGAGACGGTCAGAGGAAGGCCGACTACGAGCTGCCTCTTCGCAAGATCAAGGTATGTATCAACATTTTTTAATACGTAACCACCGGGTCCGTGTAGTGACGTAGTAAGAATACAATATGTAACCACTCCATCTCATCCCATGGGTGTCGTAAAAACCGACTAAGGGACTATCCGCGAATGTTATTTGTACGAAATAAAAAGAAGAAAAACTTGAAATTAAACCCTATACCAATCCATCTGGTCAGCGTGGTATTTGTAGGCCAAGTATCCCTCCTTCACGAATGGAAGCCTGTCCTTGCAGTGGGACATTAATGGGCTGTTCTGATGATGATGATGATAAACCACCGGGTCATAGTTATAGGCAAAGGGAGTTCTTCAAGGCAGCCTACTTACTCTTGTTTTGAATTTGGAATTGATATCTATGGCGAGAGATAGTTTGTGTTTTTACTCTTAAAGTAACGAAGGTCAGAAAAAGAAAAAATCTATGTTGTGATATTTATGATAAATCCATCATTTTTATTCTATGAACATAAAGTTTTGTTAGTTGTATTGCCTAGGAAGTATAATTGTATTTATATCTAGCACTTAAATTCCGATTTCTTGGAGCTTTTATGTGAACACTTGGCGCACTACTCGGTTAAAACAATCAAAGCAACAATTGTTACCATGTGTGCCAGTGAATTTGATTAATAGTCACACACCCAGACCAATTAAATTAACATTAGTCGAAAAGCCATTAGTTTCCTTTTGCGTTATTCAACATATTCTTTTAATAAATACTTGGCCATCATAGAATCCTTGTTACCCCTGCTTGCTACCGTCTAATTAAAATAAAGTTCATCATAACAGCCCATTAATGTCCCACTGCAGGGACGGGCCTCCTCCTGCGACAAAGGGATACTTGGCCTACTAATACCACGCTGGACAGACGGATTGGTGTAGGGTTTCATTTCCAGTTTTCCTTATTTTTATTACGTCTCAGATTTTTCACGGATAGTCTCTTAGTCGGTTTTTACGACACTCAAGAAGAAAACACCAAAATGAAGTTACTCACGAAAAATTAGCTTGATAGTTAATCACTTTGCAAAAATGTTCTAAGGAACTCCGACTACAGTATTTTAAAAGAGTTATATTGAGAGAATTCCTAGCTTCATTTGTTTCATTGACAAGTGAGCGCTATTGAATACGGATCACGTTTTCTTTTCATTCACATAGAACATCCATTCTGAAAAAGTTTTTATTCATAAACGTATTCCTGTTAGGGTCAATTCATACTACAGCAGAGTCGAAGCGCATCGAAGCGTCAATCCAAAACTGAACATATCAAATTCAACCTTAACTCCACAGTATAACGCACACATTATTTTTGAGATTGCGCGCGCACCAATCAGCGTTTGTCAAGCGCAGACGCGCGAATTCGAAAGAATGCGCGCGACTTTTTTAAATCTCAGAAGTAATGTGTGTGTTACACTGTGGAGTTAAGGTTGAATTTGATATGTTCAGTTTTGGCTTGACGCTTCGATGCGCTTCGACTCTGCTGTAGTATGATTTGACCCTTACTGCTTTTGTATAGAAGAGACTTCGATTTTCACTTGTTAGGGTTTAACTAGCTACCTTACTATTATTACCTATACTATTATTGTACTATTACTTATTAAAATAAAATGAGTTAGAAAAAAAATATATTTAAAATGTCACTTTCAATTGGTTCAAAGTGACAGCTGCAGATTTTAGCTACCATTAGCCCCGGGTGAACTTATTAAACTAAGGAACAAACGTCTGGCCCATGTGATATCGGGTTCTTCAATCGCAATGAAAAAAGTATTTCGCCAGACTGTCAGAGGATGACGACGACGGAATAACATGTTTTGAATGACTACCCATCCGTTCCTTGTGTTCATGATTGTATTCAGATTCGATACAGTCATATTACACAAAAAGTTATAAATAAATAAATAAATAGTCACGGACATTTCTACACAGCTCCATCTGTTTCCAACCTGAATAATATTATATAAAAAGAGATAAGATAATTTATTTTATTTTCCCAGTACATTAAATATTTACATACAATTAATATTTTAACGTAATATGAAGTGTATCTAAAATGTAGTACAAGATTTCATTTAAACTTAGGTAATATATTTGTCGATTGCGGAGAGGTCTCCCCGGCGCAGTTACGTTCAGGCGTTGAATTAATTCGTTAAAATACCTACTATGTTACTTACAGTACGTATTTTAACCATATTCGTGGAATATTAGATTAAACTCTTGTCTATTTCTACAGTAAGAGATTAACCTTGTCTATGAAGTTTGAGAAACTAGAACTGTTAGAAGCAGAAACTAGAACTGTTTAAATGAGCTTATAAAGACTTGAGTATTTTGTAAACTTAACTCATAGGCATTGTTTGCCAAGAAAATTTGGCTTGTGTCTATATGTAATTAAATGTACCTAATCAAAATATATCTATGTGTAGAATAGGTATACACAATGTCACCACCCTATGTCATACTATGGGTAACGTAAAAGTTGATTCAGGAATATAGTTCTCTGATATTGTTTCTTCGAAAAATAAAAGTGAGACAAAAAACTCTAAATCATTTTTATGACCAGTGTGGCTGGGCATCAAAAGACTCTTACGCGATAAAACATTATCGTAGTCTATACGAGCATTATCTAATTAGTCTTATCGCTTATTAAAAATATATGTATAAGTAATATCATCAAAAATACAAGTATAATTAAATGACTTAAGGCTTACTCTCCCTCTCTATCTCATTTGAATCATTGCATGGCTAGTAATCACAGCATACACACACACACACACACAAAAACACACACACAATCACACACACACATAATTGCACACACTCACACACAATTTTCTTATTTTGCTTTTATTTTTGATCTTTCACTAAATTCTTTTTATAATTTTTGTTTTGGATCTAATTGTTGCTAACTAGATACATAAAAAGGGAAGAAGCGAGGCAACTCCAACACAAGTATTTCTAATTACTTACTGGAGTGGCCTCAATGATGTTATGTAATGTAATAATTTTTGAGACAAATAAATATTTTTGATTTTTTTTATATGTACGTTTATATAAAAATTCAGGCTTCAATTATTCTCCTTTATCGCAGATAAGTAAACAGTTGTTGTTCTCAAATAAAACAAATCCTCAAGGACCGAATAAAGTGTTTATTTTTTGATAAATCTAGTTCCAGACTTAAGAATTTAATTAATTTTAGAGTTAGTACAAAAGCGGGTTTTCCGCTTAGAAGATAGATTATTAAAAAAGGGACATCTGTGCCTTTCTTTGTTTGTTACTAAAATTTTTGTCATTATTGTTAAATTTCTTCAAACGTAACAAACTCCTTTAAGGCAACATGTAGAGAAAATAATTCGGTGGCAGTAATTTGAGCTCTGAAAAGTTTAATTAAGCCATTTAATGCTATATATTCAGTACACGTTTACCATTTATTGTACATAGCGCAATGTTAAATAACACACAACCCACAAGTGAACTAGCAAGCATAAAAAAAGATAAATTCAGAACAAAAGCGTCTCAGATTACTGCGTTCAACTATATACAAACAAATTCTATATTATTAGATAAAATAACAACGTGACTTGAATTGCAACAATCTCTATTTACTTTTTTTTTTTTTTTTTTTTTTTAATCTTTATTTTGAAGGGGGTTTACTCCTAAGTATGAGTATGTCACCCCCGTAATAAATCATACATTATTATTAAATACAAATATTAAACATAAACATTACAAACTTCTTCTCTTAATTCCTATTAAAGTAATTTTGTATAGCATTTTGGCTTTTTCCGACAATGGAAAAGTCAAAATGCTATTGTACCAACCAACATAATTAATGTTAATATTAAATACCTCCAACATAGTTTTTCTAACTTCTTCGTTCCGGACACATTCCGCTAGAATATGTGTCACATCCTCTACTACATCGCACTCAGTGCAGTTAGGTGACGTAGTCTTGCCCATTAACATCGCGAATTTATTTAGCGGAATATGCCCGGATCGAAGTCTGAAGCTTGTTACAATGTCTTGCCTTCCCATGCCACTTTCCGCAAACCACGGAGTCTGGAGCAAAGTCGGTTGAATGGTCTTGTACCAGATGCCTTTAGATAGTGATCTTTCGTCAAAATGCTCAGACCATAATCTGAGGCACTTCTTTTTGGACACATTCAAGTTGTAAGTATAATGTGGGGCAACATCTATACGAACCCCATCCTCGATAGCATCTTTGGCCAACCGGTCAACCTCCTCATTACCCTGCAGTCCAACATGTGAAGGCACCCATTGTAGTATTACAGTTTTACATTGTCTTTGTAATGATAATAACGATTTTATAATATTATATGCCAGTGGAATGCCCCTATACACAGTAGCACATCGCATTATGTGTTGTAGGCCACTTTTAGAATCTGTTAAGATAACAAATCTATCATAATTAATTGATTGTATATAAGAAATTGCCTCAGAAATCGCTACCAACTCACAGTGCATTATAGATATAATCTCTGGCTTAATTGATAATTTTATACTACTACGATTTTGAACATCAAAAAAAGCAGCACCAGATCCCTGTTCTGCCGTCAATAGCATAGTTGCAGTAAGTACGCTTTATATAGTTTTGAGAAAAACGCGGTTAAAGTTTTGGGTTGAATTTTCTAAATAAATCCTTTGTTTGAAATCGGATCACGATGGTTGATACCTTAAATAATAGAAGACTTCAGCACCTATCTATAACTTATTAAAAAACTAAAACTGAATAATTGTAAGAAAAAATAAACACATTATTGTTGTTATGCTAAGTATTTCCTAAAGGCTCTTTGATAGGGAACACTTAGCATAAGTACAGTACAAACCTTTGCCTCATTATAAGTTTGTAGGGTTACTTAGCTTAAATACAGTAAGTGTGTGTTTTACTGTATTTAAGCTAAGTAACCATACAAACTTATAATGATTCAAATTTTTATATTATTAGGTTGCAGTGATAATAAAACAACTAGTTAATGGTTTTAACATTGTATTTAAAATAAAGAATGTAGCATATTATACTCTCCAAGTACAACTTGAAACTTGAGCTTAAATCACTGTTTACAATATTGACAAACGAAAACAGTGTCTAGTTCTTGTTTTGTGACGAACAATTATCTGGCCAAATCACCAAGTGACTTTTATTCCGATGGTGTATAAAAAAAGCTCTGAATGTTGACACAATGTCATAAACATTTCGGCCTGAAATCGCTTCATGCCATAAGACAGCGTAAGGATTATTTTCTTTATTAGATTTACATAAAGGAGCAAACGTTTCATAACGTAACGCAATAATTCGAGGACAGAATATTGATTCTTTGTAGCTGTCCATGCGAGGTAGCATTACCACCTTTTGAAGATCTAAACACACTTAAACGGTGTCATTATACACTTCTCATCAAAAAAATCGAAACGGTCTGCAAGTTTGTGTTTTGTATGTATTATGAGAAAAATGTGTATATTTAGGAATACGTGTTATATGACATTTAATAGGGAATTTAATGAGGTTTTCAAATAATAATGTAACGTTCTAAATTCAAATTAAATTTTCGTATATTTTGTGTTTTGTTTAACAAGTCGTTTTTACCCTGTACGTAGTTTGACGGAAATTGATAAAATTACGCACATACATGAAAAAAAAAGCTAGGAAGCGTTTATTTAATGACTCATATGTCCCTGCCCAAGGTCTCATTACTGCTTCTGTACGGTTCTTCATCGATCGGATGAGAGTCACGATAAAATATAGTGGCGTTCTGTTCTATTTCTCTTGGATTATACTTATTTTACAGCTGGCTAAGTGTTTTTAAGGCATGATCTCTTGCACTAATTCGTCTTTTTTACTTATTGCATAGATGGTAAACCGGATTCATGTTCGGGCTTCTTGCTGGCCAATCAATAATAGAGATATCTACTACGGAATCATAATCTCATACGACGCTCGCTGTGTTTGCCCTAGCATCCTTGTGCGTAAATGTAAAACCGCGGTCAATAAAATGTGCATAGGGTATAACATGAGCTTCAAGACACTGTTCAATGTCCCTATGACTTAAATAAAGGCAGACGTGACCCAAAAACAAAGACAAACTCTGTCTTGTCGTCGCCGCTAATTTCTCCCCAAATAGTCCACGAACCACCACCATGGATGACCTTTTCTTTCAATCCAGCATGGTGCAAAGTATTCTCCATCTCTTCTGTAGACCTTAGTCCTTCCATCCTTACCATACAGTATAATTTAACACTCTTTAGAAAGGAGAAATTTGTTCCACTAGATGTATGACCATTTTAGGTAATTGCGTGAAAAGTTAAGACACGCTTTTCGATGATCTGCAGATAATTCTCCATATTTGCTGGCTTGTATGGTAACAGTTTACGTTCCTTCAACCTTCTTCTAATTATAGAGTCACTTATATGTAGCTACCATAGGTTCATCATGAAGCTGCTGCTGCGGTTGAAAGACATTAATGCGTAGATTTTGGAAGGAAGTTGTAACTATAAATCGATCTTTTCAGTCAGAAATCACCAGTTTTCTGCCAGATCACTAAGGGCACGTGAACAAACAAGTCTCTTTTTTTTTTTTTTTAAAAAAGACAACTCCCGCACTAGGGATCATGCCCTGTCTCGCGGGGACTTTTACAAACATCAATTAACGGACACATAGAACACCCAGACTCAGGACAATAATTTGTGGATCTCACAAATTATTGTCCTGCGTGGGGATCGAACCCACAACCTCATGCGCGGCAGCCGCTGGCTCTACCGGCGCGCCACCGAGGTCGTCGAGTCGTCGAGGTCGTCGAGTCTCTTGAAAGCGTTTGTAGATTCTATGAAAATATAACTGGCTTAGATGCAATCTTTCAGCTGTTACACGCTGACTAAGTCGAGAATTCAGCAATGCCACCACTTGGCGGTTTTTGCGGGTGAAAATCGCATGGATGCATTAATAAGAGGCGCGAGGAACTCTGGAAGCGAGTTACGGGTTATTAAATAAACGCTTCCTAGCTTTTTTTTCATTAACGTGCGTAATTTTATCAATGTCCGTCAAACTACGTACAGGGTAAAAACGACTTGTTAAACAAAATACGAAATCTACGAAAATTAAATTTAAATTTAGAACGTTAAGTAACATTATTATTTGAAAACCTCATTAAATTCCCTATTAAATGGCATATAACACATATTCCTAAATATAGGTACACATTTTTCTCATAATCCATACAAAACACAAACTTGCAGACTGTTTCGATTTTTTTTATGAGAAGTGTATTTATGTTCTTTTACGTTTTCCTTATCTAATTTGTAAGCCTTTCTGCTGTCTGTATAGCTTTGGCGATGTATAACATAATTATTAAGTACATGAAGCACAAATTGTATTTGGAGTTTGTGACCATTGTGATCCGATTGCAAACAAAAGATTTGTGTAAAAATTTCGATCCAAAACTTTAACCACCTTTTTCTCAAAACCCCGCACCCTCCCCGCGCCATCGTAGTAGTGTATGTAATATTAAATTATATAGGTATTCGGGGAACAGATTATTATATAATTTATTATACTTCACTGTTTGAAATAAAAGAGAAATTGTACGACTTTTAGTTACAATAACATATTACGTTCACAGTGAAGCAACTTTACTGCAGTATATTCATGACGTGGCATTATATCGCAGCTATGTAGACATGCAAGACCTAGACAAACACTTCTTATAATTAGTAGTAAGATCATATTATACGTATGTTCTGCTTAGTATGAGTACAGTATAGCTAATTTACTGTCCACGTGATTTGTGCATCTGTCCGCTATCGCTATCCTGCTGTCTAAACATGAACACAGGATGGCTACATACTCTCTGTATAATAAGTAACCATTACGTTAGATTTGATTACGTTGCTTAACATAAATTCAATATAGTATCATACTGTCCTTGTGGTAAGTATTAAGGAACCAAGGCTAAGGATCAATTACTAAGCATACATGCAGTATCGCTGCATACTGTTTGTAAGACTAGATACACACTTAGTAAATATTGGGAAGCTGCTTAAGATCAAAACAGTATATCTTCTTAAAGTTTTTATGATTGGCCTATATTCTATTTTTAAACTGTTAATGACCAAACATATTAGCAGTATATATGTCATACTGCTCTTATGCAGTGAGACTCTAAATAAAACTTTTGCCGTAAGTATACAGACTGTAATCATGCTTTGTGATGTAAAAAAATTGGTCGACTTACTGCAAATTTCTAATTGTTAACTTTGGATTAAAAAACGATACAAATAAATGAGTTAGATACAGTTGTAGATCTCGTTATCGTGATCACGGCTGTATACCTAACTCAATTTTGACAAAAACCCAACTTACTGTAACTATGCTATTGACGGCAGTGTTTGTCCTTTGACGCATCTGTATAAATTTAGTAAAATCCCTCATATTTTGTATTTAAAAATTCATCACACATTAGGAGAATATCACTTTTATCAAACTGCCATTTTGGACGATTGATTTGGGGAATGTTAGTACTAATAAATATATTAGTGTCAATATTAGTGACCCACTCATCTAAAGCAAACATATCTAACTGATTACTAATATGCATCGGGGATTTTTCAATTTCTTTTAGTACAGATGCTAGTAAAGGTTTTTTCCTTCTTCTCGAAATAAAATTCTCACAAAGGTCGGCTAATTTAATTGTTATTTGATTTATAGGGTTATTTTCAATAGATTTTGATTTAATTAGAAATTTATAAGCCAAATATGTACGTCTAACAAAGAGTGGTTGGAGCGCCAATTCAGACTGCATCACATGAATAGGAGAACTCTTTATAAAACCACCTATTATACGCATAAATTGATTTTGAACACATTCCAACTTCATCAGGTTAACTTTTGAACTGGTGTCGTATAAAAAACATCCGTAGTCTATACGGCTCCTTACAATAGCTATATATAAACGTCTTAAATGTATCGGATGAACACCCCAACTCACTCCATTTAAAACTTTAAAAATATTTATAAATTTTAGACATTTTTCTCTTGTTTCGTTAATATGCTTTGTCCATTTAAGACCTTGATCAAACCATATCCCCAAATATTTTATGCTTGAAACATTTTCTAAAAGAATATTATTATTGTATATTTCTACTTGTAAATTTTCTGTTCGTCCATTATAAAAAACACAGACTTTGCTTTTGCTCGAAGATAACTCTAAACCTAACTGATTGATTAATTGTTTAAATAAATTTAGACTATTTTGTATAATTTGAGCCCCTAAATAAACCTGAGAACAAGAAGTGTATAAAATAAAATCGTCAGCATATTGTGTGATGTAAACGTTCGTTTCCAATAGCTTGCATACTTCTATCGTAGCCACATTAAACAATAGAGGTGAGAGGGGATCACCCTGCGCTAAACCTAGCCCGGTAGTCCTGCTCAAAACATATTCGTCTGTTTTAATTTTTATGTGTCTTTCTTTCAGGAAATTCCATAGATATTGACATAGCTTGCGTCCAACGCCTAACTGATGTAATTTTTCTAGTAGCACGTTAACATTTATATTATTATAAGCATTGTCAATATCTATGAAACAGCCTATGGTGTATTTTTTTTCAGAGAATGCAGACTGAATTCTGGAGACACAAGTACTAAGACTGTCTAGGCAACCTTTAGTCTTCCTAAATCCTACAGTATTGGGAGAAAACATATTATTTTTTTCTAAAAACCATTCTAGCCGTCTATTTAATACTAAATGAAATATTTTACACAGACAGGACATTAAAGAAATAGGCCTAAGGGATGATACTTCTGTAGGTTCCCTTCCTGGTTTGGGTATTGGAATAACTCCAATATCTCGCCACTGTGTTGGTACGTATGAAGAACAAAGAAAAGTATTATATAAATGAAGTAAAATACGTTTGCCATTTTCTGGTAGATGTCTAATCATAGAATAAGAGATATCGTCGCATCCAGGAGATGTATCCTTAGTTTTAATACATTTGACTAGCTCCTGTATGGAGATTTCAGATTCCATTTTTGAATTGCTATTGTAAAAGTTTGGAGTGTTAGGACATGAGAAGTCTGGTGCCAAACAGTGTAATAACTTATCAGCTCTATCCCTATCAACATACGTCAGAGAAGACTTGAAACCTTTTAGCCAACGCATTTTACGCCACATTTCCCCACTTGAAACATTGTCATTCACCGAAGAACAAAATTTTCGCCATTCCTGTCGTTTAGCTCTACGAATAAGCCTCTGTGCATTTCTTATTTTATCCTGAAGCATATTTAAATTATAGGGAGTTGGGTTTCGCCTGAAACTTGCTAAAGCTAGTCTTCGATTAGCTACAGCTTCTGATAGTTCAGAACACCAGTAGGGTTTAGGGGAGAATTTTGACTCAGGGTTTTGGTTTATTTTAATTAATGGAATATGAAGATCCGCTGCCAAATTAATATAACTTATGAATTTATCGTATGCCATCTGAGGGCATTCAGAAGTATCAAAATGATAAAACATATCCTCTAAACATCTACTATACGAATCCCAGTCAGCTTTCTTATAATTTCTCTTAATACATAAAGGCTTATTAACGCTTATTTCAAAGTACATTTTGATAATTATATGGTCGCTTCCAAGAGTCTCATTAGAAACACTCCAATTACAAGCTAATGCGATGTCCGCTGATACCAAAGACACGTCTGGAGCCGACTCCTGCAATACCCCATTTACCAATTTGACCCGCGTATTATTTCCATTATTTATAACTACAAAGTTATTGTCTATTAAACTATCTAAGATTATGATACCTCTCCTATCAATCTTGTTGGACCAGTTGGAGTGATGTGCATTTAAATCTCCTAAAATTAATGTTTTCCTGTTAAATGTCGCAAACAAATTATTCCAATCACTAGCTTCAGTACGAACTGACGGAGGGCAGTACACCGAGACTATATCTTCAATTAACGGAATACCTACAAGCCTGACATGTATTAATTCAATCCCCGAATTAGTTGACTGTAACTTACCTAAATATGCCTTAATAGAACTGTGAATAATTACCGCCACTCCACCATATGAGTCCAATCTGTCACGACGAAAAATATTGTATGAATTTATTCTAAGATTATTTTCATTTCCTAGCCATGTTTCAGAAATAGCAGCAATGTGAATTTTATCTTGTATTAGTAATGACGATAGTGACTGTATCTTTGGATTCAAACTTTGGGCATTCCACTGCATAATATTAATTCTGTACTTATTTGGGTCGTTATCCATTAGCAAATTTCATAAAAAGTTGCATAAATGGTGTTTCTGACATATTATCTACTACTAGTAAAATTAACCACTGAATCCCTAGTTTAAGTACATTTTTAACTTTTGTTTGATATGAACAATTTTGCTTAAAAATAATATCCTTTAATCTTAATAATAATTCCGGAAAAGTTACTCGCTCGTTCAAATTTTGCTGTTCTTGATTATCACATTGTCTTGGCTGTTCCGTCTCAGAGTCATCATCGTCAGCTGTAGCCCAATCTGAGGTTTTATTAAATTTATTTTGTATATTCTTTGCTAATCTTTTATGCTTTCTCTTGCTTGTACTTTCTTCATTTAAAGTGTTGTCTGTACTAGGAATTTTCATCACTTCAGCGAATGTGGGAGTATTTGTACTAGAATTAACCGCTACATTGACCACTTCAACCACATAAGGATCACTCAACACTGGTTCTTTCTTTTCATCATTCCTAGTATTAGAGGGTGGGACATACATCTCCAGCGCTATTTTATAGGTGCAGTTAAATTCTGACATAATATCTCGGATTTTCTTTTCCTTTATAAACACAGGGCAGGACTTAAACATCGACATATGTTTGCCACCGCAGTTAGCGCATTTGAATATATGTGTATCACAGTTCTCGTGATATAGCGAGCACTTAGGACATACTATCCTATTAGTTGGGCATGTCTTACTCAAATGTCCAAACTTCCAACACTGAGAACACTGCGAGACTGGGAATACGTACGACTCGACCCTAATTCTTAAATTGTTTGTAAACACATAAGGTGGTAGGACATTCCCTTTAAAACAAAGTCTAACTGCCTCACTTGGGCACCAGCCTTCCTTTACATCCCGTCGCTTTAATCTTTTCACTGAAACTAGTTCTATACCTTCCGGGCAGCTTAATTTATTTAGTATTTCATTTTCTTGTAATTCCAATTCAACATCTCTAATAACTCCATATGAGAAGTTCACCTCTGAGTCTTTGCTAAATCGCCATCCTTTCTGAATAAGATCGTTACATGAACAAAGCCTATCAGCATTTACTTCATCCTCAAATTGTATTCGAACCCTGAACGGATTAAGGTATTTAACTTTTAAAACATTTTTTATTTTATTTGATTGTAGTAATTGAGCCAGTGCAAATGACTTCGGTAGTTTTTCTATACATGAGATAGTAACTTTATATTCATTATTTACTAAATTCTTATTTTGTCGTGACTTTTTGCCCCTTATTTCAATCCATTCCTCTTCCGAATGATTATCTTCTCTTACTCTTTTAGTTGGTCTGCTCAGCTGTTCTATCTCCTCACCTTCGTATGTATTAACTCTTTCCATCTCCATAGACTCCTCTTCATGTATATTATCACAATCCGATAACGTAGTCATTGTATAAACACAATAAGCCGGGCGGGGCGCGCGGGGCAGCCAGCCGCGTCGTCCGACTGCGCGGCCGCACTCGGAACCGGTTTAATCTCTATTTACTTAAATAAGTAAGTTTAACTTTCTTTTGGCTCCGTTCTAAATTAGTATTAGGGTTGGTACAACATCTGTTTAATACCACAACAGTCAAGAGTACTTACTACAACAGCTATATTATACCTATTATGTATCGATTAGGTTTATTCGTTTGTTGACTAAATTTTAACGTCTTACCCCCGGTTTCCGAATGACTAATCAAGTAAAAAACAACTTATTAAGTGTCAAAACTGTCATTTTAGTTCCTGAAAATGATAGTTTTGACACTTGGTTAGTTGATTTTTACTTGATCAGCCATTGGGAAAACGGAGGTTAGATTTAGAGAAAGAAAAATTAAGTGAAAAGTCTGAATTAAGTTCTAATAAATCACAAACTAATAATGAGTTGTCTAACATCCATTTCGCCTGTCTCCACATTCCTACATACACTAACAAAACTAGCAATGATAAACCCATATAATACTTACGTGTTATCACTTATGCAAAAAAAACCCACCAACTCCGCCCATGACAACTTAAAACTTCAAAGACTAAAGCACACACAGCCACACTTTTAGTTGGGAACAAAATAACCCAGCTATGTATTAAAAATGTTGAGGATATACATTTACTAACTAACTAGGCGTTACCAAATTTTGGAGTTAATGTTACCCTAACTAATATTCTGCAGATATTCTCTTATGCAGGTATATTTACATGGAAAATATTTTAGTACTGAGCTTTTGGCACGAGTTGCAGGATCTACTAAAAACTAGGTTAAACTCACTTATCCTATGTGTCTAAGGTTAACACCTGGCTCAGTTACTTGTTTGTTTATGAACTTATTTTATTAAAGACACAACTTCAGTGCTTTTCAGCGAAATATTATGTTTACGCCTCTTTTCTGTATGTGTGCTTTTCGTAGCTAGCACTTTACGTAGCTCTTCGATTTAATATTATCATTGTATGTTTTTTTTGTAAAAGATATACAGTATCGAAAATCGAAAGTACCTTACACAAATTGAAAAAGTTTGAAAACGTAAGCTACATACCTACAGTAAGGTGTTATGCATAGACAAACTTGTTACCGACATACTCGTTACACAAGCCATCATAATATCGCTGTAATACAGATTGCCAATCTCAATGTACAATGCTCTTATTGCTCACTTGTGTGGCTTTGTTCTCACTATCTCTTATATATATTTATAACATACAGTATATGTGACAAGGCTTCCAAACTTTCCGACACTAAACCATTATAACTTGACATATGATTATCACTACGTCTTTCACAATATTTTGTTTTGTACGGAATTTGCTTTTAACTTTGAAACTTCTAAATATGTCAATTTACGTTGATATGGGTCGGCTATGTATCGATTGAGTTTAACTTTGAGATGAGTTAATGAATAGCCGTCAAAATCGTAAAGAGTTTGCCATTTTGTTTTAATTATTCAATTGGTTTACTTTTGGACTTTAATAAATACTTTTTAGAATCTTTTTGTCTGCGAATCGTTAATACTACTTTTCGCATATCTTAGACAACATGTTAATACAAGGATATAATTAGTATGTTACTGCACTGAACATATTTATACTCGTACCTAAAACAACATTTATAATTATACCTTTAAAGTATGCATCTAACAAGACAATGCACTATTAGCAATTTTACTCGAGCTGAGTTCGAATCCTAGTTAGTAGAATTATTTTACTAAAAGATTCTTTAAAGCAAGAGGATATAGGTAGGTATCCAGCCAAACGCAAAAATAAAAAAAATGCAAATATTTAACATTCATATAAAGATCGGTAATTGCACGACACATCTTTTCAATTACTACTCGTTTATACATTTCAAAGCGTTCTGCCAATCTTCACATTTCAATAAAAATTCAGATTGTATTCAAAGTTAATTTACTATATCAACATCTGTCTTATCAGTATTATATCTTTATTTAATGAATGCAAATGAAGATGTAAATTTATTTTTATGGCTACAACGGCCATTCTAAGGCTTTTGAGAGTTTGTAACTTTTAAAAGAAAATCTCAATTTAATAAAAACCAAAGCCCTGATTACATTTATTGTTTTTATTCCCTAAGAAAGTTAATGCAAAAATCTTAAGAAACAGGAACAGTAGAGTTTTGGAAATGTAACAAAAACGTTTTTTTGTTAACAATATTAATAATAAATACTTATTTCTTATGTCACCCATTTTTCGTCCAATATATTTCCACTATTTGTGATCCTCTTTAGTGTGTGGTCCTTCCATTTTTATGCAGAAATCATAAGAATACTGGCACAATTTCCTTTTATGATTCCAACTGCTTCTCAATATCACTAGTGGTACCTTATCTTTACAGAAGGTTAATACAGCAGTAAATAAATAAAGATAAAAAAATTAGACTAAAAGTTTGATTTGAGTCAAAAAACTTGCGCAACAATACTCAGATACATTTTTATTTTAATGCCAATGTTGGATTAAATCTTCTTTCAAAGAGTTTTAAGGGTAAAGCTGTAAGAAGAAAATTACTTGTGTAAAAACTTAGGCAGTGTGAAAAGGCCAATTGGCTAGGCGGTACTTCAATAAATTAGGAACATTTTATAAGTCAAAATTACTTTGGGAACATTTCGAATATCTAAATGATGTAACTCTCTCTCTATATGTACCTAAGTAAAATATAGCAAAACTATATGTTTATTTTTAATATCTATAATGTCTTTTATACCTATATTTGCATAATAAATTAATATTCTATTCTTTTCTATGCCTTCAATAGGTATTTATCGCAGTTGTATCGTGTAAACGATTAAGAATTTATTTTCAGAATTTATAAACTTTTATGTTTTTATCACATAGCAGCTACTTTAACCGTCTTTGATGACTTGCATGGGATATTTAGTATTATCTCTGGCCTTCATATTGCATTTCTTTATAAACTTCCTCAAGCGTAACGTGTGTATGTAGGTTTACGTTTCTTTTTACCACGAATAAACGGTTATGTGTGGAAGGGTGATACTTGAGTCGATGATAGCTATAAGTTTTTAGCAAAGTGCGATGCCGGAAGTGCCAGGGTAGACGGTAAGTGCTATAGTCATTAGTTAAAAATCAATGAAAAATGCATATTTTATCTCAAAGTATAGGTTTAAAAACGATGTGGGTTCATAGAGTAGAGTATTTTAGTTTTACGTTCGTAAGCAAAAGTCTAATCAGTACAACCTTTTCAGTTATCATTATCATACGTCACAGTTTTCATTGTCACAAATCTGCAAACTTACACTTATGGCTGTCGACTCTTACGACCCTCTAAGAGTGACGTAAATTAATAACTCCTTGAATTATATTACTCAATCACTAGACGAACACGTAATATGATGTACTCCTTCACAAACACGGGAAAAAAAATCACAGTACCTTCGTAACATATTTCAAAAAGATACATCATAAAATTATTCATACAGCTTCAAGAGACTTGTTTATCTGAAGGAAATGTTTAATACATAGACATTTTTTTGTTTATACACGGAGGAAAGGAGTTACGCAATCATATGAGTCATCCTAATAAGATACGAAGGTGTATATCTCGTTAAGATTCTGTATTAAGGTGGAACATGTTTATAACCCTGCTGTAATGTATTTGCTTCATCTTGAATTCGCTTTTATAAGTTATTTCTACTTATTTTGTCCTTAAAACTCGTGATTTAGGACTAGAACATTTGAGATTTGGGCAAGTAGGTGGTAGATATTTTCGGCCAGAAGATTTAGGTCAACTCTATGACAATTGTGCAATCTACAAACTATTGAGTCCATTCAATTTCATGTTGGCTTGGTCTTTGTTTAAGAATACAAGATCGATAAAAAGAAACATAAACAGAACTAGTGAAGAGAAATCTAACGAGCCCAAACTCGATGGGTTTAGTAAAAGGCAGTTCAGGGTTACGTGTCCTGTTTTCGAGCCGGAACGGGCTCAGTGGTTACAAAAGACATTAGTGATTCAAATGTCAGATCCAACATATGCTTGCAAGTAAACTGAGCTTGTAACATTCCTATAACACCTAACAAACGACCCGATGACCTTCAAGACCTGAAACGATTTCCACCAAACATAGTCAAGAACTCGACTAACATACCTTTCAAACAAAAAAAACGCATTCGGATTGGATCATCCGTTTGGGAGCTACGATGGCACAGACATACATATACACATTTACACACACACACACATGCACACAGATACGTCAAACTTATAACACCCCGTCGTTTTTGCGTCGGGGTTAAAAATTATTGCTTACAACTCTATAGTATGTACAGCGTAGAACAGTTTTCATTCACAAAACAACAAATTATTGTGTAATCTGGAATAGTTGTTCTTTCTCTTTGACCTGACCTCTTTTTCGGGGTCGGCGCGGCCGTGAGAAGAACCTACATGAAATTAAAAAAAAAACAAACTGAAGTTGGTGCAGAATCACGTCTACAAGCAAAAAGTTTATACTTTACTTTTTGTTTCGTATTAAGAACTTCCGTACTACGGATCAGTCTGTAAAACTCTAAGACTTGGAAAGTATAAATTGGCTATTGAGTAACATATACGAAATATAGTTTGTGCATGCTAAAGTATCTTTTAAAAATACCCTTATGATGACTAACTAAAAAACTGTCCCATCTTATCCTGAGGATGTTGCTGCAACATAAGAGTAAAGGTCTGCGTCTTAACTGATAGTATTCCTGGCAAAAAAGTCTAGTCTAGTCTTGATACAAAACTCTTTTAAGAAACTACGTCATAAATATTAAATTAACAAAGGAATTACGTTAAAAACCTCATTCTCTTTTTAAAATTTAAAACAATCTTATAAACGGCAAACAACTGCATGTGTTACACCCAGTGATGTGAATAACGACTTAAAATAAAAAACGAACTTATCGTTTTATTTTTTTTCAAAAGTGACTTTTGTTAATTGCTTATTTGCTTATCTGCTTATTTCGTTTTTATTTTAAATTGATTTAAAAAACCGTAGTTTAACCTACGCTATTGGTTCTTCACATGAAGTTTACTTCCTGAGCTTACGTTCGTTCAACAAAATCTTTAATAAAATCTTTATAGATTTTAAAATAATATATTTGATATTTTATAATCCTAAAGGACAATGCTCACAATGTATGGGGGAAAAACAAAGGCCCGGCGCAAATGAAATGTATCTCAGATTTTAAGTATTTATATGTGACATAATATTCAGTAGGGGGCATTACCAACATCTTTTTTTTTAATGTCATAAATTGCTAGTTGTTTTATGTAAGGAGCTTCAAAAATGTGATTTTTTTAAAATTATTTCTTTCTTTACTCTTATTCTATAAATGACATTTAGGCATCTATTTTGACAACGCTATCTACATTTTGTGCAATGTTAGGGTAAACTTAATAAAAAACAAGAGTAGGCAAATGAAATTATTTTATTATTATACACATTATTGGTTCTCTAAGTCTATGATTACATCTTCCAGAGTGTATCCGGGATGATTAAAATCATCTTGATGTCTGGCCCAACCCAAGTAATACAGTACACTCATAATATGGGCGCAGCTACCCAAAGTTCTTTTGCCATGTATACAAGAGCAATAATGCTCAACACCACCTTGCAACAACCACTGAGAATATTATAATGGTTAGCGTAGTATGTTAAAATATATGTATATACATATTTTCTTTAAATACTTCTATTTAAAAATTACTTTCACGAAAAAAGGATTAGCAAAATGTTACGTTTAAAAACGAATTTTTGGCTATATTTTTTTTTAGTATGAAACTACTATTTTATACTAAGAATTTGAGATATGTACCGTTTGCGCCGGGGCCTGGGTTTTTTTTGAGCATTATCCTTTACTTTTAACAAAAAATGTGGTATAGGCTTACCAGGAATATAAAAAAAACATGACAGGAAGTCGCTTTCGTGTTTAATTGTCAATGTTATGATCAAGTCAAGGTATGAATGACGAAAATTAGTTCTTAAAAATTCCGCAATATAAAGAGGTTTTTATTTTTCTGGTTAGGCTTTATTTCTAAAATAAAACATATGTCCGTTGTTTCAAGCCTTTTATTTATATTTACATATTAATTAAGTTATTATTTATATACTACTGTGAATCAATTATTTATTTATTTAATAAGTAAAACGTTTGAAACGTTTGACCGTGCGTTTATAGAGATAGCTCTATAAAGGCACGGCATTATCTTACAAACGTTTTCTATTTTATTATTAAATAATAAAATGGGAAACGTTTATTACTATCTTTATAAAAGCACGGCATATCTTAAAAACGTTTCATAATTCATTAGTACCTATCTCTATAAACGCACGGCATATCTAACAATGTTTCCTATTTGATTATTTTTATTACTATCTTTATAAACGCACGGCATATCTTACAAACGTTTTCTATTTTATTATTAAATAATTAAATAGGTAACGTATTTTAGATATGCCGTGCGTATAAAAAAATAGTAATAAAAAAATATTATTACTATCTTTATAAACGCACGGCATATCTAACAAACGTTTCCTATTTAATTATTTTTATTACTATCTTTGTAAACGCACTGCAAATCTAACAAATGTTTCCTATTTTATTATTTATTACTATATCTTAAAAATCGTGGTATATCTAATCTCTAATATCTATCTACTTATTACTATCTATATAAACGCAAAAAATTTACACTAAAAATTAATAAAATTTAATAAAAGCAACTAACGCACTAAACGCGCGAGCAGCAGATAACGAGCGTCGTTTTTCGTTGTTTGCTTTTTTAAGTCAAGTACAATACTAAAATAAAATTTAATGCATTTAATGTCAATGTCATTTTTGTCGTTTAAGTACATTGTAAAAAGCTAATAACCTTAACTGCTTATAGTTGAAAGTGAGGTTAATTGCTTATTTTTAAAAGTTCGTTTTATTAATTGCTTATGGTTTAAACGTCCATCTCTTAAGTTACACCAGCACCAGCGCCTGAACAAAGCCATGAAGTATGATCTACATCCTTTAGTGGAGGTGTCAAAAGTATCTCTTGACACAGAATGAAGCGCACTGTGTCAGTTTTGTATTGTTAGACTGCGACTTGAAATTTTGTGTTAAACTTTTTGCTTAAGTTGAACTTTAGTGTTAAAAATTTAAGAATCTGGAATAGAGAAGTTTGGCTACTCGTGTGCAGTTTTTCGCTGACGCTTTTATATATTATAAAGTATTTAAACATACCTGTTTGGTGGGAGTAAAATATCATGGTATCGTTCTCGTCCTGTGGTTGGTTTAAAATCGGACTAAAAAAATGCTGGCTGAGATGTCATCCTAATATTCTTGTATGGGTTAATTTAATGTTTGTAATATGCTGTCTGACGACAGCCATTTGTTACGATATTGCCGCGAGAGGAAAGGTGTACCAGATAATTTAAAATTAGAATTTGCGTTAGCACTAAATCACACGTCATTAAAAAGCCACAATTGCAATCGTTAGCCCAATATACTCGTAGTAGAGTCATAGATTTTGCAACCGCTACACTAAATGTACTAACTTTGCCAATGTTTATTATTTTAAATCCAATAAAATTGAGTCCTCAATATTTATTATACTACGAGTATTCGCAATTTGGTGTTAATTAAATTCTGTAACTGTGAAGCTACGGGCGCGCTGTGACAGACAAACGCCCACACTGAGGTCGTAACTTCAAGCTTGTTAACTTTTTTCTTACCAAATTCTAGATACAATATACCACAAATTTAACCCAATATCAAAATGATTTCTAAGGAATACTTAGAGAACTAGGACAAAAGTTATTCAATGGTTTTGCAACTTTATTAATGAACAGATTTTGAACTACGTTTAAACTTTCAAAATGTTTAACACTAGTTGAGCACAAAACGAGCCACAAGATAACCCATACTTATTACATTTTGTACTAAGAAATATCCTATTGTAGAAGTTACGTAATACCGACTAGGTTTCGCCCACGTGAATAATTTTCCTAAGATAAAAAGTTGCTTACTTCGTTCCCTTAGATACAACTTTCTAAGCTTAGCCTTGAAAGGACAAACAAATTCTCATGTTTCCAACCTAATGATATGTAATATGAAGGCGAAATGAACGTGTGTTATAGAATTTGGGTATAATTTCAGAGATTACTTAGGACCCTTCTGTTTTGCTGCAAGATTCGCCAAAATATATCTGATTGGCGATAGGTACTGACATGATGTGTATGAAGATTGTCAATTGTCATTACAGCCCATTTATGTTTCTGTTCTCATTCAGGTCACCGTCTCATACAGATCTCTTCTATTAAATAATTTATGTAAGAAAATATAAATAATACGTTGTACCTAATTCTCATTCTGGTGGGTTTCAGAAGTGGATATTTGTTTTTGAAATTTTAAAAAGAGTAAATTATTAATATATTGAATACAATCACTTTCCTTTAATCTGAAATTGCGTATTGTATCTTTGTTCTAATCATAACCTTTTAAGTTTACAGGAACTTTAGCCTATTAATAACACAGGTTTTATCTCAAATTTATCTTCTCTAGCTTTAATTCAGATAAGATCTTCGAATTTTCCCGCAGTGCACCTCTACGAAATAAGAATATCATCTAAGGGCGGTGATGTATGTACTCTTACTCGGTCACTCTGTCTAGTTGTTACTATTAAATGATAATAAAAGTGACTTATTGTTCCATATCTCCGTGTGGTGATAAGTGGAATAAGAATACAATATGTCACCACCGCATCTCATCCCATAGATGTCGTAAAAACCGACTAAGGGACTAACCGTGAATATCATCTTTACGAAATAAAAAGAGGAAAAGCTTGAAATTCAACCTTATACAAATCCGTCTGGCCAGCGTGATATTAGCAAGCCAAGTATCTCTCCGTCATGGGAGGAGGCCTGTCCCTGCAGTGGGAAATTAATGGGCTGTTATGATGATTGTTCCATAGCTTTTAGTATATCCGATGTTTTCTTAACAAGAAAAATTAAAAAGAGAGGAAATTAAAGAGTCTTCAATTTTATGGTATCCATGTATCGATGATATTAAGTAGACAAATAAGTATAATACGCCAAAAAGATAAAAGAACAAATAAATAAATATATAAATTGATGTGTTGTGTGTGATAAGTGAATTGATATGTTTCTACTTTCCACATCCTTATTCGAAAACTGTATTTATTTGTTACAACAAAACTAATGAAATTCGTCTTCGCGATACTATGAGGACTTTTTACAAGTGTATACGTATAACATACATAAACTTAATTTATCCGGGAAATCGAAACTTTATACCTTTCAAGTCCATTCCACTAAATTCTTTATATACAATCTTGCAGACTGTTGTATGTTTAAAGTGTAAATAAATATATTAAAACGGGCATGATAATTCTTTCGAATATCTCTAGTTCAGTTGACCGAGTACAACCGACCGAGGACAGTAACAATTTTACAGATAAAAAACCTGTCTACGATTGGTTCCTAATTCTTAATTTTCCAAAAAACATTATTACATAATTGCTTTATATTTTAAGATGAATTATGTAAGATGAATAAATATAATTAAAATTAGTAGAGTAGGTACTAAAAATACTGTATATTTATACCCGTACATAATTATTCTAAGAAATTTAATTGTAATTTGAGGTCTACATAACTGTAGACCTCAAATTACAATTAAATTTCTTAGTAAATATAAATTTCTTAGTAGGTAACCCTACTTGTACGTATTGAAATACAAAGTTTTGCAAATACAAATTGCTAATAAGAAACGTAGGTACTTAATAATTGAATGTATGACTATTTTTTGTAGTTGGAATGTTATTAAAAATACCTAGTTAACCATTTTCGACTAACATAGCTAGTTACTGTGTCAGTAACTCTTTCTAGTTACTCAAGAAAGAAAAGCCCGTAAAAGAACTATGTAGCCGATACAGCGCATTAAATTACGGAATTGTCAATGCATAAGGCACTTAGCATTCGAAATTGGCAGCCATTGACTATTGAAGCAGAATCTATAATGGTGGATAACCAGTAAAAATGAAGCAATAACTCTTTATGCAACTTTTTTAAAACCTTTTTTCTCCGAAAGATGTATAGAAAATACTCCAAACCGCCTGTGACATAACAAAAAGTCTGTATACATGCTTACAGTAGACATACGGATATTCGTAATGTGTGTCAAACGATGTTGCTGAGATAAAGAGCCGGATGCGGTGCTGCGGAACCTCGGCGCACTTATCTGAAAAACTCTTAGGCGCAATCACTGGGAGCCCTTGCCGTTGACAACGGAATTATTGTACGCTGCCAACCATATGCATGTAGCTGTGTATAGTATGTACTAAAGTAGTTACTGTTTAAACACTTTTATTTATACTTTAGACTTGTTTTCAGAGATTAATTATTTAGGTACTCATCTCACTTATAATATTATATGATATATATCAACTGTTAGAAGTAAGAATTTCAACTGCATGCATATAAGCAGTTGAATTATTGAATAGTGCTTAGCCTTTCTTATTGATTAGTTCTGAGAGGGCCCTACAATCTGGTTTCCCTGCATTTGATTGCCATTCCAGAACCCATCTGATTGTCTGTGCCCATTGTCGCTTTAATCAGGCAACCCTCTTGGTCATGTTGCGTTCTTCACCTTGCTTTTCTTGCGTATTTAACTCATTTAAAAGTACTAAGGAATATTCATGATGTTTATTTGTTTTATGTGATCTCCCTCAATGATATTTGCTGGATATAGCCTTATCGATTGCTTTTAACTTTGCTGTAGCTAAGTTGTTTTCGTTCTTTGAAAATCGATTCAAAACTTTCCCGAGATGCTTGTTGCTTATTAACATGATCATATTGACTGAGGCTATGAGCTTTGGTTTAAAGCTCCATAAGCTGTTACAAGCTACCAATATAAAGCACAATGGGTCCAAACACCGTGAATACCGATAAGCAGAACAAAGATAAATACGTTGAAATTAACCACCCGCTCATAACGATCGTTGTGTGTGGATGATTTGCATTTAAAGTGGAACAATTTGGGTCAGCGAATACAAAGCGTTGTAATGTTTGCCCTTCTCATTCTGGACCTACTGGACTTTTATTTTGGAAATTTATAAAACGTTTATTGAAATTAGAGAGCTTAATGTGAAAATAAGTCTAAATATTGATCTTGAATTTGCCAAAAATATTGTTATTTTCTCATTTTGAAATGACGGAGTAAGAATACAATATGTCACCACCGCATCTCATCCCATGAGTGTCGTAAAAACCAATTATGGGACTATCAGTGAATATTATCTTTACGATATAAAAAGAAGGAAAACTTAAAATTAAACCCTGTACCAATCCGTCTGGCCAGCGTGGTATTAGTAGGCCAAATATCCCTCCGTCACGGGAGGAGGAAGGTCCCTGCAGTGGGACATTAATGGGCTGTTATAGTGAAGGAGGAGAGAGGGGTGAGTAGGTTTTGAAGGGTCGTCGGGAACGCGCGTGTGATTTTGCTGGTGTATCAGCCGTCCATACGCTACTGTAACAGCTTACCATTACGTATGCCTGTTTGCAACCAACGCTGTATATAAATATGTAATGTTTGTTCGCATAACAACATTAGACATGGAATTTATGTCTTTAATTTACATACGCAATAAATGTCGTAATTTTATTTGTCTGTATTTTATACTACCCTTAAATTGATTACATAATTTTAGTACCCCTTACGGTCCTGTACAAGTTGACTAGGAGATACGATAAACAAATTTTATAATAAGAGAAGAAACATCTGATATAAACCTTATCCCGACTAACAAAAACCATGTTGGCGGGATGGCGGTGGAGTGGTATTATACCAATAGGTAGGCTACGTTTCCCTCTATTACCGGAGGTCCGTCCTTTTGGAGTACCTCTCTTGAATGATTAATGGTAG
Source organism: Schrankia costaestrigalis (assembly GCA_905475405.1). NCBI lineage: Eukaryota > Metazoa > Arthropoda > Insecta > Lepidoptera > Erebidae > Schrankia > Schrankia costaestrigalis. The sequence goes on from FR997826.1 coordinate 17,547,132, forward strand.
AGGTATTAATAAATAAATTTTAGATTGATAAGTATTTAAAAAGCCATTGGCCTTAGATTAACATTGGTGATAAATTATTATTTATTTGACAGCCATAAACCATAAATTCTAATAGATATTGAAATAATTAATAATACCGAATGAAGTGGGAATGTAATCTCAATTTATTTTAAACCCGTATTGTTTAAAAATACATTGAAAAGTTTACAAAGGACAATGAGCAGAAGTGGTCCAAATTTCCACCACTATTGAGGGCTATGTAAGCTTAAAGTCAACTAAATACCATACAATTTTGATTACTAGTCGACAAAAATATATTCACTCAGAAAAAAATTATGACTGTTTTAAAAATACGTATTTTTAGTTATTTGACCGTTAATATTTTCGCACATAGCCACATTTCAAGCAGTAAAAACATGGTAGACGGTTTCCCCCTGTTCTGTAATGCGCTCAAATTGTCTGCAAAGTATACAATGATAACCTTAGCGCACCTACTCATATAAAAATGTAATCGGGATGGTTCGCAATCGTGCTAAAAGTATTTTTCGCACGTGCAACACGACACTACACGTATGTAATGATCCATAATCGTGAAACCATTTCGAACTACTACTGTTCTTGTCTTTCTGGAATGCGAACTGTGGGGTGCTGTGCCCATGTCATGGTAATTATTTGTTATTTTGGATGGGCGAGACAACAACCCACAATTCTACTTCTAGCTGCGAATCTGGACAATGTTATTGTGGGTGAAGACATGAGATGTATTCTTATAAGGACAGACTCCACACTGTGAGACAGGAATAAATAAAACTTGTGTGATATTTTTGTGTTTACATTCTTCCCAGTATTACAAATATTTGAAAATAAACAAGCATTGTAAAGAGATAGCTATAAGTCCTTTAATTTGATTTGATACCCAACATGATTGGGTTTGATTTTTTTGACGTAGCGAGGTACAGTCACGTGTATTAATTTAGGACCCATTTCCATCAAATGTTGTTTGCACATTCATATTGCAATAAGGTCGAAATTTGAGATCGATAATATTGAATGTCAAGATGACACCTTTGAGTACGTATTAAGTTAGGTATAATATATTATCGAATCGACCCTTGAAATGATAACCTCTTTGTAATAGACTATCACTACGGTTTTCTAATTATGAACATAATGTCTTCTTCTTCTTCTAATTTGATTATGTCAGTGTCAGTCAAGAAAATTTATTACTTTTCTTTTCTAATACATAATAATTATAATTTTGTAATTATTAAAAATGCTTGCAGCTAATCGTGAGCAAATAAGACTTAGAATTATTGATTTACATGAACAAGGAATAGGCATTCACGAGATATCTCGACAATTAAATGTGACACGAAACACAGTTCGCCGTTGGATTCGACGTTACGGGGACGAAGAAAATCTTATAGATTTACGGCGAAACAACCATCGTCCGCAAGTTATAACGCAAGACGAGAGCCTCCTGATGCAAAGGCAATATATAATGGATGCCTTTACGCCAGTGAGACATTTTGCGGAAACTTTTGAAGTTCACCCTTCAACAGTTAGAAGGCATCTGCACAATATGGGACTACATCACAGGCGGCCTGCAAAAAAAATTGCTTTGACGGACAACCATAAAGCTGCTCGACTTATTTTCGCACGTCAATACCTTAATTTTGATTGGACGACTACGGCTTTTATCGACGAAAAGACTTTTCAATCTTCACAAACAGGCAGACTACATTTGTGGCGTATTAACAAGACGCGATACACAGAAGACCACGTCATAGCAAACAATGCGTCTGGTCGCATAACAGCTAACATGTGTGGCTGGATTAGTTCAGGCGGCATTGGAGAACTTGTAAATTTACCACCCAGAGCCACAACTCAAGATTATGTCTATTTATTAGACGAAAGTGTCCTTCCAACATTGCAATTATATTATCCCCGGGAAGATGTTGCTCCAATAAATTTTGTTCAAGATAACGCACCTATTCATACAGCAAGAATAGTTAGAAATTGGTTTGACAATAATAGAGCAAATTTAAGTGTTATTTCGTGGCCAGCAAAGAGTGCCGATTTAAATCCAATCGAGAACTTATGGGGCTTAATGGTCCAAAAATGGTCAAATCAAAATGAAAGAACTAGAGATGCACTTATAGATCACTGCCACACAGTCTGGGAAAGTTTTAGGGGTACTAACATGTCAGGAATTGATCGGATCCATGCATAACCGGCTCCAGGCTGTGATTGACAACCAAGGGGGATATACACGGTTTTGAATTTTTAGGTTAATATTAACCTGAAGAGATATGTAAATTTATTAATTACGATGTAGATTTCGGTGATAGTGTTTGTTTGCTGCGCCGCTAACCATGTTGTTTATATAATTGTTAAGATTTTTTTTTGTCCTAAATGTCATAATAAGTATGAAGAGTAAAAAGTTGTATTTTATTAAACATTTCTACATTAATTAAATATATTATTGACAATCTAATATTGTTATTCTTTATTTATAATAATATAATATAAAAATTATATATATAAATCTCCTGTCACGATGTTTGTCCGCGATAGACTCCCTAAACCACTTAACCGATTTTAAATAAAATTGGCACACCGTGAGCAGTCTGGTCCAACTTGAGAGATAGGATAGCTGTAGATTCCAGTCCGTATAATCCAAATTTCCACGCGGGCGACCGCTAGTTATTTTACGATATAATATGTTACAAGTAGGTAACCTAAACCCACTAAACCTTAGTAATAATTATTACTCGGAAAACATCGGAAATGATCGTCAGCCCTCGCTCTAGTTGACGTCGTTGCCCGGTTACCCTAGGTTAGCCCTAGAAACTAGTTGTCGATGGTAGGTAAACATTATGAGAATAAAATATCAACTCCTAAGTAACATAAGTTTGCTACACGATATTCAACCTTAGGTGGGTCCTAAATTAATACACGTGACTGTACCTACCGCGACCGCCACATTGATTATATTTTGGCTCTTAGAGCTTATATCAACCAGAATACCGTATGAATTACAAAGAAATGTCATGCACCTAAATCAATCGAGTAGTTTAAAAGATATAGTAAAATAAAAAAGCTTAAAAAGTTTTTTAATTTGCAAGTTCTCATTGGGTCATAACTTTTTACTGAGTAAATATTTTGGTTTGCGGTCTTCTTATAATGATTCAGAACGCAGTGTTCCATCATATTTCATAGTTCTTATTGATGGTGGAAATTTGAACCAAGCTCCATATATTTTTGCCCATTCTCCTTTGATTATTTTGAGGTTTACACTAAGTACTGGTCATAGACCCCTGATTACAAATTTTATCTCTGTTACATTATGCAAGTGGCTTTACCAACCCCATCTTATCATAAGTATGAACGTTCTAAAAGCAAAAAAAAAAAGTTTGAAGATATTGTCTCTACACTAACAAAAAAAAACTAAACTTAAAATAAAACACCTATACCAATTTAACTGGATAACGTGGTATAAGTAGGTCAGTTTCAATAGTTCCCTCGTAAAAGTTAAAGATTTTACTGTTAGCGAAACACATTGCTTTGTAAAGTAATTTATAGGTAATGTTCTGTCTCATTTCTGAAGCAATTTACACATTAAAGTACCTTTTGTAGGACAAGCGGTCTCACCGTCTCAACATGTATTGGCTACGTTACGTGCCTTACTTCCGTAGATTATGTTCAAGTGTGAACACAGGGGACATTACGTGAGGTTTTCGTTGCTTTGTGAATGTAGGTAACTGATTTACATGTAAATTAAAACACTGGTTTATATTGTCGCAGTGAGTTTGTACACAAGTGTTTTGTAAAAAGGAGACATTTTCTCAAGTAAGAATGGTAATGAGTGCGACGCGTTTTGATAATGAGCCAAGAATGGAGTTATAAAGAGATTGTGCTAAGAATTTGAATTTTACAGTTTAGGTTTAAAGTTCTAATTTGTTTCTACTAACAAGTTTTTACTACAGTAATAGTATTAGACGACGCCATATTCATAATCGTTCTTTTTACCTTTCGTCGTCGCGGGAGGCCACGTAAGAGGTGGCGAAATGAGTTGGACTGTGCACAAAAATACTGGCTTCCATTGATCATGGATCGAAAGAAGGAAAAGTCAGCGAGAGAGGCCTTTGCCCAGTAGGGGGATGACAAAGGTTGACACTAACTAATATTTAGAAGCAAACATTCACCCCCCTACTCAGAAACGCCTCTTAAATTTTAGTCCATGAATTTGCTTAAATTCTTACGGTTTTGTTTGGTATAAGGTTGGTTTTCCAAATAAAAATCTCGCTAAACAGTGATTAATTTTAAGAGGCGTTTATGATGTTTTCCTAATAACTAGATTGAATGAGTTCCAAAGTAAGAAAAGAGGTCACAAAATTTTGCAAGTATAAATAGACACGACGAAACAACAGTAACTCATTTCCTTATAATTCCGCGAACATCCGCGGTGTGACAGCTGTGGAAAATATAAAAGTTGTTAGTTGGGGTGACAATTTCATTTGCCTAGTTTAGATGTGACAGACATTGCTTACATCAAAGTTTGGCTTGGTGAACGCGGCTTTCGGATAAACTGATATATTTTGATTGGAATGTTTTGTTTTTTGTGTCATGTTTTACTAGTAGTTATATGTCCTGTATATTGTAGAGTGTACGTGTGATAAAGTACAAACCCTTTTCGACTACAGTGTAAGTTTTAGTCGTTTGTGAAGTATGCCTATAGGACATAACATGGGTTGGTGATATGCGCAAATTAATCGATTTACATCTGGCATCTTAAGGCAGGGAAAGCTTAAATTTTCGTATTAGTTAAGTAATTGCAAACTTAGGTTATAATAGACTTATACATCGACCACTGTTTCCCAAAAACAAACACTGTTACAAAAACCCTTTAAACATGTATGCAAGTAAAACAGTGCACATACGAGTGCAAATAAACATGAACCTCTTGCTGCTAACTTAAGTGCATACGACAGAGCTTTGACAATTGAACTCAAGGTTCAAGCCTTAAAAGATAAGTCCCTCGTCGAGGTACTTATTTTTCAAGGCTTTCAAATTAAATAGAGGCATTTTTTACTGCCATCTCATTTTGATAGAGTCGTGTAAGGGAGATAAGGGATTTACCATTAAATATCTCAAAATCTTAAAGTAGATACCAGCACGCTTGGTCAGCATTGTATCTTCAGACAGTTCAGGTTGCTTACAAAAAATCTTTGCAAAATTATGCAAGTCAATAAATTTAAAATATGCAGAAGCAACTGTATCATCTTTAAGTAGAATATGCACTTACTTTGTACAAAGTTAACCTGTAACACGGTAAGATAAACCGCTCGATCTAATGTAAATATTGTACCTCAACGAGTGCACATAAACATGATCTTCTTGCTGCTAACTTAAGTGCATACGACACAGCTTTGCCAATTGAACTCAAGGTTGGAGCCTTGAAATATAAGTACCTCGCCGAGGTAGTTATGTACTCTATGACTTAACAGCTGTATAGCGAGATAAAAAGTTTGTGTGAAGATTAAGAATGTTACCCAACTCATCCGTATAGGGTTATATGACGGAAACTGTGGAAATTCTTCAATCTGCCAATATCTCTATTAAATATCAATGAATGCATGTAAAACCCTGTTACTAACCTTGGCCACCAAGGTATGTGTAAACAAAGTTTTCCGTATTCCCCAATAGATGAAGAATACTTCTAGGGAAATATTCGTGGGCTTCTACCGCTTGTTCTACTACTACTAAGTAGACGCAGCTTCTGAAGCGTTAGAAGCCATTAACTTATTATCAGACCTTAAGTTAAGTAAGGAAACAATGATAGTCTGGAGAGTGTATTTTCCCGTCTTACCATAATTAAATAAACAATTGTTGGTCGCAGTCTAAGTAATGGATTAAATAAAAACCTTGGTGTCATTTGCAGCAGCGTGGATCATTAATTTAAGTCTATTTATTAGTTCAATAGTGCATTTTTATTGACTTTGAAGTTAAATTAAAAAGTTTGTGTGAAGATTAAGAATGTTACCCAACTCATCCGTATAGGGTTATATGACGGAAACTGTGGAAATTCTTCAATCTGCCAATATCTCTATTAAATATCAATGAATGCATGTAAAACCCTGTTACTAACCTTGGCCACCAAGGTATGTGTAAACAAAGTTTTCCGTATTCCCCAATAGATGAAGAATACTTCTAGGGAAATATTCGTGGGCTTCTACCGCTTGTTCTACTACTACTAAGTAGACGCAGCTTCTGAAGCGTTAGAAGCCATTAACTTATTATCAGACCTTAAGTTAAGTAAGGAAACAATGATAGTCTGGAGAGTGTATTTTCCCGTCTTACCATAATTAAATAAACAATTGTTGGTCGCAGTCTAAGTAATGGATTAAATAAAAACCTTGGTGTCATTTGCAGCAGCGTGGATCATTAATTTAAGTCTATTTATTTTGTTATTTCTGCTTTATGAGCCAAACACTGAAAGCATTCGTTGAGTATTATTACGGTTAAATAGCGTAGGACTTTGTGTAGCTATTTTCCTTCTAGAGGTCGTTGGTTTGAATTTTGTAAAGGCAATTATCGTAGTAAAAATAATGTATGTATTTTTAGTTAAATTTAAATATTCATGAGTTTGTCTAAGCATCTTGCTCTGCTTATTCTGGAACTACATAATAAAGATAATGTAACGAACATTTTGTTATATTAATTTTCACAATTTGGGCAACAAAAGACGTATTACTTTAGGAGTTTTTCTTACGGACCTGGGTCTCCTCCAAGTATTTCCACTTTACGCGAATACAGTTCCCCCCTTATTTATCGGTTCCCGGTCATCACAATTAGGTAATTCGTCCACTCTGAGAGGGGTTCTGCTTACTCTGTCATCATTATTCCCCTGCCCTTATCCCAATTTTATTTGGGGTCGTTGCAGCATGTCTTTTTCTTCCATACTTTCCTATCGGACGTCATCTCACAAGTAACACTCTTCGCAGCCATATCGTCTTTCACACAATCTACCCATCGTTTCTTTGGTCGTTGCTTACCCTGTGTGGTTATTATTTAGTCAAATAAAATAATCAATTAAGATGTACACCTAGAAACGAATTACAATTACATTACCTATTAGAAAACACGTAGATAAACCAATCTATTGTAAAATTGATGAGACTATCTATACGTTATTCATCTAATTTCAGAGCTCTAAGATAGCTATTTCGATGTAATGTCGGTGACGATAACACAATTACAGCCTTTTCCTTTTTATTTACTCGATATCCCATCATGTTGAAGGGCGTACTGATTGCATGTATCTTGAGAAAAAACTCGTTAATTTTGTCTGGCTAATCGGTTTGTGATCATCCATCTTAATTATTTTTTTAAAAGGTATTAGCTTTTTGTTGTATTCTGTGGCGTATTGGTTGTTGTCTTTGGCTGGTAGGTAGAGGTCTTGATTTCGGTTCCCTCTCAATGCAAATCTTCGTGTGTACAAATATTTATATTAGTTTGGGTGTTGTATAATAATATGTACAATACAGGTATATGGGTGTTTATTCATTGTCCTAGAACCTATGGTACAAACACTATTTAGTTTGGAGCTAGATAAAGCTTGAATTAGAAATAAACTAATATTTGAATAGACATAGCTTAAACAGTTGAATATTTAAAGGTTCTGCAAACAATTCTCAACCGACTGATTGCCTTTCAGGGTCAGTAGTTATTATATAAACGCCTCAGAGGCAAAGCGATCGTGAAAGCGGCTGCTGTTTCACGAGATCGCGTGTTCGAATCTCACTCAAGATAATTATTTGTATGATTCACAAATGATTGTGTGGTGACGGATTTAGAATACAATATGACACCACCCCATATCATCCCATGGGTGTCGTAAAAACGACTAAGGTACTATCCGTGAATATTACCTTTACGAAGTAAAAAGAAGGACAACTTGAAATGAAACCCTATACCAATCCGTCTGGACAGCGTGGTATTAATATCCCTAGGAGTCTATGTCACGGGAGGAGGAAACTACTTAATATATTCTATGTTAATGATCTATTTATCTAACCATCATCTTATCGGTAGCTGGTTCAAATCCCAAGCAAGATAATTATTTATACCACAGACTAGTATCGTAAGTTTGGATATTATTTGTGTCCTTTATTTTCAAGTCTGTAAAAATCCTCGCAACACTACTGGGCACAATCCCTAGCGCGGAAGTTGTTTTTTTAAAAGAGAGAAGAGAAGGTTCGAACATTCGCTATTATTGGTTTTAGATTAAACTATACTTCTACACCCTTATTAATAAAAATCGCTTACTCCTAGCATAGTCCAGACTTATACTTGGACTAGTTAATACCGGTGTAACGAAGTATTATCTTCGGACTAACTCTGTTATTAATAAACTTGGAGTAACCGCGGATTAACAATACCACACTTACACCAGAATTAGCGCGTGTGCTATGGCAACCCTGATACGTGAAAAGGTAAAAAGAGTGAGCTAAATGACTGAAATATCATTTTGATAGATTGCTTATGTCAAATTTGAATTGTTTGATTTATTATTGTGTGTGTATTTTATTTTGTCGTCATATTGTAATTTATCCAAGTTAATAAAATAATACAATAATAATAGTTAATACAGCAAAATGTTAAAAGATGAGGCACATTTGAGACAGATGGAAATGGCTGAGGAAGAACATTCAATTAAAATGGCAATTCACAAGGAAAAACTGAAAATGTGTTACATTGGAACGGGAAATTCTTGAGCTAAAGAAAGCTAAAATGTTAAATTATGTAATTATTCTTTAGAATAAACCATTATTATATTAAAATATTTGTCTTACTAATTAGTACTATAAGTAATAATCATATTAAGTAATTTATTTTATACTGAGGGGTGTTGGTAAAGTATCAATAAACTCATAATTTAAATTTAAGACTTTATTTAAAAAAATTCATTAATAAATGCCGTTCAGGCTGAATTTCCTCTAAGAGAGTTACTTAATGTATGTGTTACTGGAACATCATCATCTTCTACATGCTCAATCAAATCTTGCTGTTGTACCTATTGCAATATTATGCAATATAGCCGGTGCAACTATGTAAAGCTTTGTGTTTTCTAATTTTGTACGAAAGCCTCTTAATAAACACTGAAACCTTTGCTTCCATACTCCAAAGTACCATTCAACACTATTACGTGTCCTAATGTGAGCTTGTAAGCTGTAGGTACTTATATGCCGCTTGACTAAAATGATTTTTCAACATGTCAATGATGAAAAGAGCAGTAGGTAGATCGGGAAAATCTGTATTTAGATTTAAACTCGGCTTCTTGTAGTTCTTCCAACAGATTCTTTCGAATTTTATAAAATTTCACTTGTCTAATCAATGGAACCACATCTTCAATCTCGTCTTTGTCATAAATATAATATCCGTAAATCATGAACAAAATAGTCTCTATTCATCTTATTCAATCACAGGATTATATTTTTGAAGGATAAAAATAAATAACACGTCAAAGTAATACTGATAAGTCTGCACTAATCCACCGATAAACTAGGTCTTGGTACGGAATAACTTTTACGCCAAGAGTAAAGCGGTATTAGCTTACTCCTTCTTTACTTCGCGTTTATTAATACAAACATTAATAATTTGACATTTAAACCATGGAGTAAAGTTAATCTTGCGTTAGTCTATGTTTATTAATGAGACACCTAAGATTTACAATAATTGGAATGTTTATTAAACATAAAACAAGAAAACAAAGTCTCCGTTGGCTAGCGAATCATTTCTATTGTAAAAGTCCGATAATAAAACAACGCATCAAAAAGCAACAAGAATGGTCTACCTGACTGAAGGAAACAATGGCACATTGTACAATAATACTTGAACAGTTTCCCGGACGAACTACCTGCGGCTACTAAGTATATTCTATGTTAATGTTTTATTTATCTAACCATCATCTTGTCCCAACCCGAAATGGTTTTAACTTCCGACCGAACTGTTTAAATATATTTTACACAATAATATTGAAATATTATATAAATATTTTGTAGAAGTTGATTTATTAAATGAAATCTTAATTAATACATAAGTCTTCTTTATTTTTAAGCGAACCCTGTGTTGCGGGGACTGTGATATACGTACTTATCTACGAGTATGTAGTAAGTATAGTGAGGGCAGAAGGTTCTACTATAGGCGTTTGCGTCACAAAGAGGATAAACAAAAGAGGTCTGTAATGTGCAGTCGGACAGTAGGGCACAAATAATACGCTTAAATGACATACTAAGTATATTTGTGTTAGGTGCGAGCTTTGTATTAGGTTCACTTTTTTTGGATTTCTATGTAAGTGGTATAAGTTAGTTCTAACTAGGACGGCGGGAAACTGATGGATGAGGGAGGCACAGGACCGTACAAGGTGGAAATATTTGGAAAAGGCCTATGTCCAGCAGTGGACGTCGATTGGCTGATATGATGTTGCTTTCTTATTATACTTTGAAAGCACGGAACTAGCCTGTTACGCAAAAAGTGTACTTATTGATTACATTTGACGCAAGCGCTTCTATCGTACATAAGAAGAGCATTGTAATAAATTTTTGTTGAATGTTGCGATTTTAGGGTTTAATAGGAACCTTTTTTAATATAAATTTAGTTGAAAAAATAAAAAAAATGCTGGAAGAGGGTCTGTTACTACACGAATAATGTTTATGGATTATAATATTACGATTAATCGTTTTTAAAACATCGATATAAAAGGTTGATCGAAGTTTTACGAAGTCCGCGATAGATGAGTGTGAAACATAATTATTTTATTAGTTATTATATTATATAGGGCACAGTGTAACGCACATTCTTCCAATAAAATATACCGACTTAGCTTTTAAGGAATGGCAGCTACGTGCTTTGATCGGCTCTCTAATATTTTCGTAGTTGATCAATAACATTGACCGTGAAGTGACGGATTTAAAGTCCAACAAATCTAAAAGATACAGTTTGACAGTTCTGACAAATTGAATAATAGGGTTGGGGAAAAAAAATCGTTTACTATAATATCCGAACTTTAAGAGATCGATTACGATAATATCCGAATTTTAAGAAACTTTAAATTGTTCTCTTACTAGTAGTATTAGATCTAGTACTACTAGTGAATAATAAAATATTCTAAAAATTTATTTTATTTTAATTATGATTAATATTTACATAATTTTTTTTTAACAAAAATATAGAGATATAATAATATATTAGGATGATGATAAATGTGTACCTAGTTAGAATAAAGGGTTATTTTTTTACTTTTTAGTTTTTTCTAAAACTTTAAAAATATTAAATTAATTTATTTAAGGGTACCTATGTAATAAGTGATTTATGCGATCGCGCAGTAACGTGTCGATAATTGACAATTTGAAAGTAATATATTCGATTTTTCGTTATGTAAACGATTTTTTTGCATACAAATGTATCAGAAGAGTCGCAACACTACGAGCAGTGACCTAACTACGTGACTTTGCAATGAGGTCGAGAAATAGAACTATTAGAGATTATTTACTATGTAAATATGTGTTATTTCGCTTTGTTTGAAAATTTTCAATCAAATTTGTATATTAAGAATTGTACATTTTTAGATACAATAATAAAATCTTTCTAAATTTATGGTTTTACGAAAAAGGTTTTCGAAACTGAATAATGTACGCATGAACAAAGTTGTTTCAGTTTGAAAAATATGAAACGTCATACTGTATCTTTTAGATTTGTTGAGGTGTAAGAATACCTAAATAACTTACTGGTTATAACTCTGTAATATCAAGTAGACGTAAAATATAATGGACAATGTCCGTGTTGTGATTTCAAACTTTAAAACTTTGTCCCTTGAGGAAATTGAGTGAAACGTGAGTTTATGTTTCTCTAGGTGTATGTTGATTAACATATTCACAAAGCTATCGACATTACCTACGTCACCACCCACTGCAGGGACGGCCTCGTAACAACAATGTCGATCACATATTTTACCCCACTGATCGTTTTTCGTTTTGGTGTTTAAAAAACTGGGCTTATCAAGAAGTCAGTTCCAAGTGCATAACGGTCACATAGAAATCGTATTTCAAATCAATACTAAAATATTTAAATAGAAAATATATATTCTTGTCTCTACAGAGCATTCCTGCAACGATATTTCCTGTTTTTGTATACAGATTGTGATAAACAGAAAGGAAATTGAAAATGTTGTGAATAACAAATAAAAATGGCTATAATGAATAAAGGAATAAGTATTATTATTATGAATAAGAGGTGCTTAGTTCAATGAAAGCATGCTTGCAGAATTTGCTTATAACAAAATGTTAAAAACTGATAAATAATTAATGACATAAATTAGGCTTAGACGCGTAACAAATGACTTTTTGATCTCGTGAAGAAAGAGTTATGATGCTATCGGTATGTAAAGCATGTTTAAAAATGAAATTTGTAATTAATAGTTAGTTTATTAAAGACTCAGTGTATTATATTTAAAACTACAATAATATTCACTTTTATTATTCTGACGTTAATTTTAAAGCTTACTAATTTATGAGTCGTTATAATAATTGTGAGTCTTTTTAAACGTAAACTCTCTGATAAAAACAATTATAAAAACAAACGAATACAAATTCAATAAGTACTTCAAAAGTCATTCCAATTAACTAGAATAAAAACTTCTGTCAGCTGTAATTGCTTTGGTTAGCCACTCTAGAACATTTAACTTCACGTATTCCAAACATGAATTGCAGCATTAAAAGAAAAAAAAGTTCTAAAATTAAATCACCCGCTTAAATTAAAAATAAAATTTAATGAGTAAATAAAATTTTCGAACGCGTCAGCACTCGTTAACGATGTTGCCAATGCAAATATTATCTGTTATGAATATGAAAACTGAACGTGTACGACAACACGGATACGTGTGTGTGGTTTTATTCGTTTGTTTACACCTCCTACGTACGAACTCTTTGGATAAAGAGCATATCATATGAAATTTTAATAGGTACGCGTTTATAGGCTTCTCTATTTTGATTGTACTTTTGTGATAGTGGTAATAAAGACTTATTTATGTTAGGTATTAAAGAAGTAAGGGCCTGCTCAGAAAGCTTATGTTTTATTTTGTATTTGTCAAAGATATACCTACTTATGTGACAGAAAACATCAGAGACTGTAGACGCGTTCCAAAAAATAGAGAGCAGGTTGAGCCTTCAAGCTGTAGCTCTCGCTACACTCACTACTTAGAGCTTGCGAGTTGTATAAGTACGTTTAATGGAGCGATTATTATTCAATATACAAGTAAAATAAAGTAAAATCTCTCAATAATAATATAGCACTGTACCATGTGAGGAACCCTTTACGTGTCCCAAATACGGATTTTTTATTTGGAACTCTGGACTCTACTTAAGTCTGACGGTAAGCCGTAAATGTAGTCTAAAAGGTTGAATTCATTCAGTAAAATAAGATAACATTTAAATGTATGTAATGGTTAATTTTATCGGAAAACGTCCGTTTATTTAGCCGGGAGCCAACTGAAGAATGATACTCGTAGAGGTCGTAAGAGGCGACCATGGGTCTACAGATCATTTTAATTTTTGAGCTTGGTCGTAGGTTAAAAAATGGCTACCTGATTAATAAACACCTCACAGTTTTAGAAAAGGCCCGAAAGCAGTTTGCAATGCTGTTCTTTTTCGAGGTTTAGAGTGTGTACCTACATCACACGTGTAGTTAAAGCGGGAAAAGATGCCGATGTAGTGAAGTCATTTTATGACAACTATTCGTTGCTTCATTACTTTACATGCAGTAATACCTGCATTTTATTTCCGCTCTACACCTCTATAAAAAATAACACAATTTGTTTTACAGACGCTATCCACTGCAGTGACAAGGGACAAAAATCCTTGGATTACAAATACCAAGCTGACCAACTGGTTTGACAAAGTATCTTGTGTCCGTTTTTTCTTGTTTCGGAAGGACATGGTGACATCAATTTAATGCGAAGGTTTCCAGCTCTAGGACTCCCAATTGCTTCTACATTAATCCAATGGATGCAGCAGAGGAGATCTGTTCTGCCATAGCAGTATAGTCTTTACTGTCAGTCCTTTAACAATCCACTCAGTGACTGACCTCTACCATTGTGGAGAGAAATTATTTATTACTAGCTTTTGCCCGCGGCTTCGCTCGCCGTTAAATTCGGGGTATCACTTTTCCCCTTCCCTGGACACAGAAGAAAAAAAAGTAGCCTATGTTACTCTCCATCCCTCTATCTCCTATTTAAAAATCACGTCAATTCGTCGCTCCGTTTTCCCGTGCAAGAAAGACAAACAGACACACTTTCCCATTAATAATATTAGTATGGATTCTTCTTAGTCTGTGTGTGAATCTTTTCGACTTTTGCGACATTTATGGGAACAGAACAGGGTGATTACTGTTGGTTTTCTTACTAGATCATCACACGGAAACATTATAATTACAATAAACTTGTTGCTAAAGTATTTGGTACGTCCAAAGCGAGCAGCGAGCTTTACTCATATTTACAAAGCTTCATTTTTATTTGGTTTTTAAATTGAAATGAAACAAAATTTGTTTGAGAGCGACTTGAAATTCGAGTGAAGGTACTTTGCGTGTACGAAAAGGTCAATGTAAATATTTAATACGAAAGTAAATTATAAAAGTAGCAAATCTGTTTATATTCGGGGTATTATAAAATAACATCAAAGTAATGAAATAAAACGAAATAAATTTTCATTATAAACTGACATCAAAAACAGAATAAATCTGGCAAATTAATGTATTAATTATTTAGATCATTATTAAATAACGCTTACGAAATTACAAAACAAGCAAAACATTTGAGCCGTTGTTTGAAGTAAAATAATTCCATTTTGTACACAACACAAGCTTTTCTGAGAATGTGATTACATAAATATGTATAATGTTACTTGTTTGTAGCTTCCCAAATAACTTCATTTTGTTTTATAGGGATTTAGGGAGGTATGATAGAATTAACAATTTTGTCTACAATATGGTGTCCTTGTAAAATGAAATTTTTATCATAAATATGATACAGAGTTATTTATATTTGTACTTATTACTAATATAATTAAAATATGGATTAGATATTTTTAGTTTTAAATAACAAAATTGTTGTTAAAAACCCAATTACTTATTTGCAGGTACACCAAGAGGCCGTCTAGGTTTGTACAACAGTTTGCCTTCTTAATTCATCAACAAGCAGCAGTATGCAAATGATACTATGTTTAGGTGAAACGGTACAGTAACTAGTTAGTTAATTACAGAGTACAAGTACAGTGTATAAGTTTAAGAACTCGTGCCTTATTCTAGTACAGAAATAGTCCAGGCATAACATTTGTATAGCGCCGTATTCTTCACCGGAATGGACTCATCTGAAATGGACTTAAGTGCAACTTACCAGCGTGCGAACGACTTTTTTATCTCTTTACCATGAAAGAAATGTTTGTTACTTTACAAATTAAAAACAAGGACACATAATCTCCTAGGATAACTAAAATATTATTCAGCGTACGTGAAACATACTCGTAACTTACAAATAAATTTCATACGCGGCACGAAAATTAAGCGGCAACGTAAAATTGTATATTACGTAATATCTGTTTACACCAAAGAGATTCCGTCGGGTATATCTCTGCATTCAAGTTGAGGTATTTCTTATCTCACCATCGGTATTCTATGAAAAGGGAAATGGGTCTGAAGGGATGTATATGTTTTAAAGTTCCTACATCCATTCGTACTATTACAAATACTGTTCGACGCGAGAGTGACATTATCTGGTCTACAAAATGTTAGTCTGTCATTTTGTTTGACTGACAGTTACAATTGTTCGTGTGCTTTGAATGGTATTATAGAAAAAAAATCCAATATGCAAAGGAAAATGTTTACTAGTATTTTAAAGCTGAATAGTCGGAAAAAGAAGATAAAAAGCCAACTTTGGGAAAGTTTTCTAATTGTCTTCTTCGTCGATCTTTAAGAAAACAAAAGAGGGTAATATTTACCAATTGCTCCGTATGGTGACGAAGTAAGAATACATAATATGTCACTACCCCATCTCATCCCATGGGTGTCGTTAAAAACCGACTAAGGGACTATCCTAAAATATTATCTTTACGAAATAAAAAGAAGGAAAACTTAAAAATTAAACCCTTTACCAATCCGTCTGGCCAGCATGGTAATAGTAGGTCAAATAACCCTCCATCACTGGAGGAGGCCCGTCCCTGCAGTGGGACATTAATGGGCTGTAATGATGATGATGATTTACCAATTGACATTAAGTTCGATACTAATCTTTTTGACAAACTTTGTGTTAGTAGACTTGGTATTCCTAAGTCAGTAAGTAGTAAGCGCGTCCTTTCAGTGCCTACATTAAGGGACGAGCAGAATCGGGTTTTAAATTGTCTATTTATCAAAAAAGGATTAATATAAGTTTTATGATATCATGCTTCGAAATACCAACACCTATGAATAAAGCTTGAAAATGTTTATAATGAAGTTATACAAAGTATAAAATGAACTACTTTCCTGTAGCAATTCAAGTTTCTATCTATTACACAAACAAAAACATCAGGATCAAACAGAAAGAGGGTATCCTTTTGGATCAGTAGACTAAAAAGTTATAGGTACTCAATAGGATCAAAAAGAAATGTATACAAAAATGATTACATTTTATAACGTACAAGTAGCCAATAAATTTAAGCTCTTGTACAATTGCCAATCTATAAGTTATATCCTTAGGACGGATCAGTTTGATTTAATATTGTCAACGTTTTATTTATTTTGACCTTTCGTTGGTTCACAATGTTACTAGCATTCGGTTACTGACTTCGTAAAACCGGTAAACAAGGTTAGTTGGACCTAAACTTGTTTAGACAGATCCTATATATATTTATTCGTGTATCGATCTGTGTTTTTTGTATGCGTTTATGTATGCATAAGCTACCTTTAAATCCCTAAGGATTGTAAGTAATTGTCCTTTTTGTATAATAAAACATAGTAGCAACATGATCGTATGAAATCTTATGGAAAACGCATAAGCCGTCCAGAGTTTCAGGGCATGGTAATCAAAACATCAGACTTCCTTACGTCACCATCACCTTGCCGATCTGTCCAAATACTTACACACTACGTTAAAGGGACCCGAAATCACAGGACAGGTAAATAGGTATTATATAATACCCTGAAACAGTGTTACGAGTACGTAACAGCGATAAATTCACCACTTTCGAGACAAATCTAAAAGTGCTCCACATTCCTATCACGTCCCCAATTTCAATCATGCTACTATTTTCAATATCGAGGATCTTGTCGAGGTGTCCTAAGAATAAATACTCAGGAAAGAGAGAAAGAATAATGTTTTAGTTACTAGGTTATCATAGTCGCATTATTGATGTTCGTTTGAAACCGACTCCAAAGAGTACGTTACTATTTTTTCAATGTTTGTTTCCATTGAACTTAGTAATTTTATGACCAATTTAGATGAATTCCTATACACCTTAGAAGTTTCATCAAAATTGGTAAAGAAATTAGATAGTATCTCAAAAAAACGACAGTTACTAACTAACTAAGTACTGCAAAATTGTCCATTTAAACAAAATTTACGTATTATAATTGAAAACAACACTCTGATTGGAGTCGGTTTGTGAATTATATTTTTTCAAGTTCTTTGTTGTTTGAAATAAACCGAAACACATTGAAAACTGGAAATCATGGAAGTTTCAGGCAGGGCTAAAAATGACTTTTGCCTGCCCCTAGGTACCATTAATGACAAGACCTTGCTTCGATATTTAAATTTGTCCATTGCTTTGCGAAGCTCATTACCCACACTTAATAATTAACTCTATCTTTAAATTAAACCAATATTGCTGAAAAACATGAAACAAATTATTATACGTAAATATTATTCAAGAAGAAAGGTTTCTCAGATAAAAATGCTAATTTAAATCCGACTTATAAACATTTTCCTTTTGTGTTCTAGTCTAGTTCAACAAGTCATATTCATTGTTGATTCCTAAGCCAATACTATTTAAAATAAATTGTTGACCAAGATAACTATGAGATCTTTCACTGTAAATTCTAATCATAATTTCAGTGACAGTGCAAGCACTAATCGTGTTGTTGGCTTACAGACATGAAAGTAGTAACGTAAATACCAAGATTAGCTATTATGACATAAATAAACTTAGTTCTCCGTGTGGTGACGGAGTAAGAATACAATATGTCACCACCCCATCTTATCCCATGGGTGTCGTAAAAATCGACTACACTATCCGTGAGTATTATCTTTACGAAATAAAAAGGAGGAAAAATTAAACCCTATACCAATCCGTCTGGCCAGCGTGGTATTAGTAGGCCAAGTATCCCTCCGGGAGGAAGCCCGTCCGTGCAGTGGGACATTAATGGGCTGTTATGATGATAAATAAACTTAATGTGCTAATTAACAAGATTATGAATCCAGCTTATTAAGCTTCTTTATTAGAATATAATAAAAGCGTAATGTGACGAAGCTTAGTGTAATGAGGTGACAATTTGAATGATTATGACCTGTCTTTGTGAATGTAATGACATGTCATAAGGATTATTAATCATGGGTTAGTCACGTTCAAAGCGACACATTCTCAATTATTAAAATATTAACAAATTATAAAACAGAAGGTAACGGTAAACATTTAGCGTGGTTATTGAATAGATTAATAACTTTGTGGTATTGAGCTGCTTGAAAAACTCTTGAAGTCAGGTTAACGATTGGCCATAATATTAAAGCAATAGTTTTTACTGTTATTTTTAGCAAAATTAACAAAGGAATGTATTCATTTACTTTAAATAATTACCATTCTATAATACCCGTATCCCCTTAAAATAAAAGTATACATGACTTTCCGTTTATTAGTATTATGTTGGTCGACACGAACGCAGTCTAATTACAATTGCCAACGCACACGGACTTTTACTAAAGCAGAACTGGGTCATTTAAACGTAACACACTTTGTATGTAGGCCTTACATTATTCTACGTTATTTAACAAAGTCAGTACGATGAGAAACGTTTAAGGCAATAAATTTCATCCCAGAAGATGGATTGGGGATTCCTCTTCAATAATTTAAGTAGGTATACAACTGCGGGCTGTATAGTCATCGAAATTTTATGACACTTCCAGACAATAAAGTGATTTATTCGTAAGATGCCTGAAAAAAGCGATGGTTTATTGAAAGGTGAATAAAGAAGTATTATATATTTTATAAATTATTCTCATTTCAATAGAGTACTGCCTCTACATTTGGAAATATTATCTACGTCCCGCGGGCATTTCCATAAATCAAAAGCAACATTTTCTCGGCTGCATTCCCATTTATAATAACAAAGGGGAAATGGAAACTTGTTGTAATCGCTTGGGAAATTAAAAAAATGCATTTAACAAATAGAATGTTTTATGAGTTGATCGTAAACGTAGAGAAGGGCGTAGTTAGTAGTTCATAGCGAATAATGGTTTTCTTCTCTTGTTTATGGTTTTAGACGACTACCGTAAAAGGACTTTAATGTTTTGTTGAATGTCAGCTTTACTGTTAGGTTATACTTCTACGTTGTTTATGCATAATGGATGCCATAAACAGTGTGGTCCATCAGATAGTTACTTGTGCAGGCGAGGCGTGAGTGGATGTTCTGTTGTGTGTGATTTGTTTCTGCGCTCTCTTGCATGCATTGTCGGCGTAAGATTACTTATTTTGTCTAAGACAGAAACCATTGTATTCTAATAACCCGAAAACAATAAACGTTCTAGGTGACGCTGTATGTTAAAAAAGAGATTGGGATCATCGCTACTTAATTTTAGTAAATAACTTGAATTAGTATAATGAGAAAAGAGCTCGTATTTGAGAGCGGTCAACGAGGCGCATAATTAACAGGAAAGTACAATTATAGACTTTGTTTACTTAGCAAGCATAATTTTATAACAAAACAACGTTAAATAGTTTTTAAAATAAGAGATTATGTTAACGTAACTTGGTTTACATAGATAGTTATAAAAACCAAATAACTTATCTGACTTTAATGTAATTTTTATCAAAAAGGAAGTACACACAATAACAAAGGTTTATTGAATTGCATATATTAGCTTTATATCGTTTTATTTATCGCTATCGTAGTCTCAACGTTCTCATTTTTATGTATATCGTAAAAGCAAATGCACATCTAAGCCGTATAAAGAACAGGATCGTGCAGTCAGATAAATAAAAAATAATCAATGAATCAACTAGCCTATCGCAGTCCACTGCTGGACATAGGCCTCTCCCAACAACAATATTAAGTCCGAAAAGAAGAAAGACAATGGAAAAGATTTGTACTCGAGGCGGGACTCGGGTGGCCTAGGTCATGTGGTCATGGCGCTGGACGTGTAGGTATAGCCCAGAGACGCGGGCTCGTTTTCCGCCTCGAGTACCAATTTTTTCCATTGTCTTTCTTCTTTTCGGATTTTTCTAGTTATACCTAAGCTTTATACGTAAAAATATTATATGTAACAATATTAAGGATAAATTTTGTGGATATATAAAGCACCAGTCATTACTGACTGAGCCGACAGCCAAAACCACCTCTTTGGTAGGGAATTTTTAACCCGCGCAATCTGAGCCATAAATGAGTTTCGCAATTAGCTAATTATATTTAATGGTCCAAGATGTAAACTCAGAAAGTACTATTAATAATTTTAACCTGATTAGTTGTAATTTAGTTTATTCTTATTATACTTAACATTTTACAGTTAGGTATAAGTAAAACAAGAAAAATATTATAAAATGTTGCATGTTAAAAAATAACTGTTTGGATTCACAACTAGTAAGATGAAGTAATTGTTGGATAAATATTGAGTAAAATCATCTATTGCATAGTAAATAAGTAAACTTGGTTTCTATTTTTGTTCTCGTATAACATTTAGTTAGTTCTCCGTACGGTGATGGAGTAAGAATACAATATGTCACCACCCCATCTCATCCCATGGGTGTCAATATGATCTTTACGAAATAAAAAGAAGGAAAACTTGAAATTAAACCCTATACCAATCCGCCTGGTCAGCGTGGTATTTGCAGGCTAAGTACCCCTCCGTCCCGGGAGGAGGCCCGTCCCTGCAGTGGGACATTAATGAGCTGTTATGATGATAAATTTTAGTTTCCTACCTAACCCTATAATTTCCTAGTATCTTTAAATGAGTAACCACGATTTTATTGATTAGCTTTAACTGAACAAGTTTTTCTTAGTGTAACCCAAATAACAGGAGTCTTTAAAATAAGAAAGGATACTTCATTTAATAAAACAAGGCAAAATTGAGTCAGTAAGTGTCTAATTGTAACCCTTTTTATAATTCATAACATTTCGGACCGTATTTCTTTGAGGCCTAGTCCAATATTTATTCCATTTCAAGTATAAGGGTGAATATCAAAAAGTTTAATTTTTTGTCAATTTTGGTGGCAATTTTTATTTTTCAGTGGTCATGAAAAATAATCACGTAATATGAAAAAGGAAAGTCTACTATATAAGTTACTGTAAGAGGGCCGTCTATATCTCGATAGGTTTTTAAGATATTTAAGTTTAAAGTCTGTAGTGACCACCAAAATTGAAATTGATACACCAAAATGGAAATGCCCACTGAATTTGAAAATAAGCAACACCAAAATTAAATTTTTACCATTTAGACTCATAAAGGATAAAATAACACATGATTTTACATAATTAAGATATTTTTAATAATTATATTTATTGGTTTTTCAATATTTCGTCAATAACCAGGAATAACTATTTTTTAAATCAAATTATCTCAATCATCAATCACTAGGAATCAAATACATTTAAAATGATTAGAAAAATTACAATATTTTGAAAACAATTGTTAAACAATTATACTATTTAAAAAAAACTAAAACATTAATAACAAAAATAATCCCTTCAATCCGATAACTAGTTTAAAAAAAAATACCTTTTTAAATTATGCATTACAATTTAACGAAATCACCAAACGAAATGAATTCGTTTTACAATCAGTCTTTACTCTTAAAATATAATTTTACGTAATAAGCCTTATTGAGAGTGCCTAGCTGTCTCTGTTCGTGGCCTAAGCAAATTAATAGTCGGAGTCATAGAAATGGCATCTTCGCAATCAAAGGGGTTTAATTTCGGCATCTACATTGTCATTGCTTGGTAATCTGTAAAAACCAAAATGCGTACCATGAAGGCATTCAGTGGAGCTGTATAAGCGCTGAGGCTCGACACAAGATAGAAAACGTAATGTCACTGGATTCTTGAAATTTTTGGACCAAATAGCTTCGTGCACGTTCATGGTGGAACCATGAAAAGGTTTTAACGAATTAGGAGTAAGCCAGTCCTTTTCAGTGATTTCATAGTCTTATCAATTATAATAACTGTCATTTGATTATCTATTTTTAATAGCTTACTAACATTTTGTAATCTTTAGACGTGTTTCCTGTAAGTACAATTATCTCTTCTTAGTTCTGTTATTCTAAGTCGTAATAAATTTAGCTCCTTAGCTTTACCTTCTTGGTATCGTCTAAATTTATTCTTAAATTTACGTTTAAAATCTACTGAAGTAACTGATGATGCATCTGAATTTGGACTATCTAGGCACATCATAGGGACAGTCAAAACACTAATACTGCTAACACATGGTGAAGTAGGGCGTGATTGTTCCAAAATTTGAACGGGACTGCTCGTGCGAAGATGTAGATTTGAACTACTTGTGATTGTTAGTAATTTTCTAGACCGTAAGCATCTAGTAACAGTAGCATGTTGATTTATACTCTCTTCATTACATTGTACAGACCTTGTTACAGAGCTTGAAGAGAGTCATAGTCAGCTCGAACATTACCTGAGTCTTGCTGTGGTCTGCAGCTAGTATGTACGTGCTGAGTTGATGCATTTGATTCTTCTTCTACCAGTCTTTTCAATGCTTTTTTCTTTGATAATATTCATTTCGGTATATTTTATTTATTTTTTTGTAAAGCTGAAGGACCTCGTTCCGACATTTGTCTCTGTAAAACAAGTTTACCTTCTTGTTTTTTTTGGTATCTTTCCCTTTCTTTTTTTCTTAGAGCTTCTTCAGGATTGTTTTTAATTCTTGCTTTTCTCTTTATTTCTGGGATTCTCTTTTTAAGCAGTCTCTCTCAGCAAGTATGTCAAAACGGAGCATTCGCCGTTTTGACATACTTACTAAAAAAATGTAAGTATGTTGTGGAGTTTTAACATAGCATCACAAGTCATCAAAAGCTGGCTCAGAAAGTTACTATTGTAACATTTATGGAGTGAATTTAACTATGAAATAATTTTTCTCCATTAATGTTACGCACGCGACAGTACAAAACTAGTATAATACGTAGGTGCTTCATCAAGAAGAAGATGACCCCTATGTGCTATCACCCTATAGACGCCCACTGCTGGACATAGGCCTCCTCCAAACGTTTCCACCCTGCGCGGTCTTGTGCCTCCCTCATCCATCGGCTTCCCGCCGTTATACGTACGTAGGTGCTTACAATGTGTCAATTTTGGTGGCTCGTTTTCAATTTTGGTGCCATGAAAATGCCACCTAAACCACCAAAATTGAACCACCAATATTGAAACCAGACATAAAAATAATCAGAAACAGTAGGGGGTTAAGGTTCCTACTAAGTGAGTGTAGTTAACTTAAACATTATCTCAATGTGTATCTATAGACTTAGTTATTTATCCATAAAACAACAAATTAAATAAAAAATCAGTCCACCAAAAATTTGAAAAATCTTGTCCCCCATGCCACCAAGGTAGATAGTTACCTTTTTAGCGGGAAATCACAACACTTATACACATAACTGCTACATGCAAACGCGGGCCCACAACTGAGACACTCGACACAATAAAACGCTATACGCATATGTCGTACAAAACTCGTGGTATAGTCAGTTGAATAAATGCCACCAAAATTTTTTTTTTTTTGAGACAAACTTTGATTAGGTATTTCGTGTATCTATAATAGATATATTAATACACATTAAATGTTTTTAAATTGTTTATTTTATATATTACCATTATATAATTGCGTATTTAGTAAAGTAACATGAATTGTAACCGTAGCGAATGAAATTGTATGTAAATATGGAGTTGGGACAAGCCACCTAACTAGAAATTTTAAGACACTTTATTTTTTTTTTTATTATTTACGTATTTATAACAAAATTGGATCATGGCCCTGAATAAATATAGTTTCGTAGTTGATTACAAAAAAATATCAGCACTGAAATATTGTTTTACACCTAGATTCTCAACGAAGACACGAAAAATTTGCCCGTTTGATATTGACCCATAACAGACCTAAGCATCATCGTTCCTTGAAACGGTCGAGAATCTTTACAACAGAAAAATCGTTTTCATTCTTAAAAAGGTAAAAAAAATTCGTGAAATTTCTATCTTTATATTGAAATATCTTCGAAAATGAATATTACTTACGATGTAAAAAACATAGTTCATTGAATATAAAAGTTTATTTAAAAAATAAAACGTTTCTTAACTAAAGAGCTTTGGTTTTCTCAATGCCAAGTATATTTTTGTTTGCAAAAGAAGTTAGTGGAGTGTCCGATGGCTCATTTAGGATTAGTGGGGGTTTCTAAAGATTGTATATTGAGACCGACGACACCCGTGGGATAAAATACAGATGCTGCTAATATTAGTCAATATTTATATAATGAATCGGTATATCTATACCGATTCTAAGAAAACAAGAAAATAATAAAATTAAATTTTTGTTTAAGATTCTGTGTATATTATTTTTGTAACTGAAAAGTAAAAGTTATAATTATGTTTTCATATTTCATTGTTTTTTAGATATTTTACTGCTATTAATTTTACGCGTATCTTGATACAATTATTTCAATATTTATTGTCAATATAAATATTAACAAAATCTGGAATAATAATATTGAAAAAATTGGGAGTATATAGATACCCTTTAAACAATAAACATTTTTTTTTACAAATTAGACAGTAACCCCCTTACTCATAAACGCCTCTTAAATTTCAGTCAATTTTTTAGCTTAAATTCATACGATTTTACTTAGAAAAATCTCGCTAAAAAAAGAGACGTTTATGAGTAACAAACGCTAAAAAAACTCTAATAAAAAGCTGTACCTCTTTTAGAGACTGTTAAAAATGAGAAACACGAAACAAATACGTTCTTTGTGTAATCACTATATTGTTGCCTTGACACATAAACAGCATCAAAGGAACAAACAGATTCGAACAATTGCTACATACAACACATATTGAGTTACAGTGACTACATCACTACAAAGCAGTTCCTATTCTAAAAGAGGTTCAGTGTAGAAATGAGTTCGTCTATCTGAAAGGGTGGTACCTATTTAACTCTAGCCACCGGAAGCCTTCATCCGGCTTCAAGTGTACCTACAGTTCGTGTCCTCTAAGACTCTTGCATAGCTAAGTTTCACTTCCTACCAGATAATTTCGTACGACTTTGTCACGTATTAGGAATATGGACTACGTTGTTTGAATATAGAGTAGCGGGAAAGTAATAAAAATGAGTGTAAAAAGTATTTTTTGGAAACAGCTTTTCTACATTCTATTTTAATATCATATGGGCCCTTTACTGTCCTACTGCAAGGACGGGTATGGAAATATCCTGCTAATATGACGCCAACCAAACGAATTTTCGGAGATGTATATAGATATTATTTGTGAACTATCTATAATAGATTCGGTAGGTCGGTACCAAAGCCCTAAGCTTCAGGTTAATACACTTTTGTTTTCTCATACGGACTTTATAGTACCAATTTAGATTAAATGTAAATCTCTTAATATACATAGTAGCAAAAAAAAAGTAAGAACCGAATAAATGCTTTTTCTATAATACCTAATGACATTGTTTTAAAATACGGATTTCCCTAATACGCAATTTGGATCAGATTCATAAAATTGTCATTGTCAGAACAATGTTGTAGAATATAACGAGTTTTTTTGTGAAAAATAATAATATTTTAGTACTTTTACGGTAAATTGAATGCCTCCCATTAGGAACATTTTACCATAATACCAGTGTTGTCAGTGTTCTTAAAATAGAGATTATATTCCTCTATTTTAGGAATACGAAGTTTTATTTAATAATTACTTTTGTTGCAAAGTTTACCATCTGGAATACTTCTGGTCTAATACAGTTCAGTTCTAGTAGTCTTTTTTTCGTTAGAACTACCAGTTGCATTGTTTCTCGAACGCCTTCACAAATATTTAGAGAGCAGGCATTTATTTATTTATTTTATTTTACAATTTCAGAAAAACTTACAGCTAGTAGATAATATAATATACAGGATTGAACATAAAAAATGAAGGCCAATTAAAAGTTTCCAGAGATAACTATTTTTAGAGAGTAGGTATTACTTTCAAGATAAACGAGTAATACTGTAGTCAAACTGCGTATTAAAAGCTAAGGGATTACTTCTTTTGCTACTTTAGGCAAAACAAAATAATTTAATTTATGATCATCATCATGTCAGCTAAAAGACGTCTACAGCTGGGCATAGTACTCCTCTATAGTCCAGTCCAGTCTCCAACGCTTGCGATAATCTGTCCCCCGCTACCTTGATCAGGTTGCGTATTTTCGCTCCACGGTCGCTATTCCAAAACCTTCAAAGTAGGTATTTGTTCTTTGGCACTGTTCGTATTAGTTGAAACATGTTACTACAAAACATTTCTTGTTAGAAGAAAATCTTTATTCTGCACGTGGTCGTACCAAGCGTTCTTACGTAGCTGTAAGTTCAAGATAAATAAATAAACTGAGAAGTCTTTTGAACAAAGAAATCTTTATTTTTATTTTTGTTGCGGTTTAAAAGTAAAGGAAATTTGAAACAGTATTTTGTAACTCTTCTTTTCAAAACAATTTCTTTATTTAGGTAATCATATTTAATACGTAGTACATTTAATACATGGGAATATTTTAGAAAGCTTACTCAATTGGAACTTACTTCTTTCAGTGGGGTTTTCAGACAAAGAGAAGGCCTATAACAAAGCCTTGATACTGTGATATACAGTGCAAACAATTGTCCAGATTGAGATTACAGATGCCAACCTCAAACACAAGAACAGCAGTTTGTGCAAATAACAAATGATTGTACTTACTAAAGCTGAATGTCTTTTGCATCCGTTTTATTGATGACTTTAAAAGTTCCCGTGCGACACAGGAAATCGTATCTTATTGGGTTGTCTTTCCTCGAAAATAAATACCTAAACAAATAAAGAAAGAAAAATTGAGCAATCTACAGATGCTTTTTATATGCAGGAAAATCCATCTATTTTTAAATAATAGATAAGATTGTAATACGGTTGACTTGCGAAACAATTGAATGTGTGTTCACTATTGTATTGCAGCATAGAGAATAGACGCACGGACATCGTGACAGTTACCATATTTGAATTCCTTCTGTCTGTTCTACCTTTTGTTGGAAAGGCGTCAATAGAATTAATAATTTATTCCATACATAATATAATCTCACGGTCACAATAATAAAACTCTGCTAGAAGGAAACTAAATAAGTACTGTACTAAAAAAAGGGTCATAGTTAGCCTAGGACACAAGTTTTTAAGTTCTTTAGTTCTGTAATGTCTTTAGCTATTGTACCACTTACACACAGCAACATTTGCCAAACTGATTGAAAGGTTTTTTTTTATTGTTTACGCACCAAGGTTCTGTAGATTAAACAAATTAATTTATCATTGTAATGATTCCTTGAATTGAGATAACAGGTTACAATTTTTTAGACTGAAATCTTATGATTGTTTTAAAATTATATTGTTCTATTTGAAGTTTTCTATATTTTTTATTCATATTATACTTATAGTACTTAGTTAGTTATTAGTTGCACCCAATAATTGACAAGACTAATACACTCGAGAGCAAAAGTTCCGGGTCACTAGCATTTACTTCAATATCTTGAAAACGAATAAAGCTATCGTATTGAAATAAATTGAACTTTATAGACAATTTAATAATCTTTCATTAAACATATAAAAACTTATTGATTGGCGGTAAGTAATGGCATTAAAAAAGTTATAAAAAAAAAGATCCATTTTTTAAAAATCAGAACTTCTAATTTTCACTACTGTTTTTGCTTTTGTTTTTGTTCTGTCATAAAATGTATTTATAAGGAATCATCCAGGTATCCAATAGTCATTATTAAAGTGGTAATTATGTCACTCACACCTGAGGAATGTACGAGAATCCTCACGATCCTGGAAAATGGGAGCAGTCAGCGAGAAACAGCAAGAATAGTCGGTGTATCGTTGTCTACAGTTCAGCGTGTTCGCCAGCGGTTTCTAGAAACTGGTTTGAACCTACGCAGACCAACAACAGGCAGACCCAGGTGTACGACGGCACGGGAAGATCGATATTTAGTGAACTCTATGCTACGAAATCGGTTTCTTACGGAAACAGCACTGACTCATCATTTTTTAGGACTTGGTGGAAGCAGCCCTTCTGCTTGGACTGTAAGACGGCGACTTGCTGAAGGTAATTTGAAACCATTTAGACCCGCAAATGGTCCGAAACTCGAGAGACACCATCGTATAGCAAGACGAATTTATGCACGCGAACACTCGAATTGGACGATTGAAATACCTACTGCTGCTCCGCATGATTCAGAATACCTTCTGTTTAAGGGCCTAACAGAATATCAGCGCTGTAGTGTCTATGACGCTACAGCGATCAGCTGAGTTAGGTCCTATTTTGTGTGCATTTTTGTAATACTGTAAAACATTTGTTAATTTATAATTATTTACTGTATATTGTGTGCAACAAAATAAATTATTTTCTTTCTTTCTTTTCTTTCAAAATTGGTCAAATGTCATATTCTCGGACGAATCAAAATTTATGCTGTATACACACGACGGAAGGGCAAAGGTGTACAGAAGACCAGGAGAAAGATTTATGCAAGCCTGTATTGAAGAAAAGGTGTCATACGGTGGTGGTTCGGTACTCGTGTGGGCTGGAATTTCTGCGGAAAGCCGAACAGAGCTTGTACTGATCGAAAACGGTACTCTTAATGGCGTAAGATACGTGGATGAAATCCTCAACGAGCACGTCGGTCCATTTATGGCAAGACTTGGTGAGAATGCCATCTTTATGCAGGATAACGCCCGTCCCCACACTGCTCGTGTAGTGCAAGACTACCTTGATGAGGTGAATATTCGTCCCATGGTGTGGCCAGCACGTAGCCCCGACCTCAACCCAATCGAGCACGGCTGGGACGAGCTCGGACGACGGGTAAGACAACAAGATCCTCCTTTAATTACGCTTAGTGACTTGAAACATGCATTGGTAGAGGAATGGGAGAACATTCCCCAACAGTGTTTCAGAAACTTGGTGTACAGCATGCCAAATCGCATTGCAGCAGTCCAGACAGCACGTGGGGGTAATACCAAGTACTAAACCGTGTTAAAACTACTTGTAAATATAAAAAATTCAATATTTTCAGTTTTGGTTTTACAAGCAAAATGACGCCATTTTTAATTTGTCCTTTTAAACATAATAAAATAAATGGTCAGTAGTAAATGTAATGCATTTTATTTTAGTAACATTAAATTGTCTATAAAGTTCAATTTATTTCAATACGATAGCTTTATTCGTTTTCAAGATATTGAAGTAAATGCTAGTGACCCGGAACTTTTGCTCTCGAGTGTAAGACATTACAAGTTAAGAAATGTCATCACGATCATTCTATATCCGGTCACCATTTTGTGGTATTTTGTATGAGCCTTATTGTACGTACATTGTAAGGTACCTAAAAGTCCCTGTTATTAGCTGATTGACAGTAGTCGCTAAGCCACGTCAAAGCCGTTTAAGCTCTGATACAATGCTGAGGCTTATCTGTAAAATATTGTCCCCGTGCGCGAACTGGTCTCAAACAAGTATGGAAGGAAACTTAGCCTCCATTTACCACGTTTGCGAGAAGATTGATATCGGGTTTTGTGTGAAGTTTCCTTATTTGCAGGAGACATATATTTTCGGACCGTTACGACTTGGGGAGCTTCAAGAAACGAGCAAGAGCAACTCCCTTTTTAACCCTTTCACAGTGCCGCTAGCAGACACAATAGTAAAACAATGCACGTGTACCATGGTATACTGCACTGGGAACGTGTTAAAGGTCGGCAACGCATCTGTGATTCCTCTGGTGTAGCGGGTGTCCATGGGCGGCGGTGATCACTTACCATCAGGTGATCTGCTCGTTTGCCTTCAATTACATCAAAAAAAAAAAAGACTGTTATATGAGCGTTGATTAGTCGCCTTTTACCACACTCTCAAAATAAACTGCGATAGTGACACCCCTATATTCTTATTCCGTCACATAGAAATAAAAGTTATTTACAACTGCATGTCAATTCTCGTACCTAAAATTCGGTTAAGTTAACTTTTAGTTGTCAAATTATCACACTCTAAATAAAACTTTAACACGACCGTAAAAGATTACAATTGCAATAGCAAAAACATGTCAACTAAAAGTTAACTTCACCGAATTTTAGGTACGAGAATTGACATGCTGGTAAATGTTTACCACTTTGTTAACAAAATAACTGTTAGAAATTGTTTCGCCCTAGAAGCTTTTATAGTTATGAGGGTAAGTAACGGCATATTTTTCGTATTTATCAAGATTGAACTGCTTACACATAATTTGAGCTGCGTGATTGTTATAACCTTAATCTATTGAACAATCTAACTATAAAAACAATGGTAGATGAACATTTCTAAATTATTGTACGTAATCAAAATTTACTTTTGTAAGTATAAACATTGAAAATGTATGCTATGAAAATTGATCTAATTTTTATTGAAAAAGCCAATCTAGAATTATTACTTTATATATTTTGGGTCTTTTTGATACCAGGTCATTTGAAAACGCGTGTGGTCGAAACCAAGGCTGAGACGTAATTCTTACTGCCACTTAGGCAAGCCGGCTACCGTCTCTGAGCGCACAGAGTGAACACACAGAGATTATAGAGCCACTTAATGGTTGCAATAGCAAACAAGATAATTGGACTTCAGTTGTAAATATTGGGTATTTTTGAATTTTGCATTGTGAAATTTGGCTGTAGAGGAGACTAGCAAACACTAACAAAAAGTCTCATTATAGAAATGACGAAGTATTCCCAGTAGTCCTCTCAAGTGAGAAAACATTGACTGGGCTCCACAAAACGGTCAATATATAAATTGGCTATAAAATTGGAGATTTTCAGGGCTCCAGTTTTTAAATATAAAGACGTTTTATACCTTAAGCTTGGAGCACTGGTTCCGCTCTTAAGTATTCACTCCTGCACGACTAACAATGGTCGTAGACTTATTTTAAACGCAACATTGGGGCAACCTCTTTTAAAAGGTTTCATTATTATTATTTTATGTAGGTATGTCTCACCAGATGATACAATAGTAAAAGAATGTGAATGTATCATTTATGTCACACGGAACAGGGAAAGTGTTAATAAGTAAAACTCTTCCATTGCTAGTTATATAGAACTTACTACTTAGAATATTATCGCAACGGCGCGGTAATTAAGCGCGTATTATTCGATAAAATTCTTGTACATCCCGTTGGATTAGAAAAAATGACAAACATGTGATAATAGAATCCTGATTGCATATTAAAGAGCCAGCTGGGGCGTGGTACTTGATGATATGCTTATGAGAGAAATAGTATCGCTAGAACGGAGTCTAAACCACCGCGTAATAGGTATTTATTAGTAAAGACAAGCATAGACTATATCAAATCAACTTAATCAACAACTTACTACTTAACTCGCTACTGTACTTGTCGATGTGTAAATCGGGCCTAAGGGGTCTCCGTAAATACGAAGCAAGGTACCTGTGGAAATAAACACAGGAGGATATTAAGAAATAGCTAGCGTGGACATGTGAGGGGCCAAGGACGTGACAAAATTATTCAAAACTGAAATTAAAGTACCTTTTTTCTGTGGAATTCTAATGCTGTATTTATTTATATTTCTGCGGACTAGAAAGGTTTTAGAGTTTTAGGAAATTAGGTTTTTTTCATACTTATTATTACATGTAACATTATTATTTATATTATTACATTAACCTTGATAAAGATGAATTAATATAATTGTCCTATAGTTTGTTAATCGAAATACTTAAATTTTATATAATCTAGTTTTCCGCTACGTATTATTTTTACAAGTATAGTTGTTGAGCTAGCTACAACGAAAAGCTAGTAGGGTCGCTAAAAATTAAAAACTACGTTTTTTAAATCAAACTTATACTTGTAAAAAAGTAATTGAAAACTGCTGATTCCTTTGACTTTTTCTCTCTTAAACTTGTAAATAACGAATTGGAAAAGCAGAATTGCAAACTGTTTCTATTGCTAAGTGAAGTTTCTTGAGAGTAATGAAATAAGAACTGGCGTACAACGGTTGAGCCTTGGAACGTGCTGAAGAAATGTAGATAAGAGTTGTTTTTATTGTTTTGTACTATCAAGTACTATGGCTAAGATACGAGAAATTACGACCAGCAATAACATTTAAAGAAGGCAGTTATCCGTAACAGGAAATACTCAAATTTAAAATGGAGTCTACGCTGTCCAATTTTACAATGCTGGCTAGATGATTGGACAGTCCAGGTATACAAGTATTTAGCTTGCCTAACTAGAACTCGATACCGAAAAGATTTAAAAGGTATAGATAAAAGCATTAAACCCTTTTTTATATTGACTGTGTTATCTTAGTGTATACACGTATATATGAAAGGAGCAGGAAGAGGGCTCTTCCAATTATAGCAACTAAGGTAAAAGCCCCTATTACGGAGGTATTTCGCAACATTTCAAAGTAAGAAACAAAAATAAGCATTTGTAAATATTTTTAACTGTGCAAAAAAATGTCATCGTCAAAAGTGGAATTTGTATTTTGTATTACTGTCGAGTTTGTTTCTTTTAATGATATTAGTTATTTAAAAAAAAAGATTTAAATAGTCAGGTCGATTTTCCCTAATTCGGAGGTATTTTTTTCGTCAGAGCCTATTACTGCGGTAGACGATTCCTAATACGGAGGGTCAGAAATTATATTCATCTAAGTTCCGTACAAATAATATTTATCAAATAATTTAAATGTATTAGTAAAGTAAGTTGTATTTTTGGTATTCATTGACCATTGATTTGTATCTTTTTTAATGAAATTATTTTTTAGTAGCTGACCCGTGCCCACTTCGTTACGCGGCGAAAATAACGCGTCACTTTTTTAAACATGATTCATTATTGCTCCTCTCCTATTCGTCATAGCGTGATACTATATAGCCTATGACACTCCCCAATAAATGTACTATACAACACAGAAATATTTTTTTTTTAGATCTAGAGATTACCTCCTACAACGTCACAAACTTTACCTCTTTATAATATTATATATAAGTAATAAGTATAGATAGAAATACACGTTCTAAAAATAGTTTAGTGTTATTAAAATAAGGTTAACTTTTCTTTTTATGCTTAGTAAAATAAAAACAGAAATATAAAATTACATAGATTGCATAACTTTACATAAAAAGAATACGTATATTTAAAAGTTTTTATCGCTTTTGGTTTTATACAAAACAAAAAAACTTACGTATCACATAACAATTCTATTCTCAGAATCAATAATCACGGTACCCTAAAACTTGTAATTTTATGTTCTATGAATAGGGCCGTAATAGGAAATCATAGATCCTAACACAGACTTACTTGGAAATAATTACCACCGCAATAGGAAAACTACTCCTGTTTTTAATAATCTTAATTCGGACCTATCAAAACTTCGATAAATGGAACAATGTAAATGTTTAATGAAACTATAATAGTTTTTTGGCTCATATGTGTAAACAGTAGTCACCAGTTATACAAAATAAATGATTTATGATAAGTTAAAACACACCTTCCTATTTTTACCCTTTCTATGAAATCCACATTTTGTACTCAACAATTTTCGTATTTAATTCGATTTCTAACTACGAATACATACCGCAGAAATTGGTTTTTAGTTTATGAGATTAATAATTATTTCAAAAAACCTTGAAACAAGTTCAATAAGTTAATAAATTGAAAGTTACAAGCAATTAAACATGCCCAGTACTTTTTCTATTACGGAGTTATACCACCGTATTAGGACGAATCTAAAAAAATCGTGTCGTATTACGGCGCTATTTTATTTCTTATTTTTTGGATATAAAACGAGTTACAAATATAAAACAAGCTATTGAAATAGTGAGTATAATAGTAAGAAAATGCTATGAATAAGAAATAAACCATCTTAAACGGCTTATTAATACGAAAAACTTAGTTTCTAAATATTAGTGTACCTAATTTTGTTGTTTAGCGTTTGTATGGAAATCCCTTTCACGTCGATGCCGTTACACAGATTGATTGATTTTGATTAGTTATCTATGTTCTTTACTTGCAAACGTCAGGTAAATCATGAAGTAATAGATGTAGAATAAACTGATTTCGTTTTCTTGTACGTAAACTGAATAAAACCAGAATAAAACACAAAAATAGAAATACCTCCGTAATAGGACGCGATTTTGACTACCGCCGTAATAGGAGCTTTTACCTTACTTTTAATTGGTGTGTTTAAGTAGATTTAGGCTCAAAGATAATTATAAACTTATGATAATGGTCTCTAAACTTTCAATCGCCTCTTACGATCGCCACTGCTATAAAATTGTCGACTTACATTAAAGCATTTTAGTTAAAGCATAAGTTTAATTTTTATATTTATTTCAGAACATCACATGTTATATTCTTACACTAACCACAAAAATAACACCACATTAAAACAACGGATACAACTCAAGTGATATCCCGGTGTACCATCTACGTCAGCTATGAGTACGACGTGGATAAATCGAGTGCCAGGTATTCTCAGTGAGTGACACTTTACTATAATCTGTGTACATCTCTTAGGGATAATAACGTTCAAAAAACAAACTGTTTGCTATTTTGTGAAGCAATAATGTACAATGTTTTTACTTAATGTTTTTGTTTTTTGTGCTTACATACCTATTCTATAAATTATTATTCATTATTCATTTTATGTCATAATATTTTTATAATATTTTTACAAAGAAGTATCTACTAAAATGGATGTATTAGGTACACCAGACAGGAATATCAAATAAAAATAACAATACTGTTTTCTAAATAAGTGCCGCGTTGCTTATATTAGATTGTTACTACACACATCAAAAAAGTCTAAGCAACATGCATGATATTACAAATTTACCATTTATATTAATTAATTTCTAAGTATTTACTCACTCAAAGTGTATAGGTAAGTAAACTTCAAGTGTATAGGTAAAAAAATTTCGATTATGTTTTGTTTTTTTTCATAAAATTCAAATGACTGCGAATTTGTTTGAATTTGAGTGCATGTTAATTGCTACGTTTTAGTCTTGATTTTATAATTTTACCAACCATTTAAATACAGTTGGCGACAAAATTGAATTGTTAGATATTCTTTACGTCATGGAGCGACGTCATTTGACGGCAGATGAAATGCAAAGAGCTGTAGGGATGTTGCAAGCGGGAAGTAATCAATCTCAGGTATCTCGACATTTTGGTATTCATAGAAGTGTTATTTGTCGTCTTTGGCAGCGCTACAATAATACAGGGGAACCCGCTGAACAGCATCCAGGCCGTAAAAGGAGTACAACCACTCGGCAAGACCGGTACATACAACTGACTGCAAGACGCCAGCCGATGTTAACCGCTCGAGAGATAAGTTTGAGGCTACAAAATTCAAGTGGTGTTGATGTAAGTCCCCAAACTGTGCGAAATCGACTGCATGAGTACGGCCTACGAGCTCGACGCCCTATCAGGTGCCCACCGATACGTCACGGGAATCGCGCTCGTCGAAATGAATGGTGTAGAGAACGCATAACATGGACCCAGGAACAATGGGATAAAATTATGTTTTCCGATGAGTCGCGATTCGGGTTTAGGCCTGATACAAGAAGGGTGCGAGTGTACCGTCGACCCGGAAATACTGAAAGACTCAGGTGCGTTCAGGAAGTTCATCCATACAGCGGCTCAACAGTTATGGTATGAGCGGGTATTATGAAGAACAGGCGAACTGAGCTCGTTTTTGTAAATGGAAACATGAACGCTGAAAATTACGTTGAGGATATTCTCAGACCTTATGTCCATCCATTTGCACAAACCTTTGGCTCCGATTTTACGTTAATGCATGACAATGCGCGTTCACATACAGCTCGGCGAACCAGTGAATACTTGGCAACGGAGAACATCCAGGTATTGCCCTGGCCTGCACAATCGCCAGACCTCAACCCCATCGAGCACGCATGGGACATGCTCCAGAGACGTGTTTTGAAGGACTTGGACGGAGTGACAACAACCCAACAGCTGAAGGATTTGCTACAATTCCATTGGGAGCGAATACCGCAAGATGACATAAACAGTCTCATTAATTCAATGAATAATCGTTGCCGACAAGTTCTGAATAGCAGAGGAGGCCATACTTTGTATTAAATTGTCCTATTCTTTCACAATAAATTCATTTTCTTAAGAAATTTCAATTTGTAAAAAAAAAGTTTAGTTTCTTATGTACCTGTATATTCTAATATTGTTAATTTCTGTTATTAAAAGAACTTATAAAGAAAACAGCTGTTATTTTTACATCATAGAACCCTAAAAATATTATTTTAAAAATAAAATACAACGTTATAATTAAAATAAATGGTAAAATAAATTAATATAAATGGTAAATTTGTAATATCATGCATGTTGCTTAGACTTTTTTGATGTGTGTACTTTAGTATAGCAGTACGGCTAAAGAACTACATATAAAATTTATAAAACTGCACTGTATACAAGACCGCGCAGAGTGGAAGCTTTTGGAGGAGGCCTATGTCCAGCAGTGGACGTCCATAGGCTGATATGGATGGATGGATGGACTGTATACAAAGCAGACATAAGACTTACACGAACAAACATTGAATTAAGACAGAATGTCACTTACGACTCTTATAACATAGTAGGCAAACGCTCTAATTACTACGCTTGTTTGGAAAATATCACCTCGCTATGTACAATATTATAATAATGAAAGAGAAAATTATATTAATACTACCAGAAAACCTTTCCAAAACAGTTTTCTATTAATGTTAATTATATCACAGTTAAAAAAAGCGTTTACCCTCTACAAACATCCAAATTACTGCCTCAAATTAAGTCTAAACAAACCTTTCTGTTCCACTTTATATTATACAGGCGTGAGTTTCACGTAGGTTTTTAAAAATATATTTTTTTATCGTAGGTACCAAGGTATGAAGTGCTTTAGGAGAACACATTATTATCCGTGTGGTGACGGAGTAAGAATACAATATGTCACCACCTCATCTCATCCCTTGGGTGTCGTATAAACCGACTAAGGGACTAACCGTCAATATTATCTTTACGAAATAATGAAGTCGGTTGAAAAGAAGGAAAACTTGAAATTAAACCCTATACTAATCCGTCTGGCCAGCGTGGTATTAGTAGGCCAATTATCCCTCCGCCACGGGAGGAGACCCGTCCCTGTAGTGGGACATTGATAAGCTGTTATGATGATTATTATAGAAATATTATCACTATAATATACAGGAACACATTCTAATTCCAGCCTTGTTTTCTCTATTTTTACAATATTGAGGAAGTAACAACATTCGTCTACAATAAAAACTGATTAAAAACATAAAATAAATAAATAAAAATGTCCTCCTGCAGAATCAGGCTTCCTCGAAATCTTAATATACATAAGTACCATGCTAACCTAACGGATAGAGTTTTATATCAAGATTTTTATGAAGATTATAATAATTACCTCTGTAATTTTTTACATAATCGGTTTTGAATAGACCTGTGGATGATAGGATACTCATTTTTAAGAGTATAGAAGTAATGACGGTAACATATTGTTATACG
This sequence comes from Schrankia costaestrigalis, assembly GCA_905475405.1. Lineage (NCBI taxonomy): Eukaryota > Metazoa > Arthropoda > Insecta > Lepidoptera > Erebidae > Schrankia > Schrankia costaestrigalis. The sequence continues at coordinate 17,585,168 of FR997826.1, forward strand.
TTTATGTCAAAAATGAAAAATTGTGACATCAAATCATAAGTAGGTATCATTAATCTATTGATTATTTGACACAAGCTAAGTGTTCTACAAAAAGATTACAAGGGAAGAAAAACAAAAAGAAAAAAAGGGCAGATAACAAACTGTAGTGTTGAACAAATATCATTAATCATATCATAGAAGAGTACTCGTAGTGCACAAGCATAAATATTGCAAACTATAAACAGTATCATTTATCTTTAGCTATCAGTGACTTTCGAATAGGTTCTACGAATCTATCCACGTGGGTATACCTGGTTTGAAGAAATATGTATTTGTACTAGACTTTACACCACTTTACAGAAGCTTAAAGTATATCGATACATTCCAATCCAATCGATAGCCGTTTAAAATAATATTTATTTATAATCAACTCGTGACCTTTATTAGCTAACTTTATATACCGTTTGGTTCAAATTCATGAAATGTGACCACGACGGACGTGTATGAAGATATATTTATTAATGTAGAAGAAGGTTCGTAATAGGTACTTAGTACATTTTAATTAAAGAAATTTAGGTACTATTAGACACACAACCGGTTTTACATAAAAACAAGTAACACTTTACCAGAATACGAATCAGCTTTATTTAAAAATATAAAGTCTGTTATTGCCTATCTAAAGGGACGTTAACATTTATGGTTAAAACCTATACTAAGATTATAGCCGAGAAAGTTCCACAAAGAGATTCTTTATAAAAATGTTATTGCAATAGCTGTTAGAAGTGTACTTGTAACTCTGATATTATCTTAACGAATGACCTCTTCAAACCGTTATGAGGTTGAAATGTTATAGGTATAACTTCCCAATATTAAAAGATGGAGTCCTGTTATTTAAATAGAAGTGTCGTAACTTGAATAGATTATGAAGTTAACTGGCCTTTTCTAGACATAGGCCTCCTTAGGTTTTGATTTTTTTTGGTTTCATTGATGCTTTGCGTTGTTACCAGGTCGATACTGTGATTAACGTGTATTAGACGGATCGAAAAGATATGCGACTGTGACAATGCACTGTGTTACTTACGACCCTGATGTAGGAAGGAGGCCTCCTTAAAACGCGTTAGTAGTTACCACTATATTTTCTTCTCTTCCAAGCGAAATACAGTAATAACAAGATTTATAGATTGGATATTGTATTTGAGGTGTAATGAATAAATAAATTCTCAATCGCTTTACCAGAGAGCTTATTGTATTCTAAGAAATTGATAAGTAATGTAACCTGTTTTCTGATTATGTTCGTTATTCAGCTTTTGTTATGCCGCTGTTTTGGTGTGAAATACTGGCCAGTCACTTTAATAGTATTCCTTGCAGTCAGTTTGACCGTATACACACCGAGGGTTCAAAATTTTCAGATATCCCTTGGAAATGAGGCGTTATGATAAATATGTCCTTCGTCGATGTATGATTGTCGAATAGAGCAACAGCCAGAAGTAGTAATAGAACCATATTATTAAAGGAACAATTGTTTATATAGTACTATTGGTATTTGTTTCATAGAATGAACTAAGTAATATTTTCTTCAAACAATTCTATCTATGTTTGTTCAGACTGTAATGCCTAATATATCAAATGTGAAATAGCTAGATGTCTTACTTGACAGGTTATATTTTCTTTATTTCGTAATTGATATTGTTTTAGTATATTTATTTGTAATTCAGTAGTATATTGTATTTGTAGCAACTGTAGAAGTAATAGATATCATGATTTGTCCTTCTTCAAACGAGATTTAAACAGTAGCTTGGCTGTGCTTTCGAATTGCTGACGTTCATAAACGTCAGTTACTTAAAATTTACTTTCGAATTGGTAAATAAATATTACTTAAAATGTATACTACTGTATAAACTTAATTTTTTAGAATAGCTGTTTATAAAATAAATAAATAGGTAGTTAATTATTATTCTTTTTTCTTAACGCATTAAGCGTTCTACTCTTTAAGAAAAATATACTACTTTTGATATTACGCTTCTGAAAAGTGTTTCTCGTCGTGATCACCAAGCGAAGCTAAAACGATCTCATTCACAGCCTCCACACCAGTCTCTCCGTAGTCTTAATGAATCCATTAAACTTGAGATACAATGATTTTGACTTTAATTATCTATGTAAATGTCCTTACAAACGCTATTGTCTCGTTTACAGTTTAGAATAAAAATCTCTTTTAAAATTGTGAAATAGTGTTTAATAAGCATGTCAATTCTCGTACCTCAAAATTGTTAAAAGTTCGATTAAGTTAACTTTTAGTTGTCAAATTGTCTTACCTATTGTATGACAATTTGACAACTAAAAGTTATCCTAACCGAATTTTTAACGATTGTAAGGTACGAGAATTGACATGAAGAGTAAAAGTAAATATAGTTATATAAGTGTAATTACTGCCAAACTCTCTGCTGGAGAGTACGCATGTCCGGTGTGGCATAGATCCGTCCATGCCGACCTACAGATTCTGATAGCGCGCGAGTTGAATGAAGTCGGGGTCTGAGGTAAAGGGCGGGAGCATCTCCCCCGCTATCCGCACGCCCCACCTCACGCGCCTGCAGTGTAGTGCTGTGCCATCCTTGTCAACTATCGTACGTTTGCCGTGTTATTGTGTTAATAGTAATACTGAAGTTCCCGTGTTATTTTTTTATTCCGTTTTGTGAAATGATTATTAAAACATGTGATAATTATGATATTGTTTTTTTTTCACCATTTTAACCTAGTGTACTAAATAAAATTAAACTTAGAACATTGTTTAAATTTATCGATATGAATGTCAATTAATAATTTATAATTAGGTCACAGCACTACCGCATTCCTAAGCTCTGCATTCAACTCGCGCGCTATCTGTAGTCAGTGTGGCACTGCATGACACCTGCCGTACAATCACTGCATGCCTTAAACCGGCAGCGCTAAATAAGGTTTTCCCACTGGCGGGTATACCTCCTCCTGGGGTTCGACGAGATGTAGCCTGCTTACTGGAGAAATACAGACAGGAGTCGGATAGCCGCCACCTCCTCTTTGGACACCAACTGCCCCCGGGTCTGGCAGAAGAAACACCAACAGCCGCAAAGTGAAAACTTTGGCTTGAAAAGTTTCCTCCACCTCCGGACTATATCACCCCGCGCGAAAGTCTTCCACCGGGACACACATTGCAGTGGCCGATCTGGAGGTCATTAAACCGACTCCGTACACAATGTTGCCCGCTGTAGAGCAAATATGTGTAAGTGGGGATTCAGAGACGCCTGTCTGCCCCAATGTGACTGCGGTAATCCAGTGCAATCGATGTCGCATCTACTGGTGTGCCCTTTGTGCCCTGAGCGGTGTACGATGGCTGATCTTTACGCGGCCACTCCAAATGCCATTAAAGTGGCCACTCACTATTCAAAAACTGTTTGAGTTCACGACCATTGACACGAGAGAAGAAGAAGAAGTGTAATTATGTTACTTCTATAATTATAGAGATGTCCGTCCGGTGATGTAATACGAATTCAAAATGTCACCATCCATTTTTGTCCCTTGAGTGTCTTATAACTTGAATAAAGTAGATTTCGCTGAGAGTCATCGCAAGATAAGGGAAAACTTTTTTTTAAATGACATTGCAATACTACTGATTTATGTAATTATGTTACTTCTATAATTATAGAGATGTCCGTCCGGTGATGTAATACGAATTCAAAATGTCACCATCCATTTTTGTCCCTTGAGTGTCTTAAAACTTGAATAAAGTAGATTTCGCTGAGAGTCATCGCAAGATAAGGGAAAACTTTTTTTTAAATGACATTGCAATACTACTGATTTAAATAAAAAAAAATCTCTTTAAATTTAGTATAATCTGTCGTCTCTATCTCGTGACAATCAATTTCAAACATCACTTATGTCAAATTTGACACTGTGTTAACCAATGAGACAGCGCCAAGCGCTAAGACTGTAGAGTTGTCACTTGAAGTTAACCGAAATGTAATTAGATTATAATAAACACATTAACGCGAATATAGCCTTCTGATGAAAATATCTACTAAAGTTAGGATTAGATGGATTAATCATCACAACAGCCCATTAATGTCCCACTGCAGGGACGGGCCTCCTCCAGTGACGGAGGGATACTTGGCCTACTAATACTACGCTGGTCAAACGGATTGGTATAGGGTTTAATTTCAAGTTTTCCTTCTTTTTATTACGTAAAGATAATATTCACGGATAGTCCCTTAGTCGGTTTTAAGTCGGTGAGATGGGGTGGTGACACACTGTATTCTTACAATACAATACAAATAAACTTTATTGTACACCAAAAATAAATAAAGAACATATTTACAATTAACTATTAGTGCGTACATGGGCGGTCTTATCGCTAAAAGCGATTTCTTCCAGACAACCCTTTCTTCTTACTCCGTCACCACACGGATAATTGATTATTGATACGATGGATTAATGATACGACGTATTCTTTATTTTTAACATAATTTGAGAAATATTTTAATAACCTTTCAAAAAGCTTTTGTAATTCAAAATAGTTGTTAGTATTTGAAAACTTTCTTTGAGCTTGAATATTACAGAGCTCGCACTAAAAGCTACGTAGATGGTATGAAATGAATAATGTAGATATGGAATTCAGTTTTTGGCGTATTTCCAAATACAACATGCACCTGACCAGTCACATTAATGGTATTCGATAGTAGTATGCCGAATAATGATTTACAAATGGCTTTTGACTGGGAAAATACATAAAATATCTTCTTCTTCTTTCTTTTATATGGCAAACTAAGGCGATGTCGATAATTCTGCCAGAGTACGTTTTAATTGACAAATCTTCTGTCTCTGTCAATTTTATTTCAAAATAATTTAGTGATTTACTGTGTTTCAGGTAGTAATCTATTGGTCTGTCCATTTATAATTATTGAATAATTACCACCATTTTAAGCTACTCGAAAATGTTTTGTATTTGATATTTTCAGTCTGCTATTACGAGGACAAGGTATCATTCCAAAAACAAAATCGCTGTAGTATTTTTTTAGTAAAAGGAGCGTAAAGGATTGATAAAAGACGCCTGGGGACCTTTAGAAGTACGAGTAGAGATACTAGGGACAGGATCCGTTTTATGTTCAGCATAATATGTATTTGCGTAAATATTTACTCACCGTTCGTCTTTTGATACACCAGTGATTTCTTCTTTGAAGAAAATTAACATACTTGAAAAACAAAGGACATGACTTTAAGCAACTTTGAATCCAATTACTTTTAATTCGTGTAAAAAAGTTAACAAAGAAAAAATGGAGAAGCCCTTGGGATCATGTTACGTCAAGCTTTCATGTGCGTTGACTGTTTAAATCATACAACAAGTGACCCGAATTTAATAAGCAAGCTTTGATTATATTAATAAAGAATCTTTGGCCCAGTTTTCTCTTCTTTGTTGTGTAACTTCCAGAAGTTTGTTTTTTCGCCACTTGTCTGTTTCAGCTGTTGGAAAGTCGTATAACAACTCCAGCTACAACGTTTGCCTCTGGGTTTAACCTGCTGGTAAGTTTCTTCAGCAAGAAACCGTATAGGTCGATAACATAATCAATTAATGATGGACTATAGAAATGAATAATTATTATATAAGAATAAATAATATAAATTAGTAATGTAATAGTAATAAGAAACATATTTAATATTGTACACCTGCAAGGTATATTACATTGATACTAATAAAATATATTTTGTAAGAACGTTACTTCACCTTTGACAAACAATAAATGCATTTGAAATTTGTGAAACATTGGTCTACCCGCTTAATTCTAGAAGTAGTCTGAAATTAAGTGGGCTCTGAAGTTAGAAATTTTGTGAACCTACGAAATATACAAAAATACAGCCGAATAGAGAGTTTGTTTTCTACAAACTCTCTTAAAGTTAAAAATTAATTGATTAAGTTGGAGGAATGAATTCAAACTACTTGAGACAATGAAAACGAACCAATATTAAAATATTGTGTTACATTTGATACAGAGTTGTAAGCTCTATCTCTCCTGTCTCATTCCGGTCTCTTTTCCTTAAGTGGGCAACACTTAATGGTTACTAACTACGCATAGATTACTTACCATCAAGTGGCAGTAAACTTAATGCCTTCTTCTCTAATAAAAAAAAAGAATAAAAAGTCCATTTACAAAAACATATCTACTAAAACAGAAGGTCCATATCTACTAAACAGTAGATACGTAAAAAATCAAGAGGCTGTAAAAGCTTTCAGTTTGCTGGTTTAAATACTTTCATTGTCTCAGTAGCAACAGCTGAGTCAAGTGTCAACAGAGCCAACGTTAACAAAGTATCTTTTAAAACTAATTCACAAACTTTTAGTACGATTTATGTCTCTAAGGAGTTTAGGTTAAAAACTGAATGATTAAAGTTGGACAATGGCTTTCCAACTTTATGTAATTTGTTATTCGAAGGCACATTACATCATCAATCACAAGCTCCAAGGAATATTCAAATTATTATTAGAAACACGCAAAAAGGCTGTTTTCTAATGCTTTCTAAGGAAATGGAAAAAGTTTTTACACTCAATGGGTTGGCAGATTCAAATGTGGTTTTTTTCGAATTTAGCAAATCGGTTATAGACACAATTTATCTTTGGGATCGACCAAAATTTTGTATAAAAAACTCCTTATCTTTAAAACTTTTATAGACCGAGATTGGCTACCTTTTGATTTTCAAGTATATACATTTTCTGGGGTAATTCCCCCTAATTTTGGGGTTTTCTGTTTACCGTAGATAGTAGTTATCGAGATTTATGTATTTTGTTTTTATTGATAGAACAGCTTACACCTTTTTTACATTTTTATAGTATAGTGACGATTAAAAAAACTACTTAACAACCACAAAACTAAATTACCGGTTGTTTTGTTTGGGTTAGTTCCAGTGAAGGATACAATACACAAAAACATTACTTAACTATCCCACCGTGTTTAATAGCATTACTCTCGTTTTTAAAGTCTAGTTTTGCTATGAAAATATTTTCAAAGAAGGTTCAGCGATTTTAGCCTCTACTGATTTATTATAGTACAGATTTTCGTTTATCGTATAAATGTGTACTTAGGAGTCCGGTCATGCGGGTTTGCACACAAATATGAAGTATATTATATAGCTCCTCGAGTTTGCACTTAACTGTATGCCCAACATTAAATTCTAAGCAAAAGTAATAGTTTGCTTAAAGTATTTTGGTTCAAAAATCTTGGACATTGGAAACCCACAATTTAACATTATAAAGTTACCTTTTTGAAAATGTGTGCTTTTAATTCGTTTTGGAAACGGATCTAATAACACCATAATTCATTAAAAAAAATCGTATGTCACCTAAACCATCACGTAAACATGTAGCATCAATATGCTACAAAAATTAGAATTCAGCGAGAATCGAACCACAGACATCAATAATAGCAGCCATGTTTGCCTCAGAACAGAGTTCCTCTTTATGTCGACCACTTTTGTTACCATTACATAGTTTATTTCAAAACACACAAATCATAAAGTTGGTCTTTTCTAAAATTTGCTCAAAGCCAACCCCACATAGGTAAATGTCTACCTAATTAAGATACGACGAGAGTATCAACAGGATAGTTCCATATTTGGCACGAAGCCAACCGGTTCGTAACCGCGGAGCATTCTGTAGGTAGTGTTAACTTATATTTTGTGAAGCCCTTTTGTTCGACACTATGTGACACGCTTTTTATTTTCTTCTTGTAAAATCGATACTCGTAAATTTGTGTACTTCACTTCACACTCTGTTGAGAGACTTGAATTATCTATCGAGCGTTTTGTTATTTATTAATCTTGTGCCTTTTAGCCGACTCCAAAAAGGAGAGGTACTTATTTCTCTTATTTATGTACTTTAAATGTTTATTGCCCCTGAACTCCGGAATATTTTGATTTAAAATTTTCTTGTAACAAAGGGTTATACTAATAAGTTAGCTGTATATATTACACAATACTACGAATAGGTTCTGTGTATCGTATTGCAAAAACGATAGATAAAAACATAGAGCAATAAAATATAGTGGTATTATGTCAGCACACTTATCATATTGTTTGGTTAATAAATATTCTATTCGATGTCCTGAACAAAGCCCACTATTTATCCACCTGTTGCTTGCTTCTGTAGTTTAATCTAAACCAAATATTAAATCAGTATTCATATTATTTCTTTGCACAATGTTTCATGATAAAATAAAAATAACGCTGTGTATATATACAAGTGTTGCTTATACATATAACAAAGCTGAGTTTGGGCTAAGGTTACAATATAACTGACAAATATAGAATACGTATATACCTACATTTTGTGAAATACATACATATAACATCTAGAAAACATTCAAACCAATGCAAACATTAATGTTCATGCATAGAAGTTGAAGTGCAATAGCATAAAGATTTCCGCACCGGGATCTACATCAAGTTTTTCTTATTAACATAATTTATACTGCCAAGAAAAACTCGCTTTGTTGGTTTTTTATAGCGTTAAATGTCAGAGCATAGCTGAACCACTGCATATCCCCTGAGATACAAGCTTTTATGTTCGCATGGCTCTGAAATTTCACTAGCTATTTTTTTCGAAAACTTCGAGGTGAGAAGAGGTGTAATTATTTTTACTGCAGACCCTGTTTTCTTCATATTTACAGACTAGCTGACCCGTGCCCACTTCGTTGGGCGGCGATAAAAACGCGTCCGTTTTTTGAACATAATTCATTTCTGCTCCACCCCTATTAGTCATAGCGTGATACTTTATAGCTATGGCACTACCCGATAAATGGACTATTCAACACAGAAAGAATTTAGAAAATCGGTTTAGTAGATCCAGAGATTACCCCCTTCAACGTCACAAACACACTAACTTTATCTCTTTATAATATTAGTATAGACAAACACACATGACTTTCTTTACATCTAAAACATTCAAAATGTAATTACACATAAGTGTGTAAAGAAGGAACAAATATACATCCCGTTAGTCAAAATGAGTTCCATAACTTCTTTATTAAATATCTTGGATGCGTGGCATATCATATTCCGGCACAGTTTTTGCTTTGTTGGGTCTCAGAAATCTATTATTATATTCGTAATGGTTTTTGTCTTATGTTTTTGACAGTATGTAATTATGTTAGTTAATGTTTATGGGTTTTATGTATATTGTATCTATACTTTTCTTGTGTTCTATTTGTAATGTCTAAATATGTCTATAATTCAATCAATCAATCAACTAGCCTATTGCAGTCTACTGCTGGTCATAGGCCTCTCCCAACATGCGCCACAGAACACGGTCCTGCGCCTACCGAATCCTGTCCGACCCAGAAACCTTTTTGAATAAAAAATATGTCTATGTTTAAAGTAAGAATTTGTAGCTAAGTTGTAGGAAAAACCTGTACTAAAAGTCGTGTAGGTACGTTTATTTGATATTAAAGTCACGCGTCAAATCATTGATTTACAAAAAATCAATGCGTTAAATAGATACTTAGTTAATTTGTCTGTCTTAGCGATAGGTTATTGTATCAAGCAAGTCTATCTTATTGCCAAGACTCGTTAAAATTGTACTTGTACTAAAACTATAATAACAACTCAAATATAGACAGTAAATAATGCAATTGTGTTTAATGTAAGTGTTGTAATAAATACTGTGTAAACGCGTACTTCACACTTTGTGAAGTACGCAACGGAAGCGAACAAAAAGAATTACTCACTAATAAATTACATATAAATTTTTAACTAAAAAGAAAAACCAAAAAATCAGAAAAGAAGAAAGACAATGAAATAAACTAACTCACTAATAATTAATAATAAATGAAATGCAAAGCTTAAGTTAGCTTCAATTATTGACATAAAACAATGCAACAAAGAACCCTGCATCCACTCAATAAACCTATTTTATTCAAAACATTTCTTTTGATTTGTGCTTTTGTATTTATTGGAAGAAAATAAACTCAAGTTATGCTCGTTAAGTCCGGCAGAATGGCTCGAGCTTTAAAATTTATTCATTGATTTACTTTATATTTAAAAATAAAACATGAATACGATTGAATTTTAATGTTTTTTTGTTGTTTTTCTATATATTTAGTTAATATACAAATAATAGTTCAAAGAAAAGTAAACAATGTCAATAAAAACTAAAGAATAAAAAAATGTATACATATTTATGATAGTTTTATTTTTATTGTCATCATTAATGTCTATATAATTAAATTGTAGACACCCAGGCACTTATAAGAGGTACTTGAGTTGAAGAATTTTACCCGCACGTTTTAATGAAAGAGAAAATTGCAGGTGATGATTTAATTTCAGGGGACGTGCTTAGAATTTGATTATTTTTTGTATTACGCGTTGACATTTTCTGAAATAGGGTAAAGTATTTAAGAAAAAATATTTTGATAAATAACTCATCACTTTTAATGATAAAGTGTTGTCCAATTTTTGGACTTGAAGTCAAAATCAACAATATATTTTTAAAATTAATACAACTTTTGTTTTATATTTTTTGACGTCATTTATACTACTTAATCTAAATTTAGTACATTTCAAAGTTTAGAAAAATTTTACCACCGCCAAAGCGCTAGTAGATAGGAAGCGGCGGGCGGCGCAACTCTACTGCTGCATTTTCATGACGTCATATTTTTTTTACATTGTAGATAACTGTAATTAGCGCTGCAACCATTGTATACCATACATAAGTGTTTTTGAAATTAACTAATTAAAAAGGTGCCAATTATTAAGACAATCAGAAAAACTAATTTCTTCCGTACCTACTGTATTTTACCGTATTCACCAGTCATTGTCTACTTTATACAAACAATTATTTTATCTTGAAGACCATCTGCAAAGTTCTAAAAGCAATGTGAGAATAACTTCAAGCTTTACCTTGATGAAACTAACGTGAGGTGAAGTTAAAACACAATTATGCACTTTCGAACAAAGTTTATAGTGAGGTTTGTAATGGGCACTTGAATGAAGATTTAAGCGATTCGTAATAAACTTCCAAATGCTAATATTACGCCAACTATTTATATAGCTCACATAAAAGCTTTTAATGAAATAGAAATTGAGATTGGAAACTGTTTTCAGTTTGTGTTGTGTACTTTTTATGACTAGGTACCACCATCCGCTGGTTTTATTCCAGGCCTGTATTTCAACATATTTATATCACGGTGACCCATAACAAAAAAAAAATAGTATACTGCTTTCATCATGATTAATTTTTTTTAAAGTTAGCAGATATTGAACTGGCCAGTTCAGTAGAAAGGGCTGCTGTAGTAACTCGTACTTTTACTGCACTGCACTAGCAATTATGTTATACATGATGTTAAAAATCAGAACTGCTAATTTGTCATACTCTGGTGTGACTACGAGTCGGTAAGGGATTTTTCGAAGGGAAAATAAGAAAAACTATGTAACATTTTTTAGACTGTTACTTAAGCGGTAGGTATACTACTTTGTATTGAGTTAACGTTTTATAAAAATATAAGCTACGTATTTTCTGATATTATTTCTCTATGCTTGACTCTTGAAATAATATACAATGCCTGTAAAAATATATTTAATCTAAATAGTAAGCCATAAAATTGAATTCATGTTATTGATTGCAGTGACATGTGGCTTATCTTGATTATTAATAAAGTAATTGCATTTTTATTACCATTTCTTTCATTAATGTATTGTTTTTATATTTTATTTAATATAAAGTTAACAATCTAGTTTATTGTTTCTACACATTAGGTAAATTAGGTGATACATTCCCTGTAATATTTTATAGTTTTTCTTTTCTTGTTAATGGATTTAATTATTTACGTACCTAGAAAATATAATAGTTTACAAATACTTAAGTACAAAAAGTACCTATCTAGGCAATATTCCGAGCTTCTGATAAAAATAAATAAATATTTTTATATTGTCTATTATGCCCAAACGTATTGTTAGTTTGTAAGAAGAAGCTAAATTAAATTCAAAATATAATAAATGAAAACTTTAGCTTTTTTTATCTTTAGGCATTCTGTGTACAGTATCATTCATTGTAAAAAGTTTTCTTTCTTGAATTGTTAGAGCTCTATGGACACGAGACGTGTCTGGTTGTATGTATACCGTATTCATTCTTACTTGATTTATTTAGTAAACAAACACCACATATTGCAAATTCACTAGTTTTTACATCAATCACACACTTTGATATGGATGAAAATTTCTGGAAAGTAGCATTAAACGTTTATGCAATAGAAAATACGTAAATCACTTTGATTTATCCACTATCTTTCTTAAATTTATAAATAAATATAATTTTTTCCAACGAAAAATTTCACAGATAAAATTAATTTTATCATTTGACTTTTGTAGATTATAGAATTTTGTCCTTGATTCCTATACATTTCTTATAGATTAAAGACTAAAGTCTTTAGTCTGTGGTTGACACGACGCCATATATGTTTACGTTTGAAAGCAAGTCCGTTTGAATAGACTATAGACAGTGGTTTAATCAAAACTGGTAGATGGTGTGATAAACATCATCGCCGTCATATCAGCCAATAAACGCCCACTTCTGGACATAAGCATCCTTCAAATATTTCCACCACTTCCTTTGGTATGATAACCATACTTTGCTCTTAATTCTAAATTTATTTATTACACGACTTTAGGTGATCATTTTGGAATCTTTCATTAAATAATTATTTCATTTGTCTGGTATCGAAAACACTTTCGAAAACTAATATCATTAAATTTATTGTAAACAACAACTATTCATAAAGCGAGCATCGTTTGCAATACGTGGATATAATACAGGATTTGATTGCACCCTGTAAAATACGACAGAGATAAAAATGAACCATTTTTAAACGTACGCTCTACTTTCATTGCTCTGGAATGGGATTGTTCATATTACACACAAACTCGGTACGTTGCTCGCTTTGATTCAGTGTTGCAAAGCAAATATTTAGCTCATGTTTTAGTTATTTATATTTTCATATCAGTACTGATTTGCATTGTTGTTTTTAGCTCCATAATTAATTTAATAAATGTGTTTTTGCTTCGATCTTTACAAACTTATTTTGCCTTGAATTATTTTAGTATTTCTAATTTAAACTAGAACTTTATACATATCAACACTATTTTCACGAAACTAAAAAAATCTTTCTTATTCTTCACTGTCCTACATTATCTTTGTTATCTAGCATAGGACTGGTGGACGTATACTGCAGATTAACTGTAACTACCACAGTGCTTCTAAATTACGATTTATGTAACTACAAGTTTTATTATTCTCAAGTCTATTTTTAGAAAGGGGCAAAAAGTAGCCTATGTTACTCTTCATCCATCTCCATCATAAAAAATTACGTCAATTCGTCGCTCCATTTTGCCGTGAAAGGAAGACAAACAGACAGACACACTTACCCATTTATAATTAGTATGAATATTGGGAAAATTATGAGAAACGGTTGTAATTCGTACGTGATAAATTACCTTTCTTTTTTTCATCTCCATGACATTACGAATTCGAAACAAACATTTAATTTCCTTTATCAGACCCAATTAAAGTGAAAGTAAAACTGTTATTTGAATGTATTCAATTTTATTTATTTTCTGAACACTCAAAAGAAATATTTGTGTAGAAACTTTTTCAATGTTTCATTGAGCATTCCAAAGAGTATTGAAATAGTTTACAGAGCTTAGCAGTTGCTATATCTTAAATTGTTTAACGGAATTGTTTTGTCAACACTTTACCTTTTGTTCTTTCGTACCTATTCTTTGTCGTATTTTAAACGTAAAAATCTCTTCATAAATAGAAAAGATAAACTTACCTATCCGTCTGGCTAGCGTGGTATTATCCAAGTTTCTTTTCATCAATGGAAGTCCAACACCGTACATGCATCGGGAAATTATGAGGTTAACACGCAAAATTCCTACCTAAAAAAGTATTTAAAGCGTTTACACAGATTATTATACTACCTATACAAAATGGTAATATGGTGATTATTTTGTATTAATAAACAGAATACATTTTACCTAACCAATCTCTGCTTAGGCAAGTACAGTCATCATAACATCATAAAAGCCCATTAATGTCCCACTGCAGGAATGGGGCCTCCTCCCATGACGGAGGGATACTTGGCCTACTAATACCACGCAGGCCAGACGGATTGGTATAGGGCTTCTATGTACAGGTTATATTCACGGATAGTCCCTTAGACGGTTTCTACAACACCCATGGGATGAGATGGGGTGGTCACAAATTGTATTCTTACTTCATCACCACACGCATTTTAGGCAAGTACAGTAACACCTTTTAAACGAAAACAAACTTTTAAATTGGTCAAGAAGTGAGTGCTGATGTAAAAAACATACCTACTTATAAAAAAATTCCGAACCCAAAACCTCATCCTCTTTCTACAGTCGATTAACAACAAATTATCAAGGTATAATTTAGAATTTGATTCACTAAGGGATTATTGAATAAAATTCTGACCCAGCAATATCGTAGGTACTTATTTTGTAGTCATACTTGAATCTATGTTCAGCCAGAGGAATAAAGCTGCGTTTGAAATTTAAGTCACGTACGCCTATGCGAATTATGTCAGCGTAATCTAGTCCTCAATTTTGGAAAGCGATTTTGGCTTTTACTATTCTTTTTATTTAATACTGAACGAGTAAAATCTGTACCTATACTATATTTCTAGATATTAGGCACTCTAGCTGATGTAGTAGATGCTAGCTAAAGTCATGTAAAGTTGCTGGAGTCATCATCATCCTCCTGCCCTTATCCCATTTTTACTTGGGGTCGGCGCAACATGTATGCTTTTTCCATTCATCTCTGTTTCCCGTCATCTCAACATTCACTCCTTTCCTAGCCATATCATCCCTCACACAATCCATCCATCTCTTCTTCGGTCTACCCCTCCCCTTGTACCCGTCCACTTCCATAGCCAATGCCTTCCTTACTATATTACTTTCATCCCTACGCATTACATGTCCGAACCAGGACAAACGATTTCCTCGTAGCCTTTCAGTAATTGGTGCAACTTTCAAACTTTCTCTAATGTACTCATTTCTAATCTTATCTGTCCTTTTCACACCACTCATCCATCTCAACATTCGCATCTCGGCTACGTGCAGTCGTCTTTCGTCCGTCACTTTTACGGGCCAGCTTTCCGATCCATACAGGACGGCAGGCCGGATCATGCTCTTGTAGATTTTTCCCTTCAGCCGAAGGGGCATACGCGAATCACATGTAGTTGCCGTAACCTGCCGCCATTTCATCCAACCAGCGTTAATCCGGTGCTTCACAGCTCGGTCTAATGCTCCATCGCTCTGTAATAGTGAACCGAGATACCTAAAGTCGGAGCAGGTTGGTCTAAGGGAGCTATCAAGCGCTATGGCCGTGGGGTTAGAGAGACCGCCGAAATCGCAGAACATGTATTCAGTTTTGGTTCTGCTAATTTTCAAGCCCACACTCTCCAACCTTTGTTGCCATTTCCCCAACCTACTCTGGACCTCGGTTCCATCCTCACCCACAAGGACGATGTCGTCGGCAAATAACATGCACCAGGGTGCCTGTTCCTGGATATCCGATGTTAGTGCATACATTATTAACAGGAAGAGATATGGGCTTAAAGCTGACCCTTGGTGTAAGCCTACAGCTACACTGAACTCTTCGGTGTTACCGGCGGCCGAGCGAACATGCGTGTGGGATTGCCTGTACATGGCACGGATTAACTCTACATACTTCCCTGGCACACCTTTCTCTTTCAGGGCCCACCACAAAACCGATCGAGGAACTTTATCGTACGTACTTTGTAAAGTTGCTGGAGTAATAATTGTATATAATAAAAAGCGTTTTGATAGATTTAGCTCTTTTTTTTTTGATAATATATCAGTTAAAATTTAAAAGTTATTATGTTTAGAAGTTAAGCTTTTGAAGTTCAATAGTGAAAAACAAACTTTGCGCAAGCAACCACGATGTGTCACGAGCCTTTGGAAGATTAGACCAGTTAATCCTACAAACCTTTGTGGAACTGCCAATAATTATAATTTGTGTTTTAGAAGGATTTATTTGTCACGAGGCAGTAATATAATAGCTTACCAAAATATACTTAAGTAAATTATAATTTTAATAATCCATAATTTAAGTCAATGTTGTTACAGCAATGGTGTTTCCTGTAATGTATGATTTAAATTAAACGAGGAAATTCTTTTAACACGCAATGGGTAAATTCCCAGGCGACCAACTTATTATTTATTCATTATTATTTTCATACTTAATGTAGAGCAACAAGGGCATTACAAGAGTATTCTTGTTGCTTGTTATTTTGTACAAAATTAATAAGGTAGGATACCCGCGGAGTTGCAGCGTATCGTCCATTTTAAAATTCAACGTAAGCCGCAGCTACAATATAAATGAAATAAGGAGAATTCATATTCACAGAAGATGGGAAGAGAATTCTCTACGTAGATAATAAAACTATATGAAGAAGAATATATTGAAAGCTTAATCTGGGCAATATTAGACTTTTCATAAATGCTACTATTGTATTAAAGAAGCTTGGATCTAATATTCTTTTAGTTCAATATAGTTTTATTATGAAACTTGGTTGTTAAGAAGCTCTATAAAATCTTTTACGTATTAATATGTTTGTAAATTCCTTCGTGTATTTTCAACGTGTAAGTCGCTATTGCTGTGGAAACCCTTTAAAGACGTAAAGTTCAAAGACTTTCTTAGAAAATGATGTAGAAATATATGATATTCTTAGTTCTCTACATTGTACATGAACGTGTCTAATTTGATTTTCAATATGCTACAAATATGTATGTTATGTTATTTGTAAAATATTTTATTTTAGTAAATATTGTAAAGGTTTTTGGTTTTCTTTGATTTTGATTTTCGAGTTGTTGATTTATTATGATGGATCAGTAATGTTTCGATGTAGGGACGGGTTTTCTCCTACTACACAGGGAAACTTGTACTTGACGGCTCAAGTTACTTTTTCCTTTATTTCTGTAAAGATAGTTTCTATGAATTTACCTGATTTCGGTTTATATGATACACACAGGATGTGACGTGGTGGTGTATTATGTGTTTTTACTCCGTCTCCGTCAAAACATGAAAAAATATTACTATTACTTAACGAATTATCGGGATATTTACCATGTTTGTAGTTGTTGAGTTTCCGATATTTCGACGCTGTTACAAGCGCCATGATCACGGAGGAACTCTCCGTGATCATGGCGCTAGTAAATGTGACCATGACAATTTAAATAATTATAATGAAAAAATATTCTTCATAACATCCCATTAATGCCCCACTGCAGGGACGGGCCATTTCCCATGACGGAGGGATCCTTGGCCTACTAATACCACGCTCGCCAGACGGATTGGTATAGGGTTTAATTTCAAGTTTTCCTTCTTTTTATTTCGTAAAGATAATATTCACGGATAGTCCCTTAGTCGGTTTTTGGGATGAGATGGGGTGGTGACAAATTGTATTCTTACTCCGCCACTAAAATATTCACAAAGAGCTATTAACGAAGCAGGTCGATTGAACCTGTCAATCGTTCTCATTTGTTTTATCTGAAGAGTCTTAGTAATGATAACAAGAGACGTCGTTATCACAAGCTTTCGATCGTTCCAATTTCAAAGACAACTTCTTAACTTACAAGCTGTCATCTTTAGCACAAGTGTAATTTCAGTTGAAAATTATGTTTTACTAGCAGGACCTACTTCTTTGAGTATTAAAATATTAAATTATGTTTTATTAACTACACCTTTGAGTACTTACTATTTTATCTGTCTCTTAGTTTATCCTTTTGAGGGCTAGTCTAGCCATAGTCCATGTGGTTTTAGTCTCCAACATATACATAACACCGACAGCCGTCAGCGTGCTAAAGTTTGTCCGGGATTTAAACACGTTAACAAGGGTATTAATGATATAGTTTATAGCTATAAAATAAAAAAAAAATCATCTTTTGCATCTTTATGAATTTAGTTTTGAATCTTTTTGACTTCTACTTTAATATCCTTGTATGTAATCCTCAGTAATATAACAAAAAGTACTCTATTCATCCTAGTTAAATCAACACACAAACATAGAAAATTAAACAATAGAATATTCAGTCTTCCGTTCAAAATGTGCAAACGTTAATTATGCTTAAATTGACTACTACTATTTGTTCCGGAGCGACTGAAATACGATTTGTATGGTCAAACTAACTAAGTAGGGATTAACTTTGTGTACTAGAACATGGTACTGTGTTTAGTTATTGACTTGTTTGTTCGGTATTTACCTCAGGCAAAACTGGTCTTTATTTATGTTTATTAGCTTAAACCCGTGATTTCATAGAAAGTTTCTAAGCTTATTGTAGTACCGTATTACAATTTATTTTACTAACAGGGCCGTTTTTCAAATAGTGCGGTGTCAAGAAATAGCTATGATTATGCTATGAGTAAATACGTCAAAATAAAACAAAATTAAGTAACTTCTCCTCAAACTATGATATCACAATGAAACGTCAACAAATTAAAGTCTAAATTCTCCTTGGAGAACTCCACACGTAAACTCTTGCACGTTAATTTGATAATCATTGTTAAAGCCTTGCCTCCAAACTGACATACTTACAGCTATATTAACTTTTTGGAATATTAATTTGAAACTGTCAGCTTTTCCTACGTAATATTAAACAACTATCTATTACACTGACAGACTAGTTATTGAGTAGGGAAGCAATTTTAAACGTTAATCATTATCTGTACGCCGCCATTTAAAACTTTCATGTCAAGCCTACGTCAGCTAGGCTTTTGTCTTGAGCATGAATAGAAGTTTTATTCATCGTTGTAGTTGAGATTTATCGATGAAAGTATTTTGTAGGCATGTACTCGTATATTTTGCATGCTAGAATAAATAGGCATTCTTAGTGGCTCTCAATATGCGTTTCTAATTTGTGGGAAATATTAAAATGTTGTATGTAATGACAAGAATCTAGACAAGTATGATAAGGTGTTTGGAACACATTGAAAGAATGGATGATAGAAGATTAACAAATGAAAGCCCGAAAACAGTACGTAAAGTAGGGAGGAGACGCCCTAGAAAAACTTACAGAGACATAATTGAACATCCTTCGATAAGGGCAAGTAAGATTGTACCACTCATAATCAAAGCAAAGCAGTATTGACGACCTCTGTGGCGTAGTGGCTATATAACATGACTGAGAGGCCAGCGTGGTATTAGTTGGACAAGTATCCCTCCGTCATGGGAGGAGGCCCGTCCCTGCAGTGGGACATAAATAGGCTGTTATGATTGCAGAGGAAAAAAAGTATTAGATCTGATCACCATAGTATTATTAGGTCAAGGTTAAATATGTCTCTACATCACTAGAGCTAATAATATAATTAGCAAATCAATTATTATTTAGCAACTAATTAAGCACTTTGCATACATAAGTGTCACATAAGCCCAGTTTTATAACGCAGTGTATAAACTATAAATAAAATAAATAAATAAGTAATCCTCACACATTCACACAACGTTATCTAGTCTCAAACTAAGCAGAGCTTGTATTATGGGTGCTAGACAACGGATTAACATACGTAAATACTTTTTTTTTGTAAATACATACATAATTATTATACATAGAAACACTCAGACCAATGCAAAGAATCATGTTCATGCACACAAAGATTTGCATTGAGCGGGAATCGAACCCGAGACCTCTGCGTAGCAGCCATGCAATATCCCGACTGCGCCACAGAGGTCGTCTAATAGATAGGAATATATATACGAGTGTGGTAGAGTAGTAAGGGAGTGTTTTTACTTCATGTGTCTAATTGTTAATTATAAATTTTACTATTAGCTACACGAGCGAAGCTTCCGGCTTAGTTACTTTAAAAATAAATGTAGTAATCGCGTTTCTACGAGCAATCTACGAAAGTACTCCATTTTAATTAAAAAATACCTTTTATTTTCGTTTTCACTTTATATTTTCAGTTTGGTCAACATTTAACAGTTAGAATATCAAGCTACATTGAGTTTGTTAATTAAACGGGCTCATGTAATTTGGGTTCTATCGGAATTTCAAATCAACAGGAACCGCTGAGGTTTGCTATTTTCGTAGCTAATCGTCTAGAATCCACACATTATAGGTAACTTTTCTTAACTTTAATCTAGAATTAAAGTAAAGAGTTTTAATATCAGTCTTTCATTTTTTTTCTATGGCTCAGAAGAATACCCTATTACAGTAGTATCTGAAGGTTAATCTATTCTCCTTATACGTTTCCCAATCTAATAATCAAAAATATTAGGACACGGCAATATGATTGTATCGTAATACCACGAAAATAAACCTAATTAAAGCAAATCGGAAAACCCATCCGGCCAGCACTGTATTAGTTTTATTGCTTCTTCTTTAGAAGAGTGCCTTTCTATGGGCTATTTAAGATATTATTTATTACATATTAGATATTATCTTTACTTAATAAAAAAAAGGAAAACTTGAAATTAAACCCTATACCAATCCGTTTGGCCAGCGTGGTATTAGTAGGCCAAGTACCCCTTCGTCACTGGAGGAGGCCCGTCCCTGCAGTATGACATTAATGGGCTGTTATGATGATTATGATGAAGAAAAAGAAAAACATTCAAAATTTGGTCAGTAATATTTTATTCTTTAATCCTCTATTTCTCACAAATAGCTCATTCATTACTGAGGGTCGTGATCCCTCTGACGAAGTCTTAACCTGTGTTCATTGGTTGCTATAAGTTTCTTTGCTTGGTAGGTACACAAAACAGTGCTGCTATAGTGCAAAGCTGACTAGAATATCAAGCTGCTTCCTTCGCTCTACTTTTAGTTAATACCATAACTTGAAGCGATAAGTTCTAATCTATTCATAACACGAGAAACAAATTGAACACGTTCCGTGTATTTTATGAGTTAAGATTTATCGTTCGCTTTGAAGATAATTTTATGTTCGAAGGCGTCAACGGCAACCAATATATACAGCTTCAGCCATTTTTGATCCCCTTGTGAGATTGTTTGAAACCAATTATAATGCTAGCTCTATATATTTCTTTGAAGTAGTTGCGGTAGTTTTTTTTTGTGCAAATTTTTACGAAGACGTTCTCCGTTTGGTGTGAATGTAACGATCCCACTTTATCTTGTAGTTGTATAAGCGGACAAAAAATGATTGACAAATGTTCGTTCGACAAATAACGTTTCACCAAATGTTCATTTGGCAAACTAGTCATTTGACAAGAGTATTATCTTATTAAATAACTCACTTAGCAAATAATCTATAAGCAAACAGTACACTTGCTAAATGTGTAACAGCCGGACCCCCTTTATGAATTTATAATCAATCCATTTTTTCACTTTCCACTCTAACCAAAATATGTTGAGGAATTTTTAGTTCGTTTGTTCAGATATAACATGACATTTTCAAACATTAATGCACATACAAAAGCGGATGAAAGGAAAATAATACATTAGTACGCGGGATTCCTTTATGAAGTAGCTACACTGAATCCGAAATGAGGCATAAAATTTAATTGTTTGCACGTTTTAAATGAAAATGCGTATGTATGAAACCGCTAACGGTTTTATTATTACTGTATAGTAGAATTAGTAGGCAGATATGTTTCTTACTTGGTTTTTGAAGACCTACTTAATTGAGGACGGGCCGACTCCAGCGATAAAGGGAAAAAATAGCCTAATTTTACTACGCTGCTGGCCAAACATAATTATGTTGACCAGATAGGTTGCATATTGTAGAAGGGCCAAATAAAGAGAACTCGTAACCGACGCGCATGTGTGACTCGCCTAATTGGCCAAATGCAAACTTCTGTTGCGCAGGTTTAAGTACATAGCTGCTGAGCATAGGAGTTGGGTCCAATACTCGCGTTATCCTAATCACGACAATGGTTTATTTAAATTTTCATTGTAGTAGATGTTGTGAAAACTCTAATTATATGTTTAAGGATAGCCAGAATTTCATAGCCATATTCTTTTTACAACTCTTTTAGAGTCATTAGAGAAAGTGTAACGAAGGACTTTATTTAACACGATGCGGTGTTCAAAGGAAATTCCAAAAATTATCTTTTAACGTTTTTTGTTTCACATATTTGGTTACGCCTTATTTGGTAATCGGTTTCCAACTTTACAAGTAAAGTTTGGGGCCGAGGAAAGTTAATGTGATCTCGGGATTGTTGCTAGTTGTACAAATCTACTTTTGTATCCTTGACTTATTTGTCACAATGTTGAGGTTAATCTAGTCTGTTTCATTGTATATTTGGATGGGCTGATAGTAATACATTTTGGTGAACTAATTTCAAGGCACAGGACCGCACAAGGTGGCAAGTTTTGAATGACGCTTATGTCAAGCAGTGGATGTCAATTGGCTGATATAATGATGATGATTCTTTTCACAGCTCTTTTAGAGTCGTCAGCGAAAGTGTAACAAAGTCATTGGACTATGCTATATTTTGAAAGGTTTTATTTTAACACGATGCTTAAAAACCTCCAAACAAAATTTGCGTAATAAAAATAAACTGCTCCTTCCGAGCTATCGACTTAGTAAGGTTAGTGATTCTTTTAAAGGCGACTGTATACGCTTTTATAATAAGCTGCCTGAGTCGGTCCTTGGTATGCCTGACAATAAATTTAAAACCTATGTTAAGACCACTTTATGTAAAAAAGCATACTACAGGACATACGATTACATGAGCACTTTCTAGGTAAGTGTAAGGGTGTTGAAAAATTTAGTTTGTTAATAAGTTCGCTGCTATCAATGAGACCGTTGTATATCCTATATAAAAGCATTGTGTCTAGGTACTGTCTGCGATTACTTAGAATACTCATGTTGTAGTGTTTTAACCTATCCACATAACTGGGAAGCTGCCTTGCCAGATGGTCATTGTAAGATAAGTGGTACAAAAAACGTTTTTGAACACTTTCTAGACGCTTGTTGTACACTTCGTAGTGTGGATTCCAGATAGGGCTATTGTACTCAAGAATGGGTCTGACTAAAGAGTTAAACAATAATATTTTAGTGCTAGGCTTTTTGAACTCTTTTTGCAATACCCGTAGCAAAATCAAATCTCGGGTATTTTGCTGCTGTACCAAGACTCTTTCGACAATATAACTCACTCTCCAAAACCAATGAATTAGATCTCAGCTTACCTATATTAAAATTTAAGACTATGCTAAAAAATATAATCTCTCAGACACAATTGTAAATATATTTTTGTACATATATTTTTATTAGTTTGTTTTTCTTTCTTATTTTCAAATTATTCAAAATTAATTGTTAATAGGATATTATAATATTATTTTTAATTGGTGTTGTTGTTGTGTTATCATATTTAAAGGATTTAATTTAAAGTTTTCATGTAGATTTCAAATTTTAATTTAATTTTTTTAATTTTTATATTGCCAATGTTTGTTTTTATTTTAGTTTGTTTTTTATATTCGCATGCTGTGGTTTCCTGTAATTGAAGGAATACACGCCATGTTTCTGTAATTTTAAAATTGATTTCTGATGTATGCCTTTGTTGGAGACCCATAATAAATAAATAAATAAACTCCTACGAGGAACAACACAACAGTATGTATACTATTTTATAGTGATCAAAAATTCAACACCCATATTTTGTTGAACAAACTTTACCGAGGATTCCACCTTATTTGTATGGAAAACCAAGTCTTATGTACTTTCCAAGTATTTATTAAACCGTATTATAAGCGGAGCTAAAATGTTTTCTGTGATGTTTGTGAAATCTTGTTCAACTAAGTTCAAAGGGAGATTTATAATTTGATAATTCAGTGTATTTGGCAATGTTGAATTTTGGGAGATGAATAAATGGTTAAATAGGCTGTTGTACAATGGTAGAGTGTACAAATTTAAGCAGGAACTTCTTCTAACAAAGCCCGATGGCGGTTTTAATGTATTTTGATGGTATAAGTAATGCGTCATTTTAGTTTCAGTAGCATAGTCTAAAGTAATTAGATATTAGCAAAAGTGGTGATTGATGGTTAAAATTTCTATACTTTCAGAGGAATGAATATTTCGCGAATAACATTCATTTAGGTATTATATTATTATAAACTCCTTCAAACATTACATGATAGACGTTTGTTTTAATTCATTCAGAATTAAACGGCTTCTCAATGGATATTACGAATTTCTCTCTAAATATAAAGGGAGTGTCTATCTTAATTTTATATTATACCTGTGGTTTTGATGGATCTCGGTAAACAAGAGATAGGTATTAAACATATTTTTTTATCTAAGGCTTAATTTAGTATGATGGATAAAAATACGATGCTAAAGGATCCTAAATTCAGTGTAATCTCGGAGTAAAAACGGTTGTGTAAATGGCTGCCGAGCCCGAGGTCGTGGATTTGAATTATACTAGAGACAATTATTTGTGTAATCAACAAACGATTGCCTTAAACCAACACTACTAAGTGTAGATCACAAAGTACCTACACGCAGTACTTTGTGTCAGATATTATGTATTCTTTCCCTGTAACGTTACACACCATAGATAAGATTCTGATATGCTAACAAAAATGGGTGTTGCGATGGCGAACCTAATTTTAGCCAAGTTAAATTTTTTTTAAACATCTCAAACCACAAATTCTCATTTACTAGACGTAACATAAGTTTATATTAAAGTATGAACGAACTTAAGAAAAACAAACGATAATTTTTGTGATGACAGATTGGGAGCAGGCTCTGTCCCTTGTCATCTTGTGTTATAAGACAAGTTAGGAGATAAGTTTTATAATTAAATTGTTTTGTTTTAGTGAAGACTACTTTTACTTCGCTTATAATTTTTAATTAGTAATACAGAAAACTAAATATTAATACTCGTATATTAATGTTCAGTAGTGTAGTATTTGCAAAATGTCTGCCACGTAAAAGTTCGCGAGCTTTAATTCCAAACAGGGTACAGAATAATGCTTTTCACTAATTATAATTTAGACTTTAGTACGACATGGTTAAAATCAAGTACCTAATCTTGTAATGGGTATATCATATTTTGGTGCCATACCAGAATGTAGAACTTTGTGGAGTACAATAACAGGAGACGTCATTCTGACGAAGCGTCGTATCAATGGACATCGCAGGCTTTTTGACAGATCCTTCTTTAAGTTTTAGCTTCTAGAGTAAGCGGACGCGCTTTATTATTGTAACACTTTTGACGGCGAATGTAAACTGTTATCGCTATTTATTATTTGTTTAACATTAAACGTAGTTGCGTACTTAGATAAATTTTGAAACTTTCGCGGTTTGTAAAAACTTTTCATACATCTCTTTGTGAATTTTATTATAGGCATCTGTTTCACATTATTATTTTGTTACGCGTTATTTGGTTAGCGGTTTCCAACTTTACAAGTAAAGTTTGGGGCCGAGCAAAGTTATTGTGATCTCGGGATTGTTGCTAGTTGTACAAATCTACTTTTGTATCCTTGACTTATTTGTTACAATGTTGAGGTTAATCTAGTCTGTTTCGTTGTATATTTGTATCAGTTGAAAGTAATACGTTTTGGTGAATTGATCTCTTTGATTTTCGTGAATAATTTCATGTTGTTTTAAAGTTTCTTATAATGAACTTGGTTAAGCGGAATAAGTACAACATCCTGAAGACACCCCTAGAGCACTTAAAAACCCACATCTTACACAAACCCGGCTACGTTAGTAACACAACTATGCCAGTTTTCCATGTCCAAGCAGTGTTACAATGTTACTGTACTTATGTGGAAAGTAATACTAGCTATAGCTAGTGTAGTTACTACGAGCTACGAGACTTAACAACTTCTGTCTACTACCCGGTCACATTTTCTCGAGACCTGGCGTCGATGACGTCACGTCGCGTCGGACGTACCGTACTGATGCGCCCTTGGCGAGCGCGGGGGTTGAAAGGAGAACGGGACGCGAGGTTCGCATACCAGTCAGGTCTCCAGATAATGTGACCGTGTAATAAGGTTGGCAACTGTTTAGCTGTACGTGGTTTTTTCGTTTACCTTTGGGTGAGACTTTTGGTCGTGTGGCACCATTAGAGCAAAATAAAAAACAATCCGTTGTTTTTTAATGGAATGCCATAATTTCACCTCACTGACAATTTAATTGAAATTAGTGCAAAACAAAGTACAATTCAGTACAAACAATTAATATGAACCAAGGCAACAAGTCATACTCAGGAAGCAACGTCTTGACAATATAATTAATGAATTCCTCTTGTTATTGAATCAAAAGTGCTTTCTACAATTTGTCACAATTTTTTGTGTCTTAAATATTAGCCCCCTTACTCATAAACGCCTCTTAAATTTTAGTCAATTGATTAGATAAAATTCTAACGATTTTGTTTAGTATAAGGTTGGTTTTGCTAATAAAAACTTCGCTAAACAGTGATTAAATTTAAGAGTCGTTTATGAGTAAGGGGGATAGTGTTTAGGTTAAGTAGAGTTTTATTTGTTGTCCTCTTATTATAAAAGGCTTTACAGTCATCAATTTATTGGACTTACTTTGTGTGGTAACGAAGTAAGATTAAACTTGTAAAATCTCACAAAGGCAAGTTACTAAAGAGGTTTCTGGGGAAGGTCGTATGGATATAATTATTCCGTAATATAGAACACAAGCCAGATCCATTGCAATAGTTCGTAATATTATAACTATTTGTAGTAAACCAACCATAAATGTTGTATTAAAATTAATAGTGTTTTTAATCTCATTCTTTTCTCGTCTAGCTTAGTAAAAGATAAGAATATTCTATCAGTTTAGTATTAAAAGCAAGATTCTAACAAGCCCGTTAACCGCCATTTTAAGTGCGATCTTTATTACATCGCGAAGTGCGAACGCGGAAGCTATTCCATGAATTATCCTAAGATTACGTATTCACCACGTAGTATTACTCGTAGATAACCGTGTGTTTACATTTTTATGTGGCTCTGTTTTTTCATATACTTGTTAACTGATTTAGTTAATATTTAAACTGCTATGTGTGACAGTAAGGTTAGCTTTGGATATGGAATTGGTTTCGAAAACAGTTTTAAAAACAACCGATCACAAAATGTATAAATAGGTCTAAACAGCGTTGAGAAGAATAAATGAATGAATATTAGATTTAAACTCATCCTCAGGTCCCATCGTACCCTTTTAACGCTAATATATCTATTAAGTATATAAATATGATGATGAATTCCAGTGTACTGAAAAATCAGTAATGGTTTATGTGACACTGTTAATTGTAAATTAGCTATAAGAAAACATATGTAATTCTTTCAAATAAATATTAATAAATAATATCATTTAATTGTTAAATTTAGTTAGAAAGAAATACACAAATTCATATTAAAACAGATACCTATTATAATCTACCACATTTTAAGTATAAAGGTAGAAAGCAGGATAAAATTACGAAGTATATTTTCAAATATTAATTTCAATTAAAAACCCGCAACGCTCGGTTTACTTAAGAATTTAAACGTGATAAAGAATTAGATTTTATAAAAGAGGTCGACTTAGTATTTTCTATTTGGGTCAGCTTTTATGAATATAAAAAAGTATTCGTAGTCATGGTTAAGCGATTTTCGACAAGCCGAATTAACGATTGTTAGAAATTCTTGTTCGTAAGAAAATCATAAAATATTTTTTCTGTAGTTTTAACTACCACTAGGCAAATCTTTGTTGCCGATGCTAATGATTCAATAACTCATTATTAATCATAACTATTTTTTTCAGCGATCGAGACTCTTAAGATACCGAGGTTAATGTCGCGGGGATTTTTACAGACATATTCAACAAAGAACATCCAAACTCACGACAAAAAGGAGAATGAAACCTTCACTAAGAGTTTTGGGCCAAGATTAAACAGAAATGAGAGTATTATCAATTTATATCTTCACACTTATTAGTCTCGTGCTAAATCTTTTGTTAGTTTTGGCAATCTGAAATCCAAGATAATTTTTTTTTTAAGGAGATGGAAACTTCTGGGCTAAAGCCTGTACATTACTGTACAGAGTAAGGATATGCCCTAAAAATCTTTTCTATTTTTTTCAAGTTCGAATCTTAATAAAATTGAGTAATTTTATTATTATTTTATTAAACAATAGAAAAGATTTTTAGGGCATATCCTTACTCTGTACAGTAATGTACAGGCTTTAGCCCAAAAGTTTCCATCTCCTTTGTGGATCACACAAATTGTTGTCTTGCGTATCGAACCCATGACGTATAAATACTAGCGTAAATATAATTACATCTGTTGTAAACTGTCTTAAGTTTTTCTTATAGTCACTTACACCTAATGTAATGACCACGACTTGAATATGTCAAGAGTGATACTTAAAATATCAATATCATCTATTTACACATACATTTTAGTACAACATAATTATACTTGACACGCGTAACGCCTTTATAACGACGTAATATAATATTCTATAACAATAACAACATGCTGTGCTTACATTATAAATAATTTATGTATCATTATACTAAATTGATATCATTAGTTAATGACGCCACCTCTGGTGCAGTGGTTATAGTACATGATTGTTAAGCAAGGGTCTCATGTTGCATTCTCGTTAAATACAAGATTTTGTATGCACAACATAAATGTATGCATTGATTTGGGTGTTATATATTGAAGTATTTCTTTGAGTATTTACATAGTATAAAATAAAGTCGCTTTCTCTGTCCCTTTGTATGCTTAAATCTTTAAAACTATGCAACGAATTTTGATGCGGAAGAGGAAGGTTAATATGTATAATACATGCATAATATATTAGAGAAACCTATACAAATTTAGAGATTTTTAATGTAATCGTTTAATAAAGCTGTGCTTAAACGTTGTTTAAGGACATTCTGTAGTAGGTGCCCGGGCAGAGCCAGAGTGGGTTGCTAGTTTTAAATATAAGAACGATACAGATACATACCTTAACCGATGACCTTTTACCGTTATCTATTACCAATTAATATAGTGCATCTCTGCTTAGTTTGGTAGGAGTGGTCGTTGTGTGAATGTGTACCCCCCTATCTATCTATCCCCTCTGCCTCTTGTCCCGAGGTTTAAAAAAAAAATCAACAGCTTTATTGCATACTGAGAAGTCTCTGGATACTAGAAAAACTCACGTAAATCCGTTCTAATCGCGTTACACATTTATTGAGAGACTGGCTGACACATGCAATTTGTACACCTACATACAATAAATGAGTGAATGAATACAGACAATATAGAATCACCTACATCACGCATACCTATACCATGAAGAATGCTTATTTCTACATAATGACTTTATCTCCTATTTTATTGTCTTTAGTCTTAAAGTAGTTTGATTGTCTATGCAAGAGTTCACACTATGGGTATATAGTGCGAAGTCTTGCATAGATCACCTTATGTATCCTTTAACAGGAAATAATTATTTGGCCAGACCGGCAATGTGAGGACGACATTTCGTAACATACAATGCATTCTTAGACTATCACATTTGACTTTCTTAAAAAAAAACAATTCTCTAATCCATAAAAGATCGTCATAATCCTTGACCTAGCTCGTAGCGCTCGTAGCGGCGCGGCGTAGCATCCGTAGAGTCTGTAGCAACTCGTAGCTAAAACCACGCGGCTAATTTCACCACTAATTGAGTTTCGGCTTTTACAGCCAGTTTCGGGCGTGGATGGAATTTTGAGCTTGACAAAGGAAAATAAATTTTTCGACAAAAGAGTTCTTACACTAGAGAGAGGATGAATTAGTTTTTTATTTATTTCTTAAGACTAAAGAACTTTAATAACAGTAATATCAGGTACTAAACTCCGACTGTGTCAGTCAGACAGTTGGATAAACAAACCATACATGATGGATTTACTTGGCTGACTAATATTTCGCTGGTCAGTTATCATTTCAAATTTTCTCTCGTTTTGTTTTCGTCAAGATAACGTCAACAAACTTTCCCTTTGGGGGACAAAGTCCAAGTCAAAATTCGTTTAAGCGGTTTAACGATACCTATACGAATAAATAAATGTTAGAGTTGTCACCAGAATAATTATGTAATTATAAATATCGATAAACTTATTTTATGTTTCATTGAAAATAAAACTACAATTGGAATGGCGTACTAAAGTGTACAATTTCTGTTTGTGTTTATTAGCAATTACGAACAGAACAAAGAGGTGAACGAATAGAGATCATTAATAGTAGAATGTATTAGGCTTCTTGTCCACCGCAGCGGAGCGTGGTAGCGGACGAATATTAACCATTAGGCCTTACTTCACCAAAGTGAAGATGTGCGATGAAGTATCTGCTTAGAGATTCTATTTGTTGGTTAAATATATCTCCTTTTCGCTTTGTCTCCTCTACGCTTTAGTGGCTTTAGCCCCGGACTCCACTTAAGCGAAGTGGAGATGTTTTTTAACAAATAATATTATCGTTATACATGTCGTCACCGCTCAGTTGTAGTGAAAATCACTAATAAAAAAAAAATTAAAAAAAAAACGATTAGACGAAATCTCCGCTCCTCGATATTATTAAATCCTATTGGTTAATATTTCTCCGTTTCTCCATTCCTTTGCCACGCTCCTCTCCGGTAGACAGGTAGCCTTATAGTAAACTACTAATACCACTAGAGGTTATACATTTTCATTTTGTTCTATTATAAAGTATTGTTTCGTTTCGTTCCGGAATGCGAACGTGTTGCTATTTGCACGTTGAAGTTATAGCTTTTACGAGAATATATGTAAATTAGATAGTCAATTTATAGCACTGAAGATACATTCTTCTTGGTTAGAGAAGGAAAGACTAAAGAAAATTGACATGCAATTGATTATAGTTCTTGTAGCTACTTTAGGATAGGACTTTTAAGGTACATGTTGGCGAAATGTAGACAGAAAGAAAAAACGTTTATTGGCCTTATAGGACACACACAACAAATAAATACACAAAAAAAATACAAAACAATAAAACGAAGTCTAAATGGCCAATAGGGCTCTGCCTCAGCTGTAATGCTGGTAAGGCATAGTTTTATGTCACACCAGCGCTGGTATTCTGGCAGCGCCCTCCCCTTCTTTTGGGATGACACCACAATTGCTATATACTAAATGAATTGGCGGTTCCAAGGAAAAGAATAATCTTTTGAAAGTTTTTGAAAGCCTTCCTCTGCTTTGGATAGCAAAAGATTATAAATAACTTTTGTTCTATTCAATATTCGCCTATTATACTATTATAGTAAGCTATTTATAGTACAAAATCACCCATTTAATTTGACGTAACACTGCAAATTTCCCTTCAATTAATGTTAGTTTAGGATATCGCTGTCAGTGCTTACTTAGGTCTGTTGACAAGCACAGAGGTGCAATAAAGACTCCTTTATCGAAGCACTGCCGTGTACTACACTGTTCCAATAAATGAGCAAACTAAACGTGGACAGGTAAATTGATTGTTAAATAGCTTTAGGGTATTTTGTATGGAAGTTATTCTGCTTATTTGGAAGACCTACTAAAATTGCTTTTACGAAATGCATTGGTAAAGCGTTTTATGTCTACTTTTATTACTTTTGCTTTCATGGAAATTGTGTCCAATTTTCCAGAGTCATCTTTTGTCGGAATGGGTGCGGAAGGCGCAGAACCGTGTTTTATGGTGCGTGTTGGGACAGGCCTATGTCCAGCAGTGGACTGCGATAGGCTAAATCGATTGATTGATTAATTGATCTTTTGTAACGCTTGTCGGATGTGATGGTGTGGTGACAGCTTGTTCTCACTTCGTTACCAGACGGAGACTCAGAAGATGTTTGAAATGAAACCTGAAACACTATTGTATTTCGATTTAAAGGACGATAAATAAAATCGAACCACTGCAAACTATAGATTTAAACAATATTTTCTGTAAAGAAATTTCAATAAACTTTGGAAATTCATAATAATATACATTCTTTGGATCATCTAATTTGCAATAATTTATGTATTGATATTCAAATATTACGTCAAAATATATTAAAGGATTCCATGATAAGAAGATATTAAAAAAAAAAACTTAAAAATAGAGCCGTTTTCTGAAGATAGTTCAGATCGATAAGTTTTGAGCCGTAACATGTAAAGGTAGGGACTAGGGCATGCAATATCGGAAGGTTTTCAATTCCGATACTAACTTCCGATATTAGATCTCAATATCGGAATTCCGATATTAATATCGGAATTTCGTATTTTTTTTAGAAATTGCACTTTTTGTTCAAAATGTCACAAATTCGGTGTGAGGTTAGATTTAATGGAATAAAAAATATTTATAAATCATATTATTTAATTTGGATTGCTTGTTTTATACTCGTATTTAAGTTTTACCCACAGTATTTACTAAATCAGATATTTCTCATTATTTTTCTGTACTTATTGCATATTAAACTATCTGACTCAGAGACTCAAATCTGAAATTAAATCAACAATTAGGAACAAAAAGTAATTTATAATATCCTATTCTTTAATCTAATATCTTATTAGTTATTAAACTTATCTATATACTTATATAATATTTTATTTATTTTATTTTTTTCGGAACACTAACAGCATAATTTACAATCGGTTAATACATAAATATACTTATACACAGCTATTAACAGGTATTCGCAAATATAAACTAAACATAAAACCATTGCAAGACCATAGCATGACCCGATAAAAAATAGTTCAAAATAAATTGTAAATTTAATTTGTTGCTTCTCTGGGATTGGGACCAAAATAATCTGTAGTAAATAATTTCTTTACCACTGTTGGCTTAGACCTAAATATCTCAAATTCGCTATGCCTTTTGGCAATGCTGTTAACGGAACTACTCGCACGAATGAGAAATGAGTTTTGTCTAAAATTAGTGTTGGCTGAGGGTAGTACTAAGGGTTGATTGCGCCTAACTGGCAGTTTTTACCATTCACAATTCACCATTGACAATTTTTACAATTGTTACAACATCAGATATTGTACGTCTATTCTGTAGGGGCATAAAATGATACCTCTTACATCTTGCTTCTCATACCCATGATCGATGCACCTACACCTATACTGTAAATATCTTAGGAACTTTTTCTGTACGGATTCAATGCGCTTGTTATAAATGTCATAAAGCGGGTTCCATACCACTGATGCGTATTCGAAGATACTGCGCACGAGAGCACAGTAAAGTACCTTAATTTTTATTTAATTATATAATATGCCAACAACAATAATTATTGGAAATATTTTTGTCTTATTTTTATCTATACTCATTACTAATATAAAACTAACGAACTCGGAATCAACAAAACTTTAAGAAGTCATGTTGATTCTAAGTTTGGTAGTTTAAATTACAGTCAACTGAAATAAAGGTTCGCTATATTCATAGGTTTATATTTATTTTGAAATCTCGTTTTTCTTGCTAATATGTTCTCAAAAACAACAAAGCGTCAAACATTTTGTCAGATAAATAACCGCTCGACGAAAAATCATGCTCACTTTCAAGTTTCAACATTGGTGGGCAAAATTTATGTGAGATAAGTGTATGTCTGTGACAAATAAACTCATCTTTCACCTCTATTAACGTATGTTGCCTTTTCAGTTATTACAAATCCCAATAGATCAAATTCGTCGGACGGAAGCACTGCCTTCTTTTTTTCTTTGCACTTTTCTATTTCCTTCTCAAATTCTTGGTGCAAGTTCAGCTCACTCGTTGTAGCTAGACTAGCTAGTGATTCATCATCTTCATCTGAAGAGACAAAAGCTATCGGTGCTTCAGTCTTTCTTACTGTGAAGTTGAGACTGCTAGTATCGTTTTGTTTATATTTGAGGCGTTTTAACAACCTTACAATAATATCACATATTATTAGAGTAGGTAAAGAGTGAGCGAAACAGGTAATAATATTATTGTTCTTGTAGCACATGCATAGCGAGCGGGCAACATTAATACGGTACCTACTGTTTCGCTCGGCGATACACAAGGATCGATATATGTATAATTTAAAACTCAAAATATAGAAAAATATTCGAGTTCCGAGATTCCGATATTCGATCACCCAGTATCGGAATTGTAATATCGGACTTTGCGTTCCGAGATTCCGATATTACGAGATTCCGAGATTCCGATATTCATGCCCTAGTAGGGACGCTATAAAATACATTTCATAGTATCAACATCTGTGGATCCACACACTCGCCGGCGGGTATTTTTCTCAACATATCCATGATATTACATTTTCAGGGTTTATAGCTCTCCTTGCCCTTGTGTTATAAAATTTTATATCTCTGTAATTCTTTTAGGAGACGGAATGAAGCACTTGCGTTTGTATCTCCTACATGGATATAAGTTAAATTAAAAACTGGGACATTCGCGTCTAATACTACTAGAATAAAAGTTAAATTAAAAATCGAGTTAGGAATAAAATTCTATCCAATTTTCACAACTTTGACTAGTGAAAGTTAAGATTAACAGCCTAATCTTGTAAAAAAAGTAGTGACCAAAAGTTAGTTAATCAAATGAAAATTATACAGTTGTAGAGATTTCTTTCATTGCAGTTCAAGATACTTGAATACTTTATTGGTAACTCTGTTCGTTTTTTACACTTAAGTTAATTAGAAAACCACCACGGAAAATGTATAATGTATAAGTTCCTTAGTCAACTATACTTAGTTACTTGAGCTTATTGTTACTAGTTATGACTCCACATTTGCACCTTTGACATCGCAGAATTAACAATGATTAATAATATAATTAGAGGATGTTTACAAACCGCACGTTCCACTGAATAAAGTTTCAAGGTAAATTTACGGTTTGCTTAAATAATATACTGTTGTTAACTTTAGTAATTAATAACAATTTGTGATGGAACTTTCAGTCTCAAAACACACAGAATTTCAAAGACATAATAATAATGTACTTACTCAAATTTTGGGTAACTAAACCTTACCGCAGAATAACAACTTAATATCGTTGTCTCTTTAGTTTACAAATGGGTTGTAATATTTAAATCATTTCGTACATTCACCTCTAGGTGACTAGAAAAGCCTTTTTCTTTATAGAGAAAACGTTACTTTAAAGTTATAAATCCATTAAGACACTCTACGTAAACCAGATTCTTTAGGAATCTCCAAAAAAACCTACCTATAAACAAAATAATCAAACACAAAGTATAAATAACATGACATCAAACTTACAAAGATACAAAATAAAATACTACAAACGAGTATCAAAAACTAAGACAGGCCTTTAGTTAAATAAAACTAAAACAATGTAAGTGCCTAACAAAAAATTCTTTGTATCTTTATCCCTAAGTCAATGACGTGACTAAAGTGCGGGCCTTATTTGTCGCTCGAGTACACTTCTAACAAAGAAATTTTACGTAATCTCTCATTCTAGGGATAAGCTTTATCGTCAATATTCATTGCTTTGAGACGTCAATGAGTATTTACAAAAACATGCTAAAAGAAACGCATTAGTACGATCCTTCTTAGTACCTACCTTCTCGAATTACATCTGTTTTCTTATGCTATCTTAGTCTTACATAATAAATTGAGCTTCAGGAGGAAATATTCTCCCTAAATTGTTCCGTAGAATAATGTTACTAATGCCCTAAAATATACAAAGAAAACTCACCAAAGATGCTTGAATTCGCAGAATTTGTTTGCCGAATTTATTATTTGTAATGAAAAACAACATTTTATTTCTTTTACCAACAAACTTTACAAAGATGGAAGTCGATAATATGTATTTTCTGTGTAAATATTTATTTGTTCCCAACAAATAAATATTTACAAATTTAAAAGTCAAAACAAGTGACAGATTTTTTATGAATGAAAGAGAAACAAAAGCTTTTTCTTAACTCAGTTTCTCTGGGTAAATATAAGTATTGAATAAAATGAATGATTCGTTTTCGTGTAGCAAAATTTGTGAAATAATTTTATCAGAGCCCACTTATAAATGTATATGTATACTGTAATTTTATTTGTGGCTTTTATTTGACTCGCATTGCATGTTAGTGCGTTGGCAGAGCTGTGGTCGCATTATGACGCTAACGTGAACGAGGTGTCGGATTCAAATGACAAGCAAAACAGTCATTATCTACAAATAATTGTTCTGAACGTTCATTGTATCCGTTAAAATGAGTTTCGTAAAACTATTTGATTATCGGGGTATGATCACTAAATCACGAGTTGTGTTTTTTAAATAAAAATTAAAGAATTAAAAATGCAATAGGGGATAATTTTCCTTGACGTTGTTGAAAATCGTAAAGAAAAGTTCCTAAATATATAATGAAATCTCAAAGCTGTTCTACTAAAACTTTCTAATGTTTATACAGAGTTGCACAAGAATATTTTTCGTTTAAACCAGAAAATATTATGGCATTTTAAATTCTTTCCTAAAACTTATTATTATGACCCAGTTATCTCTTTACTGGAAGAACATTTCGTGTTGAACAAGATAGCAATATTTTTGTGTTAAAATGTTTGTGACAAGCAAATTGATACAATCTGTTTCAATGTTTTGTACACATAATAAACGGGGCATTTGTGCCTTCGCGTGTGAAGGTATTGTGTAGTAATTAATTACGTAGATTGTATAACATTTTGGGTTCGTTGCGGAGATTAAATATTAATTTAAATGAAGAGGGAAATGACAAATATTTAATTACCATGTTGTGAAAACAAGACTCCTGTTGGGATTTATTTTTGCTATTATGACGTAGAGAACTATGTTTAAAACGTACAAGTATGGTATGGCGACACGATTTCGTCATTGTAGCTTATATGGTTGGCGCAGTGGTCCTGTATGGCAGTCGTATTTGCCATGCACAACATCGCGGGTTCTACACCCATGTAAGAAGTTATGTGATTCACAAATTAATATCTTGATTCTGTTCTTTGTTTCGTTTATTTGTCTTAAAAAAAAAAAGATATAGCGTTGTTATCTAAACAATCGAAAAAAAACCTTACAAGCGAATGAGAATGTATTACGTTTAGTAATACATTCTCATTCGCTTGTACACATACGTATAAAATACTTATCACAAGATATAATTATTTATTAGGCTTACTATCGTGAATTCTCAAATAACTTTACCGTTCATTAAGAAACAAATTAGCTTGTCTTACATCCCACTAACTCTATTATTTACTTCGTCTCTATAATTATGTTCATTTACATATTTCACAGTTTAGGGTTTGAAATAATACTCTTCAATTATAAAAGGTGGTATTGAAGGGGAACTTTTTAATAGGACCCTCTTTATTTAATAAGAATATGGAAAATTCTTAATAAACGTTTTAGTTACGACAGATGTCCCGCTGTCTTAACTAAAACGTTGGAATGATGGATGATGGAGGCACCAGACAACGTGGCAATATTTGGAGGAGGCCTTTATCCATCAGTGGACGTCAATTGTCTGATAATAATATGATGATGATGATGGAAAATTGTATCAACATTTTATTTACGCTTATTTATCTTTGTACAGACGAACTAAGTATACAAATGTCAACACTCCTTCACGTCTCCAAGACCTATAGACCAACGGGATGAAGTGAGTGAGTTATGTAGATATTAGTTTGGTCTGCGCTTATACAGATCGAGTCAAAATAATTTTATTTATAATAATAACTAGGAAGGAAAACTTAAAATTAAACCCTATACCAATCAGTCTGGCCGGCGTGGTATCAGTAGGCCAAGTGTCCCTCCGTCACGGGAGAAGGCCAGTCCCTGTAGTGTTACATTAATGGGCTGTTATGATGATGATTATAATAATAATAACAACTGTTACTGTAACCTCTTTAAGTACACGGAACAATACCTATACATCACAAATCACGACAATAAGCCTCTACTTTCAGAAAAATACACTGCCTTTGTTACTGAGAAGCAGTAAATTTAAGTATCAACAAACATAAAAATACATTTTACGTAAGAGATTTAAGCCACTAATTAAAGCCCCGTACAATAATTAGTCTCAGCAACACCCTTGCTTACACATTGTAGCAAGATAAACAAAACCAGTTGTACTCTTTATTTGCATAGGAACCAGCTAATTTACTCGTGAACAAGTAAAAAGTTGGCATGGCGCAATATATAAAAATCATTTAAAACGTTGTCATCGGCGGTTACCATTTTCCATAGGATGAAACGCTTGTTCGTCTGTATTTTGCCAATAAAAATGCTAAATTGTAATGAAAATAGTACCAATCCGTCCGGCTAGCGTGGTATTAGTAGGCCAAATATCCCTCCGTCACGGGATGAGTCCCGTCCCTTCAGTGGGACATTGATGGGCTGTTATGATGTAATAAAAATAAAGCTTCAAAAAATTTAGTCTTTTAAAAGCAGTACGCTTTCATAATAATTATATTTTAATCTTAAATTACACATTTTTCCTTCGTCGACAATAGGGAATTCACCTTACAGATGTAAGGGCGGAAATTCGAAATTATTCTTCAAATCACGTTTGCCAAATGATCGCTATATAAATTATGTATTACTTTTACATAATTTAAATGGCTTTATTGTACCATAAATACTATTTAAAGAGTTGGCATGTCAATATTCTCAGGTATAAACAAAAAACCAACAATAAATTAAGGATTAAAATTGGGTCTAGGGGGTAGCCTCATTGTACTTTGATGAAGTCCGAAACTTTTTTTCCGTTAGTATTTCATTCCATCCACCCTTGGGTGGATTTAACGTTTTGTACCTGGTTATAAGTCTTGCTGAAAAATGATGGAGAGACGATGGAACATGGTTTACCAACAACATCTTGACTGATGCAAAGAAAGACTTGGGTTGAACGTTAGCAGGCAAATTCTTTAGCCACTATGCGGTCGACAGAAGATTTAATTTATATTGTAACATATTTATTTTGTAAGATTGCTTTTGTAGTTTATCTTACAAAGCAAAGCTTGTTTATGACATGTGTCAGTTTGTTTAGAATACGGCAGCAAATACACTTCTCATCAAAAAAATCGAAACAGTTGCAAGTTTGTGTTTTATAAGGATTATCTGAAAAATGTGTATATTTAGGAATATGTGTTATATATCATTTAATAGGGAATTTAATGAGGTTTTCAAATAATGATGTTAATGTTCTAAATTCAAATTCAATTTTCATTGATTTCGTATTTTGTTTAACTAGTCGTATTTGCCCTGTACGTAGTTTGACGGAAAATGATAAAATTAGGCACGTAAATGAAAAAAAAAGCTAGAAAACGTTTATTTAATAACTCGGATACCATTCCCGACCTCTCATTACTGCTTCTGTACGGTTTTTCATCGATCGGATGAGAGTCACGCTCAAAAATAGTGGCGCTCTATTTCATTCCTCTTGGATTGCATTTTAAAGCTGGCTAAGTGTTTTTGAGGCATGATCTTTTACACTAATTCGTATTTTTTATTCATACCATAGATGTTTAATCGGATTCATGTCCGGGCTTCTTGCTGGCCAATCAATAATAGAGATATCGACTTCAGTAACATAATCTCATACGACGCTCGCGGTGTTTGTCCTAGCATCCTCGTACATAAATGTTAAACCGGGGTCAAATAAATGTGCATAGGGCATCACAATAGGTTCAAGATACTGTTCGATGTACCTATGACTGTTAAAAAGGGCAGAGGGGACCCAAACACAAAGACAAACTCGGTTTTGTCGTTGCCACTAATTTCTCCTCAAACAGTCCATGAACCGCCGCCATGGATGGCCTTTTCTTTTAATCCTGCATAGTGCAAAGCGTTCTCCATCACTTCTATAGACCTTAGTCTTTCCATCGTTACCATACAATACAATTTTGCACTCATCAGAAAGGAGGAACTTGCTCCACTAGATGTATGACCAATTTAGGTAATTACGTAAAATGTTAAGGCGCGCTTTTCGATGATCTGCAGGTAGTTCCTCCCTATTTGCTAGCTTGTACGGTACAAGTCTACGTTTCTTCAACCTTCTTCTAATTGTAGAGTCACTTACAGCCACCATAGGTTTATCATGAAGCTGCTGCTGCGGTTGAAAGACATTAAGGCGTAGACTTTGTAAGAAAGGTGTTACTATAAATCGATCTACTCGGTCAAAAGTTACCTGTTTTCTGCCAGATCTCTAACGGCGCGTGAACAAACTAGTCTCTTGATAGCGTTTGCAGATTCTATGAAAAGACGAGAGGCTAAGATGCAATCTTTCAGCCGTAATAACCTGACTAAGTCCAGAATTCAGCAATGCCACCACTTGTCGGTTTTTACGGGTAAACATCGCATGGACGCATAATAAGAGGAGCGAGGAACTCTGGGTGCGCGATACGGGCTATTAAATAAACGTTTTCTAGCTTTTTTTTTCATTTACGTGCCTAATTTTATCATTTTCCGTCAAACTACGTACAGGGCAAATACGACTTGTTAAACAAAATACGAAATCAATGAAAATTGAATTTGAATTTAGAACATTAACATCATTATTTGAAAACCTCATTAAATTCCCTATTAAATGATATATAACACATATTCCTAAATATACACATTTTTCAGATAATCCTTATAAAACACAAACTTGCAACTGTTTCGATTTTTTTGATTTGACACATTTTATAAGGTTTTTCATTTAAACAGTTGCCTTAGGAAAAATACATTTAATAATGCATTTCAAAGAGAGTATAAAAGCTTTGCACGATCTGTTTATGAACTCATATAGCCATCGTGAATGGTTTTGACCATAGTTTGGACGAATAATGGTACCGAGCCGAGTTGTATATCTTTTCCTTAGTCTCTTTCTGACATCATGCGTTTTTCGTCAGTCAACACGGAGATGTTATGTTACAAAATATTAATAATTAAAGTAAATTTGAACATAATTAAATTTTTTAATACATACCACCAAACCAATAGGTATAGGTATAATTTGAGAGCAACCACGAAAACCGCTAATAAATATTTTGTGCTATGTCCACGCACGGCGCGTTCTTGAATAACATAAAATCAAATTATAATTCAACGTAATTACCACAGTGATGAACTTTAATTACAATAATAGAGAATTAAACACCGATATTTTATAACACATACATACACAAACTCACGCCTTTTTCCTATAGGGGTAGACAAAGGCACTAATACACATATAGGTACCTACTACGATCCTTACGAACCTGCTTGTCTTCGTCTACTCTATACTTCTATACTAATATTATAAAGAGGTAAAGTTTGTGTGTTTGTGACGTTGTAGGGGGTAATCTCTGGATCTACTAAACCGATTTCAAAAATTCCTTCTGTGTTGAATAGTCCATTTATCGGGGAGTGCCATAGGTTATATAGTATCACGCTATGAGTAATAGGAGTGGAGCAGTAAAGAAATATGTTTAAAAAAGTGACGCATTTTTTCGCGGCCTAACGAAGTGCGCACGGGTCAGCTACTCGTAGTTATTTATTTAAATCTCATATTTAGCTGCGTTGGTTAAGGGACACATTAAGGGATAAATATTATTTTTCTTCGAGGGTTAAATTGAGTTTTGTGAGCCACTACAAAAAGGTCACAGCGATGTTAATATTTATAAGTAGTACATGAATGTTTTTTCAATATTTTTAAAACAATTACGTGGTGTTACTCAGAAATAATTGGGTGTTACTTTCGTCCGTCTTTAGCAGAGGATGTTTGATTTTATTATTATTATGGACCTATGTATATTGTTTCATACTGCTAGGCAAAAGCCTCCACTTTCTACATCCATTTCTCGGGATCCATTGATATTGATTATTCTGGGGCGGTCCCTGTGACCGCTACTTGTTGCTTGAGGTCCACTCTGACATTGAAATCAATTGTATTTTTAATTTTGACAGTAATATGTAAAAAGTAATTATATGATTTTTTCCTTTATCATAATAGAATCCCATTAAGTTCTTACTGGACAGACAGGCATCTTTTGGAGTCTTAAGTCAAGTTTTCTTTCTTTAATTTTCGTAGAGATAATATAATTAGTGTGTGACGGAGTAGGAATACAATATGTCACCACCCCATCTCATCCCATGGGTGTCGTAAAAACCGACTAAGGGACTATCCGTGAATATTATCCTTACGAAATAAAAAGAAGGAAAATTTGAAATTAAACCCTATACCAATCCGTCTGGCCAGCTTAATATTAATAGGCCATGTATCCCTCTGTCACGGGAGGAGGCCCGTCCCTACATTGGGACTTTAAAGAGCTGTAATGATGAATATAATTAGTATGAGGGATCTTTTTCTAAGTCGGCTTAGTAACACCACGTTATGTAACTTCGTCACCACATATAGGTAGAAGTTCTTTACTTAGTATTAATCTAAAATACAGCTTTTTTCATACAGCCTTGTACATTGTTCCAGGATCTTCACCGTCGTGGGAACAGTTCGTGAGAGAATCATTAGTGCAAGCGGCGTGGCCCGTCGCATTAGTTGCTCCACCTCGTAGAGCACTCACCGTGGATCATCAGTGAGTAATATGTTTTTTTTTTTACTTTGTATTTAGCAAGAAGGTTATAGAAATAAAAAGGTTATATACTTTTCCATTATTGGAAGAATAATAAGGCTTAATACTTTTTTAGTTATAGGTATCTTTAGTTAACAAAATATATTAAAGTAACTAAGCCAATAACTAAGGTTAAAATTGATTATAG
Organism: Schrankia costaestrigalis; assembly: GCA_905475405.1. NCBI lineage: Eukaryota > Metazoa > Arthropoda > Insecta > Lepidoptera > Erebidae > Schrankia > Schrankia costaestrigalis. The sequence goes on from FR997826.1 coordinate 17,627,779, forward strand.
ATTCCTATTTTAATCAAACCAGTGTCAGACTTTAAGCCATCATAACTCGTTATGTACACCTGTACTCCAACCTCTAAGTAGTAAAACGCAAAAGCAACTGAAATTAAATAGAAAGGTTAACTAGCTAGTCAAAATACGGGTCAGGATACGGAGGCACTCACATCTTTTCATTTTGAATACACTGGTTATTTCTTGATCTGGTATAGGGAAATGGAAAATAGAAGAACAACTTGTTTGTCTCGGCAAAATGACGTGTAAGAATATGTATATATGTATATGTAAACAGTCTGTAAACTCAATAGTACAATATCTAAATCCCCTATCACTACATATATGTATAAATAGTTTCTGTAGGATTTTTCCCACATCACTGTTCTAAGAGAGCTGGAAGCGACAGCGTAAATAATACGTTGTATGAATGAACTATAGAAACACTGCACACTAGGTACCTATTTCTAGGTTAGATGTTATTGTATGATAAATTAATGTTTTGCTAAAACCTTTACTTTTAAGGTATAAAAGTTATGTAATTAAACTAAGAACAATTATATTATTGCATCAACTAGCGTAATTATTTAAAGGTATTACCGACAACACAAACTGACACACAGTATGTATGTAACTTAAGCCCAGATATCTTTCTATCTTTTTGTTTTTTCTGTAAAAGTTCGTCTAAGTATAAAAAGCCTATTTTAATAATAGGCTTTTTATAAATATCCGAGTTTGTGCACAAAAATTGTTTGGACACAAGTAGCATAGCAAAAATTATAAATTAGAATCAACACCAAAAAGACAAAGAGTTTCTAAAATTAGGTTAGGTGTGCTTAAGGTCTGTAGAACTGTCATTTCTTGAGCAATTTAAAGTTCATTTATAACTTAGCATGTTAAATTTAATTATCGACTTGATCAAATTCAATACATACAACAATATGAACAACAATTCCGGTTAAATCTTATCTAAATATTTGTCTGTTTGTACCACAACAGGGAGCAACCCATTGTTTATTTACAATAAGCTCCTCGATCTCAAAGCATAACATTTTGGTATTCAAATTCTACTGACTCGCTCAGATTTATATCTAAATCTCGCAATGAAGAGTCTGATTCTGCTTAACATGTTATCTTCGCAAAGAGGTGTTCAAAAAGCTTTTACAAATCGCGCAGTTATGAAAATCTACTCAACTACGTGTAATGTTAATCAAATAATAAACATAGGTAACATTCACTAACAAAAGTGTTAGAATAAATTAAGCGCTGTTGCTCACTTTCGAAGCCAAATTTAAAGAAGGATCTGTCAAAAAGCCTGCGATGTCCATTGATACGACGCTTCGTCAGAATGACATCCCCAGTTATTGTACCCCGCAAAGTTCTACATTCTAGTATGGCGCCATAATATTATATACCCATTATAAGATTAGGTACTTGATCTTTGCCCATGTCGTACTAAAGTCTAAATTATAATTAGTAAACCGCATTCTTCCTTCTGTACCCTGTTTGAAGTTAAAGCTCGCGAACTTTTACGTGGCAGACATTTTGCAAATACTCCACTACTAAACATTAATATACGAGTATTATTATTTAGTTTTCTGTATAACTAATTAAAAATTATAAGCGAAGTAAAAGTAGTCTTAACTAAAACAAAAAAAATATATAAAACGTATGTCCTAACTTGTCTTATAACACAAGATGACAAGGGACAGAGCCTGCTCCCAATCTGTCATCACAAAAATTATCGTTTGTTTTTCTTAAGTTCGTTCTTACACAAATATAAACTTATGTTACGTCTAGTGAATGAGAATTTGTGGTTTGAGATGTTGAATTAACTTTTGCTTAGCTAAAATTAGTTTCGCCAACACCCATTTTTGTTAGCATAAGCTATGGTGTGTAACGTTACAGGGTAAGGATACATAATATCTGACACAAAGTACTGCGTGTAGGTACTTTGTGTACCTACCTACACCTAGTAGTTTTGGTATAAGACAATCGTTTATTGATCACACAAATAGTTGTATTTAGTATGATTCAAATCCACGACCTCGGGCTCGGCAGCCGTTAACACAAACCTTTTTACTCCGATATTAGGTACACTGTATTTAGGATCCTTTAGTATCGTATTTTTATCTATCATACTAAATTAAGCCTTAGATAAAAAAATATGTTTAATACCTATCTCTTGTTTACCGAGATCCATCAAAACCACAGGTATAATATAAAATTAAGATAGACACTCCCTTTATATTTAGAGAGAAATTCGTAATATCCATTGAGAAGCCGTTTAATGCTGAATAGATTAAAACAAACGTCTATCATCCAAAGTTTGAAGGAATTTATAATAATAATAATGTATTCGCGAAATATTCATTCCTCTGAAAGTAAAGAAATTTTAACCATCAATCACCTTTGCTAATACCTAATTACTTTAGACTATGCTACTGAAACTAAAATGACGCATTATGGCATCAAAATACATTATAACCGCCATCTGGTTTTGTTAGAAGAAGTTCCTGCTTAAAGGAGACGGTTTTTTTTCGCACCACCCTAAACAGTAATGTTTATTATTCATATTACTCACAAAAATAGTTATTATCTTAATATAGTTAACCGAACACAAATTATACTTAAACGATGAGGGAATAATGAAATAATAATAAAAAAGGATTACACCCAAAAATGCTTGTTTTGGAACGTTCTTAGTTTTATTTTAATGGTTAATACAAATTATCAAGTAACGTACTTTAAAAATAATCGTAGAACGAAACGTAAAAAATAGCCAATAGCAGATACTCTACCTATATAATACAGTTTCAATCAGTTTGACATTGTCATGACAACGTTGTTATTGTTTCAGATTTTATTAGTTATATGCATGATTTATTTGTACTTTTATATTTTATAAAAATGCCATCTTTAGATAGAGTGCATAATACACACTAGTTTTCATGTAAATTTCAAATTTTAATTTAATTTTTTTAATTTTTATATTGCCAATGTTTGTTTTTATTTTAGTTTGTCATTATTTTAGTTTGTTTTTTATATTCGCATGCTGTGGTTTCCTGTAATTGAAGGAATACACGCCATGTTTCTGTAATTTTAAAATTGATTTCTGATGTATGTATTGCCTTTGTTGGAGACCCATAATAAATAAATAAATAAATAAATAAATAAAGCTGCTCTTGCTGGATACTGTTGTTATTGCTTATTGAGCACAGGCACAGTCACTGTTAGCTGCTGTGCATTGTGATGTGTAAAGTGTGGTTTTTATCTTGGGCTCTGCTTTTAGGTGAGCTTGAGCCACCTGCGTCTATTTAAGATGAAATACTGCTTTAAGAGATGACTGTGTTAATTATAATAATTGTGAACAGTAATAAATATTTCTTGTGTCATATACCTACATAGTGTATTGTTTCTCTTTAACTACCTTATTATTTAAGATCTACAAGCAATAGCCAGCAAAAACGGCGTTATTTCGAGAGGTCTTGGTTGCCTTATTAGTGTATATTCATTAGACAATAGCTGTTGTGAGATTTTACGTTATCACGAGAGTCATGTTTTGATTGTCGTATTTCAGAGTATTCCCTCAAGATAAAGTTTTGATATATGCAGACAGCTTAACTAGAGATTATAAGGATTAAACCGATATGCATTTAATTGCTAAATGCCACAATTTGTGGTGGTGGCCTATTCGCCGAACAAAAAAACCGTCTCCTTTGTACACTCTACCATTGTACTACAGCCTATTTAACAATTTATTCATCTTTCAAAATTCAACATTGCCAAATACACTGAATTATCAAATTATAAATCTCCCTTTGAACTTAGTTGAACAAGATTTCACAAACACCACAGAAAACATTTTAGCTCCGCTTATAATACGGTTTAATAAATACTTGGAAAGTACATAAGACTTGGTTTTCCATACAAATAAGGTGGAATCTTCGGTAAAGTTTGTTCAACAAAATATGGGTGTTGAATTTTTGATCACTATACAATACTATACATACTGTTGTGTTGTTCCTCGTAGGAGTTCAAGGCAGACTGATGTTCAACTTTCTCTTTGACTTCAAATCTCAATTAACACGAGTGTTTTGTGTTCCTCGCTTTGTTGTATAGCTCGGGTTGACAGTATTCAAGGTTAGCTGTTCACTTTGAGTATGTCCCGTTGTTGCATTTGCTTGGATGTATAATTAAGTGCCTACATCTCGGTGATGGAGGTCGTTCCATTGTTAACTGTTGAGGTTACCTCTACCTATTCATTATCGCAAGAGATTTGTTATTGCAAAGGAGACGGTTTTTTTTGTTCGGCGAATAGGCCACCACCACAAATTGTGGCATTTAGCAATTAAATGCATATCGGTTTAATCCTTATAATCTCTAGTTAAGCTGTCTGCATATATCAAAACTTTATCTTGAGGGAATACTCTGAAATACGACAATCAAAACATGACTCTCGTGATAACGTAAAATCTCACAACAGCTATTGTCTAATGAATATACACTAATAAGGCAACCAAGACCTCTCGAAATAACGCCGTTTTTGCTGGCTATTGCTTGTAGATCTTAAATAATAAGGTAGTTAAAGAGAAACAATACACTATGTAGGTATATGACACAAGAAATATTTATTACTGTTCACAATTATTATAATTAACACAGTCATCTCTTAAAGCAGTATTTCATCTTAAATAGACGCAGGTGGCTCAAGCTCACCTAAAAGCAGAGCCCAAGATAAAAACCACACTTTACACATCACAATGCACAGCAGCTAACAGTGACTGTGTCTGTGCTCAATAAGCAATAACAACAGTATCCAGCAAGAGCAGCTTTAGTGTGTATTATGCACTCTATCTAAAGATGCCATTTTTATGAAATATAAAAGTACAAATAAATTATGCATATAACTAATAAAATCTGAAACAATAACAACGTTGTCATGACAATGTCAAACTGATTGAAACTGTATTATAGAGTATCTGCTATTGGCTATTTTTTACGTTTCGTTCTACGATTATTTTTAAAGTACGTTACTTGATAATTTGTATTAACCATTAAAATAAAACTAAGAACGTTCCAAAACAAGCATTTTTGGGTGTAATCCTTTTTTATTATTATTTCATTATTCCCTCATCGTTTAAGTATAATTTGTGTTCGGTTAACTATATTAAGATAATAACTATTTTTGTGAGTAATATGAATAATAAACATTACTGTTTAGGGTGGTGCGAAAAAAAACCGTCTCCTTTAATTTATATAACATTAAGTACTAAGAAAGTAGTACTACCTTCTGCGTGCTATGTTCCGAAAATTAATTATCAGTAAGTATTCTGTCATCTCCAATAAGCTAGTCACCCAAAGGGCAGTAGAGACAGATTTCTCTGCGTGATTGACTCCAATAAGGAGCTCCACAGGAGAGAATTAAGTACATACTTAGAAACCACAGCCTTTTTGCAATGAAACGGAACATTTAAAAACAAAAATCTAAATATAGAATCTTTGTATACAAGTTAATATTTAGAGGCAATCGTATTATTTTAATATTTCGTATACTTTTCGTTCCCCATTTTGTTTTTAAGATGGAGGAGATAAGACATGGTTTCGCTTCTTCCATTTGAGCAGCGCTGTTGTACAATTTTCGAAGAATAAATATATTAAATTTATAGTAAGCTTCTTCGCCTAGAATTTGCGTGACTAAAACTTACTAGTTATAAAGTACTCGAGTATTGTGAAACTATCACCACGGCTTTCCAGTTAGAGTAAGGTGCAGAGGTCTCAGCTCTCATTCCCTCTCAATGCAAATGTATGCAATTAGCATGAAAATGTATGTTTTGATTGGTCTGGGTGTTATCTAAATAATATGTATGTACGAAAAAAGGATAAGTATGTTTCACCATTGTCTAATACCAATCATACAAGCTTTGCTTAGTTTGGAAGTAGATGGCATTGGTTAAAGGAACATTATATTTGTATTATTCCTCTAGCACAGCACTGCAATATCGTTTCCAACAATTAAAATTTTCTGCTCTAACATCTAAAAGATCGAACTTTAATTTTCAAACAAGTAACTAGGAGTAAGTTGCATTATCAAATTATATTTAACTGTAATTAATTCAAGTTAATCGAATAAAGATAAGTGGTTTACGTTACATTCTAAGTAATTGCTTAAGTTAAATTTGATTAGAAGCTTGTACAGTAAAAGGAATGACTTGATCGATGTCTTTAGGCTGGGTACAAGAAGTTTTTAATCGAGGCTTAAATCTAGACTTAGTTGTTAAGTATCAGTTAAATTAAAAGGTGTTAAAGAGCAATGAATCCGTACCCTCTGAGTAAGTCAGTACGAAAAATGTTTTTGAATAAAATATCTTGATTTTGTTATTACATATAAATCACATTTTCACATAGGTATCTTCCTCCTCGCCTCACATAGGTCCTTAAGTACCAAATAAAATCAATAAAATTGTATATTTAACACAAAGTAAAGAAAAAAGTAAAAGACACAGCTTGCCGAACAAATTAAAAGTGGTCTGAAAATTCTACAATGTACCAATCAAGAAATAAAGGATGAAGAACAAAATTCGTTATCACTCGAGCATTTATAAAAAAAAATGTCACTTAAACCTTTTAAAAAAATATAAAATATGATTGAAATAGAATAAAACGAATTGAGCCATTTTCAGTATTCGAAAATATTTTTTCGTATTGAACTACAATTACAATTTAGATTTTTTTGTTTCATATTTCAATATAAGTTCTCACATAGACACAAAAGAGGCTTGATGTCGTAACTCTTTAGAAGTATATATCTGTCGGCCCTCTAGACATAACAGTTCTTTAATATGCGTCGAAATATGAATTATTTATACGAGTACGATATCAGAGTTATATGAAAGTATGTAGGTACTAACAGTCGCGTTGAAAATCACGCTTCGATAATCTCTATATCCATAAGGATATTGACTTCCTTTGTTCTTTACTCTTGCCTTTACTATGTTAGAAAGACGTTAATTATGATGGATTTAGCACATCAGCAGAAATCTTAAATTATGAATCTATTATTATTCATGTAGAATACGCAACCTTTCATAATAACAGCCCATTAATGTCCCACAGCAGGGACGGGCCTCCTCCTATGACGGAGGGATACTTGGCCTACTTAGGGGAACCTGGGGACACTTGATCCTAATGGGAGACTAGGTACACGAGATTTTCAGAACTTGTATGGGTGATATTAAATTTTATAATGGCAATATCAATTGTCTATGGTACCTGCTAACTTTCTAAAGTTGGTACACCTGTCAAATTTGACGCGTTTGTAAATGGCGGACGACCGAGTGTTTGTTGTTGCAAAGAGAAAATTTCCGTAAGTTTACATTTTGATTAAACATTAATGTAAATATGACTTTTAGTGTGTATGAATTTAATTCGAGGCGTTATCTATATAAGTAGCGATTTGTAGCGTAGGAAAGTGGTAATCTAACAGACGTTTGAAAATATTCTTGTTTATAACCTCAAACTGTTCAGGGTACACTTGGTCCACTTAGCTAAGGGAGACTTGATCCGGGAGAATCAAATGTCCCTTAGCTACTTTTAACTTTTATTTTTCAATTAATTTCAGATTACCGATATGCCCCCAGAGTATACAAAACAAGAGAAGGTGCCAGAAAAAGAGTACCAATCGATGAAGAGATTATTTTGCTAGAACACCTAAATGAAGCTTAAGCGTAACTTGAAATTTTGTTTCACATGTCCTGGGTTCAATTCAATAAGATATTGTTTCAAGTCTTTATCTTAATTACGTTTAAATTTTATTAAGGGTGTGATTGCGAGACATTTGAGTTCTTTTAATAATTGAAGATATAATTTTGTTTTGAGTTTGTTTTTTGTTTTTTAATACGAAACGGAAGTTTCACATTTAGCAATTGATTTATGTATGGAGACGGTGTGATATGCCTATGTTATGTGTTTTTGAAAACAATATAAATATAATTATTATCATACTCTAAAAACATTTTTTATTTATTTCCTTAGTAATAGTATCATGTGAACCTAGATATGGGAGACTTGAATCCCAGGACCAAGTCTCCCGTATATACGGGACACTTGATACCTTTCTCTATTTTTACTTTTAGTCAAATAATTATGAAATTTAGGCACTTATATCTTTGGGTCTTACATCAATTATAGGCAAATGAATTTCACGTATTTCGGTACCAATATCTTTTAAAATGGATAGTCACTAAGGAAATTAGGGATGAAAAACAAAAGGGGGGATCAAGTGTCCCCAGGTTCCCGTATACCACGCTGGCCAAACGGGTTGATTTAATTTCAAGTTTTCCTTCTTTCTATGTAAAGGTAATATTCACAGATAGCCCCTTAGTCGGTTTTTACGACACCCATGGGGTGAGATGGGGTGGAGACATATTGTATTCTTACTCCATCACCAGACGGAGAAATTTTAACACGAACTCATACAAAAGAAATAAAAATATTTCAACATGGAGCAAACAACGTTCTACATATAAAAAAAACAAAGAGGTCAATTCCATTTCCAATTTACTTAAAAAAAGCTTTCGCTGGTTTATAATTGAGTGTTGATCAAAAGAAAGCATTTTAAACAAATCACTTCTCGGAATTTAAACTGTAACTTCACCGCAAATTTTTGTTTACTCGTTTATACCAAGAATTATTTTTGAACGATCAATTATTATGTAAGTTGTTATTGTTCTGTGCCTCGGAAAGCCTGTTAAAAGTTGGTTTCCATTTTTAAGCCTTTTTCATTGAGACTTAACAACAGCTTTTACTTATAGGTTATAAGGGCGGATGGCGTCACGGTTCCTGTAGGTACTGATGGGTTTATTCGTCTATTGCTAATGTGTTAACGTGACATGTGATCCTGTTCCTACGCTACAGCTACTCGCTCAGCCACTTACAGGGATCACTTAGAACAACTAAGTTAGTGAATCTTTTTAAGCAGTTTTGTGTAAGTTACTGAAGCAGTTTTGTGAGGCAATGAATTAGATAAGAACTTTTTAATTTAATAAATGATCCACCCATCCATCCATGGTAGGGATGACAATACAGTCTCATTATTATACTTCATTTCTAGCCTTGTTTCTATTTACAGGCAAGTGAAGAACACACTTGACTTTTAGTTGGGTGTCTTTATAAAGCAAAGCGTTACTATTGAATTGATAACATATATGAAAAAAGTAAAAATAAAAATAAAACTTGGTGCGTCCTCTCTGATTATTCGGCGATAATATGACTCTCATTTTGCATTGACATAATTATTAAATACATAGGTATTATCCTCATCAATTACACAGATTGTATACCTATTTAAGAATGCCTTCCAAAACATTGTAGTCATAAAGAAGATTGTAAACAAAATAATAATATCGTGCAAATAAGCTGTTTATTATCCTAACTTTATTAACATATTGCTATTTACTTACGTTAGTAAAGCAAACAAGGTAGTTAAACAACACGCGTTACCTTAAAATGTAATTTGGCTAATTAGATTAACTTATGTGTGTGTAATTAAGTTTACTATAGAAATTAATTGATAGCAGCGATTTAATGTTAGTTGTTAGTTGAGGAACTTAAACGTACTAGCCTTTTTTAAAAGAAAGTTATTTTACCGCTCTTGTTGTCACAGTTGGGGGAAAGTGAGTGAAATAAGTTATATGTATATTCCGCATATTTAATAAAACCTTTATTGATTTCAACCTGGACATTCTTTGTGTCCGTATAGTAATACGTTCCGCGACAGAGGCCTTGATCAGTACTGGGGAAGTTGTGTTCAGTAAATCAAATCTGAAATACTCACATAACACTGCTCATAAAAGACCTACGAGCGGAACGGGGACTCTACTCATTAGATAGTGAGATACTAAGTCTTTACAATACTGGTCAGATAATTTTGTATGTCCTAGAAATAGGGGAGTATTATTATGTAGTCTGTCACTATACGCAATTTCGGTCAGATGCACACAAACAATTAACAATCAACTTGCTGTCAGTTGATCTAATTGGCATTAATTGTCAACAGATGCATGGTTTTGAAAGTTCCCAAAATAGCAATTCAGGCATAGGAATATATTGTTATCCAAACCATCATTAAGTTTAAGGTTTTTTTTCAATTGGAGACCTTATGCTGGACAGCCAAAGCAATGACAAGGTACTATAAAAATATATCGAATCTAAATGTAACGTAGAATGTAGATAATATCTTAAAAAATTATCGTCGTTACATTTAGATTCGTTACATGTAAATTCAGATACAAGATACAAGATACTTTATTTGCATAAACATGTGTAGGTACATAATAATACAAAATACTTATATTATTACATGACAGATGGTACTTAAACTAGGTTTTGATCAACATGTTTGACCATTGCTGGTGTACAAAAAATAATTAAAAAATATAATAAATTTACAATGTCAATGAGTTATAATTAAATTAATAGCAAATTAGTGGTACAATTCATAAATTATTATCATTTAAAAATTCTTCAAGTTTGTAGTCAGGAAGTAAATTCATACATATTATGTATGAATTTACTTCCTGAATTTGAACAAACTACATTTCAATCATTCAATGAACTAGCCTATCGCAGTCCAGGGTTGGACATAGGCGTAATCCATATTTATGTTTCCCAAAATGTAAACAATACAGTAAATATAAAATATGATCCGTTTATCCCTGTTATTGAATGTGTTTTATGGCGGACGTAATACTCATTTAATCTATTCCATTACTCGGGGTCAGCTACGTCATTTTACGATCTCAGGGGACCTTTATAATGTCATTTTTGAAGATATATATTTTAACTAATCGATTTAGAACCATTATAGTGTACGTTTTAATAGGGATCAAATTTAGAAGAACATTATTTTTCACATTTTAAAATGAAATGTGAACTCACTCTACCTACTATATGCGCCTCTACAATACAAATAAATCTAGTTTTTAACTATACATTTTATAACTGTGTGTTCTTGTTTTAAATTTTTTATAAGTAGGTAATTTATGAAGACTGGCTTCGTTAAATATAAGGGCCTTTCTAGTCTAGGTTTTAGCTCGAAGCATACTTTCTACAAGTGTTTGTTTTACATATAGCCGAAAATATGGAAAATATGAACTATATTTATGATAATAATCCTCACAAATACACAGTTGCTACCCCATCTGAAACTTAACAGAGCCTAACTTAAAGTCTTCCTTTACATACGAGTAGGTTACAAGTCACAAATTATAAAAGTCAAGAACATCTGTTAAACTACCACCACTTAGATATTAAATACGAATGAATGCAGTAGTTTAGGTCAATCCATGACAACTACGTAGCAGCCTTGTAAGTACCAAATGTAGCAAATGTATTTTACAATAAAATAAAATAAAATAAAATGTTTATTCAGTATCAAAACATACATATGTTATGGAAATTGAGACAGATATAACAAACAATATAACACCATTTCAATACCTACTAAACTATCGCCGTTTGGGCAGATGTCATTTCAATCTACAAATTAAAAAAATATGCGTCGAATCGGAAATAGACCCAAAGAATAAATCTCCTAAAATCCATGCGACACGTTTTTAATGATTATTCAAAAAACACATTTTCATACTGTTATTTTCACCGTGTTTACTCAATCTACCTAAATAATTATATTCACCCAAAAGTTGCGTATCCAAATAATATTTTTACGATTTTTATTTAACCATTTTCTATACTTGACTGAAATTATAAAATGAATAAAATATGGTTATCGTAAATGAGTTTTAATGGAACATTAATCTCTTTTAATAACGTTTAACTTTTCATCGTTTATAAGCCTAGGAATCATAATAATCCGTGAAACAATGGGGATACCTTTATTGTGCAAACTGCTGCTAACTATAGAAAATTGGTGCACAGTTTGATATAAAACTCCATTGATAAAGCTAAACTAGAAAGTCGGCGCGTAATAATATGTATTATATTTTTATTTTAAAAATACGACGTTACTACATGAAAATCGTCTAAGTTAATAAAAGTCCGTATTATAATAATCAGTTTTAACGCGGCTTTTAGAAAATTAAGAAAAGGCTACGCTTTAGAAATTATATAAATGATTAATAATGTATGCCTTCTACTTACCCAAGCGCTTTTGGCTTATTTAGTTTAACTTTACCTAACTATACATAAATTATTATAATAAGCCCAAGTTTTGGAGCCGTACAAAGGCCTTCAAAACTTATTATTGTAACAAAATTTGCACAGCATGGTAGACTTAACCTTGTCTGTATTAACTTCAAATGGATAATCCTTCTTTGTTCGTTATACATTAACATTCCGTGACCAGATGTTTGGATACTTGAGAACTTTAAGTCTTATAATGCAGAAAACGAAATATGTCCATTTCGTTGCAGTGGTTTAACAGTACTTTTATAGCTTTTCAAATGGAATTAATTAAGCTTAATTACTGAGTAGGGGGTTTGTAAGTCTTTTAAAACCGTTTTATTTTTAATGCTTAGTATTTAAAGTATTTTATGTTTTGTAGCTTTCGAGCTTAATTAAATAATATGTTAACAACTATAATTATAATTGATGCAAACTATACTTAAACATTTTTTTATTACTTATTTATGTTTCTCTTTTCCATAATACTCGGGTTTATTGGAGACCCGATTCTTTGGAAGGCATACATCGGGCCGAAGCGAAGACGTAGAGGCCCTTTATGAGATATTTAATCTGGTGATGGATACACAAAGCAGACCATCTCTGAACGCACAATATGATAGACCCAGATATGGTCTCTGCCAGGAGCAAAGACTATAATTTATTACTACTACTAGTTTCCCGCCCCGGCTTCGCACGGGCACCTACTACAGAGTGACATACAACGTTTAAGTACAGTTTCATTAGACGATTACATTAGAAATCTCTAAATTTATATACAGGTTTCTCTTCTATATTAAGTATGCTTGTGTTATACATATTATAAACCTTACTCTTAAGCGTCGTAGCACATGTAACGTAACGTAAACGGATCGTCACCGTATCAACTCGAGCCGTTCAGTATTCTTTGTATGAAACTCCTTACTGCAACGCACACTAATCGGAATCGTAACGTAATCGGATTTTTGACGTTTAACATCGAGGAAAAAGGCGAGGCGGTGCCGATCCGTTTACGTTACGTTATATGTGCTATGACCCTAAATCACTCTATCTATTAAAAAAAAGCATTAAAATCCGTTGCGTAGTTTTATAGATTTAAGCTTACAAAGGGACATAGGTACACAGAAAGCGACTTTGTTTTATACTACGTAGTAATAGCACACGACAATGTGACCTGAACTGACCGAAAATGAGGGTAACGGATGGTAGATGACTGATGGTAATGACGTTACTTCTTCAGCATCAGGAATCCTTGACGCTGCAGCCAGTATTACTGCAGCGTCAAGGTACTGCCATAATGTAGACCCATCCCAAATTCATGTTCATCACTGTAAACGATTTTTGTAAAGAAAATGTATTACCATCCAAGAAAAACAGAATATTAATTTAGCCATTTATTCTGGTCCTTTTCATGTCATCCACGCCACGTGTTATCAGCATTATAGTCCAGTAATTTGGTTGGCTTGTCCATTCCTGTCGCTTTGTACATATGACGTCGGTTAGCCACATTGTCCGTGCTCAGAGGCTCAGAGCTGTGACGTCATCGCTGTCTATGAGACACCTAATTTCCGCACTAAACGTGACTGCACGTACTTCTATGAATACTGGAGTGTTTAGACTATACTAGTTTTGGGATTGTATTAGAATATTATTATGAAACAAGCTGTTTTGTATTAGGTTAGAATACTGTAAAATTATTTAAGAGATTCCGTTTCCATAATAAATATTTTTGAGTTGAACTACATAAATGCAATATTTAAAAAAGAATTAAATCTATATTGTGAAACTCATTCTTATGTAATAACACATTAATACAAAGTACGTTATCTACCAGTATTTTCTTTTATTATGGAATAAGCTCTTTGTAACTAGCAAACTATGTGCATACCGCACATAGTTTGCTAGTTACAAAGAGTTTTTAGTATGGATTTAGCCGCCCTTTAGTCCGCTAATTTCATGTTCCCACTGTCCACGCGATGTAGATAGGGTTCCATAATGTTTAATCCCTAGTGAAGGAGTTAACTTTTGTAATAGATTAAAACATCCCTTTTATTTTTTTTAAATGAGACAGCGTGGTTATGTCCTATATTCTTAGATACCACGGGTTAGGGCCTCTTTAGTCACCAAGCGAAGCTAAATAGCTTGATGTAAAGAAAAGGGTATGTTCGAGTTTTACTACTCTTGTTTATTTTATTTCTTTAATTACCTGTAGTCGTGTTTTACGACGCCCACACCACAAGGATAATAAAAATAATATTATATCCGTAAAACACATAGCAAATCGTTTTTACGAATAATTAAATCATCAATTTGTATCTACTTACAACAAATACGTACAGTTGCCTATATTAATAATTCATTATGCCTAAAACCTTCGTTGAACCAGTTTGTGTATGTAGGAAAGGGTCACCAAAGATCCTTTCCTCACTATACGCATTATTCACCAGGCTCCCAGTCAACCTTACAGGCACCCATTAGGTATGTTTACAGAGCCCTCTCTTTTGCGTTTTCTATAGATATTTTAACAATGAGACCTTATTCAGGACGTGTTTCCATTGAGGTATTATGTAACAATGTTACCTAAGTTCAGGCGTTTTAAGGTTCTTTTAGATCTGAGATATTGAGTGTGCGAGACACGTGGTATGGAATACAGAATATTATTCTTTTATACGCTGTATTCATTTGTATTCTTAATCTGTCACCTTAAGAGAAAAATCGAGTTAAAACCGAGTTTTAATACAATTTATATTTATTTGTAATAAGTATCACTACATAACAAACTGATTGCATCAATGCGAATCTTTATGTGCATGAATACAAAGATTAGATTTGCGCGGAAATTGAATACGCGACCTCTACTTAGCAGCCAGTGTAACCACTGCGCCGCAAAGGTCGTCTAAAATGGCAAACGATTTGATTTGTAGATACGTATATTAATTATTCTTAGTAAGATAATAGGAATATACAAAATTCATTGTATACTTATCTATTACTATCGCTTAATTTATTCTTATCGTGTTTACATGTAAGTATATGTTACAACTGCTTTTTTATTGACAATGACGTCAAGTTTATTAGTAAATGAGTTTGGGTTTAGAATATCATTTTACATTTTCCTTGATTTGTACAGTTTGTTAAAATAAATAGGTTCATGGCGAACATTTGATCTACAAACAACTAAACAAGAAAACTTTAAAACTCTGTAGCTATCCCATACTATACAGTATAGTCTGGCCACTCGGCGTAGTGTTAAAAGGTCAAGTTCCCGTCCCTTACTGACGGAGTGTTGGCTATTTTTTTTTCTGCGGGAGACTTTTAGCTTATACAAGAATTTTTAGAAATTATTAAATTTTACACCATCATTATCATAACAGCCCATTTAATGTCCCACTGCAGGGACAGGCCTCCTCCCATGACGGAGGGATAGTGGCCTACTACTACCACGCTGGCCAGACGGATTGGTATAGGGTTTAATTTCAAGTTTCCCTTCTTTTTATTTCGTAAAGATAATATTCACGAATAGTCCCTTAGTCGGTTTTGACGACACCTATGGGATGAGATGGGGTGGTGACATATTGTATTCTAACTCCGTCACCACACGGAGAAAATTTTACATGGCTTATCTTATTATCACATTATCACATTTCAAGCACGATCTTCATCACAAGAAAGGCCTTGAATCTTTTCTCATACTTATAATAACAAATAATTTGTTCACTTAAAAGTCAAAATAATATTTTAGTTTGTATTAGTGCTATGTTTCATTTTGCCACAATGCTGGGGTCTTTTGGATACCCGGTTCATTGGAAGGCATACATCGGGCCAAAGCCAAGATGTAGAGATCCTTTAAAGGGTCCTTTTTAGAACAATCATTTTTATATTATTCACTTGTAATTAAAGTAATCGCGAATATTACGTGATGTAGTGCCTACCTGTTATATTTTATATCGCGTCAGGTTGTTGAACCTTTCTTATTGAGTCAACTATAAAGGTACCTACTATTTATGTAAATTAAATTCTATCTGATGAATATTATGTTTATAATTATAAAGCAGCTTCGTATAACATTATTCCAAGACTTGTATTTTCTTGAATATCCTCTCCCATTTCACGCGTTTCACGCGCATTTCTAAGAAATCATAATTGTAGGTTACCTAAGTTAAACAATATCTTTTTCATTTATATTATTATGGCTGTTACCATTATTTTAATAGCTAATATTTATACAAAATTTTAATGTATTTTATAAAAGAACCTGTGTTTTATGTGAGTGTAGCGCCATCTTCCATTTAAAGAGTGAACTACTGTTGCACCGTTGCATTCACTGCAATTGGTTTCTAGGATACAAAACCTAGCTGCATTAGCAAAAAATAAAATGAAATAATAACTAATTTATAATAAAAAAAAAAGAATAAAGTGTATTTTAAAAATCTATTACTTATAGTATACTATATCTATTACTTATTATACATAATATAGGGTCTTATATAATTTTGTAATTTGTAACATTAATTTTACTTGTATTACCTTTTATTTTCATAAAAGTACAAAAAAAATCTAAATATTTTCTTATTTTATACAAAAAGCAGGGCTCGTCCGGGATTTGAACCCGGGACCTCTCGCACCCAAAGCGAGAATCATACCCCTAGACCAACGAGCCTACTGAGTGTATTGTGCTAATTAGCCATTTACTTTCTCTGTGTAGTTTTTTTATAGCCAATCACGGTTGGTGAAAGTCGATAAAACCGGTCGTGAGTTTTAAATGTAGACTACTTGTATTAGAAACACCGCTTATCAGTAGGTTTGTAACTTATAAGTTTAGTACTTCAACATACAATTTTGTACCTAATATCGCGAGTAAGGCACGACTTACAAAAATTATTGATAAATACTAAGACCGTCTCTGCAAAACCTTTTCAATTCACGGTACCTTGATAGTACTTATACCGTATTCATTCTTACTTGATTTATTTAGTAAACAAACACCACATATTGCAAATTCACTAGTTTTTACATCAATCACACACTTTGATATGGATGAAAATTTCTGGAAAGTAGCATTAAACGTTTATGCAATAGAAAACACGTAAATCACTTTGATTTATCCACTATCTTTCTTAAATTTTAAATAAATATAATATTTTCTAACAAAAAAATTCACAGATAAAATTAATTTTATCATTTGACATTTGTAGATTATAGAATTTTGTCCTTGATTCCCATACATTTCTCAAAGATTAAAGACTAAAGTCTTTAGCTTGTGGTTGAAACGACGCCATGTTTACGTTTTAAAGCAAGTCCGTTTAAATAGACTATACATGATTCTACTATTGCGACATGTTACATGTAAAACATCAGCATCACCATATAAACCAAACGAATTCACGACTGGTGTAAGCTTCCTCTAAATTTTTACTTCACGTACCTCTATAATTTATCCAGCCGCTTAATACGTTATCTCTCCTCTCTCTCGAGAAATGAATTTGGTCGGTGCTCACTTGGCGTCTTCCGGTAGGTACCTACGCGTTATTCCGAACTTCTCTACAAAGAGTTTTCGATCCTGCGCGCTATAATCCTTCTTACAGGCACTGCAATCACCCTATCGTAAGCCCAATGTCACTTAGGTCGCCTTAAAAAGCTCATAGTGCACAGTCATCATCATCATCATAACAGCCTTTTAATGTCCCACTGCAGGGACGGGCCTCCTCCCTTGACGGAGGGATACTTGGCCTACTAATACCACGCTGGCCAGACGGATTGGTGTAGAGTTTAATTTCAAGTTTTCCTTCTTTTTATTTCGTAAAGATAATATTCACCCCACGTCACGTCACGTTCACGTCCCTTAGTCGGTTTTTACGACACCCATGGGATGAGATGGGGTGGTGACATATTGTATTCTTACTCCGTCACCACACGGAGAAAAAACTGAGCTTATCGCTTACTTTTTTAAATTTAAGTTCTCTTTAACAATGTTCAGATACAAGTGAGTGTGATATAAATTTTCTAGATCACTTTACGAATTACCTACTACTATTTCACTTGATGACCTCATAACAGATCTAAGTTAGATAATTTAACTATTAGATGCAATAATTAGTATCTGTGCTAATGAGTAATGACTAATAAAGGTCATTATTAAATTTTTAACATCTTAGCCTTTTAATACCTAATTAGTTGTTTATTTTAAAACAAGTATGTCTTAAGTATCCCTACAACTAAACATTATTATGCCCAATTTACACATCGACAAGTACAGTGGCGAGTTAAGTAGTATTTTAAAATTAAGTTGATTTAAATAGATCTCCATCCTATATTTTGGCAAGTTAAGTACGAATTAGCCCCCTCTCTCGCGTCTCGCCAACTTAACTTGCCAAAAAATAGGATGGAGATCTATTTAAATCAACTTAATCAGCAACTTACTACTTAACTCGCTACTGTACTTCTCGATGTGTAAATCGGGCATTAGGTATGCTTCATGCAATTAGGTAGATTAACTAATACACACGATGTTTGTTCAAACAGCAACAATATGTATTTCTCTTTAATATCAAAACATTTTATTCCTCCTACATCTCGCGTTACACATAATTCTTCACTAACTAGTATACAGCGTGATCCCAACCACGGAGGTTTATGATGCTCTGACCTATTTCGTGTACTACGAAGGGCGTGAAATAGCCTCCTTGAGCAGTATTTGAACAAGCCTTGATTGGTGGAATATTAAACAGTTTTTGATTTAATCAAGTAAGTAAAATTTTACTCTAGGTACGTCTTTTTGAATAAAATGGTAGATATTTTATTTTACCTTTTCGCTTATTCGAAGTACTCTGTAATTCAATCAGTATTCGATTTTGTAAGTTTATTTACAATATTCTTGATTTTGTAGATTATTTGGCGTACTTTGGGTAGTCTTTCAATTTATATTTATTCAGAAAATATTATGAGAAGTTGGTCCAGATTGAAGCTTGTAATGTTAAAAAGTCGTCTGAATTCTCATTACGTGTGTAGTTTAAGAAATGAAAATATTTATTTCCTTCACTTATTTCTGGGGTATTACGTCAGCATCAAATTGGTATTATTGTTATTGCTGCTTAAAATACATCTTTTTTTGTATCTGATTCATTCCATGTCAGCCTATGGACGTCAACTGCTGGACATAGGCCACCTCCAAACGTTAATTATCTAATTAATTAATTAATTACTCATACAATAATTAAGCCTTTTTTAAATGTTTCCAATTTTCGAGATTGTCATAGATAGAAACCACGGTATTCTTCGTTTAATTATTGTTTGAGGTTCCAAAGAGAGTAGCATTACTTGTCACCCCGACAGGAGCAATAATAAAACATTGGCGGACCTATACCAGATATATAATACTATACCAGTTTGCAGTTGCAAATCTCAGACACGAAAATTATTTGCCCAGTTGACAAATGCTTTTCAATTTGTTTGATATAGGTACGTGGCGTGAATTCTCGTGAGCTACGATTTCTATCTAGAGTGGTTTTACATGTTTTTAACAAATCAATGCTTGTATTTGCCTCGGGTAAACAATGATAGTTACCAAGGATCTTGCGAAATCCCATAAAACATCACGGAAAAGTTTAAACTTAGAATACTTAGATGGCTTCTCACTAAAATTTTGTGACATGACAAAACATTATGTAGGTTTAGGTTTTAGAATCGGGAAAGAAACTAGGTTCTTAAAAAAACAAAAGCAGTATTGTTATTTTCTGTGAAAAGATTTTTTATATACTTATTTACTTATATAATTCGTTTGCAGAGTGGTATTACTTAAACGAAATTCCTACCGTTATTACCTTTTACATAAAATAAACGATAAAATAGTTTTGAAACTTCTATTTGATGACTAAATTGTAGCTAAAAGTATAGCGGACGTGTTGAAAAGGAAAGCTTCTCGACGAATAATGGCGGCGGCGTAAAGTGACATTTATCCCGAGAATCCCTTATATTTCGTTTAGATAACCGCTTGGAAATGTTACAGAGATAGTTTTGAGGTAAGAAAATAGATAGTTTATTTCTTAGACTAAATTATTTAACTTGTAAATCTAGATAAGAAAAGCTTGAAGTTATTTAATCGTTGATACTGAAAATAATGGAAACTATAAAGCTTTTGTCTCCGTGTGATGACGGAGTAAGAATACAAAATGTCACCACCCCATCTCATCCCATGGGTGTCGTAAAATCCGACTAAGGGACTATCCGTGAATATTATCTTTACGAAATAAAAAGAAGGAAAACTTAAAATTAAACCCTTTACCAATCCGACTGGCCAGCGTGGTATTAGTAGGCCAAGTATCACTCCATCCCGGGAGGAGTCCAGTCCCTGCAGTGGGACATTAATGGGCTGTTATAATAAAGCTTTGAACTGTACGTAAATCTGTATTTCTTAGGTAAGCGCCTCAGGTTTTAGATTCTATTGTTCCAGTGTTTACTTCACAATAAAATTTAATCTTGTAATCGCTTTGCCTACGACGGTGATAATTTTTTTTAATTACATAAACACGTACACACAGCAACACATCAAGTTAAACATTTTCATTTGAAATTGTGTCTTATTTCAAGGTATTAAGGTACATGAGTGTCTAGGTTGATTAGTTGCTGTGTGTACACTCAAACAATTATACATTTTCTTAAAACATTCAATACCGTTACATTTACCATGAGTTAATTTGTTTTACTTACTTACAGGTACTGTCTCATATAATCTTTGTACAATTGTTAAAACCCTTTTTTTATAACATTACCTTACTTAGTTATATAAATTGAAATTTAACCATAAAAGGTTAAACTTTGCTTCATGCATTACTAGATACGTGTTTATTTAAAAAAGACACAGCTTCAATAAACTTTACACTACACTTAGGAAGGCCTCGATATCATTAGAAGGCGAAAACACTCTGCTGGTAGCTTGTTTCTCAAATTTATGGATTAACATAGGGAAGAGTTCCCGAACCTGAACTATCAGGCTTAAACACAAACACAAAAAGTCTTAAACACAATACTAACCTACCTTACATACTACCTTAACACTTATTTTTATACAAATCAATATTAGTATTAAATATGAACTATTAAATTGCAATTGGATCGATTGTTACTACGACTATCATCATGTAGGTTGTACGCTCCTTTCTTATTAATGAGAAGGTCAATAGGTCAATATGTACTATGTTACAATGTACTGAACAGTTCTTGAAGGCTGTGAAGAATAGCCACTTAGTGCATCATGCACTTATGCAAAATGGATCTAACTTTCACCGTAGAGAAGATTTTTATATTTTATTAATTTTTTAAAATTGTTTCGAACACATACAGACATTTTATAGTGTTGAGAGAAATATTAGTCGTCAGGAAAATAGCTCTAGAGCTCCCTATGCCTAGTTTACTCAGTAGAGAAGGACCACAGAGTAGAGATAGAGCACCAGTAGAGAAAGACCACATATAAGTAGAGTTGTTTAGGTGTATTAATTAATGTTTATTAGAAGATGCTGGCTGACTAGAATGTAATATATATTATGTTTTTTTTTTCATATAAGAGATAGTGACGTGAAGTACAATCTTGTCGAGTATTATTAATGAGAAGGTCAATAGGGCAATATGTACTATGTTACAATGTACTGAACAGTTCTTGAAGGCTTTGAAGAATAGCCACTTAGTGCACTTATGCAAAATGTATCCGACGTGGAGACAAGTAGAGCTGTTGTTCAACTAGGGCGTCTCTACTGAAGCTGTGCAAAGATGTTTCCTGACTAGACTTGTGTTTTTTATATTATATAAAAGACAGTATAGTGTTATGTAAGAGTATTATTAATGAGAAGGGCAATAGGTCAATATGTACTATGTTACAATTTACTGAACAGTTCTTCAAGGCTGTGAAGAATAGCCACTTAGTGCATCATGCACTTATACAAAATGTAGGCGACGGCGACGTCGAGACAAGTATAGCTGTTCTTCAACTAGGGTGTCTCTACTGTGCGAAGATGATTGCTGAGAAGACTATATTGAAAATGTGTTTTTTTATATAAGAGATAGTGTCGTGAAGTAAAATCAGAAGGTCAACATGTACTATGTATATACGGAATGGTTCTTGAAGGCTGTGAAAGAGGAAGCCACTTAGTGCATTATGCATTTATGCAAAATGTATATGACGGGCATCATAGTGAAGATGAGTAGAGTTGTTTAGGGTGTATTAACTGAAGATGCTTGCTGACAAGACTATATTGAAAATGTGTTTTTTTTTAGTTTTTATACATTACTCATAAGAGATAGTGACGTGAAGTAAAATCTTGTAGAGTGTTATTAATAAGAGTGTCAATAGGTCAATATGTACTATTTACGTACCAATATATGGAACGGCTCTTGAAGGCTTAATTAAAAAAAAAAGGCTGTGAAAAGGTGAGGCCACTTAGTGCATCGCACTTATGATCACAAATGTATCCTACGGCCAATGTAGTGGTGACGCGTAAAGTTGTTCAGGATGTATTAAATGAAGATGCTTGCTGACTAGCCTATAGCGGAGATGACTGTGTTTTTTAATAGACATAGGAGATGTGAGTTAAAATATCTAGTAAAGTGTAATTAAAAAGCGTATATTTTCTAATTAAACGACTATCGAAATCCAGAACGGTGTTATTAAATTATAATAGGCAATTTTGTTTATTTGAATAAAAGAGTACTACTCAATAATATAGCATCATTGGTAATACCTAATTACCAACATATTTTTTTATGTATAAACCAAATTAGGTACTAAAGCAATTTTAATGTCATTTCGTTGGGACTAATTTGAAAGTGTACCATAAACTGGGTCACTATCATATCGTCTTAAACGCAACTGGTAGAAGTAGCATTTGGTCTAAAACGCAGCTGGTCTTACTATCATCTCGTCTAAAACGCAACTGGTAGAAGTAGCATTTCGTCTAACACGCAGCTGGTCTCAGTATCATCTCGTCTTAAACGCAACTGGTAGCAGTAGCATGTGGTCTAAAACGCAGCTGGTCTCAGTATCATCTCGTCTTAAACTCAACTGGCCTTAAAGCTCTAAATATGTTTCTAAAGTGGTAACATCAAACGTAAAAATAAATTCACAATGGGAACCGCTGTCGCCAAAAAACAAAAAAAAAACACAAATAAACTATGAACTAACAATAAAATTACATATTCGAAGTAAGTTAGAGTAACTTAGAGAAATCTAGTTAAGGTCCAAGAAAATCCCTAGGCTTTTAACTCTACCGTCAAGATTCCTAGCAGCCAATTGTGTCAGCTCAAGGACCGCATCTTCAGTGGATATTCCTGGGCGAAAGCCATACTGATTATCAGCTATGAGCTGATGTTTGTTGATAAATTTATTTAAATTGATATGTATTTATGATCCTATCTAGTATTTTTGAAAGTGCCGATAAGACCGATATCGGTCTGTAATTGTTGACACAATCTCTGTTCCCTCCCTTATGAATTGCAATGAGATTGAGATTTTACGACTGTCTTTTGTTTTGACAGATTTCTTTTGTTTTTTTTAATAACAATAAATATGCAACTTTTTTCTTGATATTAATTATCTAATTTAATTGTACATCTGCCGTTTTAAGTATTTGCTATTTACCAGACAATTAGGTGTTGTGCCCTTGGCATTTCAAACCAGTTGCGTTTTAGACGACATGAATTTTAGACAAACTCCGTTTTAGACCAGTTGCGTTTCAGGCGACTTGTATTTTTAGACTAATTGATATTTAGACCAGCTGCGTTTTAGACCGGTAGCGTTTTAGACAAGTTACGTTTTATAACCAGTGACCAGCTGCGTTTTAGACCAAATGCTACTGCTACCAGTTGCGTTTAAGACGAGATGATAGTGACCCCATAAACTTCATATAAACAAAAACATATATCTTTGAGTTGGTAAAAAAATACTGATAACTAACCTTAAATTAAAATTTTCCACCGAATTAAGAACCTTCTTTTTCTGGAATAATTTTTAAATTAAAAATCACGTTCTTTATTCGAATATGTTACCATAAAATGAATAGTACGAAGGTCAGTTTACACAAGATAATTAATCTTGGTTGGGGTTGCAAGGTCTCTGTGTAAATTTCGGGACCCGATATGAGTTACGATTACCCTCGGGCTGAGTACAACATAATTCAAAATTCTGTGTTGTAGAGGTCATATAGTATTAGTATATATGTTGTTAATAATATATTATAATCATTAGCTATGTACTCGACAAGGTCGCAGATGTTTTGTGTATACGGGAACACCTACAAACGCAGTAGGTATAATCTATATTACGTGTAATATGTACGTACACGTGTTCTGATCTGTACAGTAAGAATATTTAATTCAAATAACGTTTATTTGTTAAGCACTAAACATACCACTTGATAACACTATAATAATCAATTGAAAAACAATGGACAAAACTTGAAGCTCGTGGTAGGGAAATTTTGATCATTCGATTCGAGTTATTTTAATAAACCATAGCTAACATAAGCGTTATTTGTATGTAATTTTAAGTTTGCCAATTTAACTATACTCATAATACCTATATTTAGTATAATAATTAATTCAATTTTCTTTTCTTTTGGGCCACTAGGTTTATGAGAAGAGTTTGGGAACTCTACATGTTTATACTTATAAGTCAGATATGTACTAACTCAATGCGCCTTTAGTGTATGTTGTCTTGAAGAGGCTATACGATTATCATAACGTCTTCCTGAGACAGATAAAGGACAAAGTTTAATTCACAGCTAGCAGATAGGTTCTTAAATATACCATCTTTCCTTGTTCGCGTAAGTTATTAATACTTTGGCGCCATTTAGCTGTCAACACTTTTCCTTATAAATCATATTGATATCATCGTATAGAATGTCTATAAATCATTCTAGAATAATGACCTCCTTCGCTGATTTATCTTATATCATCTTAGAAGAATACGCCTCTCTAGGACTATTATGACCTGTATATAACTCATATTTTAACTTAAGTGGGGTGTTATTTGAACCAGTAGGTACCTACTATTATTTCGTTAGATTACACAATTTCCCTCAAAATCTTTGATGTAAAATTAGAGGCGTAATAAAGCCAAAAAATCTTGGAATTTCCTTTACATTTATATACGTAATGCGAAACTGCTTACGTAATTTCATTTCAAAGTAAACGGAAATACAATATTTGATATAAATTAAACGTTTTATTACAACTTGACTAAATAGGGTTCACTATTATTTTAATTTTAAGGATATCTATTAATAAATGTGGGAACATTATGACGTAGAAACGTTCCTTCTGTGATGAAGGCAACTTAAGAGGACTCAAGACGTCAAGACCAACTCATCTGTCACCGGAGCCTAAAAGATTGTTGTTTCACCAAACGTTGCGTGAGAAAGAGAAAAACTCATAGAAAAGCAGTCAGAAACATGCACACGCACACGCGCTCGATTGTATTTATTACAAATCAAAATTCGTTCAAAATATAAATATTGTTCTTCTTGATTGTTAGGGTTGACACTAATACTAGCTGTAGGTAGTTACCTAAAAAGTAATAAATCAGGAGTAAATAAAGATAACTAAAAGGGGTTTTTAAAAAATATTTTATTGTAAGTTTTTTTGCGGAAGACACACCAAGCGAGACATCAATTTATCTTGTAAGTGGTGTAGGTATGACACCGTAAAACATTATAATTTTTTTTTTTTAAGTTAAGCTGATATTCTTGAGGCAGTTTTTTAGACCGTGCATCGTTAATAAGGGTTCCATACAGTACACAATAATAATTATCTTACTTCACATACAGTACATGAAGTTAATTTTAGCTGGATTTAAAAAAAGGAAGAAAAGTCATAAAATAAATAATAATCATAAAATCTGGAAATGATAGTTGACAAGAAATGATACTTGATCAGTCATTCAGATACCGGGGCGGGGGTGAGTCACGTAAATATTTAAAAAAAAATACAAAATGAATTACAAAAAAAAATACAGTTTGTGCAATGTGACAGCCTTAGCTATGCTCTATTGACTATTGTAATAATAGGTGAATTTTGACAGTTGATTTTAGTCAAGAATGTCACTGATGTAGGTATTTTATCTAACTGGTTATGCATCTGATAATAATTGGATCTCTTTGATAAAAGAAATTACGAAACTTCTTACTGGCAAGCGATACGTAATTGTCATAAATGACATAAATTAAAGTTTATTGAAGTTTAAAAAAAAATATTCGGTAACATTCGACGACGGTCGGCTCGCTGTCGTACCTCCCCTCCGCCGACCCGAGGGGTGCAGAAAGTGGAGGCGAGATGCAAGATGTCGATGGTGGAAACGAGCACGGTAAAATTTCCTAAAATGGTTTTGGGAAAAAGGTAATTGCGTACAAACTTTTGAATGTATCTAGTCAATATAAAATTATTTGAATTTTTGAATAAATAATCTATTCCTAATGCCAAAATATATTTACCTTTATAAACGTTTAATCCTATTTTATTACGCTGAAAGTTGTCATAAAATGTGCATAGAATTATGAACTTTGAAGCCTCATAACTTGTAAATCAATATTATTTTTACTGTTTTATTAACCAATAAGACTAGATAATAACGAGACAAAACGATATCATCTATAGTTTTGAGTATTTATTATCTAATGAAGGAGCAATTAACTTTCTTTGTTTGTATGGAATTGCGATTGAATTGTTTCCCCTTAATGTTTATTACCACAATGCAATGTCTAACTATGTTTAAGTATTTAGCATGCTTAGTTCAAGAGTTTTTTTGTGTCAGTTTCTGTTTATTTTAGGTAATCTTCGAATTGAAAAAAGGACTGGGATTTTCGCTGCTTGATTTCTGAACTCTCGCTCAACAAAAAAATAAAACCGTGAAATGTTATATTCCTAAACATTTCGTAATAAAGTCACGAGTAAAAACTAGTGTTACAGAATAACAGAATATTTTAAGTCGTTCTCCGAAAGAGAAACAATTCAGATAATTTACTGAAAACAATATTTTTATAAATTCGAAATATTAGATCAAAGGTTAAATGAAGCGAAAGGATTTATTGTTTTCCGAATTGGGGATGAAAAAGGATTCTGTTTCGGATTAATTCTAAAACCAAATAAAGATATTTTATGTAAGAAACTGTTTCTTTATCCTTACCTATTGTAGAAAATGACAAAGGGTGTAGAATTAAATGTTTGTTATTTGTAAAACGTTGAATAAGTATCCAAAGAGTTATCATAATTTCTCAGTTTCCGTGTTGAAAGCAGTTTCGTTTTTGCAATGCAAACTTTTAGGAATGTTTTGTGAATTAAAGTGTGATGTCGATGAGTCTGACTACCTACGAGTACATTAGAATAAGAGTTGTGAATTATGTAAAAATACTATCCTTATAACGAATAATGTATGATTTGTAACATTTAACACGACTAATGTAACGTAATTACTTCATGCAAAAGTGTTACGTTTGAACCTCAACTACCTCCCCCACTCGCTTGTACGCCCCTCCCCTAATTCAGTGTCAGCACAGCCGCGGCTTATCATCAATCAATACATAGAAAATACCCACGGGAATTGAAATCGTCTATCTACATGATTATTCTGAATTCTATTTGAATCTAATGTTCGAAAAATTTGCATTGGGTATGCTCTTGAAGGACTATTATATTTTATATTGCAGGTACATTTTTTCTAGAAACTAAAATTTATTGAGGGGCTTGAAATTAAGGTAGGCATGGGTCTTTGTAAAAAAAAATAATCAGTAATTTTATACTCTAAACTAAGCGACGCAGTTAAATGGTGTATTGTCCAAAAAGCATGGTGTATCCTCCAAAATCACAAAAATATATAGGTACAGCTTGGGGTCTGCTTGCTCTGGCTAAGTGGTGCATTTTTAAAACCTTTGAAATAAGACAACATTAAGTCAAACAGTATGCATTACTTCACCCTAGACCTAAAATCACAAATTGCCGTGAGAGCATCGTGATCCTATAGTAATCGTCGTAATCCTACCATAAATGAATACGAATAGTAATACATGTACATAAGTAGTATTTCCATACAAGTGCGTACTTACTGTAATGTACACTGTACATCAATAGATGGATGGATGGATGGATCATTTATTACATAAAAAGTTCGAAAATATATTTAATATATTTTTATATTGGAGGCGACATTACGCGGTAAAACAAAATAGTCCAGCGGGAACTCGATATTCACGCATTTAACCACAAATGAAAGTTTGTAAATACTTTACAATGAATGTAAACGTTATTTTAAAACGTCCCTCAATGGCGGTATCAAAGCATTATCTTCTTGTTTTATTAAAATTGTTCTCAAAAGTTTAATTTATTTTGCGTTAAATTTCGAAACAGTTTTAAAAGTTCGACTACAGATATTTTTTGCTAGTCGCAAGCGTGCCTGTTTTCAGGGATCAGGTGCCCCCAGACACTAATTAGCCTTACCACTACATGCGGGGCTTTGTAGACGGTGGCCATGTTTTTCCTTAGCTAATTGTGGGACCAGTATAAGTATTTGTATTCAATTTTCAAAACCACAGATTAGCCATAACAAAATTAAAAGACATTTAAAAATTAATAAAAAAATTAACAAAATCAATTTAAAAATGAAGTCTTGTTTGAAAAACACATGTAACTTAAACCTAAAACTTAAGACAGATGTTGAAATGTATAGTAAACAATTAGTAGTATGTACCAATCAGTTGGCGGAAAGTCAGGTGGCTCATGATGTTGGTAGGGTCAGGCTTGAAACACATATTAAGCAATTGCAGGAGGATTATTCAACTTTATTTACTAAATATGACCTCCAAAGAAAACAGAATACTGAAAACATGTTGGCTTTGGATAAGTTGATAGACGACAGCAGGCACAACCAAGAATTACTTGATTCATTAACTCGACAGTGCGGCTCTGGGCATATCAACCAAGCCCCTATCAACAATTCCATTCCACTTCTCTCTACTTGTGACAGTATTCTTGAGACTACAGCATGTGAACCTTCCAACAACATAGAGCTGACCAGTAATACAATGGTCTTTTCTGACAGTGTGGGGCGCAATATGGGATACATGTTCTGTAATTATTTGCAGAACTGTATTCACTATTCCCTGCCCAATGCAACATACACCCAAATTATTGACAAAATTGTGTCTTCTAAGTATACTAGTAATTCTACTATTGTATTACTGGTGGGTGAGAGTAATAATATAGGAAAAAAAGAATTAATGTACTGTATAGACTGCCTAAGCAGACTGAAAGTTTTTAAAATAATATTATGTGCATTCCCATATGTGTGTTGCCAGTCTACATCATACAATAAAAACATTCACTATTTGAATAATTTCATTCATACCTTGACATGTCGTCATAGTGACACTTTTACTTTTTTCGACACTAATAATTTTATTAGTAAATATTGTTTTAAGACCAAGGATAGTTATTGCTGTCTTACTAAGTCAGACAGATATACAATTGCTACATTGTTAGCAAATAATATTAAGTCTTGGACGAGTTTACATTGTAAACAAATTAATATTAACTCATTACCTACAGTTTTGCTAGGTACTTGTAATAATAGTTATTTAGATTTAAGTAATAGTATTAATAGTAATACAAATTTAAACTAAATGTTCAGACAACAGGAATGCCAGAGCTAAAGATAGCTCATCAGAACATACAAGGGCTTCCTGGCAAGGAATTAGTTATTGAATTATTCCTTGAAGATTCAAATGTGGATATTTTGTGTTTGACTGAGCATTGGCTCAAAGAGAGTGAGATGATGTTCAGTTTAAACAACTACAATATTGTAAGTTGCTTTAACAGAAAGTCTGCTATTAGAGGTGGCTCCATGGTCTTAATTAAAAATGGTCTCCGCAGCAAAGAGCGGGTTGACATTGTTAGACTTTCTGTTGAGCGATGTGCTGAGGTGACCTGTGCTGAGCTTGACAATTGTGTAATAGTTTGCGTATACAGTCCACCTAATAGTGACTTTGAGTCTTTTATTCAGGTCATGGACCAAGTTCTTGGAGTTTTATCATGTAATAGGAAAAGTTTAATAGTATGCGGGGACTTTAATGTAAGTATCTTAGAACAGTGCAGGAAAACCACTCAATTTCTTAACATATTTAAAAGTTATAATCTTAAGAATATATTTTGTGAACCAACTAGAACTACTGCTACGGCTGCTAATTGCCTGGATAATGTTTTTACTGATAGTGGATACTTAAGCAAGTCCTTAATTAGTTGCTTGCCCTCAGATCACTGTGGACAAATAGTGTCTTTTTCAAATGGTAAGTAATAAATATAAACCTGAGGAGAAAATAATGTGTAGACCCATAACCTCTAATAAAATAAAAAAATTCAAATACCAATTAGAGGATAAACTTAAAGCTATAGATTATACAGGTAATGATCCTGAAGTCCACTATAATTGTTTGTTTAGTACAATATCAAATGCTTTTTCAAATACATTCAAACAACAATATCAAAAGCATAACACTAAATCTAGATTCAGTGAATGGGCTACTGTAGGTATTTATAAAA
The DNA here is from genome assembly GCA_905475405.1 of Schrankia costaestrigalis. NCBI lineage: Eukaryota > Metazoa > Arthropoda > Insecta > Lepidoptera > Erebidae > Schrankia > Schrankia costaestrigalis. Next base: position 17,658,517 of record FR997826.1, read on the forward strand.
GTAGGCGAAAGCTGTTTGACTTATATGCACAGAAACAGTACAGATTAGATAGTGGTTTTAGTGAATACGTTAGGAATTACTCTAGGATATTTAGGAAAGTATGTGAGCAGGCAAAGGCCATTCACATCAAAAAGAAAATAATTAGAGCCCCTAATAAAATGAAGGAGACTTGGAAAGTTATTAATAAAGAGTCTGGTAAATGTAAAATGAGGGATAGTGTTACTCGAATTAAATTAGAAAATAAGAGTATTACCTCTCCTAAAGATATTGTAAATGCTTTTGAAGATTATTTTGCCAATATTCCTTTTAAACTGACTTCTTCAATCAACTCTTGCGCTCACAGTGCTGTAGCCCTTCTAGATAATAATATTAGTTCTGCTTCTAAATTTAACTTTAAACATATAGATTTTGGTGACATCCTAGGAGCATATAAACATCTTAAAATGAAGAAGTCTGAGGATTACTGGGGCATGTCAGTTAGCTTACTTAGTCATGTTATTGATATCATTGCACCTGATTTGGCACTCATATTTAACGAATGTATAGACAATGGTACTTTTCCTGACTTAATGAAACATAGTAGACTTATACCATTATTTAAGAAGGGATCTAGGGGGCAGAACTTGGAAATTACCGCCCCATCTCTATTTTGCCAGCTTTGAGTAAGGTGTTTGAAAGAGTGATGCTCAATCAAATGCTACTGCACTTTAAGACCAATAATCTTTTCCATAGCCAACAATATGGCTTTACTGGCGGGAAATCTACCACCGATGCGGGAGTGGCTCTAGTTAGCCTGGTTTACGACGCTTGGGAGGGTTCGCAGGATGCTATTGGAGTATTCTGTGATCTTTCTAAGGCATTTGATTGTGTTGACCATCAAACACTTTTGTTCAAGCTACGTCGTTATGGTTTTGACCAAAAATCAATAGAATTGTTAAAATCATACTTAACAGATAGGCTTCAAACGGTAGATGTAAAAGGCATTAAATCAAATGGGACAAACGTAAAAATAGGCGTACCGCAAGGATCAATTCTAGGGCCTTTTCTCTTCTTAGTTTATGTCAATGACTTGCCTTATATGATAGAAGCACAAGCTGGCATCGTTTTGTTTGCCGATGATACATCGATAATTTTCAAAGTGGCTAGGCGTACTGCAAATGCAAATAAAGTTAACAATATTCTGAATGCCATTTCAAATTGGTTTTCTGCAAACAATCTATTGTTGAATGCTGGAAAGACCAAATGTATAAGGTTTACACTGCCTAATGTAAGGCAAGCACATGTTGATGTCATGCTGGAGGGGCATAGGTTGGAATTTGTACAAAGTACTAATTTTCTAGGAATTACAATAGATTGTAAATTGCAATGGGGTGATCATATCACTGGTTTAGCCAATAAGCTTAGCTCTGCTGCTTTTGCTGTTAGACGGATTAGGCAGTTGACAGATGTAGGAACAGCAAGGTTGGTATACTTTAGTTACTTCCATAGTTTGATGTCCTATGGTATACTACTTTGGGGTAATGCAGAAGATTTAGAAACAATTTTTATATTACAGAAAAGGGCAATACGTGCTATTTATTGTTTAGGCAGGAAAGACTCTCTCAGGGAACGTTTTAAAGACATAAATATTTTAACCGTAGCGTCTCAATATATATTAGAAAACATATGTATGTCAGGAAAAATATAAATAAATTCACAAAAGTAAGTGATATCACAGACAGAAATTTGCGTAATAAAAATAAACTGCTCCTTCCGAGCTATCGACTTAGTAAGGTTAGTGATTCTTTTAAAGGCGACTGTATACGCTTTTATAATAAGCTGCCTCAGTCGGTCCTTGGTATGCCTGACAATAAATTTAAAACCTATGTTAAGACCACTTTATGTAAAAAAGCATACTACAGGACAGACGATTACCTTAAAGATAAGAGTGTTTGGCTTGGTGCAGGTCTCCCATAATGTGCCATTAATAATAATGGCATAAGTTGTATTAGGTACATTACAATACGTTTTTTTCGTATGATATTTTAACTTAATGTTTTGTTTATATACTTATTTCAATTTTACACAAACAAATGTACACTCGTCCACATTTGATTTAAGAGTTAGGACTCGCAGAAATTTACTTTGGTCGATGTTAGGTAAGGGCGTCCCTCTGCTATTTGTGTTTCCCCAAATTGTATTTATTTTTCATCTATTACTATTGTCAGGACTTGTCATGCTCACTATAATGTCATTGTTTGTGGTGGCGTGGAGGCCGGGTCAATCCCTTCCCTACGATATGGCGAGGGGGTTGATGGCTGGCCTTTGCGTTATACTCGTGAACGGGTGCTACTTGGGGTGACTGGTCGACCCTGACATTAAGTAATTTTCATTTTTGGTACACCACTTATTTATCTAGGGGATAATTTAGTTGAGCGACGTTTTTATTACTAGAAAACTTTATAAATGTGATTTGGTGCTCCCACTTTTGTGTACTACCTACAGGGCGAATCTTCTAGTTTAAGATATTTAAAAATGTATATTGATCCTTTAGTGCAATCCTTAGTTTTTATATGGTATACAATGGTTGCAGCGCTTTGTTACAGTTACAAAATTGTTGTAAAATTATAGAGACGTCTAAAAAATGCTGCTTTAGAGTTTGTTACGCCGCTTCTTCTCTACTAGCGCCTTGGAAGCGGTGGTAAAGTTTGGAAAACTTTTAATATGTAAACTTAGACTAAGTAGTTTTAAACTGACGTCAATAAGCTGTTATTTTGTAACATTATGTTGAAAAATAAAGAAACTGAAACTGATTTAAATAATCACGGAGGCGGCAGTGATATTCGCCACACTAAAATTTCGTAGTTAAGTCGACATAGGGCGAAAAGTGTGTTACGAAGCTTTTTAGTCTCCCCACCCCTATGGAAAAGAGGCGTGATTTTATGTATGTATGTATGTATATTCTTTTCTCAGACTATTTAATGTTGTTTTTAGAAGGTAAATAAAATCGTTTTGTTATCGCAAGCCTGTGATTGAGACTGAATAATTTACGATTCTGATCAAAGTAACATACATTTACGATGCCGTAACTACGTTACGAAAATAAGTACTTAGTCCATTGTGTATGTATACGTTAATCTTTTATTCTGTTCTTTTTATTTGCGTTTTTCTTCTTAAGAAAATAGAGGGAAATCCTAACTGCATCGGTGGCAAATCGGGTTTGATTAATTATGCATCTGATCAAAAAATGAATGTCTTAAGCCAGGATGTTCTTTGTGTTAGTTAATTTTTTTTCAGTTAAATACCCTAACTAGACTTGATCCCTAAAGCAAGTGTTGTTTTTTTCTTTTGGAAAAAAATCACAAGAGCTATTAATGAATCAACTACCCTATTGCAGTCCACTGCTGGACAACAGTTTGTCCCAATACGCGCCACAGAACTCGGTCCTGCGCCTTTCGCTTCCAGTCCGACTCAGAGACCTTTATGAGGTCGTAGGTCCACCTAGCTAGAGAGCCAAAAGTCCAAGAGCTATATAAAAATAAAAATCTTCGAGGTTTGTTTTCAGAATTTAAATCAGTCTCTACTTTTAAGGTCTATAATTAGCTCTACTTACGATTATCCGTGTCTTTAATCCGAGTTAGGCAACATGAAAAATGTTTTCGAATTGTAATCATTTAGATTGTTTGATTGCTCACAAAAAGTTTGCATTACTTTTAGATCGCAGAAAAACGTCGACTGTCTTCCGCACTTTTACAAGACGGCGATCGACGATAGTTAAATATCAAGAAAAAAGGCAAGGATGAACTAAAGACCGACATAGTTACATAGCTTTTGTGAATCAAGTGAACCTAAGCTAAGCTGGAAATGACCTCGATCGACTTTCATTACATTTTCCCGTTTAAATCGATGCATTCTTTGCAAGATTTTCTCATATATTTTTAGTTCTTGTTACAGTTTTCGAGTGCGATAAAATTGATTGCTTCGGACTTAGCGACGCTCGCCTCGTTTCAGTTTTCTGCAGTCTCCATTTTACTCTAAGTAGACAAGACTTTATTTCACGTAGGTGGTAAAAAGCGTTAGACAAACTCAAAAAGAGAGCAAGGCTAATAAAACTGTTGAATACTTTTAAAGAACAATATAATTTTTAATACTATTAACGGGTCTTACTCGCGGTATATACTATATCCTAGATACTGGTAAGATAAATACCTAGGTTTTTCTCCGACGTTTCGGCCGACTTGCAAGGGCCGTGGTCGCGGAGGGACTGACCTCCGCGACCACGGCCCTTGCAAGTCGGCTATATAGTATATACCGCGAGTAAGACCCGTTTAATAGTATTATGTATACAAATCGCGATAGTTTAAAATCTATTAATATAATTTTTAGGTGAGAAATCTGTGCGAAATGTGTATAACATTTGGGAGTACTCTATTTGGAATTAAGTTTATAAATGCTTTATAGCATAACATGATACGAGAAATAAGAACCAAACAGCCATAATTTTTGTATCACACAAAGAATATTCCTGCGTAGTGTTTGATTAGCAACTGCGACTAGCATGGAATCCTTTGTGAACTGGCGGAGTATGAATACACATTGTACTTTCACTTCATCTCATAACATGGATATTTTTAAGCCGACCAGGAGAAAGCTGACAGAAGGTACATAACAACATAACAGCGTTTTCTCAGCGTGGTATTGGTAGAGTAGGTATGCCTCTTTTACTGAAAGAGGACCGTCTCTTGATTGGTATATTTATGTGCCGTTATGGTAAATTCTCTATCTTCCGCAGCCGTGACATTGCTGCATCAGTCAGCTCGTGACTATAACCGGTATAAGCTGGCTGAAACGACGTGTGGCTCCAGGTAAATAATTAAAGTGTTCACCAAAACCTGTTCACGTTAATATGACAAAATAATGTTCATCTTATAAACAACTACTTCACAATATAAACAATACAATACCAAGTTATTTCCAAACCGCTTACTCATAATCTAAAAGCGTTCTTGTCAGAATTATGAAAGAGTTGCACCACTAAGCAACAATTCGTCGGTTAAACAGCTCGTTTATCTTTGTCAAGTATCGATACTCAACTTTGTTCCGAACGATTTTCCGCCCTATCTCACATCAATGCTCAATAGTGATTTAGCTAAATGTAATGTTTAGGTATATGAAAAAAAATGAAAAAAATGAAAAAAAAAAATGAAAAAGTGTTTATTCGGTGATTTAAAAATATTACATTATATTAGCACTTCTGCCAAACTGCACAGCAGTTTGTTGGCAGACGTAGCTCCCTTGTTACAAAAGATATTAATAAAAACATTGTTACACTTTCATATTATAAATTAAAAAAATAAAATTAAAAAATAAGATACAAATAAATTTAGAATGAATACAAATTACATTATTAGTATTAATAAATTGCACACCTGTTGTTTCTTTTGTTATTAACAAAACAAAAACGGTTGAATGAAATTACTATTGTTGCATATAATATAGGTAATACATTGTAGTAGGTAAGTAATTGAAACAATAATAGGAAACATAGATAATTGAATTGAATGAGCAATTCAATTATCTATACAGCATAATTTATATTGATATTTTTGATAATTCAATGTTGTCAGAGATTACATTTAGAAGAAATGTTGTTATTTTATTTTTAAAGGATCGCTTTGATATAGAAGTACTTTCAATGTCTACAGGTAAACTGTTAAATATGGTTGGAACTAAATATTCATTGCATCTTTGTGCATAATAATTTTTACAGGGGGGCACCTCAAACGCTTTACAGTCTTTTGCATTCCGAGGTCTTAGTTGTACAATTTTGACTTTGTATTCATCATGGCAGTAATTGTCCAATGCTATCAACAGCGCCACCCTCTCATGCACTGGCAGGATTTTGCACTCAATAAACAATTCCTCGTAGTTAGTTTCTTTACATCGTAATTTTGTATTATTGTCTACTAACTTTTTCATAAATCTAATTTGTAGTGCCTTAATGTTATCTAAGTACGTTTTGAAAGTACGTCCAAAACATGCCAGCCCATAGGAAAGCAGCGAGTCTACTAGCGCATAATATATAACAAACAACGTGGCCCTATCCAGCAGAGCACTGAGGTGGTGGAATTGTACAAGGACAGATCTTAATTTATCACAAAGGTTTGTGATGTGAATTTTCCAAGAGAAATTGGTGTCTACTACAAGGCCTAAGTACTTGTACTGCCCCACCACCTCCAACGCCGCGCACTCACACCGCGATACGGCGCCGCTGCTGTGCTCGCCATGCAGACATTCATAGCTGTGTCCTATAATGCGAGGCGACCTCCCTATATTTCTATGATAGGGCGAGTGTATATACATACATTTTGTTTTGCTTATATTAATGACTAATCCGTTATCATGCGCCCACTTTATTATATTTGTAAAATCGTTTTGCACTTTATTTTCTATTGTATTAAGGTCGTTATCAGCATACAAGAGGCAGGCGTCGTCCGCGTACAAATATATGCGACTGTTATGTACTACATTGCTCATGCTATTGACATGCATAATAAAACCTATAGGACCGTATACCGATCCAGTTGGCACGCCACAGGCAGTATGTTGAGCTTCCCCAACGACTCCGTCGACAACAGTTCTCAGCGTCCGGCCTGTGAGGTACGCGCGGAGCCATGTATTAAGTGGCCCCGCGATGCCACACTCCTGCATAGCTTGAAGCAGCTGGTGGTGTTCCAAAGTCTCAAATGCTTTTTTAAAGTCAATAAAGATCACCACCACCTGCTTCCGTTGGCCCAGGTACTCATTAATAGTATTAGAGAACTGTGTCAGCGCTGTAGCTGTACCCCTACCTCGTCTAAAACCATGTTGAGTGTTTGATAGAATACTATGTGTCTCCAAGAATGTACTAATTTGGCCTACGATGTACCCTATTTTGAATCAGGCTTAGAAAGGCTTAATAACATAATGCTACGAGAAATAAGACCTGAACTTCAACTTATTTGTTTTGTTTGAATTATTATTGAGACTAATTACGAGTATCGATTAATTACGATTTCATTTCATTTCGATACTTAAATTTGTACCGAATGATTTTCCGCCCTATCTCGCATATTGATTCGAGATAGGGCGAAAAATATCTCTACTTGGTGGTGATTTAGCTAAATGTAATGGTAGTGAAGCCGCTGATAATGACAAGTTATGTGGGCTTGCTACTGATAAGACATTATTGTTAGCCTGAATCATTGATACGTATTACTATTTGTTCTGGCTATCGTTTATTATAGGTTTATTGATGAAGCCATTATTTCAGTGATTTAGTTATCTACTCGTACTAATTTCGTTATTAGCTGAATACTGATAGATAGATATTAAAGTCATTATAAAGATTTTATCTTGAATTTTGTGAAGTACACACAAACACTCAAATACATTCAGATTGAATATTAAAAACCAAAATAATTGTTTTGCTTGGCATCACATGAACCGGTAGCCTTATTCATTGCAGTCGTGCCAAGTCTTTTAGCTTCCTTAAATAAGATAATTCGTATTATAATGTAAAAATACAATCATGTAACACATATGGCGCAGTCATAAAACATTTTCGTAAACTCTGATGCCAAAAAATTCATGATACCATAACCTGTGAGAATGAAACATGTTGCTTACTAAAATATTGATAAACGAATAAACAAGAAAAGCTCATTCTGATATTGTAAGCTTATGGAAGAAATGTATCATCATAATCATAACAGCCCATTAATGTCCCACTGCAGGGACCGGCCTCCTCCCGTGACGGAGTGATACTTGGCCTACTAATACGACGCTGGCCAGACGGGTTGGTATAGGGTTTAATTTCAAGTTTTCCTTCTTTTTATTTTGTATAGTTAATATTCACGGATAGTCTCTTAGTAGGTTTTACGACACCCACGGGATGAGATGGGGTGGTGACATATTGTATTCTTACTCCGTCACCACACAGACGAACTTACTTTGTCAACTTTAAATTACGGCTAAGTTACTTTACTTAAAAGTAATTAACACCTACACCAAAAGGTGGAATGGTACAGTGGGTAGTGAAGTAACAGGGCTTTTAGACATAACAGCCTATGGGTGGCAGCGGCTTGGCTATGCTCTTACTAGAGCAACTATACTTACTATAGCAACGTCAGCCATACTTAGCTGACGTTTTTCTAAAGGGGTTTCCTACGCCACTGAGCTATTTAGTCGTATGCCACCTTAAAGCTATAAAAAAATTCTGTACTCGATAACTTGGTAAAATAAAAAGTGTAATTATTGAAAGGTTAAGGAAATCAATGAACAAAGGTAGCACAAGACCTCTTAGAGTAGAAATCTTTAATGAAGTCTACGTTAACGCATGATAGACTGGGTAGTACAACGAAAGCTCGTGGGTTAGTGTGTTTGTTACTTCTTGATAATCAAATGAGCTAAGAAATAAATAAATTTGTTACGGTCACTATATATAAATTAACACAGACTACTTTTATTCCGAAAAAAAACCTGCCATCCCATTGTTTTCGTTTAAATAAAATCCATGTGAACAAGCAGCTAGTTATGATATACACTTCTCATCAAAAAAATCGAAACAGTCAGCAAGTTTGTGTTTTGTATGGATTATGAGAAAAATGTGTATATTTAGGAATATGTGTTATATGTCATTTAATATTTATCATGAAGCTGCTGCTGCGGTTGAAAGACATTAATACGTAGATTTTGTAAGGAAGTTGTTACTATAAATCGATCTATTCGGTTAGAAACCACCTGTTTTCTGTCAGATCTCTAACGGCACGTGAACAAACAAGTCCCTTGATAGCGTTTGTAGATTCAATGAAAAGATTACTGGCTTAGATGCAATCTTTCAGCCGTAACACGCTGACTAAGTCCAGAATTCAGCAATGCCACCACTTGGCGGTTTTTGCGGGTGAACATCGCATGGATGCATTAATAAGAGGCGCGAGGAACTCTGGAAGCGGGTTACGGGTTATTAAATAAACGCTTCCTAGATTTTTTTTCATTTACGTGCGTAATTTTATCAATTTCCGTTAAACTACGTACCTACTGGGTAAAAACGCCTTGTTAAACAAAACACGAAATCTACGAAAATAAAATTTAAATTTAGAACGTTACCATCATTATTTGAAAACCTCATTAAATTCCCTATTAAATGACATATAACACATCTTCTTAAATATACACATTTTTCTCATAATCCATACAAAACAAAACTTGCAGACTGTTTCGATTTTTTTGATGAGAAGTATATTTCTAACTAATTAATGCCCGCGGCTTCACCCGCGTGGTATAGGTAGGCTAAATGTTATTCTACACCCTAAACTACCTATATTCTAAATTTCATTAAAATCAGTTCAGTAGTTTTTGCGTGAAAGAGTAACAAACATCCATCCATCCATCCTCACAAACTTTCGCATTTATTATATTAGTAGGATAACACTACAAAGATTTAACTATAGTTATATACTCATTGATGATATACCTCATTACTCTACCTCTGTTCCCGTTTTACTTACGAACATCACAGAATATTCATTAATGTAAATGTGGGTATCGGATAAATGCTTTCCTTGCGGATCAATTTAGCTTAAGTACGTGTACTTATCTGTACCGTGAAATCACAGGGATAAATAAATTATTCTTTGTGGTAAGAGGGAAGGGTGAACTGTTTTAGATCTGTCTGGAATCTGGGTAATCCAAGGTCTTTTTAAACGATTTATGTTTCAGTCAAAGGGTCGTGTAATTTCAAAAGGATTTTAAACAAATTGTTTAAAGACATTTATTTGGTTATTTCATGGATTTTATTATAGTTGTAAACAGATGAACCGACACGTAACGTTTTGAAAAGAATGGCTTATGAGGAAGGATATAATAATGTCATTAAAGACAAAGGCATAAAAATAACTAAGTACGTGCAGTAGTGATTTTTGATAATTACTTACCAATTTGACCATATTGAACTTGACGAAAAGTACTTACCAACGAAACCATACAAAGATTTAAAGATAAAGCGGAATCGAAACTGAAACCTCTGCGAAGCTGCTATGGATTAAAAAAGCTACGACACCTTCTCCAAACAGTTCCATAATAAAAAATCATAAACATATTTTAAAAATGGAACAGGATTAACTTTTTAAACTGTACAAGTTGACCCATCTACACCACAGTCTTATTTTCTTTTAATAAATGTAACCCTAGAACATCTCTTACCAGCCAGTGAGTAAGTAAGATCGAACCTAAAATAAAGTTCGTGTCGTAAAGCTTGATGTACTTAGCTATAAAATAATTTTATCACAGGCTCGCACTGTGACGCGGGATTACTTAGACATTTTATGTTTACCCTCGCAAAATACTATTTAAGTCGTAAATTTAATCATCAGTGAGATATCTCAGTAATTATCTTGGATGAAGTATTATGGTGTTGTTTGTTCACGGCACGCTAAAGTATTAAGTATGTTAGGAGTTCATCTTTTGAATTAAATTTGCCCATATTAATCTTAGTAATGGTCTGTGTGGTAACGGACAATGAATATAATTGCAATTATAATATTCTTCGTATCGTCATCTAGTTTCAAACAAAGCAGAGCTTATTGACCTCTGTGTGACTGTCGGGCGCAGTCGGTATATTACATGGCTGCTACGCAGAGGTCTCGGGTTCGGTTCCCGCTCAATGCAAATCTTTGTGTGCATGAACATGATTGTTTGTACCCATAGTACAAGCTTTGCTTAGTTTGGGACTAGGTGGCGATTTGTGAATGGGTGAGGATTATTCATTTATTTATTCTTTGGGCACTATACTAAAGAAATACATGTAATTACTCATATTTTACATGGTTATCAGGGTGGGATAAAATGAGAAGTAAATGTATTTTAGCATGAGCAACATATTTTTAAAAAGTATCAGAGTGACAAAAAAGTCGAGGAGTATGCATATAGGAGTATACAGCTACATACCTACCGTTCTGACCAACATTGTTGTTTGTTTCTACATAGAAAGAAGTGTCTCTTTCTAAAAGAATATGGACTGGTAAAAGATGCACTATGAGAAACAAAGTCTGTGAAATTTAAATTTCAAGAGTAGAAAATGTAAGTAAGCTTTTAAGGATATCCAAGAATACCTGTCTTCCCTCGGGAGTTGAAGCTGGATGTTCTTTAAAAGCATTGCTCTTAGAACTTTAACATAATATTAACTTATCTTATACGGGAATGTAAAGTTTTAGAAAAAGAAATAAAACTTTATAAAAGATTTGTAAAGGTGTATAAAATGCTGTAGACGAGTATTAAACGATGTTTCAAATGTAATGGTGATTTCTCTTGGAATCCTTATCTAACTGAAACCTGTTGTAAACTAATTAGGTACGTTATTCTATTTTTTACAACCCATTACTGCTCTACAGCCACACATTTAAACAAAGCCATCTTTGCAAATTAAGCAAAGGTTACTGGTAGGAATTAGACAATGTAGAGACATCATCATAACAGCCAATTAGTGGCCCACTGCAGGGACGGGCCTCCTCCCGTGATGGAGGGATACTTGGCCTAATGATACCATTGGACGGATTGGTATAGGGTTTAATTTCAAGTTTTCCTTCTTTATATTACGTTATGATAATATTCGCGAATAGTCCCTTAGTCGGTTTTTACGACTCCCATGGGATGAGATGGGGTGGTGACATATTGTATTCTTACTCCGTCACCACACAGATAATATGAAGTAGAGACATATTTTTTTATTACCTATTTAGTCCCACTGCTGGGTAAATTACTACCCCATTGCTTTCCCTTCTTTATTCCGTCTTTCGCAATTCCAGCCTAGTATAGCGTACATGCATCTATAGATAAAATATGTACTTTTTTCATGCCTTTGAGCATATAGCCATAAACAAGAAAACAAGGACCTTGTATTTAAAGTATATAAATTACAGCTCCACGTGACTTCAAGGTGTCATTCATTTTTAAACAACTAGGTACGCTTCGCAAAGTGTATTTCAAGAAAGTTATAACTTTTACATCATAAATAAATAATCGTCCCAAAGGGGAAGCGAAACCTTCGGTAATATTATGCCACGCTTAAAACCTTTATGCTCTAAATAGTCTCGCATTACTCTCTCATTCATCGACAATTGCTTCCATTGAATTTATGACTTTATCTCCATATTTAATGGGAAATTTATGACTAAGGATTTTCCGCTTAAAGAATTTCCGTTCGTGATTTACTTCTGAGTTTAGTCTACGATTAAAGGTATCCTTTTCGTATTTTATACAAAGTGGTTCAGAAGTTATCATAAACCGGTTGTAAAATACCGGAATGAACCTGATGAAATACGGTTGTTTACCTTTAAGAAAAAGCATCCTGCCTTTTCCTGAAGAAAAATTTAACTTGTATTTTAAATTTAACTAGAACTTTACTGAAGAAAATTTTTAAAATTGAAATAATTAAAATAAATGATAAATAAATAATTCTCACACATTGACACATCGCCATCTAGTCCCAAACAAACAAAAAAGTATTTGAGTACGTTTATCCGTTGTCTAGTACCAATAATAGTACAAGTTCTGCTTAGTTTGGAACTAGGTGGCGTTTGGGACTAGTGTGAATGTGTAAGGATTATTTATTTATTAAACCTATCTACCTGTTCAGCGTGGTATTACAAGGCCAAGTTTCCCTGAACATTGCCGTCTTTGACCAAGAAGTTTTTTTATCTGTGTTATACTTATAAGTAATTAAGTAACTAAAATATTACTTTTACCGAAATTATATAATATGTCTAAGCAGCTTTTAAATATGCTTTTTAATTAAATATACCAACTGTACTTAAATATATTTGACCAACGAAGCTTCATCGCTGAATAATTTTGACTTCATTTCGTAAAATGGATTCGCATAACTATTTTCCGTATAATAATTTGCATGCTCATTATACGATTCCCAGAGCGTGGAGCTTTCGAAACTAGATCTACTAATAAGTTAAACTAGTTAATTTGAAGGTGTCTAACTGAAAATTAACTTACATCATTAGCTTACTAATCTCTGACTTATGATAGCCTTTTACACTACTAGTATGGCATTGTGTGAATGTATTTACGTAATGCGTTATCATGGCCGGTATCGTCGTCCCAATAGGAGAACCACCACTAGTTACCTTCTTTGCTATTGATAAGGACTGTTACTAATTATTTTATACATATTTTCGTTCGTTACTATTTCTTCTAATTCTATTTATTTAAACCATATCTCTAGGGTAGGGTTTGATATGGTTTAAATATCGGTCATGTTTTTCTATATTTCTAAAGATTTTCAATTGATCAAGGCAATTTGTAGCAGATGACTAAATATAGTGATTCAGTTTCAGTTTCAGTTTCATTCATTTATTCAAAGTAGTACAATAATATTGTATCTTTTTGACGTCATTTAACACTACTTAATCTAAATTTAAAACATTTCAAAGTTTAGAAAACTTTACCTTTCAGTTAGTGCTTCAATCACCTTTTTACGATAACTTTGACATGAAATGGCGTACCAACACTGTATACTTATCCCGTCAGCACAGGGACTTTATATTTAAGATCCCTGACTCCATTAAACGACATGATGTTGATACATTAATAGATATTAAAAATACATTGTAAAAGAAAGCCTTAAATAGATTTTAATAATTTTAAATAAATTAAAAAGCAAAGGCTTAAATAGCTTTAAATTCAATTCTAAAATAAAATTATGAACTTGCAATAGGCTCGTCGGAATTACAGTTGAGTTTGTGAGAAAATCCTTTTATAAATTTATTCCTACGGCGTTAACTGTTTCCCTTTTTAACACTGCATACATTACGCGCTTTATTAACTGTAAGGTTAATATAATGAGGCGTAACAGTTACCCTTTTTCCTCGAATAAAGAAAGAATAAATATTATAATGCAAATTTGAACAAAAAAAGATTGCATAGGAAATTGCGAGGAAATCGCCTTCTTGGGTTAACACTGAACGTTAAACTTTAAGATGTTAAAAAGTAAACTATTTTTAAATTAAATGATGTCCAAAGAGTTCACATTTCACAATGCAATCTAAATCCAAAATGAGAAAAGCTTGTACTAAGAATACTATAAAGATAAGGTTTACTAGAGTGCGTTACCGCAGAAAAATGTTGTGGTGTGTATGTTAGTACTTTTGTAAGATCACACCTAAAATAGAAAAGTATCCAATGAACAAATATCATATTACGTGAAATACCAATACAGATATTTCGGACATATTGGACGCAGGAGCCGGCTACAATTTTATTACATTTACAGATTACATACCTACATATTAGACGCAGAAAAACCAATTTAGCGTAAGTTTATATAATTTCCAATGCTAACAATGTCTTCAGACATGCACATACCAAGCGGGAATTGAACTCATGTGTTTTACATAGCAAACAAATAGTGTAATCATTACCTCGGTGGCAAAAAAGACGTGTAAGCGAATGTCCAGGTTTTGAGTCCCACGCAGGACTATTCTTTGTGAGTAATATAATTATTTAAACTATCATGGTCACATTCCCTATTATTAAACGAACTATCGGGATATTTACAGAGCTCCTCTGTGATCATGGCGCTTGTAACAGCATCGAAATATCGAAAACTCAACAACTCCAAACATGGTAAATATCCCGATAATTCGTTTAATAATAATTCTTTGTGAGATTTACAACTTTTTTTCCTGAATCTAAATATTCTTTGTGTCCGTTAAATTGATGTTTATTCCCCGCGACACAGGGCATAATGACTTGAAGGCCTCTGTGGCGTAGTGGTTATACAACATGACTCCTACGCAGAGGTCTTGGGTTCGATTCCTGCTCAATGGAAATATTTGTGTGTGTTGTATGATTTGCATTGGTCTGACTATTTCTATTTATAATATGTATGTATTTACAAAAAAAAAATATATATAATATAAATATTCGTTGTTCTGTTACCCATAACACAAGCAGGTTAAGCCTAGCTTACTTTGGGAACAGATGGCGCTGTGTAGCATCTCTACACATCCGTGAATATATTTTTTTGAATTATCTAGTGTGGGAGTTTGTAATGAATAAATAATATTAAAATAACCACCCCGTGACAGACGAAAATATAACAGCGATTAAGGTTAAAGTCAAAGTTTTTAACCTAAGTAATTTATCTGCAAAGTCTTTTAACTCAAAGAATCAACGGGTTGATTCTATCAAGCTTGAATAGTTACTTTACTTTAGATAGGAAGCAAGTTTTATTAAGTACGTAGATCGTTAAATCAATAAAACTGAGGTACTCAGTATTCAAAGGAAGGTACGCTCGAAAATGAACTTCTTTGAAAACTTTATAACTAAAATAGTTTTCTATAATAAGTATAATCATTTCATATTATCCTGGGGTGTCCAGTTATTTATCCGTTTTCTACTAGATTATGGTTTAACAACTTCATCCGCCTTGGTATCTTAAATGTTATTCTACACCCTAAACAACCTATATTCCAAATTTCATCAAATTCCATCCAGTAGTTTTTACGTGAAAGAGTAACAAAGATCCATCCATAGATCTATCCATAGATCCTCACAAACTTTCGCATTTATAATATTAGTAGGATAAGCATACCTACTTGATGAATAAAGACTAAGTAGGTATACATAGAGCAAACTGTTGTAACGTTTGTAGAATAATGTTTTTAACATATTTACCTAATATTAGCAGAACACCTTCAGCCCAGTCAATTATTCTGCACTAAACGGCACTTACAAAAAGTTTATTCACACAAAAACATAATAAGTATATTATGCTAGTTTAGCAACGCTAAACTTATATTAAAGTAGGTACTTAATGTACTATTTTATGTAATAAGTGATTTGTACAATTTAGATGTCAGATTTGTCGACACAAAGATGCATCAATAAGAACTCTATATAACATTGGGCAGGAAAGGCCGTTAATACAGTTGCCATGTAAGATAAAGATCACAGAGATTTAAGGATAATTCTTTAGGGACATGAGAAAATGTAAAGACGCATTAATCTGAGATTAGCCAAGACGGGCTTACAAGGTTTTAACCTAAGAAATCGATAGAACATGCTTACAAAAACGACCTGACGACCCTTGTATCATTATGTTACAATTCATAGCTGGTACGCAGAGATCTCGGGTTCGATTTTCGTTCAATGAAAATCTTTGCGTGCATGAAAATGGTTGCTTCTATTGGTCTTTCCATTGGTTTTTATCGGTGTGTAACAAGCACGTATTTACTAAATTAAACAAAGTAATCTGTTTAAGTAGGTACCTACCCATAGATCAAGCTCTGCTTAGTCTGAGATTAAATGGCGTTGTGTAAATATATGAGAAATATTATCATTCATCATTTCAGTTCATCTTATACAACGTAGTGAGAACACATGAAGCTAACACAATAGTCATTCACGCGGCTAAACGAAAAAGCTAAGCTTCACCAAAATCCTTCGCACTTTTACAGTCCATTATATTCAAATAACCGTCGGATAAATGCAGTTGTAAAGCTGTTAACTCGTTGGTGGACAAAATAAAAAGCATTGTTTTTTTTAGTGTTGTTTGAAAGTACAATCAGCCAGAATGTTCAGATTGCAATAGCTTTATACTTTTTGCTAGGCTATTATTATTCAAGTGATTATTGCACAAGGTGTGTTTGTTTGAAGGAAGCCTATAAACAACAGTCGATCGATGTACCTACATTATAAAATATGATGATTAATATTTCATCATAACAGCCCATTAATGTCCCACTGCAGGAAGGGGCCTCCTCCCGTGACGGAAGAATACTTGGCCTACTAATACCAGGCTGGCCAGATGGATTGGTATAGGGTTTAATTTCAAGTTTTCCTTCTTTTTATTTCGTAAAGATAACATTCACGGATAGTCCCTTAGTCGGTTTTTACAACACCCATGGGATGAGATGGGGTGGTGACATATTGTATTCTCACTCCGTCACCACACGAAGTAATATATTTTTTCTGTTTCAAAATTTTTATTTAAATACAAAAATTATATATTGCAGAGCATAATATCTGGCAGACGGCAGATTAGCATGGCAGCTACATAATTCACGGTTGATTTTCAATTTTCTCTCTTATCTGATTCAGAACGTTATTTATTCATGTAATGGCCTGTAATAATAGTTAACATTATCTGGCTATGTTATGGGGACATTTTGGACGAGAAATGTAATATTACTGGTGATATAAATTTATGTTTTCTGTTACGATATATCTTGTGTAGTTAGTCTACAGTCTAAGCATTAACATAAATATGAGGCTTTAAAGATTATTGCTTGAAGTTAGCTAATGATTTACGTACAGTAGCTTTGCTATAAGGTAGGGAGCCACGTAAAATTAAGGATCAACGACATGGCAAAACTTAAAGAATAATTCGTGAAATAAGGAAAAAATTCAAAACTGGACAATAAGGCTACGTACTACAGTAGTTTTCATTTACCTCTGAATGGTTATTAGTAGATCTATAGTAAATTATTTGCTAGGTTATCCAAAAAGTGATGAATGATCAATAAATATCGCTCTATTACGCGATACAATAAGTGAGATTCCTACCTGCTATCGTTGAATATAACTGCAACCTCTGGGAACAAAGACATTTTCAATTTACTTAAACATAAGAAAATACAACCAGCAGATGTTCCAAATTGTTTATTTTTATCTCGTAGTAATGAGTGCAGGAGTAACGCGGCCACGGGCTAATTGTTGATACGACACGGCACCTGACGCTTCAGAACAGAACATAATGGCTACCTACATGTTTCCTTTTTACTATCTAACTGTATTTTATACGACAGAGGCAGAGGTAAGTTTGAGATACAAATTAAATGTTTATGAGAGAGCTATGGATTAAGGCTTAATTTCAGGGCTATGAACTTAAATTTAGTACACGAATAAATAATAATAAATAAATAAATAATTCTCACACATTCACACAACGTCATCTAGCCCCAAACTAAGCAGAGCTTGTACTATGGGTACCTACTAGAGAACGGATAAAATACATACATATTATAGGTACATAGAAAGAAAATATGGAGAGTAAAAGAAAATCATCATTGTCAGCCAAAACACCTTCACTGTTGGACATATCTGTCCTAGCCTTTGGCAGCTTTACATGTCGTGGAGACATCGTACAGGAGCCTATCATTTTTCTATGAAAAAAAAAACACTACAGATATTTCTTACTACAGACCTTATTCGGACCAGAAATTATCACGTTTAACCAAACTGCTCTTCACTTTTATTAAGGGCCTTTACGCGGCTCACTAGCGCCGCCAATAGAAAAAAAATCATAATTCGCAAATAGGATAAATAATGTAAAATGTTGATAACAAAGTCTTGAGAAAAGGCAATAAAGTATTTGTATAACATACTCTCAACACTTTAAAAGTTTTTGAATTAGGTAAATTTCGCATTCGAAAAAAAAACGGCCGTTTTTGTTTATAATGCAATATTTATTTATTTAAAAATCATTTTAAGTGTTGAGAGTGTGTTATACAAATACTTTATTGCCTTTTCTCAAGACTTTGTTAACAACATTTTACTTTATTTATCCTATTTGCGAATTATGATTTTTTTTCTATTGGCGGCGCTAGTGAGCCCGTTAAACGCTCTTAACATTGTTAATCTAGTTTTGAAAAATATATAAGTAAATATAGAATTTAACTAGATTACTGAGCTAGAATTTTACCTAATTAGGTATTTAAATCATCTTAATAATGAAATTGACTACCTCTTTGGCGTACTGCGGTTATATAACAGGACTGCTACGCAGAGGTCTCGGGTTTGATTCCCGCTCAATACAAATCTTTGTGTGCATGAACATGATTGTTTGCATTGGTCTGGGCGTTTTCTATGTATAATATTATGTATATATTTATAAAAACAAAATTAAGTATGTTTATCCGTTGTCTAGTATCCATAGTACAAGCTCTGCTTAGTGTATGACTAGATGGCGTTGTGTGAATGTATGAGGAATATATTTATATTTAATCTTTACATATACTCGTACCTACAACAAAAATTCTAAAGGAGTACATTGTAAAGAGGACAAACAGAAGAGCTGACAACTAAGTGACGTTAGAATTTTGTTGAATCCTTTGACTAAGTACGTAACAAAGGATCAAAGGAGTACCTACGTTAATTTGCACTTCCAAAAATTATGTCTTTTCTTGTTTGATTAACAGAAGTGTGTAGTAGAATTAAAGTTAGATTAACGCTGTAATGTTGGTACTGTGTAAGAGTAGATACAGACAACCTTTTTAGTAAGAAGCATTTAATTAAAATAGGTTCATTCTTAATTTGAAAAATATTTAAGTAAGTATCACTTTATTATTGTACAATTCACCAATGATAATCATAATCTTTCTACCCCTATGGTATTCGGTTCTTCGCGCTATGTGCCCTGCTTATCGCCACTTAAATCGGGCAACTCATAGCGCTAAACAAAACATAGATAAAACGAATAAAATAATATTAAACATTACATTTACGGTTAAAAAAACTTTTGTATGTATCGACTATTAATTTTATATCAATTTTTTATCAATTCATAGATAAAATTACATTTTAATATCCTACTTACTGTAATAACTATCCTACTTATCTATTAACCTGACATTCCTGACAGCTAACTGATGTAGGTATGAAATAAGACACGCCTATTCATTGATTACTCTACAAATATCTAAGAGGCACCAATGTGTGCCTTCATTATCTTGTTAACAATGATTGGCATATCTTGTTATGTGTATACTGAACCCAAATTAAGATACTACCGAAATCTATCCTTGAAATGTTTGTGCCACCGCAACGTCTAGTAAAACGAATCGTAACTAAATTTATGGTTCGTCGTCCTATCTCGTTTATTTATTTTGGGAAACAAATTGTTGCTGACATAAAAATCTTTACGGCCAGAATTCACTTTGAAGACTTGTTTTGTTTTAAAAAGAAAAACTTAAGTAGGAGCTCGAATTTACTGGCAGCTGTAACTACGAAGCTATTCCTAACAAAACATTGGTCAAGTTTCACGTAGGTGTTAAAACCTTTGTAGATTTAATACTAAGAAAAACCAAACTAGATGTTACAGTGAAAAATTGGCTCTATCACTCAAAGAATAAACGTCAAAGTTGAATGATACCTAGCCATCGATCTTGTAGATTGCGATTCCAACGATCCATCAGCAACAGACTGAATAAACGATGCGATGGTTGAGACCAATCGAATCCTTTTTACATGCTTTTATTTTATTTGGCTAAAATAATTAAACCGTAGATATACGATACTTCCAAATGTACGAAGGTAGTCTTTTATTTTGTATTCGTAAAACACAATGATTTTTAATATCTAGCTTATTTGAAGTGTAATTAGGTAATAATCCTCTTCGTGCTACTTGATTGTAAGAAACGAACGCAGTACAATTAGACAATAGATGATGGAGAATAATTAACTAGGTATGGTTTCAGCGGAAAGGCGGAAAAGGAAAGGCAAATAAGCATTACCATTTTTAGCATGTACCTACTTACCCAAGCATTGTGAGTCTGAAATAAAAGATTTTTTTTTAAATGGTACTAAACAAGTTATTAAAGTGTTCACTGCCTAAAATGGTGGTTACGTATTTATTTTTCGTTTAAGGGAGATTTGAAACCTTTTGGTAAAACCACCACAGCCCGTGTAAAGTAGTAGGTACTTAAAGGTAACAGGAGACAAACAACTCGTCTATAAAAAAAAAGGAATGGAGGAGGCCGAATCTGTTTGCCAGGATCGTGACAAGTGGCGTTCTGTCGTCTCTGCCTACCCCGGACGGAATAAGACGTGAGTTTATGTATGTATAAAAAAAATTGAAACCTTAAGTAACGGGCACCCCGTTATCTTTGCAACAAGAGACTAGAGGACACTGGGAATGGAGAGTATAGTACAAAGCCTATTATTACGTGTTTTAAAATGATTCAATCAATCCGAAGTTTCGTAGTAGATATATACCTACTGTACAAAGCTTTTGTATATACCTATTGTTTCACTTTACAACATGTTTCTCACAGCGCCATCTATTTTACCGAATTGGTAACTAAAGTTGTATCAACTGACGAAGGTTTTAACTAGATAACGTTACCTGTGGCTTTAACTCGTAGCCTCATCAAACTTATTGGATTTGTTTTTCTTGAACGTGGTTTTAATAGTATGATTTTATATAAGAGTAAAAGAGTACTTTTAGCAAATCGGCGTCGCGAGAGGCCACGTGGATAGGGAATAAAACACTGGTCTTGGCCATGGACCTAAACATGTGGAATTCAGCGGGAGAGCTTTGCCCAGCTGTGGCATGATAAAGCCTGACTCTAAAACTAACAATAAAAAATTGTATAAATAATACATAAATAACCTTCACACATTCACACAACGTCATCTAGTCCCAAACTAAGCAGATCTTGTACTATTGGTAGGTACTAGACAACTTTTGTTTGTAAGTACATACATATTATACATAAAAACACTCAGACCGATGCAAACAATCATGTTCATGCACACAAAGATTTGCATCGAGCGGGAATCGAACCCGAGACCTCTGCGTAGCAGCCATGTAATATACCGACTGCGCTACGTAGGATAATTAACTAAGTATAAGTTTATAATAAAATTACCTTAGGTACTCTTCATTATTAGGTACCTAAGTAATTACTAGCTGGTGCACGCGACTTCGTCTGCGTATTTTGACAGAATTAGCATATATTTATATAAATTGTAGCCCGTAGGCTTTCTTTTTTCTTCTGCCAGCAACGCATTTTGACCTACTTTGGCCACATAATGAGGAGGGGTGAAGAGAGCCTTGAAAAACTTATCGTTGTTGGGAACACGGAGGGCAAACGAGCACGTGGACGTTCCCCAACCAGATGGAGCGATCAAGTGAGAGGCCCATCATCAACCACGTTTTGCTCTGTTGCCCGAGACGCGATGAACAGGCACCGGTGGAGGCAGATCATCGAAAGCCGGTGCAAATCATCCACATCCGCTGATGACCACGATCCTCAGTCATGAGGGACCGACTGCAGAGAGAGAGGCTTTCTTTTATAAATTGTAACACGTATGTTATTCTGATGTAGGTATAAGCTATATTATTGTAAAGTTTCATTAAAATCCATTCAGCAGTTTTACGTGAAAGAGTATCGAATATACATCACCTACATACTTTCGCGTTTATAATGTTAGTGGTATTTACGAATGTACTTAATTAGTACTAAGCGACTCTATCTATAGATTAGGCCTAATGAAGTATAAAGAAACGCGTTGAGTTCAACACCACGCGTGTAGGAAACGGATAGGTACATGCCCGATCAGAGACATATAACCCCCCCTAGTACTGCCATCTCTGTAAAATATTTGGAACTAGCTGAGAACAAGGTAAGATCTATTAATTCATCAAACATCACCAATCTAATATATAAACGAAAAGAACTGTTTATTAAGAAAACAATTACAAACATCATCATAATCGTAAAAATGCGATTTAACTATATCCTCATTAATACGCATTCTTTGTCTAACTCACAAATTAATAAATTACTACGTTTAAATGAGGTTCAGTGTGTGCCATCTATCGAACAACAACAAAAATAATGCGATGTTAGTTATTACGCTACATCCATATATAGACTGATACTGCTGGCACTTGGCTTGCCGCAACACAGCCATACACAGCTTGTTTAATTACTAGCGCACCCACACAGCATTGAGGAAGATACTTGGAAGGCAGTCTTTTGAAATAAGAAGATTAAGTTATTTTTTATGTATTTATTATTCATATGAAATTCGTTACTACAATAGCTAATTACTTAACCCATTAGCCAAACTTAGATAAACAAATATTTATTTACCTTTTATATTACCTTTTCTTTTTAAAGTTACGCACTTATGGTGCATTTATATCAGTAGATATAACTGCACCATAAGTGCGTAACTTTTTGGCGATTGATAAAAAAAAATGTATTAACAATTTTTGGGTAACTTTGACAAACAATTATAGGTTATAAAATTAAACCTGACATCAAATATAATCTTGGACCTAATATGCTATAAAAAGATATACCTTTCTTCAAAATTTGCAAAAATAATAATTCATCACGTCTTTAACGTGATGTTTCATTCAAAGTTACCCAAGATGACTGTCGTTTTGATGATTACTCACGAGAACCAACATGTTACTCACGTTTGAAACAAACAGAACAACAATTTACATCTCGCGAGATATATCAAAACTATTTACTATTAAATAAACAATTATATTTGTGGGGTCAAACTTAGGTTTAAGGGTTTAACTAACTAATAACGAAGAGGATAACCTTCACTTTCTATTACTTCTTCTAATCTCGATCTCATTCCATTTACCATATTAGAACAAATGTCACTTAATCGCATTAATTCCCAAGTTCTCGTAACCTCTTCATCTAAATGTTTTTTACTCCTAACTTCACTTGAGTCCCAATTTAGAACCATTTGACCCCACAAATTTTCTATTAAGTTTAAGTCAGGACTTTTCAATGGCCATTCAATTAAGGTTATATCATTTTGCCTAGATAACCACTCCATGACTTGTCTCGACCGGTGCACTGAACTGTTATCTTGAATAAAATAAATTTGTCCTTCTGGATAAACATTGCGCACTGTTGGAATCATCACATCTCTTAAGATTTCCAAGTAACGTTCACCATTTATTCGAGCGCCGACTTCAACAAGCTCTCCAGGGCCTGCTGAAGACATCCATCCCCAATATCCTAGAAAACAAAAGTTTGTTGTTATATCATATTTTACTTAATTAATCGAAATTATTTCATAATCAAGACTGTATAAATATAATATAATTTTAGACTTAACAAAATATCTATACTATTATATAAAGCTGAAGACTTTGTTATTATAATTATATAGATGTAGGTATATAATATACATAATTATATATCTTTATATATAATATATAATTAACCTACACCTATATAATTAATATAAATGTATATAATTAATGTGTAATTTATATATTAATCAATAATAATATTAATATAATATCAATTTATATATATAAAGATATAATTTTTAAAGTAGGTTAACTTACCCAGCGTTAGCCTGCCGCTAGTCCTCAAAGGTAAAACATTTTGAGAGCTGTAGCGTTCGCCTGGTCTTCTCCACAGTATTTTACGCCCATCTTTATCGGACTTAAATGTTTTTTCGTCGGTAAAAATCACTATTTTATTTTCCCAGTCAAAGTTCATATATTGCCTGGCAAATCTTATCCTAGCTTGACGATGAACTTCTGTAAGTTCTATTTTTTTAGCTGGTTTATAATTATGTATCCCAGCTGCATGTAAATGTCTTCGGACAGTGATAAGTGAAATACCATGTCTTATAGCGCTTGATCTGGTGGTCGTGAAAGAATCCACGGTATGACGATCAACAATGTCACGATGACGGTCGGATTCGTTTGTATAGGCAACCGGGCGTGGCCCTGAGCGCTTACGCTTTACTTCACCAGTCTCTTGATAACGTCGAACCCACAAACGAACGGTGTTTCTCTGTAAGGAAATATGTTTTTAAGTTACTGTTCTAAAGGAAAAATAATGTAAACGTATTTTATTTTAGATTACACTTACTTCGACATTTAATTGTCGAGCAATGCTCTTTAAACTTTGGTTTTGTTCCCAAAGAACAATAATTTTCACTTTTAAAAATTCAGTTAATCGAGGCATGATTTAAATATAAAAGTAGTTACTTGCAGCACGTAAGCAGACGAGTAAATAATATTAAGAGACGGATAACTACGAGTATGTTAAACTTACCCTCAATTTTCATAATCAGTCTTTATTATAATAACCACTCAGTTAGTTGGTAATAATTATATGATGGATAATTAGTAAAGTTATCTATAATTTTAGCGAATGACGTAAGTGCATGGTTGACTGATTGGTTTGCAACCCGGCTTTGAAAGTGAAGGTCATGCGTGGGACCCAAGATCAAGTCTGGCGTACGGAATTATAGTTTTTGTAAATTTCTATAAGTAAAGTGAATTTTAGAAATAATAAAAAGGTAATATATTAGAAAAGTGTGCGAATCATAATTATCTTGCAAGATAAAATTTAATGCAAACCTTAATGTTAAATAAATAAACTAAAACAAAAAAAACAAACATTGAATTTACAGAGATGGTCCACCAGCGCCTTTTTTATTTTTAGAAACTATTTTATAGTTTCGAACTAATCTCATAGATGGCGCTACAAGGGGGGGTTAGCCGGGTTAGCCTCATTAAAACGTAGTAATTTATTAATCTGTGAGTTAGACAAAGAACATATAATAATGAGGATATAGTGATATCGCATTTTTACGATTATGATGATGTTTGTTATTGTTTACTTGATAAACAGTTCTTTTGGTTTTCGATGAATCAATAGATCTTACCTTGTTCCCCGCTAGTTCTAAATATTTTACAGAGATGGCAGTACTAGGGGGGGTTATATGTCTCTGATCGGGCATGTACAATTAGGTAGGTTAGGTTAGGTTTTCCGTGTGGTGACGGAGTAAGAATACAATATGTCACCACCCCATCTCATCCCATGGGTGTCGTAAAAACCTATTAATGGACTATCCGTAAATTTTATCTTTACGAAATAAAAAGAAGGAAAACTTGAAATTAAACCCTATGCCAATCCATCTGGACAGCGTGGTATTGGTAGGCCAAGTATCTCTCCGTCCCGGGAGGGGGCCCGTCCCTGCAGTGGGACATTAATGGGCTGTTATCATGATGATGATGATGAGGTAGGTTAGGTACCACAGGTACTTACTAGAAGTAACAACTCAAAACAGTGTTATTAACTCTCTACGTAGCAGCCTCTTACGAGGCCCTATCGATCTACAATGTCCTCACTCACCATTTTATTAATTGTTTTCTTTGGTAAATATGATAAAAACCTCATTATGTAAGATACATAATTACATTTTTGTACTTCGGTACTTTATTTTAATGGTTCAAACGAGGGAATACTAAATTAAGTGGTAGAAGTTTATTAAGATTTTATTAAGTTATTCATTCTAATTAAAATTCTCTACGTGTACCTACGTAAAAATGAGATCTTCTTTTTTAATCCCCGCCGTAGGTTTTTATATCAAGTTATTAAAATTCTTTTTATGAAATATAAAGCTTAAATTTTATGATAAGAGATGACCTCTGGGTAATATTACGGTGCTATAAGTACCTAATAACGTTATAAAAACAAACTCTTATATTTTTAAGAGTCATTGTGATCCATCAATCTTAATAAAATAGAAAGTACCACTTTTAAACACCTTTGTATACTCTACTAAAATGGGGATAAGAAAATCTTCGGTTTTACGAAAACTTTCAAGTAAATATAATAAAGAAGGTTAGATACCTTTTATGGAAGATATTTAAAGGTACACAGATCAATCTGGAGATCTGTAAAAATATAATAAGTAGCTTGTAATGAGCCGCAGTTTTGAATAAAACTGTATCTTAATATTCTGCTTCGTGTATGAAACATTAAGTGCTTACTAATGCTGAAACTTCATCTGCAGTACAAAATAAATAGGTAAACAGCAGGCACACCTGGTTATGTTACACCTTTAATTGATGCTGTGCGTAGTGTAATGTTATGTTCCCAAAGAAGAGTGGGCGATCTAATTAAGAGACCTATCTGAGATGCGGATGCATGATAGAGGCACTCCCTTAAGCTTCTGCTTTCTTCCTTTCATGTGCCTATTAATTTTATCGAAAATTTCAATTTCATATTATTGCACTCCATAATGTTAGTTATACAGATCCTATTAAAATAATGTTAGGTACAATCAGCTGCAAAGAAAGCTAACCCCTTTAGCGCACTGTTCTATTCTTAAAGGGGGTTAGATGTCTCTGCAGCTGACCGTACAATTATGGACCCTGTAGGGCAGGGCATATTATATAGAAATGAGGAAAATGAAATGTAGGTAGGTACCTATCCATAAGAGCTCCCGTATACATTAGGTACGTATTTTTGTATCCATTGTACGAATCGCTTCTTAGAACTAGATATACCGATGCTATTAAAAGATTATCAATGAAATATGTATTTCAAAGAGATATTAATAATTCTTAGAAGAAACTTAATAAGGAACTTACCACGAAGTATCGATTTCTTAAATTTCTGAGATAACCGCCTGAATGCTGGCAGAATATAAAGTAAATACGAACTAAAGCCACTTATCTATAAATTCCTATTGTCATCCATTATCTAACAACGGGAACTCTATTAACTGCGTTATGTCACTGTGTGTTTGATAAATTAGATTTGTTTTTGGTTTTAGTATAAAATAAGTTTTTAATGGAGTAAGATATTAGTTAGGAGGTTTAAGTATTCAGATATAAGTGACTAATCTCAGTCGTCATCGCAGTTAAGAAACTAGGCACTCCCGCATCAGGGATCTTGCACTGATCGGACACAAAGTACCTACACTCAGACCTTAGATAATATGATGCCTCGGATTCGAGTCCACGACTGCGCGGCACAGTCGCGTACACGACTGTGCCAACGAGGCATTTACACGAGCTGACTGAGCTGAGCCGGTTAGGTCCTGTCCTTAATACCTATATAAGTATAAATAATTTGTTCTAAAAGTGAACTTCACTTTAACCAAAATACATCGGTATTAAAAAATCTCTACGTACATTTAAAAAGATATTGTCTCTAGTAATTAACGAGAAGTATGGTCCGATACTTCTCACCGCATTAATCATAGTAATCTGGGAGACGGATAAGCTACGAGTATGTAACGCCCCAGAACATACCACCCAACGCTATTGCCTAGACTGTAGAAATGCCATAAAATGTCCTTACTTTATTCAAGAGTGTACCTAACGGTAAAAAGTGTTTTATTTGTTAACAGGTTCTCGTACAAGACAACGAATAAACCTATACTTTTTTTTGTTTACTTAGGTGCATACATAACACGCCTAGAAAACACCCAGACGAAAGTCATGTTCATTCGCGGAAAGATTTGCATTGAGCGGGAATCGAACACTTAACTTCAGCGCTGAGGTACCTACACTACGCCACAGAGGTCCTTAAATAATAAGTACCTAGGTGACAAGTTAACTCCGGTCAAATCAAAATACATCGGTATTAACTCTCTACGTACATTTATAAAGATATTGTCTGTATAGTAATTAACAAGAGCGGGAACGAGAAGTATGGTCCGATACACCTCACCGCGTTCAATCATAGTAATCTGGGAGACGGATAAGCTATGTAACGCCACAGAATATACCACCCAATGCTATTGCCTAGACTGAAGAAATTACTTTAAATATTTTTATTCTTAAAGAGGTTGAGATAATCATGTAAAAGTCAAGGGAAGAAGCCTTTGCCCATAGGAATGATAGATGCTAACAACAGTAACACGAAAGAGTAGGCACACCATAAAAGAACTATCTTAGTTTTCACTAGAGCTCGATACACTGGCCTGGCAATTAATTTGATAAAACACCCAGTAAAAAAATTAAGCAAGTGAAAATTACGTAACTTATTGTATATTTGTCCGATATTAATATAAAATCATATTATTATCAAGCACACAAGCTATAAAGTATGTACCTAAGTATATTTATTACATACTTTATTATCCAAAGTTGTAGAGGTAGGTATATAAGTAGATACTTACTTCATGTTTTCTTTTGATTGATCAGCCGCATACACTTATTAGTAGTCCTTCACAGGGCCTTAAATGTTTCGTAAATGAGGTTAAATAAAATACGTAAGTTAGTTACCTGTATGTAGGTATAGATACCTACTTTGTCCCTGCTCTTATATCTTGAAAGTATAGAGGGCATTCCAGTAAACAAAATCCACGGGTAATAGGATCCTACTCGTATTTTTAAAATCACAATACCTGAGTCTGTCAACAGAAAGAAAACACATAACGTTTTGAAAATCTAAACATCTTTATTATTAATTCCGTAAAGGTTAATACTCACCTACGCGGTACATTTTTACTTTGTATAAGTAAACCTACTTATAATTTTTTAACTATCAAAAAAGTATCGAAAATGTAATTAACTAATTGTGTTATTTTCAGTGTATCAAAGCAAAAGTGGACCTGGGTGAGTGTTTGTTACAGTAGTGTGCTTCGCACTAACACGCTTTTTCAATATTAGAAGCAAAATCATTGCAAAGAGTTCGATATGTAGGCGTCGCTTCTGCGATATTGTGCATGTGATCGAGAAATTAAAAAAGAAATGCGAACCGAACGGGGTTAGCATGTGGTCGACGTCCCTTACAGTTAACCCTCCAATCTCTATAGGTATCTATCTAGGATAGAGGGTACAATAGACGAGTGCGAGCTGTGTTCAGTGTTCCAGGCCAGTGCATCTTCATCAGTCGCCGCGGCCGCCCCACTCTGCGATACTGCTCACGAATATTAGTGCCTGTGTAAATTATTATATTAAGTCCTTTAGAGGCATTAGAAAAAGTGTTATTGGGCTTTGTGTGATAGTGAGTTTAGTGTTATAGTGGCATGATTTAATTAATAACAAAAATAAATGTAATTTAATACATAATTAATGACACATTTTTTAAAATAAAAAAATAATAAAACAAATAAGATTTAGCTTAATAATTTATTGCATACTACACAGGCTGACGCACAGGTATTAACCGTTCTGCTGGTAACAATTTCACAACACAATCTGTACAGTAGTCAGTGCCAGCATTATCTGTCCACCTTGCACCAAGAAAGCCAGTTTTCTGACAACCAACACACAATGTTTTTGTTTGATACACAGGAGAAGTTTCATCTAAAAGTCTTTGTTCCCGAGCAGTTTTTAGTAAGTCCATTAAAAACTTGTTATTACTTCTTAATTCTGTTGAAGACATAGTGTCAAGAGCTTCCCCACTGTCATATGGGTCCTCCATAGTGACTGGAACATGAAGTTGTGGGAAAAAGGTTGACTTCTTATAGAAAACTGATCTTTTATCTTTAGCTTTAGTTTTAGGCGCTCTACCAGGAATGTGTAAGCCTGCTTTAGCCAACTTAGCAAAATATTTCTGTATCCTGCAAGTAACTTGAAGAGGAGTTCTGGTACCCAAGGCTTGTGCAATTTTTTTGTACCGTCTTGCTTCAATAGGCTCTTCAGGATATATTTCTAACAATTCTTCTAACCTCTTCTGCTCTTCACAGGACCAGAGCTGGTTAAATGTCTCTGGCTTATTATCTGTGAATTTTCTACCCCTTACTTTCATACTAGTGTCCAGATCATCTATATTAGGCTTTGTATCTCTTAAGTCTTCACTGTCAAGTGAGGCATCTATTCCATAGCTACTCCAGTTAATGTTTGGTAGTTCAGGAATAGTTTGTTGTTGAGGAAAATTGTGTGTACCTGCCTTAACTTCCTCAATAAAATTTAAAGGGTCATTTAAGGCTACCGTCTGAGCATGTGACAAGTCCTCAATGTCTTTCAATGCCTTAACTTTTTGTGCCTCTAACTTCACAATATACTTTAAAAGCTCACAATAATCTTTATTTCCACGTAGGGCGAGGTGGTCAGTTTCGAAAGCAAACTCTTCATCAGAATCAGGGTTTTCAAATTCCAAGTTTTCTATATCCATGATTAGAACTGAAACAAACACAAAAATACAATTATACTATGCGATTTTTTAAATACAATTTGAGACAAGATTAAACTAGTATAATATGAATATTACTTCAGGAATAAAATTACCAACTAGTCCAAAGCGGCTCAGTGTTAAAATTAAAAACAAATTAAACAGTGTACAACAAAAAAAATGCAAATCTGAATATAGGAGCTCGTCGCTAGAAGGATGGTCAGGAGGGCGGTAAGTGAAATAGCATTAACTTACTATTTATAACACTTATCTATCACAGTTCTTGTTATTATTTTCACTAAATATTTGTTACGCACAGCACCAGCTGAAATTATAACAAAAACAATGAAATTGAATGACATTAATGACAGTGAGCAAGGATCTGTCAAAAATATTAACTGTCTTGTTGTCTACATAATCTGACAAAAATCAATACAGTTTTTAGAACCGAGAACAAAATTTATTGCCTTCTAACATTGTAATATTTTCTTACTTAAACTACTTCGTAAAATAACTACATAATAATAACTATTGTGATTTCTGTTTGTGTAAATTTAATTAAAGTTATTGTTATGTTTTGAACGCACGTTACAATATTTAGCAAAGCGCCATCTAGCTTTTAACAGTGAAACTACTTCCATAAACTTGCGAGTGTTGTGTTGAACACAGAAGATTGGGGTTTAGAAAACTAGAGGGCAGTAGTGGCTGATCAAAGGGTTTGTCTATGTTGAAGTTGGTTTGCAGCACACTGGTAGATGGCACTACTTGTTATTTCCTTACACTGCCAGTTTTCTTAAAATTATTATAGTAAAGTTTACAACTATAATTTTGTCAGTGAAAATAGTATTTTTATGATTCATAAAAAATATACAAGAAAAATAACATCTGAATACTTAATTCACGCATTATTTATTAATTTACGCAAAGGGGAAAGGGGAATTTTCAAACAGCTACTGCTGAAATAATTACTTTTTACGATTTCCAATCAATCAGACATAATTGTACTATTTGTTGCATAAACTCAATTAAACACATTTTCGACAAGTTTTTGTACTTTTTTTGCTGTTTTGTGTATAGGTACTTACCTACTTATTTTTCATTTTATCACTTTAGTAGAAGATGAGCTTTCTCCAGTAATTGAATGAAACTTGAAGTATCAACACGCACACAGATGGTTTTCAATACGCGCTAGGTAGTCTGCTTACTAAAGCTCTTGGAGCTTTTCTTTTAGTACTTAGGTTGTAGTATGGTTAAATTGAAAGAGGTTTTGTTTAGTAGGTAGGTAAGTACCTAAGGCAGGTGCCTAAGGAAAGAAGGTTCTTTCACTTACGAAAAGAATACATTCATCAAAATTCAATCAGCTGCCTCACTCAAGATTGCGGGTACCTACCTAATTCAATGTTAGATCTTGTAGATATTAGTAGTAAGTTCCTTTTTTCTCAAGTAACTCATAAGCTGTGTCGTGTCTTTGAGACCAGTGACCCGTACCTTTGATAAAGCACCTAAAAATGTACACAAATAGGTTCTCATACTTTTTTTTGTCAAAAGCGACAGGGACAGAGCCTAAATAAATAAGAGACCTTACATATTTCTTTGTCTGTATATAGGTAGGTAGATACCTACATGTAAATTGTTTCTCACAATACTAGATATATCAAGTATCAAAGTACTTACATGCCTACATAAGAAATAAAATTGAAGCAAATATTAGTATTCCATTGTATTCTACTCATACATTTTCCTCATATTTCGTGTGAAGACAAAAATTCCATTATGTATGGCAAATTGGAAGCAGCTCTGTTTGCCACAGTTTTACATGAAATCGAAATCGTGCGAAATATCTTTGAGCTTGATATGAAAATAAGTGTGATGACGTCAGCAGATTCTTTCTATTGCAACATGTGGGTAGACTTCAAAGCTGAATAACAAATTGATTTTGCTCTTTAAGTGATATTCCAAGAAAAGTACCTAAGTATTTTCTATTAACACAAAACTTATCAGCCTTGAGTGACATCTTTGCGTTGTGTTAATTTCTGAGAAAAGGAAAATAGTGAAGCATCAAAGAGTCAGAAAATCACAGAACACTTATACTCAAAAGAAAATACATACATTAGACATCGCGCTTCGTTCCCATGGAGATAGGCAGAGACTATTGACGCAGATTTACAAAACTATTTTTTTTATATGAATATGAAATTCCTCGGAGGCATACAAAGCGGGTGCCATAAAATCATCCCTACGGAACCGGCGTATGTTTTTAGTAGATAGGATCTACCATAAAGTACCTTTACGTGGCAGAACTAGTTGCGTTACCTGAGCCTTTACGACTTCACAGAGTAACTCTTATCACGACATTTTCTTTCACAACTATCGTCGTTGGTTAGTGGACAAATATAATGTAATAATATGAGGGTTGATGTATTATGATGATTTTTGTTAAATTTTTTAAGGTATTTGTGTTGGATCAGTCTAACTAATACAAATCGTCTTGTTTAATTAGTCGTTTTAAAAATTTATCTGCTAGAACAGGTCGCTTCAAGTGAGGGAAACTGGGATTAGAAATACTATGCTAAGGCAGACGTATTACTATGTATAGCGTTGGTTTCGAATTTTACTGCCGGACCTGGCTAAGAACCGTCTTTGAACCTACTTGACCCATCCATCATTTTCTCGTATAGCACGTGCCGAAATACAGCAATTAATTACAGCAAAATAAAATTGATCAAGCAAAAACAAAACCATGACAATTTCATTTGTTGTATGTAATTACATGCACACTAATTTGTACTAGATTAATAAAGATGGGTTAAATGAAACTACAGAAATAATTGCATGCGGTTCCGGCGAAAATGTAATTACTACAAAAATTATATAGCTCAAAATGTTTTTAATTGTGAACACACAGTTATATTTTGTATGCATCATTGGAAGTGATGGAGTAGGGATATTGTAATTGCTGCTGAACTTTTATCGATGGTTCTGTAAAAATGATTAAAAAACAACAATAACTTACAACATTAACAACAAGACCTTACGGTCTGCTGACAGGGCCACTAACCTAAAAAAAAAAAGAAATCTCTTTATTCCGGTGGGGATATTACTGGCTTAATCGCCGGTTCCTGACACTTCCTTTAGTAGTTGATACAAAAGCCATGTTAAGACTTCGGTAACTCGTAAAAAATAGATACTTAGGTTGCTATATTTACCATTAGGCTAAGTAGAGTCAATACGGTAGGCACATTTAAAGATATAAAAAAGTACGAATAGAAAAATCTTGGCTACCGCCAGTTCTTCCTTTCCCTTAATCCTTAAGCTATGTTTCACTTTCCATCAGGCTCCATAAAAAATTGTGTGCCTGAATATTCACACATATTTAGGCACAAATTGAAAGAAAAAAACACAATACAAGTAAATGAAAACCACTTACGGCACATTAAGCTTTAGTTTTGGCTCCTATGCAGGCCAAGCGAAGTAGAAAAATCAATAAAATTTTCTACTAGGTACAGTCACGAGCAATAATATGTACACATTTTCGCATTTTGTAAACCAGTTATCTAAAGTTCTGCCAATCCAAAATTGAAAATTCGAAGATTAATTCAAAACTGTACGGAACCTCTTCTAAATTACGAATTCATTTTGATATTGTAATGTCTATGTGACTGTACGTACTTTTGTTGTCTAGCGGTAAAGCTATTGACCTCTGAACTTAATGTCACAAAAGCTTTAGGTTTAGGTTTTTATCACATTAAGTAAAATTTAAAATTAAAAAAACAGACAAAAATTAAAAATACATTTTTTACTTAAAAACACCTAGATTAATGGAAGACAATCACATAAAACAATTAAGCACATAAATATTTGATTAAGAGAGCCAGGGAATCGACTTCGTCACCGATGTGCAACAGTCGTGCATTATAACCATTATGCTACAGAGTTCTTTAAATTTGAAGGCATAGACCGGAAGAGGTCCATCTAAACATTTTATTTTTTAAACAAGTAGGTAAGTAGGTAATCGTTAGTAATCTGTTTACTCATTGAAAGTTTCGATGTGTTTATTCATTTAACTTGTAGACCGAGTTGCATGTTACGCGCTATCACTTGAAGACATTTATCTACAGTGGCTTAACATAATGATGTTGATATTTCTCTTAGTGGCATTTAAAAAACTCGAAGCAGCGACCCGCCACTAACCCCGAAGTGGATCACGTAGTTCTGAGGTGACCCCGTTTATAGCCTCACCAGCTTTTTGTGAATTTCATATTTATTTACAAACAAATCCTTATGGATTGACCTATTTGGCTTCCGAAATGTGAACTTATATTAAAATACATGTACAGATGGGAGGTAACGAAAAAGGATTTAGTTTTTCGTTTTGTGTTGCCCAATATTTACATATTTGGTAATAAAAAATATGTTGAAAGGCATTATTGGCTCCTTCTATGTGAACTTAAGATAGATTATACTTTGTACATAAAAGTGTATAGGTATAAAAGTGTATATCTACTATACTTATTTCCATTGAGGTTTGTATAATTTCAGTCATTTGCGAATACGTAAAGTAGGTGATGATAAATAATACGTTTTACTATGATAATTTTTAGAAACAATACCATTTGTATCTGATTAGATTCAGTTATAATACCATGCCATAATAATATACCAATTCATTCTTTAAAAAAACGTGCCCCCAAATTTTTCAATTGAGTCTGGGCTCAAAACAATTACTTGTAGATTATTTAAACCCGTTTACTACTACTACCACGGATTGTTACAAAATAGTTAGAGTTATACCAAATGCGAATGTATAATAAATAGTATTAAAGCTCAAATTTGGTTTTATCTCACAACCGGCAGCCACTGTGCGCAATAATGGTTACACATTAATGTTTTAATACCGTATAGTGTGGTTGCATTCACAAACTTTATTTCCATTATTGTGCGGGTTGCCTGTTCTTTTTAATGGCTTATATTTTACTAGTGATATCCCAATGTAGTACTTATTATTATGTATTCCAATATACAACCTACAAATACAAAATATGTGATCACTTATAGTTAGCTTCATAGCCTGAAACCTTTATAAAAAGCCTTGTATCAACCTGTTAACGTACCGCTGCTGGAATAGGCCTCTTACAGTAAAGGAGCCGGTATAAAACTTAGCCTACTAACAGATAGGTACCACTTACTTAGCTGACTAACAGACCTTTTATATCAAGTTTTGACTCATTGGTTTGAAAATGTCTGAAGGTGGTTGTAAGAAAAAAAAAATAAGATTGCCTCAATCTAAACTTATACTACTAATAAGAAAACAAATGAAAGCTCTTTTACATTGAACTTGCTAAAATATAAGTGTAAGAAGTATTCTGTACACTACGTCGGCAATTTTTTTAATGAATAGTATAGACACCTAAAGACCCTAAAGAATATTCCCAGCAATCTACAACCTAAAATAGTTACGTATTACTACAAACAAACCCAAAGTCT
Organism: Schrankia costaestrigalis; assembly: GCA_905475405.1. Classification (NCBI taxonomy): domain Eukaryota; kingdom Metazoa; phylum Arthropoda; class Insecta; order Lepidoptera; family Erebidae; genus Schrankia; species Schrankia costaestrigalis. Next base: position 17,694,672 of record FR997826.1, read on the forward strand.
TAAATTAGTAGCAGCGGGTCAACAGTTCAAGAGCCATTTATAACTAAAATGACGTCACTATTCGATTCTACATTCCCCAGTTTTGGCGATGTTCCGAAAATAACGCGTTCGTTAGCACGACCCGGTAGTACTACATTGTAAACATACTGCATCAAGATCATATAGAATTCTTATGCACAAATAATGGTTCAAGCTCACTGCAACTGCGATTTTTTTTTGTTTTTATGTGTCGCGGGGACTTTTCATCATAACAACCCATTAATGTCCCACTTCAGGGACGGGCCTCCTCCCGTGGCGGAGGGATACTTGGCCTACTAATACCACGCTGGCCAACCGGATTGGTATAGGGTTTAATTTCATTTTTTTTAAGTAAAGATAATATTTACGGATAGTCCATTAGTCGTTTTTTACGACACCCAAGGGATGAGATGAGGTGGTGTCATATTGTATTCTTACTCCGTCACCACACGGAGAACGTAAAAGTTTAGTTAATGGCTAACCTGTTGTAGTAGTAGGTCCTAGTAGGTCTCTGATGTGACTTAACTACTGGGTCAATAATAACATGACGTATAAGTCAACGGGACAGACTTTCTACATACCTTTTGAAGGGGTTATTAGATGGATGTCATGTTCGAGTTTAGTCATGTTCTACACTTGGTCATATTTCTGATTTGGTCATGTTCTGGTTTAGTCATGCTCTTCTACAGTCACAATTACAGTTTGTGTAACTCATATTATGGTTTAGTCATGTTCCAATTTGGTCATGTTAGCCTGTAGTCATGTTCATTTCTTTACAGCTACAAATAACACTAAGCGGGATTTGAATAATGTCAATTCAACCAAGTTTATTTATGTGTTATTTGTTGTCTATCATAGAGTTGTAAAAGTAATTAATTATTATTCAATTAGTCTTAAATCATCTTCTCAATAGGTAAGTAGGTATAACAATTTGTCCAACAACAAAGCTCACTGGAGTGAATCTACTCAGTGTTAGGCAATCACTAAAGTCATTGAATGGTTACGTCAATGCCAGTTCCAATAATTGCAATCTCAATAATGGTGGTCTCTACTTGCTTTGACCGACATCATTGTTTGTATATGATGCGAGACCACAGTGCGGAGAATCATCATAACAGCCCATTAATATTGGGATATTAATGGGGACGGCCCACTGCAGGGACAGGCATCCTCCCATGACGGAGGGATTTCCTTCTAATACCTTCTAATACCACGCTGGCCAGACGGATTGGTTTAGGGTTTAATTTCAAGTTTTCCTTTTTTTTATTTCGTAAAGATAATATTCACGGATAGTCCCTTAGTCGGTTTCTACGACACCCATGGGATGAAATGGGGTGGATTGTATTCTTACTCCGTCACCACACGGAGAGTTAGGCTTTAATGTGTTGGAGATGCAGGTTTTAATAAAAAAAGTTTACCAGAACTTTAGATGCCCTTAGTCTGACTTCGTCTATAATGTAGAATGATTTTAGGTAGATAGATAATCTTGTAAGAACAATTATTTTCCCTTTATGATACTTAAAGGTTACCATTAAAAGAAAGTTTGTCGCTTTAGTTTAAAATAGGGCGGGAAATGTCAAAAGCATTCTAAAAATTTTACAAAGGAGGCCGTTCTCCGTGATTAGTTACCTTCTTAAACTTTGTTAAGCTGACTACGGTCCATAACATGATCTGTGAAGATATCTAAGGAAGAAAGTATTTGAAGAGCCTTCTGAAACAAAGATATAGGTAATAAATATTACTTAGTTTTAAATTGTTTAAAACATTCGTGGGTTTTCATAAAATATCTTAATTAAAATATTAATTTTATTACTAATTAAAGCAAAAAAGTAATAAATAATCCAACGCCACACAACACATTTGCGCCATTCTAATTAAACAATTCAATTAAGAATAAAGCCTACTTTGTTTATACCTATCCAAATATTATGTTTATCCTAAAACGCGTCTTCAGATTTGACATTAACCAATCTTCCTTTTAAGTCGTTTCCACCCTGTCAACCGCAGTGAAGTAGATATATTATAACGATAAAGGCACGTGATGTCATTTTATTCCAAGATTCTACTTCTTAGAATGTTGTATGCCTACTAGGGGGGGCTACGCTCGATATAACAGGCTGTAAACACGTATTTTTGCTGTAGGCATTAGATATACGCAATAGAGATGAGATATTTAAAAAAAATCTAGACAGTAGGGACTTAGTGTGGTAACAAAGACAAAACCGCATTTAGTGACAAATATGTATGACTAAAAGATTATGGCAAGTTAAATATTTATGTTGTAAAAACTTATTAATATTTTCCTCCTGCTCTGTTTGTACGAATAATCTATTTTTTTTATATTTGTGTACGTGACAAGAGTCACGTTAAAGTAAACACATCGATTTAATCATTATTTATTGATGTAGTTACCTACTTTGTTTACTCCTTTACCCTTTTCTTGACGGTGTGCATTGTTATGCACATATGTAGAAATTAAAATCTGCAGAGTTAATTACTAATGAAATAAGTTTATTTTTTCCTTGTGTATAACATCAGTATTCATGATCAAAAATATTATGATGTTCGTGGCTAAACTGAATTAGCAGTAGAAAGCAAAATAGTGAACCGACGCCAGGCGCTTGCGCACCGTAAGATAAATATTATTGTTTTTACTATGTTTTTTGCATTATTGCCCTAATAACTTGCTATTATAATGTAATATATTATATTGCCTATTCGTTTATGCTATTTTTATATATTTATATACGATAAATAGAAACTTATGCAGCCGTTTTTGTGTATGTATCTTTAAATGCACACTGCCCGGGCGTCATGTCTAATGTTTTTTATGGCTATGTACATTTAAAGATACACTGTCCTTTTACCACACTAATATTTATGATACAAAAGTATCTCTGTCTGTTTGTCTTGGACGCTTCCACTAAAAACTGCTAAGCCTATAGTGATGAAATATCGTGTAAAAATAGCTTAAACCCCGGAGAACGATATTATGAGCTTTTCCCGCGGGCATGTTTCCAAATTTCCTTCTCAATGTAGGGTCTCTTTGCATTCTCTACCGCATTTATCACGGGGAGTGCTCTGAGGAGTTGTTTTGGAAATTGCCCGCAGCTAAATTTCTCCACAGAACCACTCGCAATCGACTGTCTTACCATCGTCATCACCTTGATGGTTGGCGGTCATCCACTGTGCGAGTTTCGCGAAACTACCTACCGCGAACAACTGTTTTGTGGAACAAGCTCGCTGCGATGATATTTCCGGACGACTTGGGGAGCTTCAAGAAACGAGCGTACTCCCTTTTAAAAGGTCGGCAACGCATCTGTGATTCCTCTGGTGTTGCGGGTGTCCATAGGAGGCGGTGATCATTTTCCTTTAGGTGACCTGCTGGCTCGTTTGCCTGTTTGTTTAATTTTGTAGCTCATCTTTTGAAGATGAGCTACTACACAATCATGTGCCACACAATCGGTCTGATAGCAGTTCAACACCACCGTTTTACCATCTTCCTTTAAAAATCTCCACCTGTTGTGTGATAGTGATACTGAGATAACAAACACAGGTAATGCTTTAAGATGCTACCATCAACCACCATCAACTTCTGCTGCATCCCCGTTGATTCTATCTCAGTATTCATCATTGCTTTGGCAACCGATTGTGTGGCACATGATTGTGTAGTAGCTCATCTTTTGAAGATGAGCTACTACACAATCATGTGCCACACAATCGGTCTGATAGCAGTTCAACACCACCGTTTTACCATCTTCCTTTAAAAATCTCCACCTGTTGTGTGATAGTGATACTGAGATAACTACCATTACAAACACAGGTAATGCTTTAAGATGCTACCATCAATCACCATCAACTTCTGCTGCATCCCCGTTGATTCTATCTCAGTATTCATCATTGCTTTGGCAACATCCTACTGAAAACTGTCTGCAGTCACCTATTCATCTTCATATAATCCAGTTGATAACCTAGTTTCTCCTCTGGCTGTAACCTCTTAATATGTACTATCTCCGCTAAGTATCAGTATCATGTGTTCATCCAAATAAATTGTTTTTCTTTCTTTCTTTCTTCAAAAAGACCAAGGCTAATTATTCATCATTCTCCTGCTCATAACTCAATTTTATTTGAGGTCGGCGCAGCATGGGTTTCTGCCTCTAGGTCTTCTCCCGCTCACTTTACTCGTTATGATCAGCTTTTCCAGGATATCACCCCTTTTTCTAGCAATGTGCCCAAAAATCTCCAAAATTCTTCGCAGGCAGTGGTGCTGAGCCTCGTCGGTAATCTGTATTCAGTTTCCCAGGTCATAATCTTCAGGGAAATTTATAAATTTATCTCTCGACGAAGTACAATTTTATTATTAATTACATTTATTTTATAATTGATCACCTAATTTTGTTAAATAATGCGAAGTAAAATTACTTTTTTGTTATATTTAAGCAAAAATTGATATTTTTTTATTTAATGTGATTATGGCAATGTGTCTTTAAGGATACGCTCAATTTGGAATGTTATATTTTGTCGACTAGGCAATGTGCATTTATGGATACATTAAAAAAAACTTATTTCGAACTGATATGGATTTTTTTTATTATTTTTCTACCCTTCTTTAGTACCCGTAGAAAACAAATATGCAAAAAAAATAATAAAAATCGAACATAAAATGTCTTGCCAAGAAAAGGGTTAAAAACATTTGAATTTGGAATGTTTAATGGTAATCGTCATTAATGGGCTTCGCCAATGCGAGAGCCTTGCTGTCGTTGCCTACCCAAGACAAAAGTTGTTATAGAAAACACTATATCATCTGAGTACTCCAAAAAGAGATAGAAGATATTATATAAGAATAGAATACCCGTACGTGCAAGCGAGATAGATATAGAGAAATGATATGACTTTAAGAATTTAAGAATAATGCGATGTCTATAGTCTCCTAGCCATACTAATAAAGAGAAACAATTGTGATAGCCATTCCGTTTTCCATAAAAATGTCTATTCTCTAGTAAGTAGGTATACAATCAGGAAGAAATGAGGCGATAGGACAAAGGATAGGTCTCACCCATTTTGTTAGTCTCTCAACACACGTATACACCTTATCTAATGTATTTTTCTCCGCCACCAAAAGCCTTTTACACTACTTGAGGCTAATACAATCTTAAAACTTTGAGAACCAGTATATCTTTAAAGTAAAGAAACACGTGTTTCGGTACAGTAATGCTAGTCGATATTATTTGTTTGTTAGTCGAGAACTAGTTCAATAGAGTCTATAGTCGTTTGAAGTAGAGTGGAGCACGTTTTTAATTTGCAACTGCTAACAGTTTGATCGCTTCAAGATACCTGATGAAGTACCCACATTTTACATTTAACTGGGGTCTTGCTCGGGTTGCGAGCTTTAATGGAAATACCTTTTTAAATTATTGCCTTGAATGAGCAAAAATTTCAATTGTCGCATAGATTTCGTTAAATTGAATGTTTTGTAACGTTTTTTTTGCCATTAAAAATGTCAAGATTGGTGTTTTTGTATTGCATATTTTAAACGAAAGTATTACAAATAAGTTAATGATATAGGTACTTACCTATTGAAGTATTCAAAAGCAAACCAATAAATGTCCTTTTTATGACCTTGAATACTTAATTAGTTTTATGAACAATCAGTCACCCCGGCAAAATGATGGCGGCTTATTAGCATGCTTACTATAGAAACAAAATTAACTGAGCGCGTAATATTTGACAAACTACGAGTATAATAGTACTCGTAGTTTGTCAAATATTACGCGCTCGTTCCCACAAAACGTTCAGTCGATATTAACCGTGTGACAGCGAGTGTGTTGACACAAATCGGATAATTATGTATGAAATACAATTGCACTGCTTTGCTTATGCATAGCGATGAGTATACCTATGTGTGTGGTAAGCAGTAGAGTCTCACGGAAGTCAAAAGCATTATTGGCACCGTCTTGAATCGTTAAACTATTAAACTAACAAGCAATCACTGTAAGGTTTTTCGCAACAGAATTTTTCGCACTAACGTTACATCCCACAAATAAATTATCGATATAATTTAACATCGTACTACTGAATTATCGCGATACTGTGTTCGATATAATATAAAACGGACCAACAACTTTTGCAGAAAAATTGGGAACCCCTACCAACTAGTGTGAATTGTGTAGATTACAGGTTCAATCCCTCGCAAGATTTGTGCGATTGTGTGTGTTATCTAGCAATGACTATATTTATTTTATTAATTTATTTAAAATCATCTAGTTTTATCCAACAGGGATTGTCTGACCAAGACAGTCTAGTCTAAGTTTAGACCAAGTATCCCTCCGTCACGGGAGGAGGCCCGTCCCTACAGTGGGCCATTAAATGGCTGTTATTTTGATGATGATGATGAAAAGTCGCCGCGATACAATAGGCATAAGACTTAACAAGAAATGACCAGCCCTAATGAAACACCCAAACCAGTGTTAACAAACAAGGATACGCATTATGAGGTAATTGAACCAAAATCTTTTCATAACAGTCAGGTTCTAAAATCACAGGATGTCCTCAGATGCAACTATAACATACTTTAATTAATTCGTGACATCGATTCAAATAGCCAACATATTATAAAACTAGGTGCTGTTAAACCTTATACCGATACTTAAATTCTATTAAAAAGGTTCGACTCGCAACAAATGCTGACATGCAAGTAGCGAATAATGAAGATTTAAACATAAAATTTTATTTAATTGACTTAAAAAGGTAACACATAGTTATATAGAAATTGATTTCAAACTAAGCAGAGATAAGCGTCATTAATGGCGTAGTGGTTATATTACATGGCTGCTACGCTGAGGTCTCGGGTTCGATTCCCGCTCAATGCAAATCTTTGTGTGCATGAACATGATTGTTTGCATTGGTCTGAGTGTTTCTATGTCATAAACACACCTCAAGAAAGTCTAGGGATATTTGGTATTTACTTAATTAACTCCAAAATCATTGAAGATAACATACAACATGTTTATATTTTTATAAAGGCAATTTATCAGGCTACAATCAAGAATTAAATAAAAGTATTATTTTTGCGTAAATAATTTTTTATTCAAATAAATAAAAAACTTGGAAATTTAGTAAAACTAACAATGAATGTGTTTCTTAAGCAAAAGTAAAAATAAGCGAAAATTAATCATTTTTTAACTGTAATGTGAGTAATCAGTAGTCAGTACATTCAATAAATCGTAAATAACGGTCCTGCAATGGTTTTTCATGCTTGGATTAAGTTATCCAGGTCTTGGTGCGGTATATTGTTCCAGGTCCGACTAGGATACAAAACAGTAGCCCTTCCATTACAATTTAATGGAGGAAAATTCATCAAAGCCGTATTTTATGGTTTTAAGGTTAGGCGATTGAGTGGTTCAGCATAAAATCGATACGTCGTGCTCCTGCAACCAGCTCGTCATCACTCTCGCTTTATGCGGACGGGTGTTATCGTCCATGAGCTAAAACATTTGGCCCAATTGTAGTCTACGGGGGTAGATTATTAGTACTAGCACCTCGTTAAGTTATTTTTCAGCAGTTCTTCGACCAACACAATTTCCCGTACCAACCATAATTGTTCTATTGTGGTATGAATAGATTTCCTGAGGATGTTGTAGACGGTTATCACAACCAGGAACTCGCCAAGCACGTTCTTTACGTGAATCCGAGTGGAAACCGAACCGGGACTCATGTGTAAACACTACTACAGATCACAGGTTATCTTTGCAGAGCAAATGTTCACGAGCCCAATCTAGTCGTCGTGCGCGATTTGCTCGGCGTATTGCTGGAGTACAAAGCAGTATGCGAGCATAAAGGTGGGCTTCATGCCGACTTTTTCTGACAGTTTGGTCACCTGGAAGAGGCTCCACCAAGAGCTGGAGCCTCTAAACCAGCTGCATGGTAATAACATTTGGCTGTCTTTTCGCGGGAACTTGCAAAAATAGATCATGTCGTTGAGTGGAGATAAACTTTTTGCTGTGGTATCTTTCAAGCACTTCACCAGTAGCATGATAACGTGACCATAACCTTGATTTCATATTTTGTATTGTTCCAATCTCTTCAGCAATACTCAGCTTAGTACCCGCAGCTGGGAGCATGCCTACTGCTCATAGCATTTTCTTTCTGATGAAATGGCGCCCCGCGCCGCTGCTTGATGCACACAATATCATTCATTCGAAATAAACGTTCAAATTGTTATAAAAGTTAAATTTTACACAAAAAAGCAGTCAAAACTTACTGTTGGTTAATGAAATTTTCGAACATGACTACGTTGAAGCCGCGTAAATCTTTAATTTTTAATTTGATTTTTCAAATTCAAATTTAGAATGGTTGAAAAAGGTTAACAAAGCAAGTTTTTATCAAAATAAATAAAGAAAAAACAAAATTACTAACCAAATTTTTTGAGTTTCACAGTTTATACAAAATATCCCTAGACTTTGTTGAGGTGTGTATATATATGTATGTTTTTACAAAAAAAAACTATTTAAGTATGTTTATCCATTGTCTAGTACCCATAGTACAAGCTTTGCTTAGTTTGGGACTAGATGATGTTGTGTGAATGTGTTAGGAATATTTATATTAATATAGAGAGAGGGATACTTGACCTACAGATAGCATGTTAAACAGAGGTGCTAATGTTTTCATTTAGTTTGAAGTTTTCTTTATTTACTGTTTGGTAAGAAGTAGCGTCATTTTATGACAACCACAGGATCTTACTTCGAAGCCACGCAAACATCGATAAATATACGTATTTTTTTCACTATAGGTACACATAAGAGTAAAAGACATATCAAAACAGCAATGTTTATGAACATAAATAAATTCTGACCCTATGACTACTGCTTACCATTATGACATAAAATCGTCAACGTGTAAAAAATAACCACGTGCTACACACTTATCAAAATTTAATCTTACAAGTGAGTTTAATCATCACATCAACTACTCTGATTTTATGTTACAGTTTCGATAAACTTATGACTGGCCTTGATTTATGAACGTTGAAAAGTTCAATTTAGAAGTTTGTGCATGGAGGCACGTTAACCCAACTCGAATACGCTATAAGTAAGTAAATAATAGTGGGACAGCCGACGCAGCGTTGTCCAATGTAGACGTTCTACGGCCGTAGTACATGGCCCCGGCTCAGTCGAAGGCTAGCGCTCCAAGCGACAAGACTCCGCTCGGCGTTCTCTCGCCCGTGCGTACCGGCGGGAAACTTCCATACAAACATCCCGACGTCTTTCCTCATCTATAACCTCCAATATTATATCAAACATAAGTGCATACTATAATAAAATCAGTTATTTTCCACTTGCCTCCGGTTTCAGAAAGTTATAGCGATACTACCTTTTCGCGTGATGTAACGACTTTGCCCCATTTACTAATGCGATTGTTTCTCCGTGTAAGACTTATTACTCGTCGACTGATATATACTTCGTGATTAACTTTTTTGGTGAAGTGTCGCATCCCTAATGTCATGGGAGGAGACTGACAAAGTTTTAATTGTGCCGGTGAATACTTAATTTCCTGTCTCCGCTATCGGACGTGAGATCCGTCCTTTGTCAAATTAATCAGAAACTTTGTCTGAAGAAAGTGTACATAAAAATAAAGTTTTATAAGTTTGCAATATATATTATAGGAGACTGGTATCGTGTAATAAATTGTCTGAGTGCTTAGTGTGAGACTGGGAGGTGCAGTTTTAATGCATTAGTAAGGCAACATTGTGGACTAGTGTCACGTACGTTTGTAGTGGGTTTAAGTCGTTAAGTGTCTGTAGTAACGGTCGTATCCAGCAATAAAGGAGAGTATTGGTTAGGTTCAGAATGTTGTAAAGTTAGTTGTTTATGTGTGAAGTGTTGTGGGGCGTGAGTGGGGGCGGATGGTGTGCGATGGTGGCGCCATGTTGTGCCTGGAGTCGCTGATGGCGCGGTGGCGCGAGCGCACGGACCGGGAAGGGGAGCGCCGGGCTCGCTCGCGGAGTCTCTGCTCCTCAGGCGCTGACGGCAGCCTGTTGCAGTTGTTGCACAGGAGAGCTAGCAGTGCTATGTAAGTGCTGTTCCAGTAATGGTTTAAATTGTCTAACTTCTTCGTTTCCTTGGTTACACGATGCCAGCCCAAAATTCAGCTAGGTACTCGTATAGCACTATCCGTGGCATCTCAAGGATTGATGATTTGAATTGTTATGCACCGCATTGTGCTACGTTTTAGGACAAGTTTTTTATAGTAATGGATTAAATGATTTACCACATATTTTCTCTAAACATGAAAAGTGTAAATAAATAAGCTATTGATTGAATCTCTTTCGTTTCACGAATATGATGAGCTGTGTTAATGAACTTCTGGCCGCGCGCTTATGTAAACGTTTCTATTAATCTGCCTTTTACAAATACTTAGATATTGACTTGTCCTCGACAGCGAAATTCTCCTCGTGGATAACGTAACTTTTTATACAAAGCTTACCAGATGAGTAACCATAGCATTTTATACTTACGATCTTATTTTGCAGTGTCCGCTCTACGTGTTTTCTTCCTCACTGCATATATAATAACTATAGCGCTTCTCGTAAATTCACCTCTTTGCCGCACACTGTCTGGCGCTTCAATGTGACCCGTTATTTATTTCTTTTATTTTTTCTGTATAAAAACACAACCTTCTGGACACGGATCAAACCCTGTGTAGCGGGGACTTTTACAGAAATTAAATTAACGGACATACAGAACAAGATAATAATTTAGGAGATCACTATAATTATCTTGCGTGAATTCCACCCCAAGACCTCGTGCTTGCAGCCGCTTACACAACAGCTTTACCACCGCGTCAGTCATCACTACATAGTATAAGGCAAAGTCGCTGCCGCTGTTCGTCCGTCTCAAGCGGTTTTTTAATAGATAGAATGTCTCAAGAGGAAGGTTTATAAAAAATAAAAAAAAAATAAAAAAATAAAAATAAAAATGTTTATTTTCAGATAACTACGCAATCCATAATTTGTTAGTAAACTTACATCTAATTTTGTTAGTACTTATACTCTATTAGTGACAAATTTATATTTATTAAGTTGCCAACAAGCTGACAATTTCCGCTTTCGGCTATTTCCCTCAGAACACTGTTATCGCTCCCCCGTATTCGGCGCAACAACGAACCTGCTTTCTTGCGTAAAAGGGCACCAAAACTATCCACGCCTGCATGTGCAAACATGGCTGAGGCGCTACAAAAACGTGGCAACTTTAACAGTGCTCTGAAGGCATTGTTGTATTGGACCCGCAGGGCGCTAATCGATTTTTTCGTATAGTCTGCCCACAGACTACTCGAGTACAAGGACGTGCAGAATGCTTTAAATAGAGTAATCTTTACTGCACTTGAGCAACGTACAAATCTGCGAGCCAACATGTTTGCCCTAACCGATAGCGCCCTGCGTTCCCTTTCAATATCAACATCATCTTTTAAATCGTCGGTAATAAAATGCCCAAGATATTTAAATTGATTCACTCTCTTAAGAGGTTGACCATTTAGTTTTAGTGAAGGTACAACTGTTGGACACTTTTTACCTGCCTTAAATACCATGTACTCGCTCTTCTTGTCATTATACAGTAAGCCGTGCAAACCTGCATAAGACTCACAAATTTTTAAGAGCTTTCTGAGCGCGCTGACTGAGGGGGCCAGCAGCACGGCGTCATCAGCATACCAGATATTGTTGACGCATACTTTGCCAATATGACAACCGACACGTGCGCTGCTGAGCTCCTCAATCAGCTGATTAATATATAAGTTAAAGAGGCCAGGCGAAGTTAGCCCCCCCTGCCTCACCCCACATTCCGTCTTGTATGGCTCAGAAAACTCCTCCGCCCATCTTACAAGATTCACCTGACTCTCATACCAATACTTAAACATTACAAGTAGGTCTCCTGGCAAACCAGTCCTATGCAGCTTATTCCAGAGGAGGTCATATGAGACAAGATCAAAAGCTCTTGAGAGGTCCAGGAAACATGCGTATACCGGAGTACGCCTGTCCGTATAGTATTTCACCGTGTGCTTTAAACTCATTATTGCGGTTTCCGTGGATAATCCACGTCTAAATCCATGTTGACCGTCATGTAGAGTTAAAACATTTTCTAACTGAGAATAAAGCACACGATCAAACACCTTTGCGATTACTGTCGCTAGAGAAATTGGCCTATAATTCGACTTGTCTGATATGTCCCCAGTTTTATTTTTAATGATTGGAACAACTATAGTGTTCATCATTTCATCAGGCAAGTAGGAATGAGCTAAGCACATATTAAATAACAGAGCCAATACTCTCGGAAGGTGAATACCAGCATGCTTTAGATGTTCGATGCTGAGATCGTCATGACCGGGCGACCTTCCTTTGCTCATCGTTTTTATAATGCCATCAATAGCTTTAATAAGTGTAGTAAGGTGGCCCGTTCGCGGAACACCAGCACCGATCACCCCTTTTGACAGACCTAGAGGAGACTTTACAGTAAAATGATCTTTAAAAACATCCGCTATACTCTTTGGATCATTAACACCTTCCACGCTCAAAGGGAGGCCAGGTCTAACATTCATGGTATTGGTAGATTTCCAAAAACGACCGAAATCACCCCTGGAATGCAGAGAAGCCAGGGCATCCATTTCAATTTGTTCACGATTATTTTGACACCATTTAAGCCTACTCTTAAATACTTTTCGACTAGCAACCATCTCTTCATACAAAGATCCACAGGTAGGTCTCCCGAACCACGTCCACATAAGAAATTTAGACTTGGCCTCCCTGTGAGCACTTGAAACATATTGATTCCATCCCTTTACTGGTTTCTTACGCCGTTTAATTACCGGGTAAGTCTCACTGGCGGCTGTCGACAGTTTAGTTATAATATCGTTATAAAATGCATCTACAATTTTTCGATGTGAATAATCCTCACAAAAATCAAAACAACATTGAGAAAACATTTCAGGAAAATCTAATAATTTTAATTGTTGATTACATATTTCCATGTAGCTATTTATTTGTTTATCAGTTCTAAACCCCCACTTTACACTATTAAATTTATAATTGCTTTGCATTGTTTTACATTTACTAAGTTTTAAGTTACAAGTAGTTACAAGAGGAAAATGGTCAGACCAGTATGAGTCATATAACACCTTTGAGTCTACTATTAATTCCCATGCGGCCTCCGTGACCACACAGTGGTCTAACCACCTCCCACACCCATGAGCATCACTAATATAACTATAGGTTCCTGAATTTAAACCTAGCTTTTTAATATCACTACATACCCATTTTTCTTCACAACAAAAGTCAGTTAATTCATTATAAAATGACTCATATGACTTATATGTATAATACATGCATACATTACATTACATTATATGTATAATACTCATATGACTTATATGTATAATACATGCATCACTGACTTATATGTATAATACATGCATAATATTGCACCCGTGTGAAGTCGGCCCCGGTTTCTAGTAATTTATATAAAACAATGACGAAGCCATTTTGAAAAACTGAAATTCGCGTGGCATATTCCCCAGTGGCGCGCATCCCTTAGCCCGCTGTCTGTATTATAATGACTTTACATAAACTTTTACTCGTATAGACGTAATAAATAGAAGGTTTTAAATTATCGACTTATGCTGCGGTTACACAGAGGTGCAACTTTAAAAGAGGATTTATTTTGAAAAAGATAACTTCAGTAGCCTATAAAAATAATTTTATGGTTTTTATCGAATATTTTAACAAAAGATGCAAAGAATAACCAATATGTTAAAGTATGTAAATAAATAGATGGTGTCCTATTACAAGGGGTTTGACATAATCTACAGTACGCCATGTAAACCTTTAGAAAGCTGTTTTCATTAATTAGACTAAGTTACTCTTACATACAGTCTAACACGCATGTGGTATCGTGCTTCACACGCATACTATAACTAAAAATAAACTCGTTAAACTTATTTCAGGACTGAGACATAAACGGCCTTATTACAAAATACGGTCTAACTATAAACCACGATTTATTACGTCACAAAACCACTGTTTTTGAAATTTGTTATTGCAAAATCAGTCTTAACGCTAAAGTGTTAAAACTGATTTTGGATTAACAAATTTATGATTTTGTTTTTGTTAATACAAAATCAGTTTTAACACTTTAGCGTTAAGACTGATTTTGCAATAACAAATTTCAAAAACAGTGGTTTTGTGACGTAATAAATCGTGGTTTATAGTTAGACCGTATTCTGTAATAAGGCCGCTAAAGTCTAATGCATTCTAAATATTATATCTTTGTATTCGTAACTGATGATGGAATAAGAAAACATGGTGTTCCTACACGTTCCTATCCCATGGGTGTATTTAAGCCGACTAAGGAAAAGTTTGTGGATATCTACGAAAACAAAAGAAAATAAATGTAATAAAACCTTTGGTTAGTTTTTCTGCATCACAGAAGGAGGTCGGTACCTGCAGTGAAACATTAAACTGTTGAAACCACATTTATTTATATACAGGATGCATATACAAACTTTTATTCCGTGTGGTGACGGAGTAAGAATACAATATGTCACCACCCCATCTCATCCTATGGGTGTCGTACAAATCGATTATGGGACTATCAGTGAATATTATGTGTTCTTTGTGTCCGTTAATTCATGTTTGTAAAAGGTCCCTGCGACACAGGGCATGATCCCTAGTGCGGGAGTTGTCTTTTAAAAAGAAAAGAAAGAAAAAAAGAATTATCTTTACGAAATAAAAAGAAGGAAAACTTGAAATTAAAGCCTATACCAATCCGTCTGGCCAGCGTGGTATTAATAGGCCAACTATTCCTCCGTCACGGGAGGAGGCTCGTCCTTGCAGTGGGACATTAATGGGCTGTTATGATGATAATATGCAAACTTTACTGTCATACTGATAGTATCATCGACTAGCCAAAGCCCACGATATGTCTGCGTATTTTGGACAATATCTTTGACGTATAAGCAATATTTAATGTAAAATTTCATTAAAATCCATTCAGTAGATTAAAAATGAAAGAGTAACAAACATCCATATTAGACATCTTTGTACAAATACTATACTACCTACTGCTATACTATTACTTAGTTGCACTGTAAATATCTGCATTAGTTAAACTTGGCAACATTTTATTCTAGCAAATCAGGTCGATTGTGTCAGTTTAATTTACTAAAAGAGGTCGTATGCGACACCGTTCGCGTAAAAGACACATCTCATTTAGCTATTTCCTCATTAATTTCCACACAAAGTCTATTTTGACTGTTTACGTTTAAAGGGTAAATAGTTTGTGTGAGCTTTTTATATTAGTAGCCGCTAGTACTACAATGGTTAGGATAGGTCCACTTCATATAATGAGTTCAAACATTTTGGCACACAATTCATAGTTTATATTAGGTACTCTGTAGGTGAATTTATCTCAGCATAACTTTTAATTGCTTACTAGGTATAATTTGATGGCCGTTGGAGAAACGTGTCCTAGAGTGGAGACCGCGACTCTCGGCACACGTAGTGTAGGACGCCCCCCTGCTAGGTGGACTGACGAACTCAAAAAGGTCTCTGGCTCGGACTGGATGCGGAAGGCGCAGGACCGTGTTGTGTTGCGCGTGAGGCATAATATGTCTAGCAGTGGACTGCAATAGGCTAGTTGATTGATTGATTGATAGGTATAGTTTATCTAACTCGTAAAAAATTGTTGGCATAGTGTAATTTGTACTGACAGCACTTGCCACAACAACATTTTGGTAATTTTTTTTAAATTTCTTTAAGGAACAAGAATTCAGAAACGCTTCCCCACTGCTACCGCTACGGCATTGATTGATACATTCATATAATTGGCTCAAACCACTTTTACAAAACTCAAATAGATATAAGATCTGGTTCAATTTAAATCTGCTCGTATTGTAGACTATAATTAATACTATAGTGTGACCACAGGAGCTGTGCACCCCCTGAGGTATGCGCGGCGAGGTGGGGGACGAATAAAAAATAGGTGTCCGTTATGGTAGCATACACGTGATAGTTCTGATAGAAAGGGAACTTTTCATTTGATAAATTCTTTATGTAAAAATAATGCGTGAAATTCTGACTGAATTAGTGTAGGTAAATGCTTTATGCGAATTCACAGTGGAATATGTCAAAAATCCATGTTAATTTATGTTCATAGTACTGGTACAGATAATATGCTCACAAGTGATTTGAATATCTCGAGAACTACAAATTATAGGTACAGTAATTCTGATAATAAAGTAGAAATGTAACCGTGAAATAACGCCTGTGTAACACTTTATTTAAGGTTTAATATCTCTTTATTCTTAAAAAGAATTTTACAATTCACTTACTTAAGAATCATTAACTTAAATATTAAGCGTAATAAAAACAAAATGTACTTATAACTAATATCCTTTTTTAAATGTAGGTAATTATACAATGTCTTGTTCTGCAGAGCAACTTGAACACATATCACAACTATTTTTAGGTACCCACACAACCATTAAACAAAATATTGAAACACAGATATGATTCACTAGATGCGACATGAGTGACATTAATATTTAATTTGTTTTTTATTTTTGTTTGTTGATTTTTATTTATATATGTATTTTTTTTTTGTTCAAAGAGGTGTGTGTTCACCTAGAAGCCAGTATGACTTAAGTAAAGGTATATAATACTATAGTAATTTCATTTATATTAGTAAATGTAACAAAATTAAATACTTTACACTTTAACATGCCTACGCAACTTGTAAATAAACATGAATTATAATACAATACTCACACTCTGCACACCATACTTCTTGTTATATGTTTGTATTCAATATATAATATACATAACACACATTCACACACACACACACACACACACACACACACACATACATAATACACATACACACACACACACATACACACATATACATACACACATTTCATACAATACAAAATTCAATATTACCGGAGATATTAACGGTTCTTAGGGGCCGGGCTGGAATTATTTCATTACGCTATAATATTAAAACTAAAACAACTATTTTTCTTAAATGTAGGTACAGTCTGTCTATAAAGTCCTGACAAAAAATTAAACAAACAAACAAACAAAAAATAATTTATTCACGTAAAATATAACGATACCGCTTGTGAAAGTCGTTTTATAGTGATCACATAATATGCTTGTCTAACTTAACGGCTAAGTTTACTGAGGGTTCGGAACACGACCATGTCAGAGAAGACACCCACAAGAAACTCTGCTGGGTTCCTATCGCTCTTTTGATGATCACTTCACAAATATTATTTTATTTAGTAAACAGGACAATTCAGATCCAAGCATTTTTATCGTTTAAGTAATCCTTTATACTATAATATGATTTCGATATTAACTTATGTTTATTAAAAGATTTAAATTTATTGACTGAAAATTCTTTAACTTCCCTAGGGAGCTTATTATAAAAACGAATACCATTACCAGCGAAAGAATTACTTATTTTATGAAGCCTAGTGTGGAGAACAGCAGGTTTATTTTTATTTCTAGTGTTAACATTATGTATATCACTCATTTTTTGATATTTGTTAATATTTTTGTGTACGTTCATTAAATTATCAAATATTTACATACTAGCAAGGCACAGTCATAATCTTAATTATTTTAAATTTATCTCTAAGAGACTCTCTCGGGCCCATATTATATATATAACGTATCGCTCTTTTTTGCAAAACAAATATTGTGTTAATATCAGCCGCACTACCCCATAACAGAATACCATACGACATTATGCTATGAAAATAACTAAAATAAACTAGCCTAGCTGTGTCTATATCTGTTGACTGACGTATTTTTTTAATGCGTATGCTGCTGAAGAAAGCCTACCTGACAACTTTTCATTATGGGGGCCCCATTATAATTTACTGTCTAAAGTAATGCCTAGAAATACTGTAGTGTTAATTATTTCTAGTTCCTCATCATTGATCTTAAGGATTGGTTTTATATCAAGAACGTTTGGAATGGTAAATTTTATGCATTTTGTCTTTGTTTTATTTAGAGACAAATTATTTGAACTGAACCAATAAACGCAGGTTGTTGTCAATTTAGTCGGTTTAGTTATCAATATCAACCGTAATATAGACATAAAGCAATTCATTCAAATTGGGATTACTCATTGTTTACATTGTTTTTCGTAAGTCAGTATTAGTTTATTGTAGATTAATGAACTAATAAAAATCACAAATTTGACGACTTTATAGACATATCTGTAATATATTACATTTACTTAGTTAATCACAATGTAACCCAAATATACTCATATTTTATTAAAAATATGCAGGTGATAAATAAGAACTCACCCCTTACTCATAAACGCCTCTTAAATTTATTCACTGTTTGGCGAGATTATTATTTGTAAAATCAAACTTCAATCAAACCAAACAAAACCGTAAGAATTTGAGGTAATCAATTAACTAAAATTTAAGAGGCGTTTATGAGTAAGGGGGTAATTTGTATATCTGATTTCTAATTCCTCATCATTTATCTTAACAATTGGATTTTTTTGAATTTTTATTTATGCAGAGTTTTTTGGCATAGTAACCAACTCGATATAGCTCTTGTGTATGCTACCATAACGGACAACTACCTGCCGTCACGAGTTTTGACAGCAGTGTCATAACAATTTGAACATTATATATTTCTTTAAGAATTTCATGTTCTTAGAGTGTTTGATACATTCCGCTAGATGTCATTTTTCTCAAAGTTACATTATAAAAACACAAATAATGTTCCTATTTACCCTTAAAACCATACAATAATGTAAATACTTTCTTGTAGTTTTTAAAAATGACTGTCTTTTAATAGAAAACTGGTACATCCGCTCGTGTAGCGACCCGTACCAGCCAAATAACTTAAGTATATTGCGTCAGATGTCGCTAGTAGCTACATCATAGACTGTTTATTCTATACCAGTATATAACATGTACTCTATATGTCCACCCCCCTCTCGCCGCGCGCATACCTCAGGAGGTGCACAGCTCCTGTGGTCACACTATAACATTATTATTTTTCCGTTATAATAACAGCAATTTCAAAGATATATATAGATATATGAGATAGTTGGATTATATAATTTAACGTTAGTGGGTGTCGGATCATTTTTATAAAACGATGTGTATTTATCAGTGAAACCGACCCCGGGGAATAGATACGTTGTATAAATCACTTCCTATTAATCTTGAATGTGCCTCACTAAAGTTTGGTCCACTTCGATAAATGCGGTCTTATTTTACAGTAACGTCTATCATTATCAGTGTCGTCTCTGCCTACCCCGGACGGGATAAGGCGTGAGTTTATGTATGTATGTCTATCATTAGGAGAATGTATAAAATCAAGGAGTATTATTTCAATATTACAATAATTCTTCGTGGCATCTCGGCAACATACAAATTTGATTTTCTTAGAATTTTGATAGCTGTTCGAAACACGATATCAAAACAGACATTTTGTTCCAAGAAATGTACTTACTGTCTTCTGTGATCAGCAGGAGTTTAATTTAATTTAAATAAAAATTGCCTTCACAATCTTGACGAAAAAATATCTTAAATAATTTAAATGGATGTTGTCCTTTTAGTTTTTGCGTTCTTATAATACTTCATACAATGTTTAGTAAAATTTGCAACAATTTACAAGAGAAAATGCTTCACTTATAACATTATCTCGGCTGTTTAAATCCGTCTTTTAGTCTAAGGCAAGGAAAAATAGGGCTAGTTTTTGAACTCAAACTTGATTGCTAGTATGTACTCGTACTTATCTAAATCAATCGACGTTGAAAATCAGATATTAAACACTACTTTGCCTAGGTTCCATTCCTCATTTTATTAATAAAAATAACTCTTACTTTAGAGATTATGGCCTGAGTCACGGATACTTTACTGAAAACTATTTGGTATAAAAATCTTCTAAACTTAAGATAATTATTATTAGGTCAATCAAAAAATAATTTTAAAACGAATTGGTACCTATTAAATTTGGTATATCGTCAATAGTCAAACTACGGGAATTTGTCCTTTAGAAGTTCAGATACCGGATAACAATGTTCGTAGTCTCACACAGTTCTAACATAAAGATCAAATTGAACTATACTAAAACGATCGTCGATACAAACAAACATAGAAGTCATGTTATTCGCCAATCTGTTACTTGTTAGAGGAAAACCCTCGCATGAAGGCTTTTCCGGGTATACCTATTGAATTTTGTACTATTGTATCATTTGCTTATCTCTGCGAGCATAGTAATAGCGATGTGGCGAAATAGGTCAATAGGGTGGCCCAATGTTGCGCCTTATTTGGCTCAACTGATAAACTTTACTTGTTTCAAATAGGATCAGGAAGTTAAGAATTAAATTAAAATATGGTGTATTCTGCAATCGAGACTGAGACTGAGATCGATTATGCTGGAGACAGCAGATATGTTTGATCAAGGTTTATACTGCTCAAAAGTCGTTTGACAGTATTAAACAATCTCCTAATTAACTATGAATATCTATACATATGTACTAAGTATAAAAAAGTCGTTCTTCCTGTCCCTTTGTATTCTTTAGTCTTTAAAACTACGCAACGGATTTTGATGCGGTTTTTTTTTAATAAAAAGAGTGTTTCAAGAGGAAGTTTTATATGTATAACATTTGCATCATATAATAAAGAAACCCAAATAAATTTAGAGATTTCTAATTTAACTGTCTAATGATGCTGTACTTACACATTCTTTATGGACATTACGTAGAAGATGCCCGTGCGGAGCCGGGCCAGGTCGCTAGTTGAATATAATTCGACGCATGACATCCAAACTGTGCCCGTAGTACCCTTTAATCATTTTTCTTCTTTTCGTAGTCAGTAATGAATATTATTTACCTCTATTGATCCGTAACAGAACAGAAATGTTAAGACAAAAATATTTTCATCACGGCCAGAATATTGTAAGATTTTAAATTTCAGTTTGAACATAGTTTTTAAAACAAAAATTAATAATTGTTGTGAAACTTTAGGATAATTGCCCTTTATTAAGACGTAAAACCTTTTACTACTACCCTCTTTGGACTCAACCTTGATAATAAACTTAGATTTAGATTACTCTCAATAAATCTATAAGCCTTATACTACAGGCAAAAAAAGGCTGGTTAAAAACAAAACATTACTGAAACCATTTACACAAATACTAGAACCCTTAATACACAGTTTAGTTTGGTTTCTTTATTTTTCAACATAAGGTTACAAAATAACAACTTAGTGACTTCAGGACACAGGTTTCATACTAATAATATTTCTTGTAATACTGAGTAAATAAGACTATAACTTAAACAAACGGTACATATACTATTACCCAATTATAATAGATATCCATTAAGCGATGAAAACAAACCATATTTATTACAATGGTGTTCCAGTTCATTTCTGTGCAAATTAGGTCATTTCGGCAATGAGATGCAGCTTTTGCGGCGAACAAAACACGACTAGAGTTCAACGAAGGAAAATAAACGCTGACCTGCGTTTGCCCCTTTTTCTAATCAGATAATTATTTGAATAAACAGTCCATATAAGATAACGCACTACTGTTCATATGTTTGAATAAAACATTAAACTTTGACAATGAGTAAACGGGTCAAAGGCGGTTTGGACACATTTTTTTTGTTTTTGTCGGAGGGAAATCCTCATGGAATACCTTCGTCCCGGGGTATGTGAAAGAGTTTTTCAACTCAGTGTTTTGTCTGTCACGTAGGCTAAGGGTCGCAAGAAACCATAGTTATACGTACGCCAAGGTGTAAAGAGGCGAATTTTAGAATTTGGAAGCCTTATTTATTAACTTTTTACGGCAATAACAAAGGCTACAAAGAGTAGAGCTTAAAAAATATTTCTCCGAATGTGTAATTTTTATTTGTTCTCTTTAACCCTTCATTTTTGTAGCGGGTTCCATGAAATTTAAATGTTGAACCTCATCGAATGATATGCTTTAGGTTTTACTACGTTCAGTTAGTCTAGGCTTTTAGGAGTCATAGTTCTAGCTTATTCTAGAAAAAGAAATCTTTATAAAAAATATTAATTATGTATAATACTATTATAAACGGGTCTTACTCGCGGTATATACTATATCCTAGATACTGGTACTGTCCCTCCGCGACCACGGCCCTTGCAAGTCGGCCGAAACGTCGGAGAAAAACCTAGGTATTTATCTTACCAGTATCTAGGATATAGTATATACTGCGAGTAAGACCCGTTTATAATAGTATTATGTATACAAATCGCGATAGTTTAAAATCTATTATTAATTATGTAGGTAATCTTCAGCAAGCCTCTATCCATCAGTACTGGAAGCTCGGAAGGGATATTTTACAAGCTTATTATGATGAGTCATAAAATTATTGACACTTACATTATGTCGTCGAAGGTTAGAGTTCTATTACCAAATCGTAAAATCCCACCTAGCTTTTATAGCACTTAAGATAATTTGTAATGACTGGGTCAAATTATTCAGATTCTGTTAAAAAATATGATTAAACCTTGCTACCTGAGCGTCAAACCCAATGAGGCTATAATAACAAAGTATAAAACAATAAATCAGTAAACATCTAGATGGTACAACTATTTCAGTTATGGCTACAGCGAGAGGAAATTAACATCTCAAGATGTAAAATAAATATTTTTATTAAATAAATGTTTTTATGAAAGAAAACAATCAAAATTGAAAATCTCCAAGCACCCCATCATTTTATACAAAACAAAATTTAAAAAGAGGCTCAATATTATCTTATAAATCAATGTCAACCCAACCTTGTTGATGTTTAATTAGAATTCTTTACCCCAAGCCTAATAAAGATGCGTAAAAAAACATTAAAAATGAAGACAAAAGACCGTCCTTGACCCAAGCCTTTGTAAGAATCTATTAAGAAAAAAAACTCTATCTGCTAATCAACATTACAACCACAGTCAATTGCACTTGGTAACCTTTTATATTTTAAACTCTATTGACGGCTGAATCTTTTGTGCTCTAAGAAGTATCTAACTTCAAAAAGTCTGATCTAGATATTTATTTGCTCTAGTACTCGTTTCAATAGAGTATTCGTTACTTGTGAATCTTTAAATTCAATTTTTTATTGCTTATCCACAAGTTTTTACCATAATGTTTTTTTAGTGTGATAGAAATTACCAATCGACGTCAACTAAACTATTCTGCCATTCGATCAATTACGTCGATTGACGATCGATCAATTGGACAAATAACACCCTTTTAATATTACTTTATTACACATTGTTTTATTTAAAAACACAAAACCTCAACGTCATATGTCTTCCAGATACTCCGCGCCATACATACTTTAAGTATGTAAGCTTCATTACTACAAAAGCGCGTACATCACAGTAAGCACATAATGTATAGTTTTGTTGACATTTTAAATCTATTACTTCCAAGACAAACACTAAACTGTAATTCACTGAACATAACTATAATTAAAAGCTAAGAGTAAGGGTCAGGCCATAAAATCTGGTTAGACGACACATTTAGGGTCACAGAATTAGTTTTGGGCCGTTTGTAAGCTTCAGTCTTAATAATATTGCTGAAGATACAATAATATATTAACTTTAAAACTTTCGTGTTTCATTATAACTTATTATTAATAAATACACGATTAATTGTGGTAAATACTGAATTATTTACCTTTGAGGCTCTCGACGTTTCGACCAGGTTGCACCAGCCATGGTCACGAGATGACAATAACATGTATCATAGCAGCTCATGAAGCTCGGGTGTACTCCGGAGGGAAATTTGGCCTAAAGATACCACTCTGGTTAGACGAATTGGTATTGTATTTTATGTTAAGTTTTCAGTTCTGTGTCGATCTATAATTTTAATTGTAGCTTCAATTTTAAGTAAACGACGATTTCAAACAATTTGTAATAAATTTTATGAAATAAAGTATTTTGAAATTTGAAATTTGAAATTTAGAACGAGATAATATATGTAGGTGATACTCTGTACTATTATTGTAAGAATAGTTAACCATATTAAAGATATTTCAATCAACTAGCCTATTGCAGTCCACTGCTGGACATAGGCCTCTCCCAATACGCGCCACAGAACTCGGTCCTGCACCTTCCGCATCCAGTCCGATCCAGAGACCTTTTTTTTTTATATGATGGGAGGCAAACGAGCCAGCAGGTCACCTGATGGTAAATGATCACCGCCGCCCATGGACACCCGCAACACCAGAGGAATCACAGGTGCGTTGCCGACCTTTTAAAAGGGAAGTAAAGGGAGGGGGAATGGGCTACCGGACCTAAAGATATTTATGATCCATCTATTCCTGCTCTTCAATTGCCACGCTGCTGTGGAGTCTCCGTGTGTTAGAATAAAACTTGACCTTCAATATAAGATTCCAACAGTATAACATGGTGATCGCGTACCGGAAGACCATGAAGGCAAATCTCTCACGCGGTGCGACATATGGCCAAAATTGTATTCTCAATGTCATGTTTATGTGATGGTGTAGTCAAACATGTACAGATAGCGCGCGAGTTGAATGCAGAGCTTAGGAATGCGGTAGTGCTGTGACCTAATTATAAATTATTAATTGACATTCATATCGATAAATTTAAACAATGTTCTAAGTTTAATTTTATTTAGTACACTAGGTTAACATGGTGAAAAAAAACAATATCATAATTATCACATGTTTTAATAATCATTTCACAAAATTGAATAAAAAAATAACACGGGAACTTCAGTATTACTATTAACACAATAACACGGCAAACGTACAATAGTTGACAACAACAAGGATGGCACAGCACTACACTGCAGGCGCGTGAGGTGGGGCGTGCGGATAGCGGGGGGAGATGCTCCCGCCCTTTACCTCAGACCCCGACTGCATTCAACTCGCGCGCTATCTGTAGGTATTGTTGCTCTGTCATCACTTGAAGATATATCAACAGGCCTTCTTTCTTCAAATATTTAAAGATGAACAACATACGTAAACAAATATTCTATATCATTTCAATTCAAATAAACTTCCATCTTTTATTATTATTGAACAAGAATTTATAACTTTTTCAATAAAGAATTATACAAAACGATAACGATTAACGCAATACTGTATTTGTGGTAGCTGAATTAGAGTCTTGTTTTGAGTTGTAAATGGAAGGCTCAAGAACCACTCTAAGACTACATCCCAGACAAATAGCTAATAGTTCAGTTCAAGATACGTCTACTAAACAGAAAGTGATTCCGTTTTATGTTTACGATCATTGGAAGTTTACCTCGTTTCACTATATATAGTGTAACAAGCAACCAAACTATTTTCAATATAACTTTACCTATAAATCAGACGATTGGGTACATCTTTGGTTGTACTAATGCTGTCTTTGTGAGTAACATCCTTGCTTTATACAGTAGGCATTGAATAGGATAGTTTGTGATTTAATTTCCTGTTAGGACGGAGTGCTTTCAGTATCTGTCGTTTTTGTATATTGTATATTAAGGTTAAAAGTTTGATGAGTGTAGTGTAGGTATATGCAAACACATATTTAACTCCTTGTAATGTCCATCTCCTGTAAGTCCAAGGAGTTAAAAGAAAATTAAAGTGCTATTAATAATTTAAATAACTGTTTATGTAATTATTGTTTTTGTATCTACAAAAACAATAATAAAATGAAAATGTTTAATTTTTTTGTTATTTATTGTATGTGTAAGTATCACTTTATTGCATAGGGTAAAACCTGTAACAATCAGTCAGGGAGAAATCAACAGTATACCTATTGACCTTTATTCATTGATATTATGAAATTCAGATAATAAAAAGTTTGCTTTTATAAGCGGAAACTTTTAGTAGAGCTAATTTAATAGTTTGTTACTAAAATAATAATTCAGCAAAAACGGATAGTTAGAAAAGCTAACAAAAGCGTTGGAGTAAAACCTGAAAAATAGGTATTGAAACAAAAACCGTTGCCAATCTTTTTTGTTAGTAAAAGCTCATACTGGGACGCTTTAAAGAAGATATTATAAGTTTATTGTTTCACCTATTCCTCCGATTACCGATCGAGTAATCCGTGTGGTGACGTAGTAAGAATACAATATGTCACTACCCCATCTCATCCCATCGGTGTCGTAAAAACCGACTAAGGGACTATCGGTAAATATTATCTTTACGAAACAAAAATAAGGAAAACTTGAAATAAAACCATATACCAATCCGTCTGTCCAGCGTGGTATTAGTTTGTCAAGTATCCCTCCGTCACGGGAGGAGGCCCGTCCCTGCAGTGGGACATTAATGGGCTGTTATGATGAAGCCGCTGCCGTGCACGAGGTTGGTGCAAAATAATTACTACTTGTGTTATCATAAAATCATCGTCTTAGTTGAGCTCATCAATTGACGACCTCTGTGGCGTAGTGGTTATATTACATGGCTGCTACGCAGAGGTCTTGGGTTCGATTCCCGCTCAATGCAAATCTTTGTGTGTATGAACATGATTGTTTGCATTAGGGTGAGTGTTTCTATGTATAATATGTATTTTGTTACAAAAAAAGTATTTATGTATGTTTATCCGTTCTCTTGTATTCATAGTACAAGCTCTGCTTAGTTTGGGACTAGATGACGTTGTGTGAATGTGTAAGGAAAAAATAATGTCCCATTGTATTTTGAACGAGAATACACAGATTGGTCAGACTTGCTGGCCAGATAGTATTTTGTGTTAGTCCTTTTCTAGGTAAGTATCCCAAACAGCTTGAGTACGTAAGTACCCCGACACGCTCGTATTAGATAGAATAACCTAATGTATTCTTAAGCTAACCCATCATTCACTGACATACCAAAATGTGCAATAATTAGATTAATATATATTTAATTGATCAAAAATCGTGCATACTGCATGTATATTCATCATAACAGCCCATTAATGTCCCACTGCAGGGACGGGCCTCCTTCCATGACGGAGAGATACTGGCCTACTAATACCACACTGGCCAGACGGATTGGTATAGGGTTTAATTTCAAGTTTTCCTTCTTTCTATGTAAAGATAATATTCACAGTTAGTCCCTTAGTCGATTTCTACGACACCAATGGGATGAGATGGGGTGGTGACATATCGTATTCTTACTCCGTCACCACACAGATGTGCAATAATTAGATTAATATATTATATTTAATTGATTAAAAATCTTGCATACTGCATGTATATTGTATACTCTAAACTAATTAGCACTCGAGACAATACCCTGTGATTGAATAGCAATTGTCTCTCATTAATTGAAATATACATAATTATGTATGTCACATACGTATCCTGTTTTAATTTAACAAAATATGCAAGAGTATGGGAAACAATTATATAACGCAATACTGTATTTCATAACAGCTCATTAATGTCCCACTGCAAGGACGGGCCTCCTCCCGTGACGGAGGGATACTTGGCCTACTAATACCACACTGGCCAGACGGATTGGTATAGGGTTTAATTTCAAGTTTTCCTTCTGTTAATTACGTAAAGAAAAACCGACTAAGGGACTATCCGTGAATATTAATTCACGGATAGTCCCTTAGTCGGTTTTTACGACACCCATGGGATGAGATGGGGTGGTGACATATTGTATTCTTACTCCGTCACCACACGGATGTGCACGGTAAATGTGCAATAATTAGATTAATATAAATTTAATTAATCAAAAATCTTGCATACTGCATGTATATTGTAATTATACTCTAAACTAATTAGCGCTCGAGATTGTCTCGACCCTGTGATTGAATAGCAATTGTCTCTCATTAATTGAAATATATGTCACTTACGTATCCTGTTTTAATTTAATAAAATATGCAAGAGTTTGGGAAACAATTATATAACGCAATACTGTATTTGTGGTAGCTGAATTAGAGTCTTGTTTTGAGTTGTAAATGGAAGGCTCAAGAACCACTCTAAGACTACATCCCAGACAAATAGCTAATAGTTCAGTTCAAGATACGTCTACTAAACAGAAAGTGATTCCGTTTTATGTTTACGATCATTGGAAGTTTACCTCGTTTCACTATATATAGTGTAACAAGCAACCAAACTATTTTCAATATAACTTTACCTATAAATCAGACGATTGGGTACATCTTTGGTTGTACTAATGCTGTCTTTGTGAGTAACATCCTTGCTTTATACAGTAGGCATTGAATAGGATAGTTTGTGATTTAATTTCCTGTTAGGACGGAGTGCTTTCAGTATCTGTCGTTTTTGTATATTGTATATTAAGGTTAAAAGTTTGATGAGTGTAGTGTAGGTATATGCAAACACATATTTAACTCCTTGTAATGTCCATCTCCTGTAAGTCCAAGGAGTTAAAAGAAAATTAAAGTGCTATTAATAATTTAAATAACTGTTTATGTAATTATTGTTTTTGTATCTACAAAAACAATAATAAAATGAAAATGTTTAATTTTTTTGTTATTTATTGTATGTGTAAGTATCACTTTATTGCATAGGGTAAAACCTGTAACAATCAGTCAGGGAGAAATCAACAGTATACCTATTGACCTTTATTCATTGATATTATGAAATTCAGATAATAAAAAGTTTGCTTTTATAAGCGGAAACTTTTAGTAGAGCTAATTTAATAGTTTGTTACTAAAATAATAATTCAGCAAAAACGGATAGTTAGAAAAGCTAACAAAAGCGTTGGAGTAAAACCTGAAAAATAGGTATTGAAACAAAAACCGTTGCCAATCTTTTTTGTTAGTAAAAGCTCATACTGGGACGCTTTAAAGAAGATATTATAAGTTTATTGTTTCACCTATTCCTCCGATTACCGATCGAGTAATCCGTGTGGTGACGTAGTAAGAATACAATATGTCACTACCCCATCTCATCCCATCGGTGTCGTAAAAACCGACTAAGGGACTATCGGTAAATATTATCTTTACGAAACAAAAATAAGGAAAACTTGAAATAAAACCATATACCAATCCGTCTGTCCAGCGTGGTATTAGTTTGTCAAGTATCCCTCCGTCACGGGAGGAGGCCCGTCCCTGCAGTGGGACATTAATGGGCTGTTATGATGAAGCCGCTGCCGTGCACGAGGTTGGTGCAAAATAATTACTACTTGTGTTATCATAAAATCATCGTCTTAGTTGAGCTCATCAATTGACGACCTCTGTGGCGTAGTGGTTATATTACATGGCTGCTACGCAGAGGTCTTGGGTTCGATTCCCGCTCAATGCAAATCTTTGTGTGTATGAACATGATTGTTTGCATTAGGGTGAGTGTTTCTATGTATAATATGTATTTTGTTACAAAAAAAGTATTTATGTATGTTTATCCGTTCTCTTGTATTCATAGTACAAGCTCTGCTTAGTTTGGGACTAGATGACGTTGTGTGAATGTGTAAGGAAAAAATAATGTCCCATTGTATTTTGAACGAGAATACACAGATTGGTCAGACTTGCTGGCCAGATAGTATTTTGTGTTAGTCCTTTTCTAGGTAAGTATCCCAAACAGCTTGAGTACGTAAGTACCCCGACACGCTCGTATTAGATAGAATAACCTAATGTATTCTTAAGCTAACCCATCATTCACTGACATACCAAAATGTGCAATAATTAGATTAATATATATTTAATTGATCAAAAATCGTGCATACTGCATGTATATTCATCATAACAGCCCATTAATGTCCCACTGCAGGGACGGGCCTCCTTCCATGACGGAGAGATACTGGCCTACTAATACCACACTGGCCAGACGGATTGGTATAGGGTTTAATTTCAAGTTTTCCTTCTTTCTATGTAAAGATAATATTCACAGTTAGTCCCTTAGTCGATTTCTACGACACCAATGGGATGAGATGGGGTGGTGACATATCGTATTCTTACTCCGTCACCACACAGATGTGCAATAATTAGATTAATATATTATATTTAATTGATTAAAAATCTTGCATACTGCATGTATATTGTATACTCTAAACTAATTAGCACTCGAGACAATACCCTGTGATTGAATAGCAATTGTCTCTCATTAATTGAAATATACATAATTATGTATGTCACATACGTATCCTGTTTTAATTTAACAAAATATGCAAGAGTATGGGAAACAATTATATAACGCAATACTGTATTTCATAACAGCTCATTAATGTCCCACTGCAAGGACGGGCCTCCTCCCGTGACGGAGGGATACTTGGCCTACTAATACCACACTGGCCAGACGGATTGGTATAGGGTTTAATTTCAAGTTTTCCTTCTGTTAATTACGTAAAGAAAAACCGACTAAGGGACTATCCGTGAATATTAATTCACGGATAGTCCCTTAGTCGGTTTTTACGACACCCATGGGATGAGATGGGGTGGTGACATATTGTATTCTTACTCCGTCACCACACGGATGTGCACGGTAAATGTGCAATAATTAGATTAATATAAATTTAATTAATCAAAAATCTTGCATACTGCATGTATATTGTAATTATACTCTAAACTAATTAGCGCTCGAGATTGTCTCGACCCTGTGATTGAATAGCAATTGTCTCTCATTAATTGAAATATATGTCACTTACGTATCCTGTTTTAATTTAATAAAATATGCAAGAGTTTGGGAAACAATTATATAACGCAATACTGTATTTGTGGTAGCTGAATTAGAGTCTTGTTTTGAGTTGTAAATGGAAGGCTCAAGAACCACTCTAAGACTACATCCCAGACAAATAGCTAATAGTTCAGTTCAAGATACGTCTACTAAACAGAAAGTGATTCCGTTTTATGTTTACGATCATTGGAAGTTTACCTCGTTTCACTATATATAGTGTAACAAGCAACCAAACTATTTTCAATATAACTTTACCTATAAATCAGACGATTGGGTACATCTTTGGTTGTACTAATGCTGTCTTTGTGAGTAACATCCTTGCTTTATACAGTAGGCATTGAATAGGATAGTTTGTGATTTAATTTCCTGTTAGGACGGAGTGCTTTCAGTATCTGTCGTTTTTGTATATTGTATATTAAGGTTAAAAGTTTGATGAGTGTAGTGTAGGTATATGCAAACACATATTTAACTCCTTGTAATGTCCATCTCCTGTAAGTCCAAGGAGTTAAAAGAAAATTAAAGTGCTATTAATAATTTAAATAACTGTTTATGTAATTATTGTTTTTGTATCTACAAAAACAATAATAAAATGAAAATGTTTAATTTTTTTGTTATTTATTGTATGTGTAAGTATCACTTTATTGCATAGGGTAAAACCTGTAACAATCAGTCAGGGAGAAATCAATCAATAAACTCACATGATTTTGGTTTCCATCGCCCTAACTCTCTTTTAAAATTTTGTTTGTTATTGGAGAGACTCTATTAATTCTCTGTACTGTTACTTTCTTAACTACACATGTGACGTAAAAAAAGTATGAGTTCTAGGAAAGTCCAATTGATTCTCACCTCTATTACTTCCCCGACTACACGTATGACAAAACAGCAAAGAAGTTTGACGTTATAGCGACTAAATTTCACACGAAACGACTAAGATCTTAGATAAATAATGTAAGTAAATTAATGTAAATTCTTAAGAGAAATAAAGATCTTTGACGATAAAACAAATTCTTTATACATTTTCAGCGACCATGAAAGATCAACAAATGCGTACAGTATACCTATTGACCTTTATTCATTGAATCAGCAATACCCCTCGAGGAACAGACAGATACGTCTATATGCTAATCATGGGTCTGTCATGCATTGCTTCTCTCTATACCCTTTGGGACTATCGGTAATACAAATATAGTAGGTAGTGGTGTAGGTAATAGTGTTGTAGTTGATATGATATATAAATATTTGGTGTGATTGACTTTCTAAGAGAATCTTTGGCTCTTTTATAGATAGAAAGATAGATAGATAGATAATTCTTTATTGCACACCAACTTACATAAATACCGTTTAGGTACTTCTAAATTATTTTGTTACTATGGTTTGTGGATTTTTTATTTGATTTCTAATCCAATATTTATGCTGTACTTAAATTATTTTTAATTTTGCACTAGGACTCGAGATCTGTATTGCAGGGTCTTTTAGAGACACGAAATTAATGGACGCAAAAGACGATGATTTTATGATAACACAAGTAGTAATTATTTTGCACCAACCTCGTGCACGGCAGCGGCTTCATCATAACAGCCCATTAATGTCCCACTGCAGGGACGGGCCTCCTCCCGTGACGGAGGGATACTTGACAAACTAATACCACGCTGGACAGACGGATTGGTATATGGTTTTATTTCAAGTTTTCCTTATTTTTGTTTCGTAAAGATAATATTTACCGATAGTCCCTTAGTCGGTTTTTACGACACCGATGGGATGAGATGGGGTAGTGACATATTGTATTCTTACTACGTCACCACACGGATTACTCGATCGGTAATCGGAGGAATAGGTGAAACAATAAACTTATAATATCTTCTTTAAAGCGTCCCAGTATGAGCTTTTACTAACAAAAAAGATTGGCAACGGTTTTTGTTTCAATACCTATTTTTCAGGTTTTACTCCAACGCTTTTGTTAGCTTTTCTAACTATCCGTTTTTGCTGAATTATTATTTTAGTAACAAACTATTAAATTAGCTCTACTAAAAGTTTCCGCTTATAAAAGCAAACTTTTTATTATCTGAATTTCATAATATTACTTTAACTTGTAAAGTCAACTCCCATTTCTTTTATCATAACAGCCCATTAATGTCCCACTGCAAGGACGGGCCTCCTTCTGTGACGGAGGGATACTTGGCCTACTAATACCACGCGGGCCAAACGGATTGGTATAAGGTTTAATTTCAAGTTTTCCTTCTTTTTTACTTCGTAAAGATAATATTTACGGTTAGTCCTTTAGTCGGTTTTTACGACACCCATACTCCGTCACCACACGGACGTTTCTTTACACCACCGTTTCTTCACAGACAAGTATTAAAAAGATAATATGTAACTACATCTAGGCATAGAAAAAATTTGATTTCTTTGATTTTTTTGAGATCTTGACGACCTCTGTGGCGTAGTGGTTATATAACATGATAGCTACGCAGGGGTCTCGGGTTCGATTCCTGCTCAATGCAAATCTTTGTGTTCATCAACATGATTGTTTGTATTAGTCTGGGTGTTTTCTATGTATATTATGTATGTATTTACAAAAGAAAAAAAAGTATTTAAGTATGTTTATTCATTGTCTAGTATAAACTAGTACAAGCTTTGCTTAGTTTGGGACTAGATGGTGTTGTGTGAATGTGTGAGGAATATTTAATATTTATTTAAGGATCGCGATAATTAGTTTTGTAGGACGTAAATCTAAGACACGGTGACCACAGTAGATTAAGTAACACTTAATATTTCTTCGATAATTAATATTTTTTATTAAGTAATATTTTTTGCCTATAATCCTACTTGTATATTCAAAAAGCGACGTTGACTTTCATGATTGGTTTTTAAGAAATATTATTAAAACTGACTACCTCGCTAAGTATTAACACTTTACAAGTTATAGAATTTTCAACCTTAAGCCCTTTGTTTAAATGCCATTTTCCTTTCCTAGCTAATTAATTCATAGGTTACTTAAAATGCTAATATATGGGCCACAAGTAAGTATTTGTAATGCAAATGGGAATATTTGACTACGTTCTTGGTATAAAAAAGTAAACAACTGA
Organism: Schrankia costaestrigalis; assembly: GCA_905475405.1. Classification (NCBI taxonomy): domain Eukaryota; kingdom Metazoa; phylum Arthropoda; class Insecta; order Lepidoptera; family Erebidae; genus Schrankia; species Schrankia costaestrigalis. Next base: position 17,728,398 of record FR997826.1, read on the forward strand.
CGTAGCTTTTACGTAGCATCGTAGAGGCTCTACGAAGTCTACGATATCTCGTAGACATAAATTTTATTTTGTTTCACACTCTGTGTTATAACAGAATAAAAGATTTTATTCAGTATGCTGCTACTTGTGCAAGGAAGTGGCGGCAAATGCATATTTTAGTGTAGTAACAACCAGAGCTAGCGTTTTATGTGTACAGTTTGAAGATTATGTTATGTTACCTGAATTGTTTAGTTAAACTATTTTAAATAAAATGTATTTCAAGTGGTTTGGTGAAAAAAACACGAAATTCATCATCTTCTTTTCATATATTTTTTTTTACCTATGAAGCTTAGGTAGGTATAACTACTGGACGTATAATGCAGCCTATAAGCGTATAGTGCAGAGACGTGGGTTCTAGTCCCGCCTCGAGTACCAATTTTTTCCATTGTCTTTCTTCTTTTTGGATCTTCTTTTCAGTTTTTTAGTGTCCTACTACATCGACGCACCTCTTTAATATTTGGAGGTAAACTTAGCCAAAAGTATCCTACAGGCTAGCCTGATTTTACTTTTATTGCCAAAATCCTACAGATGGGTCTGTTAGGTTCTGGCAATATTTTCATTGTTTATATTTTAGACTGTACCGCGAATATTATCTTTACGAAATAAAAAGAAGAAAAACTTGAAATTAAACCCTATACCAATCTGTCTGGCCAGAGTGGTATTAGTAGGCCAAGTATCCCTCCGTTACGGGAAAAGGCCCGTCCCTGCAGTGGGACATTAATGGGCTGTTATGATGACTGTACCTTTAACTTCATGTTACATACATACCTCTAACACGCACACATTGTTATCGCAATACTGACTGTAGTTCCAAAATTAGCCGCTATGTCGCTAGTGTACTACGGTTACAAACTCAATAAAAGAGTAATAAAGAATGCATTTGTCTTTGTAAGTGATTAATAGGTCAGAGGCGGTAGTCAAACAGCGGCCATTTAATTTCCTTAAAGTTTGGCAAGAATTAATTTGCTACAACGTTATTTTTATCGCCGCCTTAAGGGAAAGCAATGAAGTATTTAAAATATTTGTTTTTTTTTTCTAAGAATTTTTATTTTCTCATAAAATCTTTTGATTAAGTTATATTTATAACAAAGTACAGTAAATACCTCTAAAAAATAAATTGATATCTATGGTAAAAATGTAATGTTTTGTTCCTAATAACTAATTTTGCTCTTGAGAACATCCAAATTTCAAAATTCAATTTTTTTTTAAATTTCAAAATACTTTATTTCATAAAATTTATCACAAGTTGTTTCAAATCGTCTTTTACAATTTACTTGAAAATTAAGCTACAGTTAAAACTATAGATCGACACAGACAAACGCCACTGCACTCAAAAAAACATTCTATGAGTGAACAAGTAATGTTTTCATTGCCGATAACTAGTTTGGTCTTAGGTATTATTTTGCAGGGTTATTTTTTGGCTACCAGCCAACAGATAATAATTGCTAGAGTTGAGTAATGAACATACTCTTATATTTTCATGTTGAACAAAGTTAACACGAGCGCGCGTATGTTTATAACCAGGAGTTATATTTTATGGGATACGATACGTAGTCACAATGAAATCTATATTCTGTTTTATGAGGCCACATCCTTTGTTAGTTTCTTCATTCTATGGTGTATGTTCTAGTGGTGACGGGTTCATTTAATTCTGTTTGTCCCTATACCGAGTAAAAGAGCAAGAGACATTAAGGCATAGTCATCATCAAAGCTTTTAAGAGACCCCCACATTAGCGTCCTTAAGAGCATCGACGTTATGTCAGCGTCCGCGCAACGTTCACCGAACGTCACGCTCGGCATTCGGCAGCTGGCCGGGCGCTGGCGTCGCGCGGCGGGTGAAAATTGCGCGGACACAGGCATGACGACGACGCTAGACGCTAATATGGGACGTCTCTAATTATTAATAAGATGAAATTTCTTTGCAGTTAACTGAGTACTTTTAAACAAATTTTCATGCCGCACCTAGCTCATACTCTTAAAACTATACCAAAATATTAACGCTTGCCAGTTGGTATAGGCGACATCGTGTACGTTACGTCCTATCGCCGTATTAGGTTATATACCTATTTAAATATGTAACAGTGAACAACATATTATTATGAAATATCATGAAATTTAATTATGCTACGCCCTAATTTCTGTCGAACCATTTTAATAACACAACATGCAAATTTCATCGAATTTACACCAAGCATTTCATTATAGCGAACAATATCAAATATTTTATGGAATCACAAAATGTTTTACACATTTTCCCTAAAAGTTATTCATCATAATAATAGCCTATTAATATCCAATGACCGGAAAAGTCCTTCTCCAGGAAACGGTGGGAACTTTACGTACTACTTAACTGTGCCACCATAGCAAGATGAATTTTTAGGTAATGGGATCTTGGTTAAATAAAAACACTAGTTGTAATACTAAGATACACGTTTATTGTTCGGTCTGCGACTGTACACAATGTATTACGAAATATTCGGTAAAATTTGCTAGCCTACTGATACATAAGGTTCTGCTGTAGAAACTTTTCTCCACTAACTACTCAAGGGATGACGTTTCTAAATTTTGATTTCGACGAAATATCTGTAATAGTTTCAATCATATTGACTTTTCACAGGGTGGAACGACGAGTTTGATATTTGAAGGAGGCCCATGTACAGTAGCGGACGTCCATTGGCTAATACTATAATATTATAAATGGGAAAGAGTGTCTGTCTGTTTGTCTTCCTTTCACGGCAAAACGGAGCGAGGAATTGACGTGATTTTTAGGTAGAGATAGTTAAAGGAATGGAGAGTAACATAGGCTACTTTTTGCCCCTTTCTAATCCCCAACTTCCCAAAAATGGGGAGTGAAATTCTGTTCCGAGTTCTCTTCTGTGCCTAGGAAAGAGGAACAGTACTACGCCGAATTTAAGGCGAGCGATCCCGCGGGCAAAAGCTATTATCTTAATTATGATTCAATTACTCAGTTTAACAACACCATGAAATGAACATGTACCATACAGATGTATTTTGTACACCATATAAATTCCAAAAAAAATTGTACCGTTCCGAAAATTTACAATGTCATGATTTTGTGACCGTCAGTTTGAGCCTAGATAAAGTGCAGAGAGTAGTTGGATGCAGGTCAATCTAATTACCGGAACTAGTCCACAACAGGCACATGTACCCAATAATTTATTACCTATGTAACACAACAATGTATTACGAAATTTTCGGTAAAATTTGCTAGCCTACTGATACATAAGGATCTGCTGTACTGACTTTTCTTCACTAACTACGCAATGGATGACGTTTCTTTCGTCAGACACGCTTATAGGTATCTTGTTACATTAGTTTAAAGTCATTTCATGACTACAATTCCGTTGTCTTTAATCCTGGACTGTTTGCTCACGCGACGCTTTCAGTGTGTCGAGATGATTAAAAAAAACCTATTCTCCTTTTTCTTTACATTTTCGTAACTCATTCAGTTGTTTTTTACATATTATTAATCAAATCTTAAAAGAAAAACTTTAACTTTATTTACTAAAGTATCGTATATTTGAATTTAAAGTCTTTTGAAATTGGTACTTCTTAGTAAAAGATTACAGCAAAAGACTAAGAAAGTGCTATTCACAAACTCCGACGTACAAACACCTAAGAATCACGTAAATTAGTAAACAAGTTAAAGTAGGGCAAATCCTGATTTTCATGGGTCATGGGCTTCGAAACGCTTGGAGAGGGAACGTGTGGGAAGGACTTAGTCGATTATAATCATTGTACGAAAGCGGTATGTTCAATGTAGGTGTAAAAGTATTAGAGTTTTGACTAATTGTTTATGCTTTATAAGTAACTCATTTAATGTACTAGTAAAAGACGGCTTCCTTTAATAATGGTAATTAACTGGACTGCGTGACACCACGGGAGGGAGAATTACTTTTAAGTTTTAACTCAGTTATTGAAAGTACATTTTACGAATTTTAGTCTCATTCTACGACACTCGCTTTCTTACAGCAATTATATTATAAGCTTTCTGCATGGTGACGGGATTAGGAAATATGGTTACACCACATGGCAGTGGTAATAGTGGATAATAATGAGTTCTTATGATTATTTAAACAGTTTACAAATGTTTCACTGCAGTAAAAGATGTCCAGAAAGATTAACACCGCGCTGACGGAACGGATACTGTTGTATGTAAAACATTGTAGGTACTAGCCTGACGGATAGTATTTTATGTCTAATATTACGTCCATATCAGCCTATGGACGTCCACTGCTGGACATAGGCCTCCTCCAAAAGTTTCCATTCTGCGCGGTCGGAAACTTTTGGAGGAGTAATATTACGTATTTGTTAATTATTGTTGTAAGAGTGTACATTATTGTGTGTGTTTGTCGTCTAACGTTGCTGTCAGGACTCCTTATTTTGATATCAAGAACTTTATGACTGCCTTGAGTTGAAATAAATCTACATTATGTCGTAATGTTTTTACATTTTAGATTGACACAAGTGATATTTGTGTCATTTTATACTAAGATTGAATGGAGGTGTCATTACTGAAGCGGTATACGCTAGAAACGTATTATATTATTCAGTTTTCCTTCCTAAGTTTGTTAGTTTAATTATGTGAATGAATGATGTATTTTGAATATTTACGTATTTATGTACCTCAAAATACTCATTGGGACCTCGAGAGGCTTTATTCAATTGACAATCTCTAGCGATAAACGCAAGTAGGTAAACGCCTACATTTTTTTAAATATAAACTTCCATTTATTATTTTATTTATTAGCTAGAAAGCCAAGGTAAACGAAAGCGAAAAGGGCTAGGTATTATTCTAAAACTTAAGCCAAACAAGAAAAAACTTGAGAGAAACAAAAAAAGGCCAAACATAAACCTTCTTTTTTTAAATGATTATTATCGAAGAGTTTCATCGGTAAGGTATAAAACCTTATTGCTCCAATACTTCTTGTCTTGCGTCAATCTAGTCCAGGGTTTATGGATAAACTTTATGAAGTAATCAACCTATTTAGTCGTTTGGTTGGACTTAATACGCCTACTCAGCACATTCTGTCAAAGCTAGGTTTATAGACATTTTGCTAGATTTAACAATAGATCAAAAGTTTCGCTGAAATTTTCTTTGAGTTGAATGAATACGTTTTTATTGTGGTAGTGCTTAAACGTATTTCAATTATAAATAATATATACTTTCATATAAGCAAATTGATGTCCATAGCTGACGTAGGCCTCTCCAAATGTATCTACTTTACGTGAACCCTTCTTCATTCATCGTTTTCCCGCCGCATACATCATTGAGTCAGAAAGGTTCTCCTTTCTGCCTCAATGGCTGTCAGTTCTACGCTCTGTGTGCTATAAATAATACAATGTTGTTTCGTAACTTCCTACTCCACAGTCTAGTGTAGGCAATGTGTTTTTGGATACAAATGATATAGTTCACCACTGAACATGGTCGGGTTTCATTACTGAAGCGATATACAGTAGAAACGTATAATTTTGTATTCAGGTTTTCTTACTATGTTAGTTTAAATTCTATTGTTATATAGCTATTGTAACGTAATAGGACAACCTCCTTTTACCAACGCAGTAAAAATAAAATAAAGCAACGTTAGTAATAGAGAAAGCATTTGATGCAACCGTTTCGTGGCTCCTATTACCTACTTACTTGTCACTATTTCTGAACTGTATTTCTCATTTTCCATCAAGTTCCATACATTATCCTTAATTAAATATAAATTAAGTAACAGTTTAGTATTTTATCTAAAATAATGTGATAATAGGATCACGACATCCAACCGCTTGGGAAAATATCCTAATACATCACACTCTCGGGAATAGATTGGACGGCTTTGTTTACAAACGTAAATTGCATCTACATTAGATATTCAAGAGGCAATTATATAGATTGCGTAGGTAATCACCGCGTTGCGTGACGACTTAAATTACCCACTTCAATTTGAACTAATTTGAAACCTAAATCTGGATCTAATCTTAGCGGTACCTCTATTATTCTAAAGCTAGTTAAGTTTGCTGATTCGCCCGCTTAAACTTTGGTTATTTTTATCGAACTCGTGCGGTCCTGGGAATTTCTCATCACTCGCTTTCTCACTGTCTTTGCGAGGTGCCTTCCCTTCATCGGTTTAACCGTCGCCTTAATTAGGGCTCGCCCGCCCATCGTCCGTCTATAGGTACGCGGTTGCCAATCTAGAATCATTTGATGAATTTCAAAGTACCCTTGTTAAATAAAATATTAAATCCCATCAGCGTTAGATATTAATGTCATCAAGTCTTTATATATTGCTGTTAGACAGATTTTTAAGATTAAGTGACGTTTCTAAACCAAAAACAATAAAAACTTCAAACGTATTTTACTGCAGATCTAGATTTTAATTGAATGATTTCAAAAATAAGAGGAGGTTCTTAATTCCGTTGTATATATAAATTTCTTTTCCTTAAAAACTTAGTTATTTGTTGGTCAATTTGGCAAATGTTTTTTGTTTCACTTCCAAATTGGTTCCACAGTTCCCATAAAAATAATATATAATTGGCTTCTTATTTAGTCTACTATAATGACACCCACGGGATGATTGTATTTTCTATATAGTTTTCTTTATTAATAACATAATTCACCAAGTCTTTAATTAACACTCGAGAGGTATTGACCAAAATATCTTTCAACATAAATATAAGCTGACCTTTTTCTGATAAGATATATTTGGAAGAACATAGCTTTTAATAAAGCTTCTTATTTTAATATACTTTGACATTTATGTGGGTGTGTGTGATTAGATCGATTTAAATACGCAATATAGGTAGTATGAGACAATGTATTTATAAGAAAAATTAACTATATTAATAATCTTTGCATTATGTCTGGGTATATCTTAGTATAAAATTTACAAATTAATAGAAAAAAGTATATATCCTGTCTTGTACATATTTTAAAAGCTCTACTTAGTACGGGACTATGATAAATATCGTAAAACGTACAATTACACATACATTTTGTATATGTATGTGAAATTGTACGTTTTAAAAAACAAGTCAAAGTTAAACCTTCCTTCCTCCGTGTGGTGACGGAGTAAGAATACAATATGTCACCACCCCATCTCATCCCATGGGTGTCGTAAAAACCTACTAAGGCACTATCCGTGAATATTATCTTTATGAAATAAAAAAAGGAAAACTTGAAATTAAACCCTATACCAATACGTCTGGACAGCGTGGTATTAGTAGTTTAAGAATCCCTCCGTCACGGGAGGAGGCCCGGCCCCCAGTGGGATATTAATGGGCTGTTATAATGATAATGATGAAACCTTCCTCTTGTTGCTTGCTTGTTGGCAATAACGGCAAACAAGCAATTCAATCATACTATTATTCTTTTTTTTGTGTTTCAGAGTGTGTTCGAATAAATTGAATTTAAATTTAATTTAATTTAATTATTCATTGTTGTAGAGTTTTTTGGTTCAACAGAACCTTTCTAGCACGATTAAATATTCAATTTGAAAAAAACGTGTTAAAACGGGTGTTTTCCTTCTTTTATTTTATAATAAAGATAATATCTACGAAATTTCTCTTACTCAACGTATACAATAAAATATTATTATTTATCTCTTAATATATCTCTTAATATACTACTTACTCATAACTATGCATACACTTCTGACTAAGTTGCAAAAGTTATTAAATACATCGATCTCCATCCTACACACCTTTGCTAAATATAAAACAAAGAATAAATACAATATCTCAATATAGAATATCTCCATAAATAAATATTCTATCGCTAAAATAGATAGCAATCAAACGTTTAATAAAAGGATTCGCAAACGTGCGGGATTAAATTAGCATATCAATGCTATAAAAGTAATCAATCTGGACTTCATTAACTACAATGGGCACTCGAGTATCATCCATTTTATCTAACAAATACCTATTTTCTTTTACCTAATGAAGCCATGCTTTTTTAAGTTGGTATATGAACTGTTTTTCGAAGAGCAATATTTTAAAGTGGTTTTAAATTTGATAGATAATTGATTACGATTATTAGATAACGCCTAAATAATAATAATATACTATTATGCTATCAATAATACTTTTAAATATTTCTAATTTAGTTAAAATATAGGAAAGCTTTAAATTTTAAAGTAGGTATAACTAATATCATTCCTACCTATTAATATCATAGCTATTAGCTTTCCCTGTTACCCTATATTGTGAAGATATAGACATGTATCAAAGATTCCTAGAAGAAGAATCTACAGCAATTTACGTTTCTTCTAAAATGTTTAATAAGTAATCTGTCAACAACAAATAATATAATGAAATCAATGTCCATCTTTCGTGAAACTTTTCTTTGCTGTCACAAGCAATAAAAGCTTAAAATCTAAAGTAATAAGCTTTTCACTATCACATATATTCTTGACATATTACTTTACTAAGTTAGGTACTTGTCTACCTTCATCAGCTGTCCTCCCACTACGTCCTAAAGTAATGAATGTAATCTGAATAATATTTCGTCTATGAATAATTAGATAGTGGCGTTAGTTTAGTTTTACATTTTTGTACACGTTACTACTTAAGTTTTTACAAACATAAGTTTAAAAAAAATAAGCTGAGAATAGTGCGTTTAATCAATCATAGTGTAAGTTGTTAATATAAAAAGTATAGTTTACCTTTTATCATATCAGCCATTTGACGTCCATTGCTGGACATAAACCTTCTTAAAAATATATCACTTACTTTAAGCGGTCCGGTGCTTTCGTCATCAATCGGTCCTGCGCCGCTGTAACTAGACCGTTAGCTTAATTAGTTTTCTTTCTCCAGTTTTATTTAAAAACATAAATACTCATGTCACGGTTTTCCTATCATCCTATTTGGTATTGTCAGGGAAATGATCGCGAAAGCTCTCCTACGCTTCATCATAACAGCCCATTAATGTCCGACTGCAGGGACGAGCCTCCTCCTGTGACGAAGGGATACTTGGCCTACTAATACCACACTGGCCAAACGGATAGGGCTCCTACGCTTAAATTTTGAAATCTAAATTAAATTCATTATCTGCATCACTGTACGAATAGACCTTCTCCATTTACTTTGCCTTCTAATTCCACATTGGCTATAAAGATAGTTATAAAATTTTTATGGCACCGCACATATTTTAAAATATTGGGTGCGCCAAAGTTCACCTAAAATTTCAACTCCTATAATTGGAAGTCCGAAAATGTTCTTCCTAACATTTTTCATCCTAACAATCGCAATTCCTAATTTTTTTGTCCCTAGTGTTAATAATCCGACTGACCGAATAAGACGACCGCATTCAACTTCATAATTTCAGTAGCCATAAACATCTATTATACTATGATTTGTTTTCCTATATTTTCTCAACATAACCATCGTTTAAACTATAATTTAAAGTCATATCTTTTTTGTTTAGATTTCTTTTTATTCATAATAATTAATATTATTATACATTAATTTTGCGTAACTTTGTTGACAACATGTAGGTATAACATAATATACCAAAGACCAGAGCAAAACCAGAGTCCCTCTCCAATCATTCAGTCAAGATCCTGAAAAGAAATGGGTCCTATTTATAATTATTGGTTTAGGTTATGGTAGAACTGTGACCCCAATGCACAAGCCGAGCGAGCGCAGCGAGCGTGCCGCGGCAGCGGCCGGCGAAGTGCCAGAACCGAATTGGTCCTTTACTTATTGGTTTAGTTACGGTTACGGTAAACTCTCAGGCCATAAGCATAACCGTGAACGAGTTTTGTTTTACGGATTTCATTCATTTAAGACAAAAATATTCTAACAATTTTAATAAACAATAATTTAAAAAAAAATGGTTTAATGTAAAAATGTAAAAAGTTGTTTTGTAATCACAAGAAAAAGTAAAAAAAAAAAAAAAAAAAAAAATTAAAAAAAATATATAAAAAATAATTAAAAACAAATAGAAATATTTACCAAGTGAAAGTAATAAAAACAAAACTTTTCATTACTTTCACTTGGTAAATATTTCTATCTAAATATGAGAGAAAATATTATGGTGAAAATGTTTAGGGATAAATAAAAGCGTTATGATAAAAAACATTAGGAGTTTAAATATATTTACATAACGATATTATTAATAACGACTTTCGGAAACATGAGTGTTATGAACATCGCCGGTAGCAATACAAATAGTATGAATGAAAACTTTGGGATTAAAAATTTTAGGAAGAGTGATCATTCGGATTACAAATCGTTAGGAAGAACATTTTCGGAAGAAGAACTTTAGGTGAGCCAATATGGACCCTAAAATATTTCGCTTAAAATATAAAAGGCGAAACACAGCGACTGTTAATCGCATTCGACATTGTTATATGCATTGGAGTTTTTGATAAACTTGTGCATATTTTTTGTACCCAAATAAAAATAAAATTTATAAAAACATCTCTTTGTATCCACATACATGTATTTTTATTACCAATTTTTGTATTTAAAAAAATGTGAAAGAATGCCAATTTATTTTATAGATACTTTTGCGACACTTTATTAAAAACATTGTTATAAAAACTATATACTAAACTATACATTTTTAATTTAAAGCCCTTCTCTTTCTAAAGGATGTTGAGGTTTTGCCTCAATATCTAAATCTATATTTTTTTAATAGTTACCGAAAGTGAATATAGTTCCTATAATACATATTGGTGATTACATGAAGTGCATGTGTCTGCGTAATTAACAGCGTTATATGTTTATCATCATCTTATCAGCCAAAAGAGGTGCTGCCAGTGCTGTAACTCCTTCAAATATTTCCACCACGTGCGATTTGTGCATTTCTCCTCCATCAGGTCGATGGAGAAGAAATGCTTTCTAACATTAACAGGTTATCAGTCCGGCTAATGAAAAGTAATCTGCTTATTATTCTTTTAACGGTCTGCCATTACAAAACCAATGTATTTATATTGTACTTTATTCCAAGTGCATTCATACTTGCAGTGTAGCTATATTTAAATAGGTAATTAAATACCTAGTTAAGATTGATCACCCCCGCGACAAGCATGCTTGACCTTGTTCTTTAACATTTAAATTATTGCTTATTTATTTGTTAAAATTTGTTTACTGGGCCTATTTAAACATGTAAGCAAGAATCACCAGCGTGACTTCGCAAAGACTTCGAACACTCCCTCGATTATATTCACAAAAAAAGGTAGATGTAGGAGTACGAAAAACTTTAAGGATACTAGAATGTAAATAGGTAAATAATTCAAATTCTCAACGTTCCTCTCTCTCAAAAACCTGTGCATACTCGTAGGCTCGGGAAAAAAGATGGTTAACTCTATAGTAAAACATCTTTTTTCTTAAAAACTATTTTAAACACCAAACTATGGATGTATAAATAGAGGATTGCACAATCAGAATAGGACTGAAGTCCATGAGAGTAACTAATATCCTTACCTAGACATCAGAAAGTCCTATTCCTTATCATTAATAAAACAGAAAATATACTTACCATTACAACCATAACTCGCTTCTCTACTGACCTAACAAAATAACACACAAATAATCTAAACAAGGTCACCCATTACTTTAACAAATCGTTTGTTCACATCAAGCAAACAGCTCTATACTATGATCAAATGATAACGCGTGTCAGAATACGCAGAATTAGTGAATCGTGTGCGATGTAATGATGACAGGGTACAAATGTTTACCATATAAAGGGGTGTTTATTGTGCCGTATGTCCATGGTGGCGGCAATTTGACGCCATTGCCGCCAAAACGGCAAATATGGCCGACCTAGTTCTCGTGTCGATGGGCCCGTGACGCACGACGATGCAACTATACCAAATTGTACGGAAACGTCTCATAGAAGTGGGGCACTCTTGTGTTTTAACCTCTCATTGTAATTTTAATCTTGTTTTTCTGTGAATAAGGTTAGATTTAGTATGTCTTCTGTTGATAAAGATCGCGATCGCTGTGTTATATTTTGTTCAAATACAGGTTTAAGGTGTGACTTAATTAAAATAATACTATTTCATAGATGTAAGCTACTTTGTAACTTTGTTCAATGGTGTTTTTGCTAGAATAATATCGCTCTCACACCTAATGTATCGCGCAGCAGAAATTGTAGGGGGCCTAGGGACCAGAAGTACAGGCATAACTTGCCTATTTTTGTCACCATTCCTTCACAAATGGAAGCTGAAGTTAACAATAATATTGATATTGTATAGAATAGATCATAAGGCATTTGTTAAGAGAGAAATAAATAAATGAATAATTTCAAATAATAAAAATAAGGAACTTGAGTTCAAGGTTAATCCCAGTCTAATTGCTGACCTACGAAGACAATCTCAACTTGATATTATGTAAGAAATAACAAAGAAAAATGATAAACAAGTAAAAATAATTACTTTTTCGCTGTACCTACAAACGGAACAACGATGAAATTTAATAAAGTTATGCGGATCGAGGCGCCAAATTTATCTCAAATAATATTTTTAATCTATCATCATCTTTTTTATCAAAATTATAAAAATTCGGACGATGTCTTTAAGTTTATCGTCAATTCTGAAATGTCAACTCTGGGCAAAGCCGTACAGTTATGAGAACCTTTTGCCTGTTTATTTTTTTTTCCTGTTTATCCTGTATTGTATTTTAAATAACAACTTATAGGAAAATAGTTAAGTAATAGATGATGATGTATTTTATATCTTAAATCACCGAAAGAGAAAATTATTATTATTTAATATTATTGCTCTAACTTGTTTTGAAAGTTCCTAAAGCACCCCGTAATAGAGTCGACAGAACAGGAAAGTCGGCACAAAAGTAAATATAGGTACTCTACTAGAGTAGGAACCGCGACCAAAACATCGTTCAGATAAAATGCTACTAAGCTGTTACCCATCTACAGAGCGTTCCACCGATGTTGATTAACTCTTATTAGTTATTTCTTTAAAATTTAAATTTTGAATAATGACACGTAGATTACGCTTACTAACAGTTAAAAATTTATATAGAAAATTGGAAAATACGTCGCGATTTCCTTGGCCTTTGGCTCTAAATTTAGATTAAAAAAACAGAATAAATAATTAGAAAATTCATATTAAAAGTCATCATCAATATTATATAAGTCAAAAACGTCTACTTCTTTATATCATTTCCCCTCAAATATATCGCGTCATGCTTTGCAAACTATCTCAAACCATTATCAGCATAAGAGAATTACTGTCCACCTACGTTTAATTCCAGAAAATTCGGCTAACGGTTCTGCGTAACAACCAGCATAATGTCTGTTAAATAATGCTCAATTTTCTGTCGAAGTCTACTTACTGTCAGCGACTACATTTCAGTTTCTTAAGTCATTACTTGCAACAAACACTGATATTAAATAATTATAGAAAACTACACAATATTATTGTGCATAGTTTAATTACTGAAATAAGCTTTGAACAGGATGTGAGAAATATGAATATAAAACATCAATTTCTAAATTTTCCTTACAACTTTTGAACACGCACGGATTGAAATGGCGAAAACACTCAGCTATTTTATACATTCAGTAACGTCAAGAAAATCTACTTCTATTTTCGCCTTACGTTTGTGTAGATACTTATGACTACAATAAAGTAAAACGCGGAGTAGGTATTTTATTCCGCGCTTTTTGTTGTCTTAAAATGATTTATGTCATTTTTGCGAGTACAGACAGCTTCAGAGTGGTATAACTTAGAGTTTTACTTTATAAAAATACAATAGAATCTGTATCAGACAAGCGCTTAAGCATTTTTACACAAACGAGATCTTTACGTTATGGACCAACCAACCAAACTGGAAGAATGCTACATATATAGAAATTGGAGGAATACTATCTGGATTGAGTTTTGTTTCAAGTGTCTTTCCAATTTCTTTGGTAAAGATATTGACTGTAAGGTAAAAGTCCCTTAATAACCTTTTACGCACGCTTCAGATGATCCCTGTTCTTAAACAGACAGTAAACATGTCATCTGCTAACATAATCACAGGAAAGTTACCTACAATTGTGTCTAAGCACCAAAACTAATGAACTGCCCAATAACGATCCAATACGCCGCGAGTATACCTTAACCCCACAGAATGAATCTCATCATGATTAATATTAGTCCCAAATTGATATTCCCACGAGTGTCATAATGATCGTCCAAGCGGTAACCGGTGAGATATTGTTATGCCTATGTGTGATTCTGCCTTTAATGTTATGATTCATATGAATCTTTTGTTGTGATGCACTTGATTGTCTGAATTGCAGAAAGAGAGAACTTTAGAAAAACAACCATTTTCATGGGAAAAGAATAAATGACAGAGTAGCGCAAGAGACAAAAATATCTTACATTATTATACACTATACGTATGGTATAGGTAGCCTAAATGTTATTCTACACCCTAAACTACCTATATTCCAAATTTCATTAAAAATCTGTTCAATAGTTTTTGCGTGAATAAGTAACAAACATCCATCCATCCATCCTCCCTCACAAACTTTCGCATTTATAATATTAGAGGGATATGATTGACATACAGTCTCTAAACGCACGTACCTACCTAACCTAAGGAAGTGGTAGCAAATGTGTGCCGTAATAACGATTAAAGTACGCAAGAATATCCCTATGACTATTTATAGGGGAGCGAGGGGCTTGTTGTAACAGTTTTCATTAAAACTAATATATCTTGAGATCTATTGATTAAATGTCTACTAAATAAATATGGATGGATGCTGTAACTCTTCCTGAACTAAATCAAGTAAAAATAATACCATAACTATTCTTCATTATTTTACAATAAATTATTTTCTGGAAGAAGTGCGGTGTTACAACTTACCTCGTGCTTGGGGCAAGTTGTAACATCTACAGGGGCAAGTAGTAACGCCAAAAAAAACCGACAATAATACCTCTAATCATTTATTATTTGCTTGTTTTTAACAAAATTTACATCTCTCTAAAGTAAGTATTGTATAATTCTTATCAAAAATCAACGTAAATACACTTTTTTAGTAATCAACACTTAAAACTTAAATAATTAGCAGTCTTATTTAGTTAATCACTACTTTTAATCATCATGGCACTTTGAAATCTTAATTTTTTGTTAACTTACCCTTCCCTACCCCTTTCCTTTGACTTTTTCTTTAATTTTGACATCTTTTTTTTTATTTCATCTTTTCCTCATACATTTAACATGTTACAACAAGCCCCCGAATTTTGTTACAACTAACCCCATGATATGATTTTTAACATTTATCAAGATAACTATTTAAAGAATTTAGCAATCATAAAAACTGTTACACATTATCAGAGATTAATCAATTTGAATGCAAATAAGACACAGAAAATTTGAAATTAGTCGATAATAATAACGCAAACCGAAATTGTACGACAGTACAATTTTATGTCACCTGGCAAAAATGAAGCGCATGCACACTTCCACCCATTGCGCCAGCCGGGCAGGACACTATCTATGGTAACATGATACGGCGTGGTTTATAGGTTAAATCTAGTCAAAGAAGTAGGTCAATTGCGTTTAAGATCCTAGTGAAAAGAGCCTGTTACTACTTACCCCTGTTACAACAAGCCCCTCGCTCCCCTACTTCTAAAAAGTAATCACGTATTATAATTAAAAATTCTAGTTAAATTTCAGTTAAACTTATCAATTATTCCTAGGGTTATGCGACAAGACCAACATTCCAGCGCGAAAGGGGTTGACGACTATAAATCTTACTTAATCCAGTCGCTCCCCCAAATAACGGTGTGTTTATGTGGGTTCACCCTAAACTTCAAAAGTAGGTTACGCAGCATTACGTGTACCTACGATATTTAACTAACTTGGTGGTATAGCGGTCGTGTAAGCGACTGCCGTACACCAGGTTGCGGTTTCGATAAGATAATTATTTGTTTGATCCACAAATTAATGATTACGTCCTGGATGTTAACTACTAACTAGGTGGTGTTCCACTTATATATATAAAAAAGTTAAACAAATTCAAATTCATTTAATCTTTACCATTAAACCTTATCTATACAATTTTGTAATGTACATTAGTAACTTATAATCCAGCCTGAACTAGATAAACCTGTGTTTCAGGCTGACATTGACTATTACATGACTGTATGACTTGCTTAATGAATGTGGACGAGGCGCAATCTGTTTGCCAGGATCGTGACAAGTGGCGTTTTGTCGTCTGTGCCTACCCTGGACGGGATGACGCGTGATTTTATATATGGGTGAAAAACAATTTAGATATTAAGGAAAATCTTCCTATTTTATGATATCGATGAATGTATAAAACGACATTATAAAGTAAAGTTAACGCGTTGTATATTAATGTCTCATCAACGAGATCTCCGTTAAATATTTATAGCAAAACAAATAACTATCGAAACCAATTACTTTTCTTCGGAACAAAAACATGTACTCATAGCTAGAATTTCATTCGTACTAAATCTACTGACTTCTTTTCGCCACCTTGAAGATTCATATATTATTTATTTTCCTTCCCTATAGAGGACAAACAAGTTGTTTTTCTATGTCCACAAATTTATTTGCTACTTCGATGCGTGTAATCAGATAGTTACTTTTATTTACAGACCGTTTAAGTAGAGTTACTTTCGTCGTATCAGTAGTGTTAACATTTTACTTCTGATATCCAGTAATTTAGTTGGTCTATTTTGCGCCTTATGTTGGGAAACAATATGTGTCATTTTTGTTTATATGCTTACATTTTATAGCTTTGCTTGATAGTTGTTGAAGTGGAAATATCTTTCGACTATGTAGGAATGCATGTATATGATATTTACTACTGTCGTGGTAGTCCACTATTTGTATTTGTACGGACATAGAGCAGTCCTAGCCTACAGCTAGATAGTTAGCAGTTAGCTACGCCTTTCCATCCGTTAGTCAGTTAGTCGCTAATTTGACGCTGACACTTGTTTGTGATGTGCGAACATGATTGAACACTTGCTCTTAAACCGTGCGTCGTCGCATATGCCGGTCGTGTGCACTGATTTATCAGAAATACAAAATGGCAGATACTAGCAACGTTTCAGTAGATTCAAACTGATTTGAATCTCCGACAGTATTCTACCTAATCAGTCTACCGATACAAAATTTCATACAACCGAAAGAAGATTGCATAAGTAATTACAAAAGACAGCTTATACGTTTGAGATGCATAAAGTGTAATCAAAATATAACTCGTCTTAGTAATTGTACCTTTATGGGTTAACCTACTGCGCACGCCTTGATTCATCTTCCTTTACACCAATTGTAATCTCCGCAGTTCTCAGATTACTTAATTTACACAACAGCTAGTCTTGTTTCTTTGATAGAATGATTACGAAGGGGAGATTAACGCTTGTTAACACGACTTCGTGTGAGGTAGAGAAACAAACATTATTGTTTGTGGTTATTCAAGGTATCAAGTTGATAACTGGCATTAGTTTCTTTCCCGTAATCTGCTCACGAGTCTCAGAAAGGTAGTTTGCTCGTTATTCTTTACTTTTACAAGTGTTGTTTGTAAGTAAAGAGAATGAATGTGTATTTGCTTTTGATTAGTTATCTAGTTTACGTTTCGATCGGTATGTATAAGATTTCGATGATAGGTATCCTCTCTGCTTCAATTAGCACAATTTAGCTATCAGAATAATTAAACTAAATCGAGAAAATTCTAGCAACAAAATTGCTAACAACAAGCTTACGTAATAAACTAGACAAACAAACCAATATTTAGTTTGATTATACTTACAAGCAAAATCCCAATCGTATTTCCATTTAATCAAGATATCTACAAAACACAAATATTTTAAATTAAGTGGTCTTGCGGTCACAAATAAACTTGTTAACGCTATCCTAAGGGTCTGTGGGCTGCAGAGACCTCGCCTATCTAGAGATAGGGCATGCCTACAAACGTAAATTTCCATTCGAGGTTGCCACATAAAAGTGAGTTACGTAATAAATTGAATTGGGATGTAATCCTATATATTTTCGTTTCTGGTAACATTAGTACTTCTGTTGCCGTATCAGTTAGGATTTTGTAAAAAGGTCGCAAATCTTGTGTGTATTTTTGTTTTAGCTCCTTAGTGTAATACAATTTTTCTTAAAATATCGCAAATAGATGATCTAAAAAGGTGAAAGTGAGACAATCCTGTTTTCAATGTTTTTGTAGCAATTTTATTTTATTTTTTTAGTTGTAAGAACTTATTGATCGAATAATACTTAAGTATTGTTATTTTAATCGATGGGCTGATTTCAAAAATCCTACATTAACACCTAAAGCGTTAAGCAGTTGGGGCATAGGTCTTATGGAAAAGGTAGTCCACAGTTGCACACAAAATCTTCTAGTTTTGAACGTAACGGAGAGGCTTTATACCTTAGTTACGGCATATTTTATGGGTAACGGCGCATTCATTATCTTTACACTGTATACATCGACCTTTTACCTTGACCGCCATTGTTGTTCATAAATGATGCGCGACGAATTTCCTTTGACCTGACCACAGAACGAACCTACTACTGATGGTTACATACCTGCATTAATATGAAAAGTCTTTTCGGACGTTTACGCGTGATTTTGTTTCGATGACAACTTCTCTTAGATTTAGATTAACTTGGTCACCTTTTTATCGACTTCAGCAGTGCAATTGCTTTCCTATAATAAAATCAGTAATATTATAAAAACATACCGTCGTCGATACCCCTTTATAATTATGTCAGTCATTGCTGTGTGTATCAACATATCATTTTAGATATAGTACGCATTGAACACTAAGTAACATGATTGATTACCTACAGATAGCGCGCGAGTTGAATGCAGAGCTTAGGAATGCGGTAGTGCTGTGACCTAATTATAAATTATTAATTGACATTCATATCGATAAATTTAAACAATGTTCTAAGTTTAATTTTATTTAGTACACCAGGTTAACATAGTGAAAAAAAACAATATCATAATTATCACAAATGTTTTAATAATCATTTCACAAAACGGAATAAAAAAATAACACGGGAACTTCAGTATTACTATTAACACAATAACACGGCAAACGTACGATAGTTTACAAGGATGGCACAGCACTACACTGCCGGCGCGAGAAGTGGGGCGTGCGGATAGCGGGGGGAGATGCTCCCGCCCTTTACCTCAGATCCCGACTGCATTCAACTCGCGCGCTATCTGTACATATCGTTATAAAGAATATTTACATTAATTTAATTATAAGTATAGGAATAACATCAAAACGTTCAAGCTAATTTAGTTAGTATAATTCTAACGAATCCTGTAAGTATATGTTCTATATTTGTTTTAGTCTATTAATAGGATAATTTATTCGAGAGAAATTACTTCAAGATAACTCCTTGAACGTGTAGAATATAATTTATTTTGGTACTGAAATAATATGGTTATTTATATAATCAGAAACTAATGCTAATAACCCAGTTATTAATAATGACTTCTTAACCACAAAAAAGAAGGCCCCGCAAGAGAATCAACGAAACCAACATATTGCTCAAGATTGAATGAATAAAGTATACTGCTACTTTAATCAGTCGATCTGCTGGGCTGGGCACATGGCAAGGGATACCAGGAAAAGCAGGGTAGCTCGACATCCTGGTCAATATGGCGGGAACCCGACGAACACTTGCGAACAATTAAATACACCATCTTATTTCTAGAATGTCGTAAAAGCCAGTCGAATGTCGTTCAATTTGTACATTTTCCTCACAGAAGAAGGCCCGTCCCTACATTAACATTTAAGTCATTATAGTAACAACTCATTAACTTCGTCATTTTGTATTAAAAGTATAAAGTAATGACCGCAACATTGTGTCACAGTTACAATTCACCACTTTCAATTTACACTCGATTGACTTTCTATTGGTTTAATGATCAAAAGGAGCAAGCTGAACAAAACACCGCTGTATTGATCGAACGAGGTTTGTTTGTGGTTTCGAGTAGTCGATTTATGCTTCTATTTTCATCGTTTGGAATCAGATAACATTGCGTGGACTTGATTCGTTAATTTAGGCTTTGGTTTTGAAATTATAAGTGCTAGTGGTTGGCTTGCTAGCTGGAAAGGTATGATCAATCTTTATCATATTTACCTGCATTTCAATAAGAATAAAGACACTATACTTGACAGTTGCACCACGCTAGCCAGTCGTATTTCATTTTGATAGCGCACGGATTTTAGTTTGGTTTTATCCTCATTTCAATTCTGAGTGCATCGCTTGTTTCTTACTCGAATTTAGAAAAATGATGACATTACATTTTAGCCACCGTTTTTTAACGAAACGACCAGATACTATTTAAGGTATTTTCTTGAATAATTCATACTTTCCTACTAAGTTTTATGGTACCTGCACACATATTTGAATAAACTACTAATATGTGAAAAGGTTCCTTTTAATCAGGTGTAATCACCCATTTGAAAATGTTCATGATCTACCTCCTGTCCATAATCCAAACATCTGCCCTTAGGATTTCTACAATTGTATTGCGTATACTTAGTATGGCTTTCAAAATTTATATTCTTGAATATTCAATCCCAAAGCAAGTTGATAATATATGTTAAACGTTGTTTGTTTGTACACGACGCATAGTAACTGGTAGCACTTAATCCGCTTTTACTAAATGTGAAATCCGTGGGGCACTCAATAATCTATCAACAGTTTTATATTTTTTATGTGACATAATTTATGAATATAAGAAGTAAACCAATAACTTTTTTACTACTGCAAATTCCAAGGAGGATGTTGTGTGCTATCCACAAATTATTCTCCTGACTCTCTATGTTCTTTGCTTCCGTTAAATTTATGTTTCTAGAAGTCCCCCGCGATGATCCGAAATGACAGAAAACCTGTAAGAAGTCTAGAGCGCGAGCTGTCAATTTTTTTATATACAAAAGATTTTCTTTTAATTTATTTAACCCCATTGCACCATTAATGGAAGCCCTTACAGCAGGACATATACTGATTTATGGATATTATACGGCCACCGCGACATACATGGTGCTAAGGCACCTAAGAAACGTTATCGCGATATAATCAGGCACGCTTTTGTCACGCGGCCCCAAGGGTCATTTAATTGCTACTATGACATAATTGTGGCGACCTACTGAACGCGACTTCACTAACTATGAACCTAATAAATGAACTTGTAGAATTGTGTTCCCTTATCGTTATAATATCGCGCTATTAATTTGTGAATGGAACACGGTATTCGGCACGAAATAATAATCTTAATTAAATTAACATCTGATATATTGTGCTGTTCAGGTGTCGTATACAGGTTAACTGTTCAGAGTAACCTGTGCTGAAACTTCGAGCAAAATAAAGGTAAATAATATGCTGCGTTAATCTCTATAATCTGGTATTTAACCCAGCTTTCGTTTAATATATATAAATAGTAAATGCTACAGTTTTATAATATCAGTGTTGTTGTAATAACTGTATATAACTTTTTCTTCAAATAATTAGTTGGTCTTTCGTACCTATTATTCCTTCTGTAAAATAATGACTATAGGTATAGTAGGCCCAAGAAAGAATGATATCATTATTACCCCTCTCTGTCACCGTACAGAAATGAGTGCCGAACAGAAGGTTCTTTTTTGTATGGATGGTGGCGCACGTAAGATTCATCATCATCATAACACCCCATTAATGTCCCACTGCAAGGACGGACCTCCTCCCGGGTCGGAGGGATACTCGGCCTACTAATACCACGCTGGCCAGACGGATTGGTAAAGGGTTTCAAGTTTTCCTTCTTTCTATTTCGTAAAGATAATATTCACGGATAGATTAAATAAGATTGTTATTATTATATTCCTGACATCATCTAGCCCAAAGGAAGAGACACTCTGAGGCCAATCGCTCAGCGGAAGGAATACAAAATTGACTGCTGCGTTCTAACATACACACCTCAACAAAGTCTAGGGATATTTTGTATAAAGTTGTGAAACTCAAAAAAACCTGTTTTATTTTTTCAAATTTTTTTGATTCTTTTGATGAAAACTTACTTTGTTAACCTTTTTCAACCATTCGAAATTTGAATTTGAAAAATAAAATTAAAAATTAAATATTTACGCGGCCTAAACGTAGTCAAGTTCGAAATTTTCATTTCCCAACAGTAAGTTTTGACTGCTTTTTTGTGTAAAATTTAAGTTTTATAACAATTTAAACATTTATTTCGAATGAATGATATTGTGTGCATCAAGCAGCGGCGCCATTTCATCGTAGATGAAATCTTAAGGGCAGTAGGCATGCTTCCAGCTGCGGGTACTAAGCGGAGTATTGCTGAAGAGATTGGAACAACACAAAATATGATATCAAGGTTATGGTCACGTTATCGTGCTGCTGGTGAAGTGGCTGAAAGATACCACGGTAAAAAGTCTATTACCACTCAACGACATGATAGATTTTTTCATGTTTCTGCGAAAAGACAGCAAAATGTTACCAACATGCAGCTGGTTTAGAGGCTCCAGCTCTTGCTAGAGCCTCTTGCGGATGACCAAACTGTCAGAAGAAGTCGGCATGAAGCCCACCTTTATGCTCACATACCGCTTTGTTCTCCAGCACTACGCCGAGCGAAACGCGCACGACGACTAGAGTGGGCTCGTGAACATTTGCACTGCAAAGATATCCTGTTATCTGTAGTGGTGTTTACACTTGGGTCCCGGTTTGGTTTTCACTCGGATTCACGTAGAAAACGTGCTTGGCGAGTTCCTGGTTGTGATAGCCGTCTACAACATCCTCAGGAAATCCATTCATACCACAATTGACCAATTATGGTTTGGACGGGAATTCGTGTCGGTCTAAGAACAGAGCGCGTTTTGATCAGAAACACCATGACGGCTGAAAAATAACTTAACGAGGTGCTGGTACTAATAATCTATCCCCGTAGACTACAATTGGGCCAAATGTTTAAGCTCATGGACGATAACACCCGTCCGCATAAAGCGAGAGTGATGACGAGCTGATTGCAGGAGCACGACGTATCGATTTTATTCTGAACCACTCAATCGCCTAACCTCAAAACCATAAAATACGCGTAGGACATGTTCAAAAGAAGGGCTTTGATGAATTTTCCTACATAAACTTGTGATGGAAAGGCAACTTTTTTGTATCCTAGTCGGACCTGTAACATTATACCGCACCAAGACCTGGATAACTTAATCCAAGCATGAAAAACCGTTGCAGGACCGTTATTTACGGTTTTTTGAATGTACTGACTACTGATTCCTCACATAACAGTTAAAAACAGATTAATTTTCGATTATATTCACTTTTGCTTAAGAAACAAATTCATTGTTAGTCTTACTAATTTTCCAATTTTTTTATTTATTTGAATAAAAAATTATTTGTGCAATAATAATACTTTTATTTAATTCTGGATTGTAGCCTGATAAATTACCTTTATAAAAATATAAACATGTTGTATGTTATCTTCAATAATTTTGGAGTTAATTGAGTAAATACCAAATATCCCTAAACTTTGTTGAGGTGTGTATTTGGCATAAAGACTGGTAAGCCGACTAAACACCACGTTGACTACGTGGATGGGTGTGTACACAATTAATAAATTATTTTACATTAAAGCGTTGAGTACTCTTTAATCTTCATACATAGTATTTTATTACATAATTTTCCTAAAAATATAAAATAAAATTCGTTAAAATTGAACAAAGCTGCAGATGACAGATTAATTTGCTTGCGACCGTGCATAGCGTTGACGGACTTAAATAAATATCTTGATGGAATCATAAAGAAATGGAGGGCCAAAATACGTTAATTCTACGTTTACTTAACGTTAAGTAAGAATTAATTATACTAACCGCCGGTTTCCGAATGTCTGATCAAGTAAAAATCAACTAATCTAAGTGTTAAAACTTTTGTCAACTATCATATTTTCAGAATTTGACACTTGATTAGTTGATTTTTACTTGATCAGTCATTCGGAAACCGAGGGTAAGTCTGTTCTAACATTGTAGACAACTGGCCCAGTTGGTAAGGCGGTCGTGTAAACTGATGCCTTGTGCGAAGTCGAATCCGACTCTACATTAAACTTTATGTGATCTTCAATTGATTATCTTGAGTCCGGATAAGTTTTTACTTGTAAAGGCATACTGCCCAGTAGGTTGGTGATTAAAATTGGTTTATTAATTAAATTTTTATCCAAAAAAATATATGTTATTTCTGTAAGTCATCCAAGTAAACAAAATTGCTTACGTTGGTATTTCGCCCTTATTTTAGAGTCGGTTTTTTAATTAGAAAATTATAAAGGGTTAATTTTATAGCAATCCTTCTAGGACTTAACACCAAAAAGCCCGTAGTTGCTGTCCTCATGGACATGTCCAAGGCGTTCGACTACGTGGATCATAAAATACTTTTGGATAAGCTGGAGCGATATGGCATTAGAGGATTATAATGCATTACAGCTCATGGAATCCTATTTGCGTAACCGCACACAAATCACCTGCGTTAGCAAATTGTGTCCTACATCTAAAATAGTAACTACCTATAAGTCTGAGCCAAGAAAAACTAATTATGGTGTTCCACAGGGTAGTATCCTTGGGCCATTACTATTTATAATGTGCATAAATGATCTCCCTAAATGTACTAAAAACCAAATGATTTTGTTTGCTGATGACAGCACCCTTATCTATACGGGAAATTCTATTAAATACTGTGAAGCGGACATAAATAATGCATTAAGTGATGTAATTAATTGGCTAATTAATAATAATTTACGAATAAACTTGGACAAAACTAAAATTATGATATTTAATCAAAGGACTAATCAGACAAATATGAATATTCATTATGAAAACACACCAATTGCTAAAGCGGACAGTGCTAAATTTTTGGGTTTATACTTAGATAGCCATCTAACATGGAAAGACCACATAAGTAACTTATGTAATAGATTGAACCAATTTGCCTATGCATTATACAAATTGTCCAAATTAGTTGACCGAGCAACTGCACTAGCTGCATATAATGCATATGTTAACTCAAACATAAGATTTGGTATAATTTATTGGGGGAATTCTACAGATAAAGAGTTTGCCTTCAAAGCGCAAAAGAAATGTCTAAGAGCAATTTGTAAACTCCAGCCAACTGATAGCTGTAAACTATTATTTCAGGTATTAAAAATCCTTACACTACCATCTATGTATATCTTAGAAGTATCAATGTTCGTAAAAAATAATCTTAGTCTGTATGAGAACCTTACCTCTAAAAGGTACCAGCATACAATACGAGTAACACCCCACCTTACGGCACTATTTAGCAAAAGCATATTAGGAATGGCTCCACGAATATATAATGCTATACCACTCTACATTAGGAGCGAACCCAATGTGGCATTGTTTATGAAAAAATGTATAACTTCCTCGTCAGTAAATGTTATTACACTGTCACTGATTTCTTAAATGACAAATCAAATCAAAAGAATGTCTGATATTGTACTTAATTATTTTATTGTATGGATTGTATTGATTTTGAATTATTGAACTGAAAATTATAATATTGCATGAATTGAATTGAATTACTCTTAATATAAATTAGATATAAGAATTATATTGTGTACGCCATGTATGTATGGCAAAACATAGTGAGCCTGATAAATTATATTATTATTACCATATGTATGTACCTATGTTTCACACGAATAAATGATTATGATTATGATTAAGTTACGGTTAATTTCTATCATATAATATAATTCCTACCTTTACTAATTAATACCTTTGTTAACCACACTACGGGGTACAAGATAAAGTACCGTTAACAAGTTTTATTCCGAGTTGGTAAAAGGTGATATTGGGGTCCTTTTAGTACATCTCGCAGAATCGCTCATACATGTGACAACTGTACTTAGGTACAGACCAAAACTAGGGCAATGAAACTGCGAGTATACTGTACGAATATAGGTACATACGATTAAATAATGAATATCCCAAAAAACAAAGTATTAGGTATATTTATATCTGTCTAAAATTATTTACAATAGGTTCAAAGAGAATTACAACCCAATGTAAATTTTACAACTGGCAACACAACATTATAAAAAAGACACATAAAACATTACTCAAATAAACTACGTAATTACAATGATTTCCATAAAAGTCCTCACGCAATCCAACATAAGTATAATTTAACAGTTGGAATTAAAAATTATCGTTTGCGTCGCGGTCAAATGTCAAATACAGGTCATAATGTGACTACGTTTATTATATGTTACTGTTCATAATATTTACTATATAAACTTGATTGTAATCTAAAGTTTTGCTTTGCTGTAATAAGTATGTTTTATAAATATACTGCCATTTCGTTTTACGGAAAATGTCTGAAGAAAATGTAAGAAAGAAGTACCTACAAAATAATAAGCCGATCAATAAAAATAAAATCAATAAATACACTTAAATAAAAAAAATGTATCGAAAAGTTTAGTATGTTTTGAGTATAAAATGTTAATAGGTACGTGCTTTTCTTTATTTCTTGCGCAAGCAAAAATATAAAGAAAATCAGTTTTAATTACTAATGGGTAAGCAATTACCTAATTAAAACTAGCTTTGGAAATTAATGTCTGTGTTTTGTGTAATTTTCGTATTGTATTAAACGCCCACAACAAAGCTCGTATAACAATATTTATACACAGTGCCACATTTTTACATTCGACCTTATAATAACAACCTTTATAAAAAGTCTTAAACTTATTGTAGACATAAATATATTTGAATAAAGAATTATTTGCATTATAGAAAATCTTTTTCCTCTATTCCAGCCAGCCTACTTGTAAAGAGTTCTTAAGCTTAAGTACTTCTGAGAACCTTTAGACAGAATTTAATATTTCTTTTTCAATTTATCGTGCGTTTTTCAATTATTTTCTTTTGAAAATACTCGACTTATTTACCGAACGGAGATTACATTTTACAAGGTATGGTATATATTCAAAATAATCATGAGTCGGAAATATTTTGGGTGGTCAATGTCCTTTAATTCAGTTGCGGAAAGGAAATAATTATGAATGATTGATTGGTTTTCTCGAGTTCAAATATCGTCCTTAAAGTTAATTAAAGAGGTTTTTTGGCAAAACATTCCGTTCCCAAGGTTTAGAGTTCAAACATCATACACTTCTCATCAAAAAAATCGAAACAGTTGCAAGTTTGTGTTTTATAAGGATTATCTGAAAAATGTGTATATTAAGGAATATGTGTTATATGTCATTTAATAGGGAATTTAATGAGGTTTTCAAATAATGATGTTATTGTTCTAAATTCAAATTTAATTTTCATAGATTTCGTATTTTGTTTAACAAGTCGTATTTGCCCTGTACGTAGTTTGACGGAAAATGATAAAATTAGGCACGTAAATGAAAAAAAAGCTAGAAGACGTTTATTTAATAACCCGTATCGCGCACCCAGAGTTCCTCGCTCCCCTTATTACTGCGTCCATGCGATGTTTACCCACAAAAACCGCCAAGTGGTGGCATTGCTGAATTCTGGACTTAGTCAGGTTATTACGGCTGAAAGAATGCATCTTAGCCTCTCATCTTTTCATAGAATCTGCAAACGCTATCAAGAGACTGGTTTGTTCACGCACCGTTAGAGATCGGGCAGAAAACAGGTAACTTCTGACCAAGTAGATCGATTTATAGTAACACCTTTCTTACAAAGTCTACGCCTTAATGTCTTTCAACCGCAGTAGCAGCTTCATGATGCACCTATGGTGGCTGTAAGTGACTCTACAATTAGAAGAAGGTTGAAGAAACGTGAACTTGTACCGTACAAGCCAGCAAATAGGGAGGAACTACCTGCAGATCATCGAAAAGCGCGCCTTAACTTTTCACATAATTACCTAAATTGGTCATACATCTAGTGGAGCAAGTTCCTCCTTTCTGATGAGTGCAAAATTGTATTGTATGGTAACGATGGAAGGACTAAGGTCTACAGAAGTGATGGAGAACGCTTTGCACCATGCAGGATTAAAAGAAAAGGCCATCCATGGTGGCGGTTCATGGACTGTTTGAGGAGAAATTCGTGGCAACGACAAGACCGAGTTTGTCTTTGTGTTGGGTCCCGTCTGCCCTTTTTTAACAGTCATAGGTACATCGAACAGTATCTTGAATCTCTTGTGATGCCCTATGCACATTTATTTGACCTCAGTTTAACATTTATGGACGAGGATGCTAGGACAAACACCGCGAGCGTCGTAAGAGATTATGTTACTGAAGTCGATACCTCTATTATTGATTGGCCAGCAAGAAGCCCGGACATGAATCCGATTAAACATCTATGGGATGAATAAAAAAGACGAATTAGTGTAAAAGATCATGCCTCAAAACTCTTAGCCAGCTTTAAAATGCAATCCAAGAGGAATGGAATAGAGCGCCACTATTTTTGATCGTGACTCTCACCCGATCGATGAAAAACCGTACAGATGCAGTATTGAGAAGTCGGGAATGGTATCCGAGTTATTAAATAAACGTTTCCTAGCTTTTTATTTCATTTACGTGCCTAATTTTATCAATTTCCATCAAACTACGTACAGGGTAAAAACGACTTGTTAAACAAAATACGAAATCTATGAAAATTTAATTTGAATTTAGAACATTAACATCATTATTTAAAAACCTCATTAAATTCCCTATTAAATGACATATAACACACATATTCCTTAATATACACATTTTTCAGATAATCCTTATAAAACACAAACTTGCAACTGTTTCGATTTTCTTGATGAGAAGTGTATTAATTATAAATGCCAATAGTTGAAGAAGTGATTGTTTTTGTTTAGCAAACTGTTTAATGATTAATTGAAATATGACTTTCGACGCCTCCTAATTTTTCAAAAGGGGATAAGCATACCGACGGTAAGAGCTCGGATGGCCTAATTGATAAGGGCCATTATTTAAAAGGATTCGGTTTCGAGTTCAAAACAGTCAAAAATGTATAATAACTGTTACAATAAATTTGCTCTGCATTTTCAATAGTTCACTTATAGGCGTCAAGCCGGATTATCCTCGAAGCTAAGAAATTGAAAGATATATCACATATTTGCTATCATACACGTTTCCTCTACTTAGTTAAAGCTCGCAATAAGCCAAATAAAATGTGAGTAGAATCATATATTTTATTACTTCTTGCTCCATCAAGTACCGTTAGCATCAAAAGTCATTTAATACTTTTATTTGCAGCTTTTATTACTAGGCAGAGTGAAAATACTAAGAATTGTAATTGAAATGTTGTAGAATAGGTTAACATTATGCTGACGGAATTGTAAACCTAGAATAGGAGATTAACTACCGTGAAAAATAAAAGAAAGTCCTGTAGATTACGATATATGAATCTTAGTCGCGGTGAGATGTATTTTACTACAATGGTTTTCAGAACCATCTAAATAACTGCCATTATTTAAATTTTCCATCAGAAGTCAAAAGCACCCCAAAACACTGAATGATTGTTTTTAGCTTGAATATTTCTTGAGGGAATTGTGATCTTTTTTACTAATTGTAATCTTACTGTAATGCATTTATATTATTTTAATTTTATTGTAATTGCTGACCGTACCAATTCAAGAACTAGAAGTGATATTCATTGCTGTACACGTAGTAGTACAACCTGTTGTACCATACACAATATAGTTAGCAACAGTAGAGCTAAATAATTTAATTACCTAAGAATCACTATGTAAGCTGGGGTAATACTCGCAGGTCATAAACAGTTAGAAGTAGGTTGCGAGGCTTTCTGCTTTATAATATTATGTTGGCTGTAACCCAATTACATTATTATGTTTTATATGGTTAGTGTTTGAACTGTGCACATATTTTGTAAAAGAGCTTGTTTGTTTAAATGAACGCGCCAATTTAAGAAAAAACTGGTAAAATTGATATTAAATTACTGGATGACTATCCAGTTATTTAGATATGTAGCGTACTAAATTAGTGTACAGTCCTCATATAACAACGTCGCAAAACCACCCCAAAGCGGAGATTAATACTGTCAAAATAGAACTTCCTTTAGGTTACTGAAATCATAATACCACAGTCGAAAACGAAAAGACTACAATGTGCCTGGTGTTTTTAGTGGATGCAAATCAAAAGGGCCGAAAACCCTGAAGAAAACAAAAACAACAGTACTACGAGTATAAAAGCGATAAAATACTTAATACTTAGAGCAAACTATCTCTTTACACTGAAGTATCATCACGTAGAATGTTGTATACAATTAAATGTACGTTAAACTGCACCCAGTCGGTTATGTTAGCTCTGATCCGTATTACAGTCACGTACGTCAGCTTCATACGGGCAGGTCGTGTATTGATTCAGACCATATTATCGAACGTTATGGCTAATGGGAACTGCTGTTATTAGTACAATAATTGATATAAAGAATTCTATTAATTTGGTAATTACCTATTTATTTATAATTTACAATTCAAGCAATTCAACAACAAAATGGTTCTGTAGAAATTTTATCAGAAATTAGTGTGTAAAAAGTGACATGATGTGTAATGAGTTAGTAAATCTATAAACCTTTTTGGTCTGTTATACACACCTACATCAACGCAAGTCTTTTTCCAATGAGTTGCGTTTAGCGTTGTGTAAAAAGTTTTTCTTTTTCAATTTTAAACTCGGAAAATAGAGATAGAAATGGTTCGTAAACAGTATTTGGCGTAATTTAGTTTTTCATTATTTTTCGGGCTTGACATAATACCAATTAGCAGGCCAAGTTAATTTTCGCTGCCGTCCGAAGCTGCGATTACTGAAAATAAAATTAAACCTTTGCATTAAAAAAAAAAACAAATTAAAATTATTGCCTGATAAACATTAGAAAAAACATACAATAAACTAGATTGAAATAATTTACATAAATTGAATAGCAACCGACCAAACAAGATAGGTACTTTCAAGAATAAATACCAATTCATCACTGTCAGAAGGTGACTCAAGCCTTGAACTCCAGTTATCGGTAGACCGTTACTAAACAAAATTCTTGCCACGTAATAATACCTTTTACCTGTAAAAGTACTAAACACAACAGAAAATATGGATACATTCTATTATAAGCGCGAACGTTTGTATGTTTGTTACTCTTTCACGTAAAAACTACTGAAAAGATTTTGATAAAACTTTACAATAATATAGCTATGGTATAACGCGTGGGCTACAATTTATAAAGATACTAGATTCTGCCCACGGCTTCGCTCGCGTTAAATTCAGGGTCAGCACTGTTCCCCTTTTCGGGGCACATAAGAAAAAAAAGTAGCCTATGTTACTCTCCATCCCTTCAACTATCTCCACTTATAAAATCACGTCAATTCGTCGCTCCGTTTTGCCGTGAAAGAAAGACAAACAGACAGACACACTTTCCCATTTATAGTATTAGTATGGATAGTGTGAATTATCAAAAATACGCAGACGACCTTGCGTGCCCATCAGCTATGTTTTATAATAAATACTATTTATAATGACTGCCTGAAAACTGTCGTATATGAGACTGCCGTTTCGTCCTGAATTCGAAATTCAAAATCCCACACAAAATAATTGGTTGTGTTATCCACAAAATTGTATTTGTCTTGAATGTACTCGTAGATGTTCTTTTTTTTTTATCTTATTTATTTAAAAGCCATGCATCGTATCATAGATTAGGTCGGCTTACATAGATATTCTTTGTGGCCATTAATTTCAAGTATGTCCCCTTACGTAGTCTTTAAGCATAAACATTTTTACCTCAAAAAAATATTAACCACAACACAGAAAATAAGGATACATTTTATAATAACATAAAAACGTAGCTGTAATTATGTTAGCAAGTCATTGACCTTTCACCCGTACATGTCGCTAAAATGCCGTGCATGAGTGTTCATTATAGGGTACAAGTGTTGTAATTATATCCGTAGCTTTTCAATAACCTCGATGAGCATTTATTTTGTATGTTTACAGACAATTACAATGGAAACTTAATTGTTTTTCGCGGGAAAACGATAGAAATGCTATTATAGGTAATTAATTCAAACAATCATTACAGACAGTTTTTATTTTTAAACATTTAATTAAGTGTTTTACAAAAATTTAGATATTTACTACCATTTTTTTATTTTATTTCCTTGTCTAGATTTTCTAAACAATATCCTGTTCAATCTCAAGCTTAGTCTTTCCGATGAAATTAACCTCCTAGCACTTAATGTAATGTTAATAACTTATTCTATAAATATTAACTTTCTCACCTCGTGAAATTGATTAAATAAAAATCATTTCCGATATTTTTACAACAACAGTGTAGCGAACACTAATTAACTTTTTGATACACAAAATATAACAGAAAAGGTCAGAGGTGCGTCCTACGGATTTGAATATACGCCTTTAAGGGTGCTTTTACACCAGATATAAGCTACGTTTGATTTGCACTTATCACGTTCATTGGCACATAGCTTAGCACTGATGGTAAGGGCTTCAACTAAGATAGGCTATGTTTTTTTTATACATATAGTAGTTAGTAGAGCTGTCGATATGTGCTACGGATGCGTGCTTTGGATACTTGCTATGAGTATGTGGTATCATCATAACAGCCCATTAATGTCCCACTGCAGGGACGGGCCTCCTCCTGTGACGGAGGGATACTTGGCCCACTAATACCACGCTGGCCAGACGGATTGGTATAGGGTTTAATTTCAAGTTTTCCTTCTTTTTATTTCGTTAAGACAATATTCACAAATAGTCTCTTAGTATGTGGTATGTATGTTCGCAATTGGTGTAGCTATGTACAAAGCAGGGCACCTACGGTTGGTCCGCGTTTACCGCGAAAAGTACATGTCATTGTGGGAGCACAAAACTGTTTTTACGCATGAGCATCGCTTTCCTACTATCGACACATCGCATAGCTTGAGCCACGCATCTACTGTTACATAACGTTACATCTTAACTGTTATAACTGCATAGCAATTGTCCGATGGAAAAGCACCTTTAGCCTGTCTGTTTACGGTTTATAATAACAGTAGCGTACAGCAAAATTGTAACAATTTAGGTGAGCTTGTTACTTTATATTTTTTTACATTTATTATTTTTTCACTCCATCACTTTTACTCAGCTTAAGGAAAAATTTAAAGAGGATTTTCATCAAGATAGAAATATTAAAAAATAACTTTATAATAAAGGAATATTAGTTTTTTTTGTAGGTGTCTTAATTAAATTATAAAGTTCGTTGTTACCTTGTAAGCCGTACTGTTGTTACTTTAGACGAAATACAACGATTTCATGAACTGCGTGCCAGCAGCTTGCAGCCTAGTGATGGAAAAAAACCAGGCCTACCACATACTTACTAGGCCAGACGGTTTGGTAAGGTATTACGGTAAAAAATATCGAGTAGCCTGTCGTTATTTACAACCCCTACGGGATAAGACGTAAGTTTATGTATTCTTATTCTATTACTACTTGCTATTTTTCTACTAGAATTCATACATAACTTAAACCTACTTAAATAATAAAAACTTAAAAACTTCAGGTAGAAATCTCGAGGCGTTTCTTCGACGATATTTCTTGCTTGTCTGTCAAGTGTCACGCATACTTACGTAAGATGCCTTTCCCAGTTCGTGTAATAATTCACAAGTTACGTAGTGTAAGGGTCTCATTTGAACACAGTTTTGACGTGGTAAAAACGTATCTACTGTAGTACTACGTAACCTACTCAAGGTGCATAGGTAAAAAAATCAGTTTGGGTTTTGTAATGTTACCACATTGAAAATTATAACATACCTGTAAATAGCGTAGTACGTAGCATTCTTATTCGACGAGTATGTTTACCTATGAATATTTATAAATGTAGATGAAACAATGGTCGTAGTAGCTACTTGGCGTTCAGTAAGTAGTCTTTGTCTATTCCCATGGGAATAAGGCGTGAATTTAACTATGTGCCCATCCTTTGTTTTGTATAACAACGTTTAGTCGAAAATCACTTCGCCTAATTTTATTTCTAATAAAGTCATTTCGCGTAATTATTCATTTGACCGAATAATGAATTAATACAATTTCATTTAGCATATTTATTGCTTTGAAATAATGTCATTTGACCGAATATTTGGATGCACTAATTTTATGTATCTATAAGTACTTGTAAAAAGTAAAACAAAATTATGAATACACTCCACAGCAATGTTGTTATAAGACAAATATCTCATTATTATTTATATTATGTCAATGTATCCATCAACGAAACAAGATAATATATTACTGTCATCATTATTTCAAGTAGGTAATGTTTTCACGTTTACAACTCCCGCGGCTAACCACACGAAAAAATATGGCTGTATTTTTTTTGTAGCCAATTATTTATGTAGCTCATGCATATTTACATTATTGTTTGCTAGAAAATCTATATTTTCGTAGTCTTTTACTTTGAAAGGTTCATTGTAGCAAAACAAAATTGCTTCAAAGAAAGACTTTTTTTTAATCGTAGAGACAATTAATTACATAGATCTCTATTGAAGACCAGTGCGTAATCTTTCGTGTCTTAAATTGTTATTATCCCACTGCAAGGAAGGGCCTCCTCCCGTGACGGAGGGATACTTGGTCTACTAATACCACGCTGGCTAGACGTATATAGGGTTTAATTTTAAGTTTTCTTCTTTTTATTTTGTAAAAAATATATTCACGTATAATCCCTTTGTCAGTTTTTACGACACCCATGGGATGAGATAGGGTGATGACATATTGTTTTCGTACTCCGTCACCACACGGAGATTATTAATCATTTGTATATAAAAATAAATAAAGATATTCGAAGAAAGTTAAATACAGGAGAGTGTGAGGACAAATTTAAAGCTTACAGTATTGGAGGGTCTATTATAAATAGCTACACAATACCCCAAAATCTATCTTAAAATATCCGAGGTTTACATATTATCCACTGAACCATACACAAAGTAAAAAAGAGCCCTTGTAAGGCTTCCGTATCCGTAGGATCAAAACGGAACACTATTGTTATATAAGGTAAAACATTCTTTGTGTCTTTTTATATCAGTCAATGATTTATAGTGTGAATTGTAACTTATATGTTCAAAGAAACAATTGTTTTCTAATTTTTTTTTATTTTCAAAAGACATTTTCCACTCGGGATTATCACCATTGCTCTTTACCTACTGGAATTTTTAATTAGCCTGAAAAAATTCTAATTAAATCCTAGTATGTTGCGTGTTGTAGGTGTGTTGCGCAGATATCTCGGGTTCGATCTCCCACTCGATGATTTTTCACTGAAGGTTTTCTACCACCAAGAGTTTTTGTGGAAAAATCTTTTTAATGCCATCATATGAACTATTATTATTACACATCTATAAACTAAACGGTTTAATAAGTATTTAAAAAAAGCTACAAAATGAGCATATAAATTGTAACAATAATATAATTCGGTCGTTAATAAGCGAATTGCCAAAAAAATATATCGTCGTGGTTGTAAACTCGTTAAAATGACCGCGAAAACAATCCCTTTTGTTAGGGTTATTTATTTGTATGACAATGATTTATGAGGTGGGATTGTTTTTATGTTTTTTCTGTTGATTGGAACTGATTGGATGTTCAAAAATATTGTTGGAATGTTCTGCAATTTGGGAATTTTCGTTGGTGTTGTGACAATAAATTAAGGTATTTTGTTTAAATACATTTATTAATTTTGTCCAGACATTTGCAGAGATGTGATATCAAGGAATTACATTAAATGAATATTATCAATGAATACACAATATAAAACTTTTTTATAACGATAATCTTATCTTGACAGCTTTAGAAGACTTTAATTTGCTGCTCAATAAACGCTGGGTCGATATCCTAAAGAAGTTTCTAAGCAATGCCATAATGCCGCTTGAAAAGTATAACTAGATTTTAATAGATACTTATCCTCTTTAGAGAAATTACGTTCCTTTTTCAAATCCTGCATTTAGTTTCTTATAAAGAGGTTTTATCGATATCCTTTTTTGCGTTCTAGTAAATTAAGAACTAAAATTCACAACTTATTTATTTACTGCCTCGCCTCGGTGCCAAAGCGCTCTTGTATGCGACTGCTTGGCTAAGTATATACATGTATTCTTTGCGTTCTTTTACTTAAGGCCTGTAAATGACCTTGTGACTCACGAGCCTTGCTCACGAACCTTGGCGCACGGGTCGTGAGCCAAGGTTTGATCCCTAGAGCAGTTTTAGTCTTATTTAATAAAAAAAAAACAAATATTTGCTTTTCTATCCCATACATTTTCATAGTAATATTCAGCACATACTATCACTTTTATCGCTTGCGGAAAATGTATGGATAGGAAAGCAAATATTTGTTTTTTTTTTTTTAAAACTCATGGCGTTATGTCATCGTTTTACTGCAACTGACAGGTATCTAAATGATATATTGCAAAGCTATTCTATTCCATACCTACTGTATTTGAATGAAAAGAATCGTTTGGTAGAGGTAAAACAAATTTTATTTTATTGTTTACCATACTATTGCTGGTTAAATGCACAGCACTCGAAAGCAATGTACGTTTGTGACGCGATGAATAAGTAAAGATATTTTAATTTTAATAAATAATAATGGCATACATAGCTCTTTCAATACTTTAGATCTCAAAGCCAAGTGCGTGTCGGACTCACGCACATATTAAGACTATTTCCTAATTGACACACGTCCCTTGTAAATTTCCAATTCAATAATTTTAGTTGCAAAATAAATAACCCTTTTACTACACGTCATTGAACTAATTTACTGCACATTAATAATCAAAGACAGACATGAGCAAAAAGGATAAACTGTTTACATATAGGTAAGTGAATATCCTTGCTGCGTTAAAAATGTGTCCAAAATTTTACGTAGCAAGAATTTTTGCATGTTTGTGACATTATAATTGTACGCCATCTAGTAATAAACTAAGCAGTAATATAATGGGTACAAGACCGACAAAAATGCTTAATTATTGCTCTATGTATAATCAGGATATATGAACAATAAAAGTATAAATATCAATGTTTACTTGTAGTCTTCTTATACTGCATTACTTGAAACTGAAGGGCGTTGCGTTGTGTGAATGCTTAAGGATTTCATTCATTATTTCTACCTTTTGAAATAAGCATTTACTAAGGTTCCGTTATACAAGACGTCGAACATAACGTAAACCAAATGCTGAAAGTTCTGGTTCAATATGAGAAAACTATAACAAACTTTGCAATTTCATATAGGTACTCTACAGTGCTATATGAAATTAAAAGCACATTTTGTTACATATTACACGTGGGACTAAGAAGCCATTTAAATAGAAGTATGAAGTGCAATAACTAAATGAAACCAATCCTTTGAAAGTAGGACGACGACGTTTTATTCCTTGGAATTTAACCGCAGATTGCAATAAGTAGTAGTAACTTTGTATTTCCTGGAATTCAGAAAAGACTTGTATTTATAAAAGTGCAGAGTTTTATATCAAGTTTTTATTTTGTTGCAACGAGATACCATTTGCGATAATGTAAAACATTCAACTCATGTGCAATTAGTTAATATTAAAATACTTGAAAAAGACAAAAACATAACCGTTTTTACTGTTAATAATTAAGGTTTTTCATGCTACTTTTCCCAGCTGCAAAAGACTTTATCGGGATCTACAACTTAACCTCTTAAAACGTCTTGAAACGCTGAATGAAGAAGAAAATGGACGACTTTGAAAAGCTTTCCTCCTGCCAAAACCTTGAAGGTTTACTTCTATATGTTGGTACTAAGAAACCTTTACGTCTTTAGGATTTAAACATTTACGATACAAAATAGCATAAACAAAATGAAAATACGCAAGCAGTTTTGTAAGGCAATGTATATAATATATAAATCTTTTAAATGCCATAAATGATCCATCCATCCAACAAGGACTCCTAATGAAGTCCCAGAGTAAGAATAATGAAGAAATGAATGATCATCATGCTGAGGGAGGCACAGGACCGCGCAAGGTGGCAATACTTGGAGGAGGCCTGTGTCCAGCAGTGGACGTCGATTGGCTGATATGATGATGATGATGATGAATGATCATCATTGAATGTAAATACACAAAATGGTTTAAGTATTGTAATCGGAATCAAAGCTCTGGCTGTCAAGAAGGAATTGTTATTTTAATACGCTGATGATATCTTGTTACTAATACGCAAGCCATATAAATTGTAACTCTAATCACGCTTAAAAACGGACTCAATGGTGTTTGTGATAATTAGCTTAAGAGTTCAATGGCTATTACAGTCATGGCTCTTAATATCTCGTTAATTTAAACACAACTCGCAACTGAAACTATAGATACCATAAAAACTTAACTTTTGTTAAAACTTAAACAATGAGATACTTAAGCCGTGGCTTAAGTAACATTGTCACCTCATATAGCATCTGTGCGAAGTCTGTTATGACGGCTGCCTACTAATAAAACAAGAGTATAATAACCATTCAAAACCTAGTTTCAAATAAACAAGAAAATTATAAAGCACTTTGAAATAGAAGTATATTTACACAAAGGAAGAAAAGGTTTTATTTCATTTTATGCTGGTTGGAAAACGACGAACAGTGTTGTTGTTGAATAAATTGATATCAGAAACTGAAATAGCAATATGGCCAACGCTATTGTTTGACTTTAAATAATATATTTTTTAAGTTTTCATTTCTTTGTTTGTTTATTGTTTCTAATTTTTCGATTGCGCAGTATTTATTTATTTTATTTTACACAATACAATTGTATAGTCGCTCGTCATGTTAGATAAGAATTCATATTCAAAAATACATCTAATAAAATGTCCTTAGTCTAAATACACATAACACAAATTACACAACTAGTCACTTCCTTCCAGACGGATTGGTATTGTAGTGACAATTACATTATGCTACATGTTCTTATAGTCTCCTGTAGTTGTATTTTACGATACTTTGAACAACGTAACATTTTACAATCTTGTAAATAAAATTATCCGTCACTAGTGACACAGCAAAACACTAAAGAATTTCCGAGGCCACATATTTTAGGCGTTCCATTCTACCCACGCTATTCAGTACATAACTTAACCTTACTCATAAATCACTTTTACACCAACAACCTACTATTAGGACATCAGTGCTACCCGCTAATTTCAATATAATTTTCAATGAAAAAGGTTTACTTTAATAGCAGGGATAATTTTAAATTAATTACAGAGAAACCCTTGGTATAATTACTTAAAGATTATAGCACGGATGTGCTAATTATTCCTTTACAAAAGTTACAGTTGAAAATTGCTGCGATTTGCGTTTCTACTGTAGCAATAACATTGAACAAAGTAGAATCATACTCGTAGACCTTTGTTTTTGGGTATGTTCATTAAGGTTTCGATTCCTAACCAGTATTGGTGTGTATTGTTTATTGTGATTGTTAATTGGTTCATAAGGAAATATATAAGTACACATTTTAAAAAACAACAGTTTTGTAGATTTTAATAATTAATCCGATGCCTACCCTAGACTAAAACTGGTTCACACATTACTCCTTATAAGTGGATTAACCTATTAGATTATTATTAAAGCGGCAATATCAACCTAGGCGTTCTCTGGTTGAAGAGATTTACCACCCAGTAGGTACAGCATTTTCAATGGCATTCCTTGTCTCCTTAGTACCTACACATTCTACCAAGGAAATGCATGTACAAATATATAACATACACACCGCTACTAACGCATAAATTCAACCTAAGAACCGCTATCAACAGCTAACGTATCCCCAGCTACCGTGTTTTAATAGGATGCTGTTCGGTAAAGTGCGATAAAAAGATTATGGCTAAAAGTAGTAGTTTAAGCAATTTGCATAATTAGCACTACACCACACGGTAATTTGCCTGATAAGTCCGCATAACACTTCCTATTCCGTATAATATAAAGGTTATATTCATAGCTACTACTAGAAATCACGGTAAAATAATTAAAAAGCAATGGCGGAAGATCTCTTTAGGGGTTGATTAAAACAAAAGTTATCTGATTGATGTGTATTGTAGAAGGCGACTAAACTTAACATAAAAACCTTCAGGGATCTTACTTAATTGTAATAAAATGAAAAACATCATATTGTATGTAACTTGGTAGTATATTAAAAATAACTAACATCTGAGGTAACAAACAATAAAACAAAAAAATTACCTAAACGCCTACACATCTTCATATTTTTAGAACCGCTTACCAATTTCTTTAAAATTATCTTAACCATAAGCTTACTTAAATTATACGTCTAAGTTTTAAGCACAACTCATTACCATATTTGAGTTAAATGAAAAGTCACAATTCCTTCACAATAATATCCTCGTTGTTCCTTCATTTAAAATTATAATAAGTACCTAAAACAGACTTAATTCCGTCAGAAGTAAATCTACCTAAATTATTTTAATTACAAGTATGACACCTATTTTACGAACGAACAAAACTTTTTTAATTGAACGAATTCTATTTGAATCACTTGTTTCCTGACGAACAAGCTTAAGTGATAAAATAAATCTTTCTTAAAGCAAATTAATATCTTTAATACTTTGGAAAAGGAATTGATCTGTGTTTGACTGTCTTACAGCTACGTTGGTTCCCCATAATGCTTCTTTCTTCATCATCATCATCTTATCAGCCAATCGACGTCCACTGCTGGACATAGGCGTCCTTCAAACATTGCCACCTTGTGAGGTCCTGTGCCTCCCTGATCTATAGGTTTCCTTTCTTTACTAGCTATATACTGAACGCTTTCCCTGGTTTTGCAAAGAAATCTTAGCCTAATAGTACTATGCTCGCTAAACGGATAGGTAGGTAAAGATACACTATATAAAGTATATTATGTATGGATAAGAACTTGTTACAAGATTTCTTTCTCATGATGTTAATCATTTCAAAACTCTTTAAATCACCCTTTCCAGGTCAATGGAAACAATACGGAGTTATGAACTTATGACATTTCGCATTTTGTTAAAATGATGATACTTAAATGTGGTGCTTATCTAATACTTAGCTAAATTACACTTATTATGAGATTCTTCCGATCGTTAGGTAGAACGACGTCGTCATCTCTTTCATTTATTCCATCCACAATGTTTCTAGTGTCCGATTTACTTTATTTTTCCACTGCGTTAAGCTGTGTCCGGTTGGAACACTTTAGATTATTACAAGATAATGCTATACGTTTTTGTGAATGTGAGAGGATGAGGATAGTTTTATTAATTCTATTTTCAATTAAGTCATTGTGTTCAAAAAATGTCTAAAAAAGTTTTTATGTGCTTTTATTTTACGCCTGTAGTCTGACACAATACGACATACAAATAAGATTACAAATTACTAAGCTATTCTGTACAAGTAATTCTTAAAAATGAAATGAAATAAAAATCTGTTTATTATCATCAATCACAAAAAAATATAACATAAAAAAATACAATGCAACAAAAGTTAAAAAATTGTAGCAAAACGTTGTAACTCAGCAAGTGCTCCTTAGCATAACATAACATAAAATAAATAAAATCCTTGTAAAATAATTTTGGAGCAATAACCCTACAGTTTATTTTATTTTATTTATTTATTTATTTAGGCACATCAACTAAACACAAACATTTAAAAATTTAGATCGTATTAAAAACCCCACGTACAACACTATCTCGACGACAATACTGTTTGAAAACAAACAAATTTTGGAGTCGATTTAGAGCCGAATATAAATAGGACTATTTTTGGAGTCGGTTACAAGTACTGGCACTTGTTCAGATATCTGTGACTGGCACTAATAATAAATATCCTGAACCCACTTCAGGGAAACACCACATTCTCGTTATAACGGAAAAGCCGTCAACATTTCTCGGCAAATGCAACGAGTTGCAGTTTCAATGTAACCCAAGATCATTACTGTAGCAATTGACAAGATGAAGATAAAGTATAGCTATTTTATGTAATAAATAAAAATACCTAGTTACCGCTATTTTTATTTAACAGAAAATAGTTTTACTATAAATATGGCCTAACTATCGTCTCAGAATCCATGTGCCATCCCGATAGTAATAAAAGTTGGCAATAACGAAAAACTGCTGTACAATACCCTTCTGGTGGGAGATCTCTAACACTAGGTACTTCGAAAAGGAATAAGTGGGTCGTGGTATTAACTGACCAACTAGACAAGTAGCTGGGAGATCTCTTCATCACTCTCGAAGTACCTGATGGTATATAAATTTTACTGCGTTTAAAAGGAATAGTGCAGTAGATAGGTACTGAAATTACATTGCTACAGCATTTTACACATTGTGTCACAGGATGACGAGCGCTATGCAGAGGCATTTTCTGGTGTAGTGTTTATTGTACTTGAAATATATAAGATGTGATAGAAAGAGTTTTAAAATACCTTGTAACTTATATAATCTATTAATGATAGGTGAAAAAGTCTTCTTACCAAAAGCGCAATATTTCGCCAATATTTTTAAATTAGGGTACATTTAAAATGATTTTAACTTCAGCACAGAAACCTCTCAAGGTAGTTTACGGTTGACATTAATTACTGCGATGGCCCACTTCGAGCATGCAACATGTAAATTTTGACCACTACATGTCATGAATCTAAATTAGTACTGAAATACGTGATCTCAACATACCTACAATGTCCGACGAGGTCATCAGGCGCATTCATATCGGATTAATGCGGAAATTAATAACAAACAAGTGAGAATATGGCGGGTAAGCGTGCAGTTTGTAATCTATTTTTAGAACTGTTTTTGAATGCTGTTTTGATGTAGTTTCATAGTACGCAATTGCAGGAAAAACAAGATCAGTAGCTTAAAATTTGCTCTACAATGTAGCAAATAACTAAAACTAAATTGTCAGAATGGACTAGAATGGAGGAGAAATTGACACCTTTATGAACTGACTGATCATAGATTACTAATTACTACCAGTATAACGTATGATAACAACACGCTTTCCCTTTTGCCCCTATGACACACTTTACACTGTATCTACTGCAATATAAATACCATGAAAAAGACCCTCGTAAATCTGGCCGACAATCGTTACAAGTTACAAATAATGCCTCTGCATAATCAAAGTTCCTGATCTAAAATCCCCAGCTTTAAATTGTTACATAAAAGCCGAGGTTTTATTCGGACAACATAATTCTCTGTTGAACCTTTTGTGCCAACATACCACGTCACTGGCTTTAATACACGCCCCCAATCTCTTGGACATGCTGTCACTATTCAGCCTCAAACTAAATGCTTAATTGGATTTCAGTCTTAGATAATTAAACTTTGGGACGCCTTGGTGACTTTAATTGAATGAAAATAGAAAATAAAAGCTGGGAAATTGTTGAAAAACGTTCTGTTTTACGAAGGAGGACTTTTAACGTTAACTAGTAAAATATGTGGAATTATGTTTAATTTAAAAACATAGGTATTAAAGCTCCCTTGAAAATCCACATTGTTATAATACACAATTTTTTCAGAAAAACAATTATTACATAGATATAATTTGAAAACAGAATGGTATATATGTTACAGCCAAAGTAATAAATGTCGCAGAATTAATCACATTAACTAGCCATTATATATGGCAAAAATACAATATTAAGGCAAAAGTCAGAAACAGTTGGTTAGGTTAGGTTAGTACAGTGACCAAAGGATGCACGAGCCGAGCGAGCGAAGCGAGCGTGCCGCGGCAGCGGCCGGCTAGTGCTAGGATATAGTAATACTATATTATTCTAGTTTTACATAAAAAACATGTTTCTTGCATGTCTATTGCCTTAGTATTGTATTTTTGCCAGTACTATAACATTATAATGGCTAGTTAATGTGATTAATTCTGCGACATTTATTACTTTATCTAAATTGAGTAGCCCTTATACATAATGGCTAGTTAGTATGTACAATATTCATATTTATTACTTTGGCTGTAACATATATAGTACAAACTACGTAAAATAAAATCTTGGGGTAGTAAAAGCTCCTAATACGGCGGTAGTCAAAATCGCGTCCTATTACGGAGGTATTTCTATTTTCGTGTTTTATTCAGATTTTATTCAGTTAACGTACAACAAAACGAAATCAGTTTATTCTACATCTATTACTTCATGATTTACCTGACGTTTGCAAGTATAGAACATAGATAACTAATCAAAATCAATCAATCTGTGTAACGGCATCGACGTGAAAGGGATTTCCATACAAACGCTAAACAACAAAATTAGGTACACTAATATTTAGAAACTAAGTTTTTCGTATTAATAAGCCGTTTAAGATGGTTTATTTCTTATTCATAGCATTTTCTTACTATTACACTTACTATTTCAATAGCTTGTTTTATATTTGTAACTCGTTTTATATCCAAAAAATAAGAAATAAAATAGCGCCGTAATACGACACGAATTTTATAGATTCGTCCTAATACGGT
The DNA here is from genome assembly GCA_905475405.1 of Schrankia costaestrigalis. Lineage (NCBI taxonomy): Eukaryota > Metazoa > Arthropoda > Insecta > Lepidoptera > Erebidae > Schrankia > Schrankia costaestrigalis. The sequence continues at coordinate 17,772,848 of FR997826.1, forward strand.
GGTATAACTCCGTAATAGGAAAAATACTGGGCATGTTTAATTGCTTGTAACTTTCAATTTATTAACTTATTGAACTTGTTTCAAGGTTTTTTGCAATAATTATTAATCTCATAAACTAAAAACCATATTCTGCGGTATGTGTTCGTAGTTAGAAATCGAATTAAATACGAAAATTGTTGAGTACAAAATGTGGATTTCTTAGAAAGGGTAAAAATAGGAAGGTGTATTTTAACTTATCATAAATCATTTATTTTGTATAACTGTTGACTACTGTTTACACATATGAACCAAAAAACTGTTATAGTTTCATTAAACATTTACATAGTTTCATTTATCGAAGTTTTGATAGGTCCGAATTAGGATTATTAAAAACAGGAGTAGTTTTCCTATTGCGGTGGTAATTATTCCAAGTAAGTCTGTGTTAGGATCTATGATTTTCTATTACGGCCCTATTCATAGAACATAAAATTACAAGTTTTATGGTACCGTGATTATTGATTTTGAGAATAGAATTGTTATGTGATACGTAAGTTTTTTTGTTTTGTATAAAACCAAAAGCGATAAAAAATTTTAAATATACATATTCTTTTTATGTAAAGTTATGCAATCTATGTAATTCTATATTTCTGTTTTTATTTTACTAAGCATAAAAAGATAAGTTAACCTTATTTTAATAACACAAAACTCTTTTAGAACGTGTATTTCTATCTATACTTATTACTTATATATAATATTATAAAGAGGTAAAGTTTGTGACATTGTAGGAGGTAATCTCTGGATCTAATAAACCGATTTTAAAAATTATTTCTGTGTTGAATAGTACATTTATCGGGGAGTGTCATATGCTATATAGTATCACGCTATGACGAATAAGAGAAGAGCAATAATGAATCATGTTTAAAAAGTGACGCGTTATTTTCCCCGCCTAACGAAGTGGGCACGGGTCAGCTAGTAAAAAATAATTTCATTAAAAAAGATACAAATCAATGGTCAATGAATACCAAAAATACAACTTACTTTACTAAAACATTTAAATTATTTGATAAATAATATTTGTACGGAACTTGAATGAATATAATTTCTGACCCTCCGTATTAGGAATCGTCTACCGCAGTAATAGGCTCTGACGAAAAAAATAACTCCGAATTAGGGAAAATCGACCCGACTATTTAAATCTTTTTTTAAAAATAACTAATATCATTAAAAGAAACAAACTCGACAGTAATACAAAATATAAATTCCCTTTTTAACGATGACATTTTTTTGAACAGTTAAAAATATTTACAAATGCTTATTTTTGTTTCTTACTTTGAAATGTTGCGAAATACCTCCGTAATAGGAGCTTTTACCTTAGCTACTTTTTGACCAGCATGGAAATAGTGGTATCGATTTAGGTACATGTCGTTATACACTCATAGAAATTACATAGTTGCTCTTGTGTCCAATTTACTAATCCTACATGTAAAATCATAGAACCGATACTAGAATTAAGTAAGCCTAAACGGTGTGCGGTCATGTACAAATAATAGGCTTCCACCAGTCCTCTATATACCGACGATATTCGATAACACGTCTGAACTAAAATGTTCGATATTGTAACATCCAATAGTACGTGTTATTAAAAGAATTATTCTTTACTTCTGATTGACGAAATAACTACATATGTATTTCGATATTCAGCCTTGTTTCTTTTCATAAAATCAAATAAAGAAGGTAGGAAAGGCCACTGGCTAAAAAAAACACTATATAAAAAAAAACTCTATCCCAATTTGTACAAAGTTCTCTTCATCTCTAGAAGACCAGTGCCTAGCCAGATATATTTTGTACCAGAGATGAATAACTAAATGATAATTACTAATTTATGTTACAGGGCTTTTGGACTAAACAATTACTGTCTAGAATATTATAATATATAAATAGATATTGGAATAAATAAATATAAATATTCTCTACACATTCACACAACGCCATCTAGTCCCAAACTAAGTTAAGCTTGTACTATGGGAACTACACAACGGATAGACATACTTAAATTGTTTTTTTTTTTAAAACATATACGTAAGTATATAGATTTGCATTGAGCGGGAATCGAACGCGAGACCTCTGCGTAGCAGTCAAGTTATATAACTACTACGCCACAGAGGTCGTCAAAGTCGTGGAAGCAAATTAACTGTGCTCTGATAGTGCTTATGTTCATGAGCTCCAGTTACCATCAGATGGGCCGCCTGCTCTTTAGTCGCCAGTCGTCAGCAAATGAATTTAAAATGTACAAAAAATACAGCAAAAGATTAAAGATGTAAGTAGAATTTGTTACTTTTACAAATAAATTTATAAGCCATTGGAAAACATATTGAAAGCAGTGCGTTAATGATTTTAACCCTCTGCAACTGATGTGGTAGTCCATCAGACACCACTGATCACAAAAACACGTCTAACGTCTTTATTTTTGAAGTTACGTTATTGCCGCTTTTAGTACCTTCATAATTCGCGCGCAAACGACTGCCAGTGAGCCACGTACGTTCGTGGCAGGCAGACTTCGCTCGCTACAGTGGTTGGGTGTCTACGAGTCTACCACCTCTACATTAACAGTAAGTATTTGACAGACTACCACGTCAATGAAATTGTTATATATCCATACTGTCTCCTAGACTACTGGTCAGTAGTATTGTTTTACTTTGTATTTTAAAATATATAAATAATAATAAATAATAGTAAAATTTTTTGTTCATTTAATTTTAGTTTTTTATTAATATTGTTTTAGATGTCTCAATCAAATCGTCCGATAGATCGAATCGTAGATCTGCCACCTATACCCCAAAAACAGGAAACTGCTTCTACAAGTGGGAGAAAATTATGTTATATATGTCCTACAAAGTTAAAGAGACAAACCAAATACAAATGCTGTGATTGTTCCAAACCAATTTGTTTGCAATGTTCAAAACCTATGTGTGAGGACTGTCAACAAAAGCTGTAATTTGAAAGGCTGTACTATAATATGTAACCACCAAATATTGCTCAAACTTATAAGTCTGATTACTATAAGTGTTAACTTTAAAAACTAAGTACAATTAAGCCCAAATATTTAGAAGATTTTTTATTTTTTGTTAATTTTTTGAGAGGTGTCTAATTTCTAAGTTGATTTGTGATAAATATAATAAAGGGGTTATTTCATAATTATTGTTTTCTTTTTTATAAACACTTTTATTAATATTAATAACTATAACTTATTGTTTTATATATACTAACTATATTTTATTTAGACTTCTTTTATAAAGAATTATATGACGTCAAAATGGTGTCCACGACTCTACCACGTCAGCAGAATAATAAAATTTGTACCACGTCAGTTGCAGAGGGTTAAGCTAAAACTGTGATTCGTTTATTTTTTATTTTACATTTATCATAACAGTTATTACCTAATTCGACAATATTGGACAGTTTGCCAATAACACCAATATCAACTTCGTGTTTCCATACCTTGAGGCTTCAACTGTTTTGGATAGATTATAACCCTGCGAGGTAGTCATGTCCGATCATTCAGACCGATCCATTGTAGACGGCATAAAACGTGATACAAATGTCACGTGGCACGTTACATGCCTAAAAGAGCGTATAATGGAACACAACGACGAAACGGCAAACAACTAAAACAGAAACTTACTTGTAGAATAATTTTTATTGAATTCATTTAATGGGCCATCTTTTATTATAGCTTGAATGCATCTAAAATATTAAAGGTTTCATTTAATAGTCAAGCAAGCAATTTGATTACTTTGTTACATCCCTGTATTTGAAACAACATTCTAAGGCGGACATTAAAATAAACTTTTACATTCTATATCACGCCCCAAGGTAATATACATACAAATGGCCAACTCTTAGAGATTGGACAAGTAAAGAAACTACCCTAAACTGAGAGATTGCGACAATAAGAACTTTCTCTTCGGTCCATATACTGACCCTTTTCTAAGAACATCGCGTGAGGTGAATAGATAACGTCACGATAATTTAACATTCTTTGTAACGTAAAGGACACAATTAAATTCGATGTAAACAACTTAAGATTAGTTTGATGGGAATGGCAATTTTTTTCTTTTAGTTTCTTTATTCAGCTTTTACAGATTGTAAAAAATGGTATACGTTCGTAAATTCTGTAATTTAAGTTACTAATGAATAAATAATTGTTAACTCTCCTGCTGATGAATTAAAGAATACAAGGTGTCACTATATACTATCTTATCCCTTAGGCGTACATGCCTCTACGAAAACCAAAGAAGGAAACCTAGACATAAGGCCCTAAACTGTCTGGCCAGCGTGGTATTCATAAAAAAACCACCCCTCCCGAGAGGAAGCCTGTCCTTAAAGTTGAACATTAATTAGTTGTAATGATGATGAATAAAACCCTTATTTACACGGATTATAGATCATCAAAGACATTAAAGTAACTTCGTATATTTTATTACAAATACAGAAAGAAATCATAACATAAGCTCTTAGAGAGTTTCCTAAGAATAATGTGGCGAACAAGAAAAATCTATTAAGGACCGGCGGCCATGTTCGCACCCTCGGACGTATATTGCTAGACGCGATTATAACATGAAAGTCTAACACCTACTTAATAACGTATTAATGACATTTATATATCTACCCACTACGAAGGGAAAAGAACGCTTCATTAATGAAGCGATATTAGCGTCTAATAATAAATTATATACTAAATACGTCCGTGTAAAAATAAACACATGGCTAAATTCTTCCCGTAGGTGGTATAAATGTCGAATAGAGAAAAGAATCTTTATTGTTGGCCGTAATAGTCGATTAAAGAAGAAGCCGGTTTAACGTGAGAGGCGTGAAAGAGGGAAGATATAGAATTACCTCGAGTGAAGCCAAGAGCGAGCAATGCTTAGCACAATGGTGATATTTCTCATTTGTTTAGTCTCTGCCGCCTCTTCACATTCTCTTTGCCTTTCCCAAGAAAAGGAAAGATAATGTGAATGTGATCTCTTATTTTTTTAAAAAACAAGAAGAAAAAAAAAAGAAGAGGATGTGAAAAGTATACTTAGTTGGGCCTTCGGTACTTGCCCATTCAATACTTTTAGATGAGCAATATGCCAGCATTATCTCTATTTTTCTGATATTTAGTCCATGTAGATCACTCACCATAACATCCTTTCCTTTCGTACAAAAAAATACATCATTGAATCCCTAAAAAGCGCTGTAGAAGAAACTTCTAAGCCCATTATTTAGCTGTTGCATGACAATATGAATGTTTCGGTACAAACCCTTTGTTTAGGAATTCGACCAGCGATTTGTTGTGTCGTTTGTACTCGCCGCCCGAAGAACATTTGTATCGACAATATTACGGGTACACTGTTACCACATTTCGACTTACTTTACTTTTGTGTAAATTTTGTAAATTACAAACCAAATTCTTTGGTTTATTTGTCGCTGCTGTTTGTGATATTAATTATTTCATGAAGAATCATAAATATATTATCTGCTTTTTTTAAGAGTATTATTTGTACTCTTGAGATGGTTATGTTTTGTACGGTTATGGCTTGGGACAAGCATTAGTGGACCGCTATAACATTTGGCCAGCACGAAGTTCGATCCTGCGCCATTGCTCATCATCTTATTCTCATTGCCGCCTGCTCGATCACGATACTTATGTAAGGATCGCAAATATCATATCAGGACGTCAACTGCTGGACATAGGCCGCCTCTAAGTAATTCACTAGCACATATTCATTTTGCAGTTATTTCAATTCAATAGTATATTTTTAAATGCGGTATCATATATTTTACTTAAACTACGTTTTAAATGCAAGAGTTTAAATTTAAATGGCTGCAACGTTGAGATTATTTACGTTTATGTATTTCCTTACATTCTTGTCGCAATATACTTACTGGCTGAACTTAAAAGTAAAAGATTTTAATACCAGCATTTTAAATAGAAATAGCATTACACTGGATGCTCAGTCGGCTTGAAACCATGGCCAATAAAACCTGTGGCGCAAAAGTCAAGCCAGATAAACTCAAATAGCTTGCCGTGTTGCAATTCCATACAATGCAATACTTTGTGCAATGTATTAAAGATAGTTTTGAGCAGTTTTCTTTAGAAGTAATAAATAATAAATAAATGAATAATCCTCACACATTCTATCATACTATAGGTACTAGACAACGGATAAACATACTAAAATACTTTTTTTTGTAAATACATACATATTATACATAGAAACACTCAGACGAATCAATCATGTGCATGCACACAAAGATTTGCATTGCGCGGGAATCGAACCCGAGACCTCAGCGTAGCAGCCATGTTATATAAACACTACGCCACAGAGGTCGTCAGAGTAATAAACCTATACCTACTAGATTTAAGAATTACTTTCTAAGTGCTGCTATACATAACAGTCTTATGATTTTACAGGAATATTGTATGATTGGTTTATTTATGGTGGTTTATTTATTGGCACAAATAATTATTAATATTACTGTCATCAATATGAATTTGTACATCATTAATTAATTGAATGACCAGTTATGTTTACCTTTAATTAGCCGCCCAGTTAGTTAACTCTACTGTAAATATATGTACACTCAAGGAATTTAATTGTTTAGCAATTTGCTTAATTTTGAAATCGGTCAGGTTACTATTTACCGACTACAGACGACGGATGACGAACCCCGACGTCTTGGGAGTCGTAAAATTAATTAGACAAGGTATATATACCTAGCCTTGTCTATCTATGACAGACAGGTATTTTGTGTTAAAATAAAATTCTTCAATTTTATATTGTTGACAGACCAAAGTTAAGTCAAACTAAACTAGACCTTATCTACCATCTCCATCAAACAGTATCCTTAGTCCGAGTTTGTGTCACTATTAACAATAAAGTATATCGAGTAGCATTCGCTGTTCTGATTGGTTCAATGCATTGTATTGATAATACTGTCAAAATTTTATTTTTTACTCTTTGGACAGAATGGTGGAAGTTTGTAAACAAAGAAGTTTGAAGTGCAATTCATACTTATTGGTTATATTTTATATTATGTCAATTTTGAGGTGTAATATCTTTCAAATTCGCTAGGATTATTTTGGTATATAATACGACTAAATTACGTAGGTTGTGTACCTGCTAAACAATTAAATTCCTTGACCGTACGTACCTAACAACTGTTGTTAAATATTATACATACATATTAACACAAAATCACGCCTTATTTCCATAGATAATAGCCAAGTACTATGAACCTTACATACCTGCATTGTTTTGTCTACTTTCTTCATACAGACATGTCGGTTATGCTACGCACTACCTATTCTGAACTTGTAAATCTTTCTAGGCCGTCCTTAACAGCCATTGCTTAATAAAGCTCATAAATAAACCTAATTTTTCGTTGTTGAAAACTGCGTAATCTAAATCATATGAATAAAGAAGGAATCACACAAAAATGCCATAACGACCTACCCTAGCGAAAATTAAAATGTTTTATACGTAAAAATGACAAAGTATCCTATTATTTTTACAGTATTTATGCGTAAAGGGTTGAATGACCCCGTATTTGATGAAAAGATTTTATGTACGTTTCTAAAACAAAAATACTTTTTATGTTTATGACTGCTTATTATTGGCACCTGAGCCTTGTAAAACAATAGCCATGTAATGTAATTTTGCCTATTTATACTATGATGTTTTTACATGTAGGTAGTACTTATGTCTTTATAGATTTTCACTATGTTTTAATCATTTCACTGTACTGCTAGCAGATACAGTAGTAAAACAATGCAGATTAACCATAATATATGTGTTACGCTGCACTTGTAAAGGTTTAGTGAATATTTTAGTAAGTATGCTTTCATACTGTCATTTAAACAACTATTCATATTATATTGACGACTTGACGACCTCTGTGGCGTAGTGGTTATATAACATGACTGCTACGCAGAGGTCTGGGTTTCGATTCCCGCTCAATGCAAATATTTGTGTGCATGAACATGATTATTTGCACTGAGTGTTTCTATGTATAATATGTACGTATGTATTTACAAAAAAAAAAGTATATAAGTACTAATCCGTTGTTCTGTTACCCATAACACAATCAGGTTAGGCCTAGCTTACTTTGGGAACAGATGGCGCTGTGTAGATGTGTCCGTGAAAAATAAAAAATTCCAATGAATGTACGAGCCTCCTGCAATGATGGAGGAAAACTTGTCTTACTAATACTACGCTGCTTAGACGGATTGGTATAATGCCAAGTTTGATATCTTATGTTTTCTAAAAGATATTAAATCCGTAACTTCGCTCGGTTTTTTTGCTACAGTTATGAAATAAGATGGGCTGGTGACACCATATTGTTAAGGAGGTACGGCAATTGATTTTAAACATTCATTATACTATTTTATAGTCGATTCTTACTCGCGGTATATAAGTACATAACCTGAATACTATTAGATTTTTCTTTGACAAATCGGTTCGGCCGACTTACAAGGGCCGTAGCCGCACCACGTGGCTTATAAATTGCTACACTGTATCACTGCTTCACCTCAAAGAAAAATTGCAGTATTTATTACACTGTATTCTATAAATAAATACAAATATTATAATCAGTAAAGGCTTTTTACGACATCTTAAAAATAACGTTGTGATCGATATTCAATAACAGCATCTTCAGCGTAATGACTCCTGATGTCATTAGGTAATGATGTATGTTTATGTTGTTCTTGATGAGGTTAAATCATGATGTCTCCTTCTCGTAAAGTATTACATTTATCTGAGTTTCCTTCCACCACTGAATGACTTTTATTTAAGAGCTGCTATCATAAAATTCTTTATTAATACCTCACTGTTGAGAACGTTGTTTAGTTGTAAGCTTTTCTATCTGTCTATGTCGCTCAATAATTGCTCTAATAATCATCATAACAGCCCATTAATCTCCAAGGACGGGCCTCCTCCCGTTAAGGAGGAATACCTGGCCTACTGATACCACACTGGGCAGACGGATTGGTATAGGGTTTCATTTCAAGTTTTTCTTCTTTTTATTTCGTACAGATAACATTTACGAATAGTTCCTTAGTCGGTTTTTACGACGACACCCATGGGATGAGATGGGGTGGTGACATATTGTATTCTTACTCCATCACCACACGGATACCGTCACCACACGGCTCTAATAATGAAATATTGTAACTTTATTGCTTTACGTACTAGACTCAGTACTTGTTTTTAGGCACAATGAAAAATCATGTACTAGTTTTGAATATATCTTTAACATAGCAAATCTTCGATGTTAAGTAAGTAAATAAACAGAGAGTAAAGAAATCAGTTGTAAGCCAACTCTTCCAAGCTAAGTGTAAATACCCACTCAACGTGCCTCCTAACACGGCATTTACACATTAAACTTCGGCCGTTCAGAGAATGCGTTCCTGACACGTCGCGATTGAACTGACGCAGTAACTTTGTAATGGCGTTGCAGTTACGATAAAAATATTTTTGCTGGTTGTTTATCGTTTTAACTATTGATGAGCATTAAAACAACATTATTATATCAATAATTAATGAATGTTATAATGTTGTGTCAAACTGAGTGTCAAATAACTTGGTAAACAATATTTTTCTAAATCTACACTGCGCTATTACAAGGTTATGTCAGCGCTTTATATTTGTAGTGCTGTGCCAACAATAACAGTGAATAATAGTATCGTAATCTGTTCTTATCGATACAGTTATACTTTATAAAATAATACGTTTTGTTTTTCTTTTCAAGAATTTGAAAATAATGGACTTTAGAATAACTTTTATTAAATATAAAAATAAAAGTACATTAAATACAAAGTAGCATTTTTATATTTAGGTTGAAAATGGTAACCCCAAATGGCGTTATGGGCCGCCATTTTGTGACGCTGAAACAGTCGTCTGTTGTCGTTTCGTGCGCATAGACCACGTTCTTCAAGTGTTTGCGATCTGTTGTTATTTGACTTTGATTGTGTCTTATATTGCGTTCTTTTTACTTTTGGTGCATAATAATGCCTAAACGTGGACAAACATTGAAAACTGGAGCCCGTGAGTTAATTATCAAGCTGCAAGATTACTTTGAGCGGGAGCGGCAAAATGGCGGACCCCTGGTTCCTGTCGAAAAAGTACAAGAACGCGTCTCTCAGGCGCTTGGAGTTAGCAAACGAACGATTACAAATATTAATAAAGATAAGTTCGGCTCTACTGGCATGGAAGATAATATTTTACGTACTCCGAAGAAGAAACGTAGAACTAAACCCGTGACAGATATTGATACCTTTGACGCCGATGCAATCAGAAATCATATATATGGTTACTATTCCAGAAATGAATATCTCAACAGGATGAAGCTTTTGGCGTCGTTAAGAGAAGCTGGACTGTTTAGCGGGGGTAAAACTGCTTTAACGAAAATCTTAAAAGATATTGGTTTTTCGTATAAAAAAACAGACAAAAGAAAAATTTTATTAGAACGATACGACATCATTTTGAAACGGATAAGTTTCTTGAGAGAAGCAAAAAAAATTGATAACTGGGATAATGTCGTGTTCATTGACGAGACATGGCTAAACGCCAATCACACGGTTTCCCGTTCTTGGACGGATGATACACAAGCGTCGACGTCGAAAGTACCAATGGGTAAGGGGGCTCGTCTGATAATATGCCACGCAGGTACTGCAAAATACGGCTTTGTGGAGAACGCTTTACTGGCATTTCAATCAAAAACCACAAATGACTACCACGAGGAAATGAATGCCAGTACATTTAAAGAGTGGTTCCAGAACGTGCTTTTGCCCAGCCTACCAGAGCCTTCTGTAATATTGATGGATAATGCCTCCTATCACTCGTTTCAAATACAGAAACCACCTACCCAAGCTAATAAAAAAGAAGAAATGGTTGCTTGGTTACAAGCAAAAGGCATTGACGCAAATATGCAGATGCTAAAAGCAGAGCTAATTAAGTTAGTGAAAGAAAATAAAGCGGCAAATGTGCGATACGAAATCGATGAAATGGCTTTGGAGTACGGTCATCGCGTTCTAAGAATTCCACCGTATCATTGCCAATATAACGCGATTGAGCTAATCTGGGCTCAAATAAAAGGTTACGCCGCCCGCCACAATACTTCCCCGCCATTCAGCACGAAAAAGATGATGACCCTGTTAAAAGAAGCCTGCGGGAAAGTCACAAGAGATGACTGGGCAAAGGTTGTCGAAAAGACTAAAAACCTGATTATGGAACATTTTGACCGAGATATCAGGATTGATTCTGTAATTGATAATAATATAATTATACATGTAGGCGAAGATGATGATGAAGACACCACCTCCTCAAGCGAATCGGAGTCTGATTAATATTCTGTACGCACATTTAGTTCAATGTACTTTATTCCATAGAAATACAGATTGTAACTTTGTAAAAAATAATAAATAAAACAATTTTATTATATTAATATTCCCTTTTATTGTTTCCACGTAAAGAACTAAAATATAAATTTTAAATGATTCCGCCAATTTAAAACGGTCTAAATCTAATCATAAAAATAACGCGGCGGTTCATTTTGGAGTAACGGTAACGAACTCGGTATAATGTTGTGTCCATCACTAGTCGTGACTAACTGATAAGTGTCAGGAACGCATTCTCTGAACGGCCGGATAATAGTCGAGTTTCTATCAGCCTGGCCGTCGTCGCTGTTACTGACAAATCACAAATGAATTTGTTAAATATTGATTTACGTTTTAATTTTATGCTGCACAATTGTATATTTTTTTTTATTTTAAAGACATTTCCCATACTAGGGACCATCCCATGTGTCGCGGGAACTTTTGGAAACATCAATTTAACGGACACAATTAATAACCAGACCCAGAACTATTATTTTTGGATCGCGCAAAGAATTGTTCTGCGTGGGAATCAAATTGACACCCGCTTCGAATGCCATCGAGGCAATTACTATACATCCCGTATGTTAAATGCTACAGTGTCGCAAGAATTACAGTACAATAGATGGTTAGGTGTCGCATTTAGGATTAGAGATATTCAGTTTAAATGCCTCTTGATTCACTACCGCTGTAACTTCTCTAATCTACGCAAATTGTCAGGCAAACTGGAGCGAGTAATATAGTACTTACTACATGAGAGTATTGTATAATTTATATTAGCTTTTTTCTTGTTTCCCACCAATGTTGTTGTTTTTGTTTGTGTATAATTTCTACACACGGTTTTGAACTTGTCTTTACTCCGTTCTGTATTTTTAAAAATAAAACAATTCCCAAACAAGGAGCCGAACCTGTATCAAGACTTTTATTTTCCAATATTTAGAATACTTTTACAATTCTTAATAATTTTTGGGGGGAAATCATTTCTCTGTATATATCTCACTTGCACTTACGGGTCTTCTACTTTTATATAATAATATATAACATCAATTAAAAGACACAAAGATTTAGTTACATTTGTCCACCATGGGATACAAATTCTCGATCCAGTTATTGTAGCAGCTTCATACGCCACTGTTACGCCGGCAAGGGAATAAATTGGGTCATCGTGAGTTTGATTTTTCCATATTTCCCAATTAGGCGACAACTCATCGTCCCCTTCTCTTTTTTTATATCGATTTCTACACATTCAATCCATCTATCCATTCTTTATTCAAGTAGGTAAATTTTCGTTATTTTTTTCTTTCTGTGAAACGTCTATATAGATATTGTAGAGTCGGTAAGTTGTTGTTAAGAAATACAATATGCAGTTAATAAAAATGTTGATGTTATAAATACACCAATTTGTTTTGTATGTCATATAGATTCGGTAGTCTAAAACGTTGGTTTATTCCAATAACATGAAATTGTCAATATTGATTTTAAAGAAACGCGCACATTATTTCTTTAGTCCCTTATTTATATTATGTACCTATAATATTACCTATCTCACATCAAAGAACGTCTGCAATCGACAAATATTTAATGAAAATATAAAAATGTCGCCGATAAACACGAAATAACTACTATTTATTGTACCAAGTCTTTATGAATTAATAACCATCTTTCTCATCCCGTCTGGTAACAAAATAAGATTACATAGTGTTAACGCTACGTTTGATACCATAAATCTCGTAAAACCTACTAAAAAGAGATCGCAGATATTATCGCTACCAAAAACTTAACATGAAACTGTATTGCAGCTTACTTAACTGTACTGCTTATGCAGTTAAAAAAGTGAGGCAGCTAACGAATATAGAGACGGCAAGATTGGTATACTTTAGTTACTTTCACAGCTTAATGTCCTATGGTGTTCTTTTGTGGGGTAGGGCTGCAGACATCGAATCTATTTTTATTCTTCAGAAGCGGGCAGTTCGAGCTATTTACAATCTTGAATCGAATGTTTCATTGAGAGATCGTTTTAAGGAAATAGGTATTTTAACAGTTGCTTCACAATATATATATGCTAATATAATATATATTAAGCAAAATATTGAACAGTATGATAGAAATGGCGACATTCATAGCATTGGTACGAGGAATAGGCATAAGTTGATAGGTCCACAACATCGCCTACATAAGGTACATAACACTTTTGCGGGACTCGGTATACGTTTATTCAATAAACTGCCTAAGCATGTAATGGATCTACCTTTACTAAACTTTAAAGCATTTGTAAAAAATCAGCTATTAACGAAAGGCTATTATACAATAAACGATTATATTAATGACAAAAACTCATGGGCTTAGATTTCAATTATCGTGATTTCATGTTGCTTGTTCCATGGTGTAGATTGTGGCTTAACCTAGGTAGTTGTGCGGATGTTATGTTACTACCTTATTACTTTCTTTTACAGTTTTATTTGTTATTGTAACGATAGAAATACTTCACTTGCATTTGTAAATGTATTTAATTATATTATCTAAATGGTATTCTATTCCATTCTCAACTACTTAAAGATTAACAAAATCAACTTGACGACACAAATGCTTGTGTGTTAATTTCTGTCGGATATCGCAGTGACGAGATGACTGATGAACGTGCCATGCAATTAAAGCTTTTTTAAATCAATTTATTAACAATGAAATTTTTTTTATCAATTAAACTTTTAATTGCTATGCATGTAAGATTTGCTTGCACACATCATTCTTCACGCTGCTGTTGGTAATTGTAACAAAGTCAAATTATTATTTTTGAAAAGAGTGGCCTGAGTTTCTTGGCCACATTCTTCTCAGAGCTCTACTATAGTCGTCTGCGAAAGTGGTAGTAGTTTGGCAGACATTTTTCTCTATACTATTCTACTACATGTATAACGATTTGCATGTGTTACTTTGTAACCTAAGTGAATAAAGCTATTTGACTTTGACTTTGACTTTATTCTATTTATATATTTTTAATAGATTTTGTTTAGTTTCCCTCTGTCACTGGCCAGTTTTTGCAGGGTAACATATTTTGGTACTTACTTAGTAGAATATTATGTTAAAAATAATCAACTATTTTAGTCCAGATATACAAGGACAAATAGGTCCTTCGTTTTCTCCGTCATGACTATAGTTGCAAAACTTCTGATTAATATGGAATAATACCGGAAAAAATCAGGGAAAGTTTCATAAAATCGGATTTATTCAAAATTTATTTAATAAATATTTTTATGTTTTATTTGCTGAAAAATAGTATTTTGCATCGATCGTCGATCACCGCCGCGCCGCGCCGGCGCCGCTACAACTTTGTGCGCCGGCCGCAGCCTCACGGGCGCGAGCCCGTCTGCACGACTCATGTCACGACGTGAGTGGTTCACGTTGTGACATGACTCTCGAGTTGTTCGGCAGCGGTGCCTGGTGCGGTAAGAGAGAGAGGACATGCTTTGCGGAGGAGCTTTCCCCCCGCGAGTGAGTGAAAGATTCGATCGAATTTTCCGTCAAATATATCGCCCGAATATTAAACTAATCTAAAATAATAATATAAAACTATCGGTACCAGACAAAATGCATAAATAGTTTACTTATTTACAATTATTTATACGTACCTATAAATTATAATTATACACATAATAAATAAAAACATAATAATATAAATTTTATAGTAAGTACATAAATAATATAATAAATATAATAAAATAAATAAATCACGTGACAATGCGATCAGTTGAAAAAATCCCAAAGTTCCGGTATATTTCGGTATTATTCCGATTTAATCAACTTGAATTATTCGGATTTTTCCCGCTAGCATCTATAGTCATGACGTAAACACAATATACAGATTTTTTAACCATTGGCATACCAGAGTAATGAAGTCTAAGAAGTACCTAAACACTTAAAGATTTCGAGAATATTTTACATTTCTCGAAGCAAAAAAATATCACTTTTGCGAAATAGCCCTGTAAGATTTCGGTGGCGTCGTCGAAGAGGTCGAGTCTCCACTCTACAATGAATTTGAGTTGTGTCAAGTGTCGCCGGGCCGAGGGTCGTAGTAAGCGATATTTCAACAGCGGAGGTCACAGGGGACCAGAGCAGTGCACTCCAAATTATTGGAAATTTCTCCCACAGTAAAAGAGCTGAGTTTAGTCATAATGGTTAGATGGTAAAATTTTAAGGCGTTGCGTTTTCACTTTCGTGGAAATAAATTGCTTTATTCGCAAGTTTTCGTATTGATTTAACTTTTGTAAGTCCTAGACGCTGTTATGCAAGTGCTCCGTCCTCTATCACGCGATGGACCTTATTCATTAGCTCGTATTTATTCATAGAAATAATTCATGTAGGTATACATAACGTACATATGATACAGAAAATGAACAAATATTATATAGATAAGTATAGCAGAAAACAAATAAATTCCATTCCTGCTTCTTATTTAATTCATATCAACCCACTAACGAACATTACAAGTTAACTGCTCCAGACAATCAAGCCCCTTCCTGCTGAAAACGTCATTATTTTGGTACCTTGCCTTCTTCGTCTATTGTTTAAGGTATAGAGAATATGACTGTGTTAAAGCTGATTAAAACTGTTGAACGGATAGTAGTCACTCCATCTCCATCATTTTCCCAATGATGACAATACAATCACCGTGGCCGAGTTCTGGGCTGATTGCATTTCACCACCGATGGTACTGCATTGTGTGCCTTACGACACGAGATAAGAAGAAGAATTTTCCCAATCCTTTCAATGGATAACAAACAAAAAAAAAAGAATATAAAAAAAAAAAGATATAAACTAGACCCATTTTAAAGACGTCCTATAATTGCTTTTACTGTTTCTTATAATTAAACAGACCATAGGTACATTTTACAAACAATAAGAGAATATTTGTTTCGCTGTATCATTACAATAGATAATCATGTTGACACGAACACAAAAGGCATCTGCTACCCTCATACGTTCTCTTTATCATAAAAGGAAGGTTTTTACGTTACAGGCCAGCTACGTACAAATCACATTTCTTTATGAAACCAATAAACAAAGATATGTCGTAACCACGGGTGTTACTGTATATTTGATTTTAAAGACATTCTTAAAAGACAAATCTTTAATGCTTAGGTTTGCTCTAAGTCATCGAATTAAGAAAAAGTAATTTTAAAAAGTTAAGGCTTGAGCTGATTATGACTTATCTAAACAGAAAAGTTAAGCTTACTATACCTTTTTTTTAAACTTTAATCGAATTCGATTTAGTCCCCCAACTAGGCACATGGCGCCAGCAATCGAAGGTAATTGGATTACAAAAAACGGCTTTGTTTGTTTTCATTCTCTAGCATCTTTTTTAAGTGACATAGATTTTACATCAATAGAGATTGCCACGAAGTATCTAAGAAGAAAACAAGGCAATATAAAATCTTATGTCTCTAATAAATTCAGGGTTATTTACTTTATTGAAGACTAGAAAAACAATCGTAGTGTCCGTAAATAGGGTTCAAAATACGTATAATATGAAAGTATGGCGACGGACGGCCGAACAGTCCGTTTCCATTTGCAACACCTTTCAATCGAATTAAGTCTATTCACTTTCATTAGCTAAATGGTTCTCGTAAAAGGCTGCATAACGTAGTTTTTGACTTAGAAAATGTTAAACTTATTAACAAGTTTTATTACTTGCATAAATTTCTAATAAAAAATGTAATCTAAACCAGAGATTTGAATGTAGTAGATACATAAAAAATCAGATAACGTTACTGAATACTAACCAATTTCGATTTTATTCGTATGAGGCCAGATTGAGCCTGAGTCGCGAGTTTTAACTGTTTTCTGAGATACAAAATTGAAAAGAACTTAAAAAAAATAAAACACTTCTCCTTATAGAATTGGTTATTGTCATTGTCATTGGTACAATATGTATGTATTTACAACAAAAAAAGTATTTAAGTATGTTTATCCGTTGTCTAGTACCCATAGTACAAGCTTTGCTTAGTTTGGGACTAGATGGCGTTGTGTGAATGTGTGAGGAATATTTATTTATTTATAGAAGTGTTTCTGTATTTAAAAATTGTCGTTTAGGCAGCAACTTGACATACAACCCTAAAGGAATCCTTCCTACCTAGTTTCCCTTCGTCACTAAATAAGGCAGCGGCATATTGACTAGTTATAGTTGACGTACTTGCTTTCTATCTCAGTTATCATTTTAAATTATCAAATTGTATGCATTGTCCTTATACAGCAGGTTGATAAGTACTTACAAATGTTTTGTCCCTATTAACACAAAGCTCTTGATTATGATTTTGACAAGAATATTCTCAGAATCTACTTATTAAACAAATCCTTTATTAGTCTTAAGTTTATTTGAGTTTAATGACCTTTTTAAACATTAAAAGACTTATTAAATTTTAGGATAATATCTTTTGTTTGAGGTTTCGCTTGCGTAATGTTGCAGCTTTCTGTAAAAATCATTGGTTTTGTATTCTACATTTAACAGCCTAAGAATAATGGTGTCACCGATCGAATATAGAGAAATACTAATATTAACACGTTAAATTACATGGACGTATTGTAAAATAAGGATATTTTAGACAGCTTGGATTGAATTATAATATAAATATTAAGACGTAATCGTGGTTAAAGATTCCAATACTTACTTATGGCGTCCCTTCCCGTTTCCTTTAGAATAGCAGGAGAGCAAACTCTCAATTATAAATACAATGTACCTTTACAAAGTTTGTTAATTACTTTAAATTTTCACACTCCATTGTGACGTAGAACAGTGTTTGATGTGTCAACAGTTCTCGTCACATTGGAGTGTACACAAAGAGTAGAGTGTTAGAATAGAACTGAATCGTAGCTTTGAAAGCTAGGCAAATATTTTGGATTAAATAAATAAATCTTTATTACAAGCAAGGCAGTGTTACTAACAAATATTTTAAGTAGTGTTATTAATATTATTTAAACTACGTCATAGCGACTCCCATGATGAACACTCAGGATAATGCCGATTTTAAAAAATCGTCCGGGCCCTTGAAGCTAACTTAACCACTTAACTGTCCCATGAGTCATATATGACATTTGCATTGTTTTACGATCGTGTCTATTGGCGGAACAGTGAAATCATTAAGCTAAAGAATAAAAGTAATAAAAACGGTGAAATGATATCAAACCTTATTCTAAAAGATTACAAGAGATTACCAATTACAGATGCCTAAAATAGAAAGGCTTCTTCTATATACTCATTAGTTACCCTTACACCAAATTCCTTCAATATGTTACATAAACAAGTTCTAATACTACATACATTATGTAAGGAACTAGATACATGTTGCTCTAAACCATTACTCACACGGGTCTCACTGCCCTGTCCAATCAACCTCCGTCGTCACGAAAACATCGAAGCGTACAAAACGGACAATACTTGGAACTTGATTTGTTGTACAGTCACGAGCAATAATATGTACACATTTTCGCATTTTGTAAACCAGTTATCTAAAGTTCTGCCAATCCAAAATTGAAAATTCGAAGATTAATTCAAAACTGTACGGAACCTCTTCTAAATTACGAATTCATTTTGATATTGTAATGTCTAGATAAACGTGCAGATAGTTTAGAAAATTTGAAAATGTGTACATATTATTGCTCGTGACTGTACAAAACAATTCTGATACAAGATAAATGTGTTTACTTTTTGTTAGGTAAACGGTTTTTTTCCGTGTTTTTTTTCCGGTTTTTTTCAAGAGGAGTTAGAATACTCGGTACCACCAATCTTTTTATCCTGTTAATGTTTTTTAATGAAGGATTACATTACATTATCTTATAATTCATATCACTGGGTGGCAATAATACGCCTGACACTGCTGCAGATGCAACCCAGTTTGTAATAGATTGATTGATTGTAATATACATTTTCGTTTCTGGGCCTTATCACAACTGCATATTTTTTGGGGAAAAACTAAATTACCTACTCAATTAATACCGAAAAAGATTACCTAATTTAAAAAAAAAAACATGTTTATTTATCTGTTAAGTTTTAAAAATATCTGATTTAAGATCTAGTTTACAACAGATTATAAATAGTTCAATAGATTAAATCAAGATCCCTTAGTTCCATTTACTGGCATATCCTACAGATCGAGGGAGTTTCCTGTTTGTAATTTGCCAACCGTTCCATTTCAGAAGTTTAATGTACTTATAACTAGTTTAGCGAAAGGTCACATGTCCATTCAATAATATTTAGCGAAGTATTTATAGGTCAACTGGTAGCTAGTTCCAATATAATAATTAGATATTTCGATTAATTGATGCTGGTTTAGAGTTATGCTAACCATAAGGAAACTTTTCCTTCTATTGTTTAATTAATTAATTTTAATGAAATGGTTAATGAATTGTTTTTAAATCAAATTATGTCCTGTTAGGCTTATCGAATATCCCTTAGTCGACTGTCTAAAAAAAACCTAAAAGAGGTGCTGAGATTTCAAATTCTTAGTACGTTACAATTACAACACGGTAAAAAAGTTTTTTAAAGAAGGAAAACTTGAAATTAAACCCTATACCAATTCGTCTGGCCAGCGTGGTATTAGTAGCCCTCCGTCATGGGAGGAGGCCCGTCCCTGCAGTGGGACATTAATGGGCTGTTATGATGAAAAAAGTTTTCTACAAATGGTTTCTCCTCACGTACGACTAGTACAGGAGTTTTTACATTTCCGCAGTATACAGTGTCATACGAAGTGATTACATTTATTTTTGCATGTTGCCAAGTACAACTTTGTTGTCTAATAAGAGTAAAACATACTGCACTTTTCCACGACATCTAACCGTACCATTGCAAAGTTGCAAAGTCGATATTGCAAAAGTTTTAATACAATTTCATGGAAGTTATGTTTCATTCCATGAATTTCAATGTATGTACGAAAAAAGTTGGCTTATTTCGAATTTCATTCCAGGTATTTGAAAATAAATATGCTTTGTTTTTTTAGTATTCATTATTTCGCTATTATTTACAAAAAGCCTTATGTCCGAAAAGTAAAACTTTTAAATCAGTTAATTAGTGTTAACATAGTGTTATCAGTGGGCATTTTCATAAGCCCCTGATCTTTGCAGAGCCTATCCCTCCGAGGTTTATATGACAAATTGACATTTCTCTATATATTTCGCGAAAAAAATGAAGTGATGAAACACACTTTCATTAAGTTACAATATACAATATACATAAGTTTAAAGCATTTTTGTTGTGTTCGTTCTCATCAATCATCCATTGTAAAATAATGACGGTTTTAACGAAGACAAATGCAAAATCAATTTCAGATAGACACGCAAAACAAAATCTCTTAGTATAATGTATTTATTTTATACTCGTTTTTATTAAATAATTAGCTATGTACAAGGTTTTTATTAATCCTCATTGGTTACGGCCACCAAAAGGAAATTTTACCAGAATTCGCTACAGGGATGGAAAATACTTGGCCTACTTGCACCACGTTGGCCAAGCGTCTCGAAGAATAGATTTTTTTTTTCAAGCTTTCTGGCTTAAGCTTTTTTTTTTGTTGAGGACGAGTAGTTTGTCTCTGACGACAGTTACCACGCGGGCTGTAGTAGGACGGATGGCCCTTAACCAAAATGGCTAAAGCTATATTCTAAGACTTTTTATACCTAACTTGACTTCTTAATAATGGTGCAACTATAAAAATGGATCATACATTGCATTCTTATATCGTCTACACAAGAAGATAAAATCAACGTATAGTGAAGTAAAACAATTAATAGTTAATTTTGTTTGTTCACAGATCTTCAGCGAGTGAGCTCATATCAAGACGAGGCGTGTTCTCGAGACGACAATATGGATCAGTCGAACAAGTAAGTACTTAGTGGTAGATAGAAAATAAAAGTTATTACTTTTAATTTTATTTAAAGTTGTTTGTTCGTTTTAAAAGACAACTCCTCCAACTCCCACACTACGGATTATGGCCTAGTAAGAATACAATATGTCACCACCCCATCTCATCCCATGGGTGTCGTAAAAACCGACTGAGGGACTATCCGTGAACATTATCTAGATACAAAGGAAGGAAAACTTGAAATTAAATACTATACCATTCCGTCTGCCCACGTGGTATTAGTAGGCCAAATATCCCTCCGCCACGGGAGGAGGCCTGTCCCTGCAGTGGGACATTAATAGGCTGTTATGATGATGTCTACCTAAATGCGAAAAAGGTACTCGGCGCGAATTTAAATTCCACAACAAAAAGACACAAAAATGTGTCTCTTTTTAATGCCAGAACTTATATCGTATTAGGAAAGTCAGTAATTTAAGTACAATTTTCACAAAACCTCTCTGAATTTCTTTTCTCTCACGAAAGAACGTAACGACGTTTTTATTTCACGTTAATAGTTCCCCTAACGATCCTTGGTTTTTATAATATCTACAAATTTTTATACTTATAATATTCGTATTATTGTTAAATTCTACTGGAATGAACCTGGTAGGTACTGGAACCAATGGGCCAATCTCCTTAAAAAACATTTAATACTACTTCAGGAAAGTACTTCAATATATTTATTCTTAAATATATTACTTCCAGTGACAAAAGAGGATATTATCTCCTGATGCAAAACCTCGATGATTTTAGCGGGTAAATAGGTTAGCATAAGGTTATTTTTCTGTTTGGTCTATCAATTAAAATATTATTAAATAAATATTATTTGACGACCTCTGTGGTGTAGTGGTTATTTAACATGACTGCTACGCAGAGGTCTTGGGTTAGATTCCCGCTCAAATCTTTGTGTGCATGATTAAGTAGGGTTATCCGTTGTCTAGTACCAGTAGTACAAGCTCTGCTTAGTTTGGGACTAGATGGTGTTGTGTGAAAGTAGGAGGAATATATATGTATATATTACTTACCACGCAGACAGACTGTCTTACTAATAAAAATTTTCTTATACAGTGGTTATACACATGAATACTTATTCATTGAATAGGAGCGTAATAGCTGTTTATACACTACTTGACTAATAAACCAGGTATAAGCATTGGGTAACTATTAAATAGTTATGACACTGACCACTGGCAATACTGTCAGAAGCATTCTAAAAAGTAATATATAAAAAAATGTCATTAAATTAGTTTCATATTTTACCTATTAATTCTTATTGTAAAAATATTAAATAAATTAATATGTCATAAAGAATATTAATATAATGCCCTAATGTTGAAATTCGACTTAGAAATCGTAATAAACGCATAATTTTACACACTTTTACATATTTTTACATTAGCAGATTTTGACATTACTTTTGAACGTCTCTTAAAATATGTCAAAACGGTTGAGCTTTTGAGATTTCATTTCGTAGGTATTCTGTTTGCGCGGTATATTTTGATTTACAATCTAATAAAAATAACCATTAAAATGGAATCAAGTGATTATAGATATATAGCAAAGAAGAGGAACCCTTTTTGCAAATTGGGATTTATTAGAAAAGGTATTTAGTTGACCTCGAAAACTAAATAGTGACAATATCGATAGGCTAATGTATGGTGTGATTTTGTAACAAAACAAGCTTTAAAAATGGATTAATGTGATAACACACAGTCCCACGAGTGGGCCGAAG
Organism: Schrankia costaestrigalis; assembly: GCA_905475405.1. NCBI lineage: Eukaryota > Metazoa > Arthropoda > Insecta > Lepidoptera > Erebidae > Schrankia > Schrankia costaestrigalis. Next base: position 17,795,859 of record FR997826.1, read on the forward strand.
AAGAACAGTTACTCCAAGGCAAAGAGCAGCAGTTAAAAATAAAAAATTTAGAACTGGAAAATGTAATACTTACAGAGAAAATAAATAAAATTGATAACTAAAATGTATTTTATTTGAAATAATTAATTATATTACAAAACACAACTCATAAATAATTGCCTTGTAACTTATCCAGTTGCATTATTTTGAGTTCTTGTGGTATATGTCTCAAAACGGGGTCACCGGGCGTTATGTCCATTATTTCTGTATTTTGCCCTATTTTCATTGCAATATTGTGCAGAACTGGGCAAGTGCAACTAAATACAGTTTAACATTTTCTAATGATACACTGAATCCGTGTAATAGGCATCGAAATCTCTGTTTCCATATACCAAAGCATCTTTCTACAGGGTTTCTAGTCAGTATATGAATCTTATTGTAGGCCTCCTCCTTAATAATAGCAGGATTTTGAACAGGTGTAAACAAATAACCTGTTAGTCCATAACCTGCATCACCCAAAAACGACCATGAAATTTTCCATTTTCAAATCTCTGCCGAATTTTCAGAGAAAGCCCAATGCTTTCTCTGATAATTCGGGAATCATGAGTACTTCCCCTCCAGTGTACTACAATGTCCTTTACTAATAGGCTGGAATCGCATACCATATAGTATTGTCACCACCAACCTTTTTGATCTTAATATGTGTGCAATCAGGCAATAGCATCTGTTACGTTTCTGAAGCCACATACACACCTCAACAAAGTCTAGGGATATTTTGTATAAAGTTGTGAAACTGAAAAAAATTGTTTTGTAATTTTGTTTTTTTTTAAATTCTTTTGATGAAAACTTACTTTGTTAACCTTTTTCAACCATTCTAAATTTGAATTTGAAAAATAAAATTAAAAATAAAAGATTTATGCGGCTTAAGCGTAGTCAAGTTCGAAATTTCATTTACCAATAGTAAGTTTTGACTGCTTTTTTGTGTAAAATTTAAGTTTTATAACAATTTAAACGTTTATTTCGAATGAATGATATTGTGTGCATCAAGCAGCGTCGCCATTTCATCAGAGAGAAAATGTTAAGGGCAGTAGGCATGCTCCCAGCTGCGGGTACTAAGCGGAGTATTGCTGAAGAGATTGGAACAATACAAAATATGAAATCAGGGGTTATGTTCACGTTATCATGCTACTGGTGAAGTGGTTGAAAGATACCACAGCAAAAAGTCTATCACCACTTAACGACATGATCGATTTTTGCAAGTTCCCGCGAAAAGACAGTCAAATGTTACTACCATGCAGCTGGTTTAGTGGCTCAAGCTCTTGGTGGAGCTTCTTGCGGGTGACCAAACTGTCAGAAGAAGTCGGCACGAAGCCCACCTTTATGCTCGCATACCGCTTTATACTCCAGCACTACGCCGAGCGAATCGCGCACGACGACTAGACTGGGCTCGTGAACATTTGCTCTGCAAAGATAACCTGTCATCTGTAGTAGTGTTTACACATGAGTCCCGGTTCGGTTTCCACTCGGATTCACGTAGAGAACGTGCTTGGCGAGTTCCTGGTTGTGATAGCCGTCTACAACATCCTCAAGAAATCTATTCATACCACGATAGAAGAAATTATTTTTTGGACGGCAATTTGTATCGGTCGAAGAACAGAGCGCGTTTTGATCAGAAACACCATGACGGCTGAAAAATAATTTAACGAGGTGCTAGTACTAATAATCTATCCCCGTAGACTACAATTGGGCCAACTGTTCAAGTTCATGGACAATAACACCCGTTCGCATAAAACGAGAGTGATGACGAGCTGGTTGCAGGAGCACGACGTATCGATTTTATGCTGAACCACTCAATCCCTATCCTCAAAACCAAAAAATACGCGTAGGACATGTTCAAAAGAAGGGTTTTGGTGATTTTTCCTGCATAAAATTGCGATGGAAGGGCAACTTTTTTTGCATCCTAGTCGGACCTGGAACAATATACCGCACCAAGAGCTAAATAACATAATAAAAGCATGAAAAACCTTTGCAGGGCCGTTATTTACGGTTTTTTTAATGTGATGACTACTGATTACTCACATAACAGTTAAAAACAGATAAATTTTTGCTTATTTTCACTTTTGCTTAAGAAACACATTCATTGTTAGTTTTACTAATTTTCCAAGTTTTTTATTTATTTGAATAAAAAAATATTTATCCAAAAATAATTATTTTATTTATATCTGGATTGTAGCCTGATAAATTGTCTTTATAAAAATATAAACATGTTGTATGCTATCTTCAATAATTTTTAAGTTAATTGAGTAAATACCAAATATCCCTAGACTTTGTTGAGGTGTGTATATTACGAAATTCTGCTATGACTTCCTCTTCCTCTTCAAGAGTTCGTGGCATATGAATAAAATGGTAAGCTTTCCTTGCTAGTGCAATAGAAACTCGTGTCGGCATACATTTGTCATGGATTGTACAAATTTGAAGTTCTCTTGAAAAGACACGACCTCTAGTACTCTGTTCGATTTTACCACGGATTAAATCCTTTGCATACGCCTTCGTAAATCTTTATTTGGATTTAAACTCAAATCATCTAAAATAAACGGATTATAGCGAGATTAGTAGTTTTTACTTTCTTGGTGGTTCTTCACTCTCCATTTCGTCAAAAATTTCAAAATAATGTAAATAATCCATAATTAGAGAAAAATCAACACAATGTTGTAAGTTATGCACTTGTTATACGAGGTCTGTCGACTGTATAACAGTTGTATAAAATGACGTACAACTTACACCACCGCTATAACAGGCGTATAGCTAGAGTGTGTTTATTGGTAACGTTTTTGTTATAACCTTGTTATAACGAGTGTGTAAATGTTTATTAGTAAGACGGAGAATGTCTTGCGAGATTTCAAGGGTAATGATCTAAAAAAAATCCTAGCTAACAAGAGACACATTCTGAGAAAACTGAGAGAGATTAACGCTTGATCCTGGTTTACAAGAATCACTTTAAGGAAAGTGACAAGTATAGCTTTATCTTTTGATCTTGATTTTAACGAGTAACAGTTTCTAGGAAGAGAACGAAATAGATGTAGCTTTGATCCTAGCTTACGGGAAGCACAGTTTAATTAAAGTGAGAAGGATTAATTAAGAAAATAGATTGTATATATTTAGCACAAACAAAGAACTTAAGATCAAAACATAGAAAAACATATCATCATCATCACCATAACAGCCCATTAATGTCCCACTGCAGGGACGGGCCTCCTTCCATGACGGAGGGATACTTGGCCTACTAATACCACGCTGGCCAGACGGATTGGTATAGGGTTTAATTTCAAGTTTTCCTTCTTTCTATGTAAAGGTAATATTTACAGATCGTCCCTTAGTCGGTTTCTACGACACCCATGGGATGAGATGGGGTGGTGACATATTGTATTCTTACTCCGTCACCACACGGATAAAAACATATACCGCCTATTTAATGCTTAACCTGCCTAAGAAGTATGTAATTACATTTGCTAATCCTCTTAAAGACAATGCTTATTATAGGTAAGCCAATTACAATTATACTTCATGACTTTCGTTGGGTGTATACGAAATAATTGTCAACAATCTTCGTTCAATGTCACGGACGTGAAATTGTAAGTATGGAGGTTTAATTAGGGTTCCCTATTGCTTTATCTTTACAAACAGATTAAACGTCAAATCTGGGTGACTAATCTATTAGGTATAATAGCATAAAGGAAACCTTGAGATTAAACCCTTTACCAATACGTCTGGCCAGCGTGGTATTAGTAGACCAAGTATCCCACAGTCACGGGAGTAGGCCCGTCCCTGCATTGGGACATTAATGAGCTGTTATGATATGATAGAATATTTGTTACACAACTCAATCTACTTCTAAAGTAATTAGAGCTTTCACTATGAATAATTTTACTAGACAACTTACAAACATACTTTTTTTTTTAAATACATAAATTTACACAAACTATCTAAAGCAAATCAAACCATGTTTAGACACATAAATATTTGATTTGTCCGGGTGTCGAACCCAATAGGAACTTCATTATATAGGAAAGTCAATGCTGTAATTGTTGTTAGGCTCTAGAGAAATTTAAGGTGAAACCTTTTGCAAATAGGAAGAAAATTTTAATATTAAGATAAGCTGTCGGGTGGCCTACTACGAGTACCTCACCTTTACCACTAGCTGCTTAATAAGAGTATTTTATCAATTCTTTAAGTTTTTGTTTACTGATAACTCAACACCAACTTAACTAGCCCTTTTTTTTATAAGTAAGCTTACTGACCCGATAATAACATTCCTTTTAATGTAACGTTTAAAGATTGTTATAACAAATTTTAGATATTTCACACCAAAAGAAGGTGACGGTTATAATATTTAAAAACCTTCAACTAAATTAAATCAATGAATCTCTTCTAAAAATTGAACCATACATACTATAAGATAAAACAATAACAAACCATAAAATTCAAACTCAAACCACACGTATCCTCCCATGAACCGTTCCTCGCTCAGATATCGTTTACCTAGAACGTTCGAGGATGTTCCGTCCTTCGCACTGGTAACTGGGTCAAGGCTTCACCTGCCGCGGCTCCCTTTAACTATGTATCCTGCCTACCTTCATAGTTCATACAGCCGTAGAGTAGAATAGGGACACTTTAACTAGTTTTAGATTATATTTAAACAACATACTCTGACTAAATATGTAACTTCGTAAACAAGGATTTAGTTTACTAAAATTATCTTTTGAATATACCTATTACGTCATAAATACTAAAGCTAACTACTATTTATGACCGATTAAATCGAATATATTACGGTAAAAATACGAAAATTACTGAATATATAATGACTGCAAACATACGGCCACCAACTTTGGTAAGTTTGAGTAGGTACCTACTTAAATTAAACAAGTTCCTAAGCCCTGAAAAATGTTCTAAAAATATAATATTTGAAAATAATTTATCTTTATCTTACATAAATTAAACTTAACTGAAACAAAACTAAAATAACAAATACTTGAAAAAAAAACAGATCAAAAAGAATTTCAACAAATAAGTAAAATATATTATTCATATTCTTTTGAAGAGACGAACAAAACGTAAAAATATTTCGTAAGGTAAGGATACCGAGAAATCACAAAGTCTGGAAAATGTTTAAACCACTCTCGGTGTTGGAAGTATCTGTTATAGTTACTACAAACTTCTAACAGATTCGAGTACTTCGCAGGCAAAAAGAAAAATACCATAGATATACAAACTTCTTGAAGTTATTTTGTTATTTATTGTTTACAGTGTTGAGGCAGACGAATGTAAGAATACTAGCACGTAGGAATATGAATAATATAGTAGCTTAACATAACGATGGAATGTAAAATACTAATATGTAAATGTAGTAAGAGAGTTTACACATTCACATAACGTCATCTAGTTACAAAGACCGTGTTTAAAAATACTTACATAGATTTCAGTTTTTGTAAATACGTAAATATCACACATGGACAATACGGTGATCGGGACCAACACAGTGATGTATTACAAAGAATTGCATTAAATGGAAATCGAATCCAAGCTCTCGAGGTAGCAACTAAGGACTACCACCGCTACAGTACTCAAGTTGTTATTCTCGTAGCTATGTATGTAAAATTTTAAAAAGTTTTCTCTTCACATATCGGTATTGGAAAGTATTAAGAATTTAATATACTTACGCGCTTTTATAAAATTCTGGGTATCAAGTTATAATATTACATAACATAAATGTTTTCATATATATTAAAATATAGGAGCAATTTCACGATGTCGTCGGGTTGAAGCGAGTGCGGTAGTGCGGAATAGTAGACAGAAATGTATTTTATTATAAGCATGTAGCAAGCACAAATGCGGTTGTCTATCTATATGCTAGACATTTATATGATACAGTTTCTTGTGCAACATATTTGATAATTATATTTTGCTTGCAAACAGTACTATCCTGCAACTGTAAATACGAGTTCAGCGATGCATGAGACTCGAGTTGTGATTCGCTTCTTGTTGCACCGGTCCTTTGTGGATGACAGAGGAATACCGTAGGGATTTTCATCAACACACAATTCGTAGATAGATGTATGCGAAAAGTAGTACATTACAACTGTAAAACAGAGGAAAACAATGCATAACTGCGAAAACATCTAAATGGTGATTAGTTTTTAATTAGTTTATAACATTAGTTAAGTACACTGTATGTTTTCCTAATAAAAAAAACTAAAAAAATAATAATATGGTAGAGTGGGGAAATAAATCTTATAATTACTATGTTTAGCGAATCTTGTATTAATTTATGAACACTTATGAGTACAATTTTAATTCAGCATGCATCGGTTAGAATTGCTCAGAAGCCGTAAAAGACATGACAGTTGTGTGGTGATGAGTATGAGGGAGACCTTTTACAAACAGTCCAGAGGGACTACATAGGGTATTAATATAACGGTACCATCAGGTGGTATCCTGACCGATACATCACGACATCCTGCATCAACGCAAGATTATCGTGGTAGCTTAAAAATATTACGCAGACTACTACGTATGTAAATAAAAAACCGATTTTTCTTTTTCAAATTCTCTATTGAAACTAATTTAGTTACTGAGTTCTAATTATCAAAAATCTTGATCTTCTTTTCAAAACACACAGACAAAATATTAAAAAAATAACTCATTAAAAAAATAATCCAACTATAGAAGAATTTATTTTAATTAACGTTTTATTAGATGAAACAAGTTAAAAGTTGTGACAATTAATTAGTGGACCCTTGTTAACGGAGTTATGACTTTCTTTAATTGATTCACGTGTTGGACAATGTTTTAATTCTTGCTATAACTTTCTTTAAATACCGTTAAACAATCCTTGTATAACTTTCTTGTGTCTTGAAAAAAGATTAACCCCCTTACTCATAAACGCCTCTTTAATTTATTCACTGTTTAGCGAGATTTACTAGCAAAACCAACCTTATACCAAAGAAAATAGTAAGAAGCTAATCAATTGACTAATATTCAAGAGGCGTTCATGAGTAAGAGGGTAAATGTCTACAATAGTAATACAGAAATTAACAGGTTGGCGGAGTCCTATACAATATTCTGTCTTAAGTCAACCTGTTCCTGTTGTTTCCTATAAACGTCCAGAATGACGAGGAAACTCAATTTGACCCGGCGCGGGTTAAGCTTTGCTTTGATGCAACTCATATCGTATCGACCCTAAAAAAGCGTTGATATAAATACTAATGTTATATTTAATCATATGTGGTGGACATATGATTTTAAAATAGTTTCCAATAAAAAGATTTAAAAAGTATATTTATATTTAGTTCAGTAATTATTTAACGTAATCCTACTTTAAAGTGATATTCAAAGTTATACGTACGAATAAATATGCAATACAATTCTAAGGATTATTTTAACTAACAAATTTTTCAATACTTTTTTTATGTGTGGGCAGGGAGCCCACTACAACTTTCATCGGTATATCCTGATAACAAGGTCGATCACTTTGGTTCGCTTACGTATCTAAACGTTAAGAAACGACATAAAGGAAACTCAAAACTGCTTAGCGTAGTGGATTTGATGAAGGCTTTTGTCCAGCAGTGAAGGTTCATTTTTTTTTTCTACGGTCATTTCTACACAGCGTCATCTGTTCTTAAAGTAAGATAGGTTTAACCTGCTTTTTTTTGTAAATACATACATATTATACATAGAAACACTCAGACCAATGCAAACAATCATGTTCATGCACACAAATATTTGCATTGAGCGGGAATCGAACCCGAGACCTCTGCGTAGCAGTCATGTTGATATAACCACTACGCCACAGAGGCCGTCAAATGCCGTTTGCTGGCATTATGATGTTGTTGTGAATTTTAACTTATTGTTTTACTTCCGAATGAAAAAGGCCACCCACGCTTGCATCGAATTTGAATACAGTACTGCAATAAGTTCTTAATGGTTGTTATTGATGATGATGACACTACTGAAACGGTCGTATCACATATATATCAAGCATAATGTTATGACTGTGATAACTGCACACTATGACCTATTGTTTGTTAATATATTTTATCTATCCGTGTGGTGATGGAGTAAGAATACAATATGTCACCACCCCATCTCATCCCTTGGGTGTCGTAAAAACCGACTAAGGGAATAACCGTAACTACTATCTTTACGAAATAAAAAGAAGGAAAACTTGAAATTAAACCCTATATCAATCCGTCTGGCCAGCGTGGTATTAGTAGGCCAAGAAACCCTCCGTCACGGGGGGAGGCCCGTCCCTGCAGTGGTACATTAATGGGCTGTTATGATATTTTATCAATAATTTTGCTTTACAATACATTTTTAATAAAATGTCTATGGAATCTACTATGGGTAAAACAACATACCTATTTATAAATAAACCGCAAACATTTATGACATAACATTATCATGCAATTCTTTCTACAATTCTGATGCAATTCTTTCATCCATCCATTCCTTAAGCTAAATAAAATTTTAATTTAATTTTTTAAAGTTAAATAAACGAAATAAAATTTAATAGGTATGAATTAACTTATCAAAATACGTACTTAATTCTTGTCATATCATGATATAAATCATAGATAAGGTCAAGGGGTTTCTGTGGTTTAATGTTGGCGTTCTACGAAAACCTTTTAAGAACATTGCTGTTAACTTGAACTCTTGACATATCTGATTCGAATGTCTATTATAAGTAGTGTTGGAGAATTAGGATTAATATTTTGACAGGTATAGTAAAGTATGACAGGTCAAAAGTATGGAAAACTTTGTGACAGGCGATCGTGTTCGTTAATAAATAATGAGTCAAATGGATTCTTATGGCCTACGCAGACCCGGACGGCATGGCAAGGGATTTTAATTTTTAGTAATGGAAATTCAACCGTACTGTTACAGAAATACGACATAAATTGCTATGCTTTAAAATGATGCCGCGGCATTGAAAGGGATTTTATCGCACGGCATTTTTCATTTTAAAGCAAAGCAATTTATGTCGTATTTCTGTAACGGTACGGTTGAATGTCCATTAGTAAAAATTAAAATCCCTTGGCATGCCGTCCTGGTCTGCGTAGGCCATTATTCATTTACTTAATAATAATTTTCAAGAACTTTTAATATCTCGGTATTTTAGTTTTAATAAATTTTTTAAAGTAGTTTTGATTTATAAGCTAATTTTAATTTAAGAAAAAATAAATAATCGATAAACTTAATTAATTTTAGGTGAAATTTTCGTAAGTAAAAAGAACCACCGAATTTGAACATCCTCCCTTTTTTAAAGTTAGTTAAAACGATCTTACAAAACGTAAAATTCAAACATTTCGAAGGTAATATTGGAGTATACGCCTAAGGATTACATAATTGTTGTTAATAACGTAACTGGGACGTACGTGATCACCTTTTATAAAGGTCTGAGTATTAACCAGACTTATTGCTAAGATTATCCGTTGTACTCTATTCATAAATGTACTTCGGGGTTCAAATTATAGCAAAGTCTTTAACTTGACATGGAAGTTTCCTTAAAAAGAGTCTGTTTTAGTCTGTACCGCAGCTGTGGCCGCTAAATTCACCCCCGAGCAAATGTTAAGTACTGTGTTTAGCTAGCGAAATTTCGGGAAATGAAACATAACAGCTTAAAATTAATTTAATTAAAACTTATTAAAAGTTAATGCAACAAAAAGAAAGACAACTCCGTAATTGTTTATTATCATTAAAATCATAATTAAAAAAAGTTGCACAAAACCAATATCTTTAATCTGTCAATTCAATTCAATGTCAACATCTTTCTCTATATACGTTTGCACATAGATAAACATTGTGCGTGCACAGGTACTCAAGCTTCATATCCTGTTAGTGCCGCCCAATTTCCGTCATTGCCAATCTGTCATCTCGTAAGCTTTTTTCGTCGTCAACAGTTAGAACGTAGTAGGCATTTATCGTCGCAGGTATGAAGTACATGAAAAGATTTTTGTTGTAAAGAACCGTGATAAGTTATTATTTATATTAATAATACTTTTATGTATTACGTTTTCTTTTTAGTAAATAATATATTTTGCATTTTAATATTATTTAATTATTCACTAATGTTCCACTGCTGTCTCCAGGGATTGAGGGACCCAACTACATTGGCCACGGGGGTTGGTAAAAGTTCTTGTGAAAAGTAGTGTAGAGGCATTAATAAGCTACTAATATTCCTTACTTTAAACATTTTGAACGAGAATTTTCGACAATAAATGTGTAACGTGGTTAGCAAATATTTCATAAGTGTAGTAGACGAAATTAACAAGGTACAAAGTTATTGATGATCTAAAATTTGCTAAAATTATTTTAGATATTTCGATAGAACTGGAAAGCTGAAAATATTTTGAAAGGCACTCCTATCAACTTCGTGAAAAGGTTATTGAACAATGTATTTTGTATCGCAAAAGCACTGTCCCGATTTTCACGCGAAAATTAAATTTTCCTACAATAGTTTTCCTGTGCCTCTGGCATTCAATCAACTATACAAAATGGCTGAAAGTTCCTTTTTGATATCTCGTTTAAAATGAAAATAGAATATTTTAAACAACTGGTATTAATTAAATAGCTAATACTGTGTAGCTAATTAATCACACGAAACAACTATTTCAGCAATCACAATGTAATTAAAAATTAAACTAACCGTGCACATTTCATTGTAGAATTGTTGCAATCATAGGCTTTGAACTAATTTAAACAATTTTAGTCCTTGTCAAAAGGTTATATAAGAAATTGAGCTGTGTGTGTATTTATTATATACCTACTAGCTGACCCGTGCCCCCACTTCGTTGGGCGGCGAAAAAAAACGTGTCCCTTTTTAAACATATTTTATTACTGCTCCACTCCTATTAGTCATAGCGTGATGCTATATTGCCTATGACTCTCCCGGTAAATGGACTATTCAACAAAGAAATAATTTTTAAATCGCTTCAGTAGATCCAGAGATTACATTGATACAACGCACGTCACAAACACACAAACTTTACCTCTTTATAATATTAGTAGTAGTTGATTATGTTTGGCTATAATATATCAAAGCAACATCGAATTTCATCATGATTTATTAAATTGTAAGAATTACAATTTTAACACAGTGGGTGTTTTAAAAGTCGACTTAGACCAATTGCCTTTTTTGCCGAGTGAAACCATGTTTTGCGACCATCGGTAATAAGGCCTGACGGGATCGTGTTTCAAACACCCTATCGGACTTGTTTACGTTCAATATTAAATACGAAACGGTTTGGTGAAAGTAATATTTACTAGGTATAAAGACGAGCTAGGGACCAGCAAACATAGATTGATTATTGGCGCGGTGACCACAAACCCAATGCGACAAGTTGGTACTCAAATATTGAAAACATTGAATATTCCCTCAGAATAAATATAAGAGCTTTTATAGAAAATCGTTTTTTCTGTATCTGTAATTGAATTGGGACGTACATTGTTTATTGTAATATTCTTATAAGACGATTACCACGAATACATCAATTGTATTTATTGTGAAAAACATTAATTTCTTTGTCGACGTTAAACCAAAGGAAAACTCAATAAACAAAATGAATTTTCTTAACTTACTCTTAGAAATACAAGTAGGCAACAGTTTGAATACAAATTCTAAGTAATTAAAATGCCTAATAACACAGAAACTAATTTGTTCTCGAGTGGAAATTAGCTGACAAGTGAAGTGTTCTCTCCAATTATTGTCAAGGAACTAATGACTGTTGGACTTGAGTATTTCAAGTACAAACCTTCCCTTCGGACCTCTGAGGAGTTCAGACGTTAAAAGTGTTAAACTGTATCATTTTTACCCAAAAAATTTAAATAAAATAAACATAATAATTCTTGCCAAAGTACTAGGAGTGCATAATACCAAAGAAGTTATCTACGCTAGCTGTGACACGCCCACGTCTTCGCAGCTGCTACTTCTGGGGGCGTGACGCCAACCGGCCAATCAGCACACCGCATCACCACCCAAGCGTAAGCGCAGCCAATTACTATTATTTTTTGCAAAGGTCTACTTACATTGGACGGAAAGGAAGACTGTAGGCAGACGTCGATACCGACCAGTGTACGCTGACCCCCCGTCCTTGATAACTTACTACGGAACAACTAAACCAGTAAACTGTATTATATACCCGCTTAATATAATATTGATATATTATTATAAAATTAGATACCAAATTGAAAATAATACTTCTACATTATGGCGCTAAAGAGGACCCCACCGCAATCATATAGCGGTCAGCAGGTTTCTTCAACAGGTAAAGCATCCACACCTAAAAACTCAGTAGAAAAAGATCTAAATATAAATAGATCAGCTTCAGAAACAGATTTAACCCGTTTTACACCGCCGAGCTTTACCACTCAACGTAACAAAAGATGCAGAGCTCAAATGGAAGAGTCATTTACGGACCAAATGGATGTTTTTAAAGAAGAAATGCGAAAATTAATGTCATCTTTCTTTGAGACACATAATACCGAATTAAAACGTGTTAACTCAATCCTCAAAGACATACAACAATCGAATTATAATATCGAAAATTCGATCACTAACCTTACCATGCAAAATGAAGAACTAAGACAGAGACTAGACGTGATGGAAATTCAATCTAAACAGGACCGAGATTATATTACCATACTGGAGCATAAAATCGAAGACCTCCAAATGGAAAGTAGAAAGTCGAGTTTTGAGATAAAAAATGTCCCTAAAAAGCTCACCGAAAACAAAGAAGACCTCATTGAGATGGTGATTAACCTATCAAAATCGATTGACTGTAATATTACCCAGTCAGATATTAATGACGTTTTTAGAGTGAGACCTAAAACTTCTGACAGCAAAAAAACACCAATAGTAGTTGAAACTAGATCAACCTTGACAAAAAATAATATTTTAAAAGCAGCAAAAACGTTTAATATCAAGCATAAAAGTAAGCTATGTGCTAAACATTTGGGCTTCAAAACCCAGGAAGAGACTCCCATATACTTGTCAGAGCACTTAACCCCCAAGGGAGCGCGGCTATATTTCTTAGCGCGTGACCTGGCCAAGTCAAACAACTATAAGTTTGTCTGGACCGCCTATGGTAAGGTGTATGTGAGAAAAAATGAAAACGCTGCAATTACAATGATAAGGAACGAAAATCAAATTCACCAACTTTTAATAAGCCACCAGCATGCTGATTCACAAGCGATATGACTAACAAACAATGTTCAGGATACTTTGATTCAACTTAACCTGTGTCTGTTAAATATTATTTTTGTGATAAACATTTACAAGTCTTTTTCATGTATCATTTTGTGTATCTACTTTGTAAAATGTTATGGTATTCTAAAGAAATTACTTCTACTTAAAACACATTCAACCACACATAATAATACTATACACTTACTCATTATATTATATGTATACAAATATGTAATATTCGTACAACTCTATCGCAACCTATACAAACTAAAGCAAATCTCTTCGTTACCACCTTCACTCTGCACGTACATACTTAAACATAATCTAAGTAATAACTATAGTAACTTTGACTATGTTTTAATTTATTCCTACAATTTACTAAAACAATTTCTAATTAAGTCCCCGCTATTGTACTCAAAACAAGTACTGACGGACACACTATTATCCAATATTGATAATGGGTGATACACTTTACAACTTGAACATGATAGACAGTACTGAAATTGCCCATGCAATAGAGTGTGACTGCGCCCAACTCTCCACTTACAAATTGATAGATAAAAATGACCTCACCATAATCACGCAAAACATACGTAGTATATATAAAAACCTAGATGATTTTTTACTGTCCTTGGCAAGTTTACCGTTTGAGGCTGATGTTTTGGTACTTACGGAATGCAGACTTAACACAAACAAACCTTTACCGCAAATAAATAACTACAACTCATACTTTACAACATGTAAACTAAACCAAAATGACGGAGTAGTTGCCTACATTAAGAAATCTATATCGCACAAAGTTAATGAAGTTACACTTACCAACGCTTCTTGTTTACAGCTTGACGTACTAAATAGTAGAATTCTAGGCATATACCGGTCACCATCTTGTACTAGTGCCGATAGTTTCATAGGATCACTTTGCTCTCACTTAGATACTCTTACCTCACAAAAAAATATTATAATAACCGGAGATATAAATATAAATATTGCACCAAAAAATCTAGAGCCGACATATGAATACAACAATAGGACCAACTATTTAAACTCTCTCTCCGTATATGGTATTCTTGCTGGTCATACTATTCCTACCAGAGGAAATAATTGTCTCGATCATTTCATGCTAAAATTAAACAAAAATAAATGCTCTATTTTTATTGCGGTTTTGCAAACGTCTATTACCGACCACTCAACCATTTTTTTATCAATATCTAAAGCTAAAAATACTACATTTATTACTAAAAAATACAACAAAATAAATTATACAGAAGCTGTTAAACATTTACAAAAACGAAACCTCAGTGACCTACTATTTAGTAACGACCCAAATATCATAACATACCGCCTGATTAAAGAACTGGTTGACTCTATAAAATCAAACACCGTAAGTATTAAGATACCCAAAAGCAAGCGTACACTCAAGCCTTGGATTACTACCGGTATTTTACGATGTATAAAAAACCGCAATAAATTACAACAACAACTGCGCAGGGATGGTCAAAATGAAATTTTAAAAATAACTTATACTAGATATAGGAATTATTGTAACAAAATAATTAAAAAACTTAAGCGGAAATATGAAAAAGAAATCATTACCAAATCAATTAATAATAATAAACAATTGTGGAAAAATATAAAAAAAATTACTTACACTAAAAATACACACGAAGACTATGAAGAAATACTTAGGGCGCCTTCAAATTTGCCGCTAAGTGTCGCGCGGAGGCAGCGCGACTGCAGCGCTGCGGTCGCGCTGTTTTGTAAATTCATAGAGATAAAAAACGCGCGACTGCAGCGCTACGCCCGCGCTGCGTCCCCGCATTCGTTCATCGATCGACTAGTGTTGTTTAGAATACTTTTTCTTTTTAATAATAACACTAAGAGCAGTGTATTTTCGTCTGAGTCCATCGTAAAACTAAAACACAACACTACCATTCTCAAACCTAGCGACGGCAGCGCGACCGCAGCGCTGCAGTCGCGCTGCCTCCGCGCGACACTTAGCGGCAAATTTGAAGGCGCCCTTCTTAAAAATAATCCTATCGAATCAGCGAATTTCGCTAATACATATTTTTCTAAAATAGGAGAAGACCTAGCTAAAAATATTCACAAAGACGTAGGCCCTCATAGGATAAACAATAACATACCAGTGCATTCTGGTTCTTTCGTTCTGTTAGAGACTGATCTTGATAAAGTTGATAGAATACTGATGAGTTTGAGATCAGATAGCGCCCAGGGCTGGGATGAAATTCCCGTTAGTTTTTTGAAACTTACAAGAAACATAATTGTTCCTATTATTTCTCACCTTGCCAACCTCTGTTTCCAACAAGGAGTATTTCCAACAGCGCTAAAAAAATCTATCGTTACTCCAGTCTACAAGAGTGGAGATAGACACGAAATCGGTAATTATAGGCCAATCTCTCTTCTGCCCGCTATCTCAAAGATTCTTGAGAGACTGCTAAATAATAGATTAGTTAATTACCTGAATAAATACCAATTACTGTCTCACTCACAGTTTGGCTTCAGAAAGGGTAAATCGACGGAAGACGCCGTGGTCGCCCTTAGTCAGCTTGTGGCGGAAAAGGTTGACAGCGGATTTAAATGTCTGTCGGTGTTCATTGACCTTAAAAAAGCTTTTGATACAGTGTCTATTCCTATTCTTGTAGACAAACTAGAGCGATACGGGATAAGGGGTACTTCGCTTTTACTTTTCAAAAATTACCTTACCGACAGAACGCAAAGAGTAAAACTTGGTAAATACACTAGTGTAGATGCCAGTGTATCATACGGAATACCTCAAGGAAGTGTGTTAGGACCTACGCTATTCCTTATCTACATCAATGAGTTATGTAACCTAAACATTAATAACACACACATTTTTTCCTATGCCGATGATACTTGCATCATGTTCATTGGTAAGAGTTGGGCTTCCGTGAGAGAAAATGCAGAAAGTAGCCTGCGTATAATTTCTAACTGGTTAAGTAATAATCTATTAACTATAAACACTAACAAAACTAAATATATTTGCTATAGTATCAGAAGTAACTCACAACCTAATGAAAACTTCCAACTCCGAATCCATTCATGTAACTCTCTTCCACACTCGGTATCCTGCAATTGCCCTGTTTTGGATAAAATTGATAAAATTAAATACCTGGGAGTTATGATTGATCAGCGGCTCTCGTGGCATTCCCATATTGAACTGGTATCTGTAAGAGTTCGCAAACTAATATGGATATTTAAGACGCTAAGGCATGTGGTGCCGGGGGGGCGGCTGAGCGATCTTGACTCTTCAAGAAATATCCTCAAGGAAATATATGCAGCATTAGCGCAATCAATACTGAAATACTGTATTCCTGTGTGGGGAGGAGCTGGTAAAACAAAGATGCTAGAAGTGGAACGTGCACAACGCGCTCTACTAAAGGTAATGCACTTTAAGCATAGACGATTCTCCACAGTTGCTTTGTATGCCCTTAGTAAGGTATTGTCGGTAAGAAGGTTGTACATTCTCTCCACAGTATTAAAAAAACACAAAAGTACTGAATATGACCCTACCACAATACGAGCTAGGAGAAAAAATGTTGTTGCCCAAATTTATACTAAGACTTCCTTTGCACGTAGTCAGCTCTATAGCCGTTTGTCCTCTCTATATAATAGGGTAAATGAAGCTGTGGGAATTTATGATAAAACCTTGTATCAATGTAAACTTCTTGTTACTGAATTTCTAATTTCTCTAGATTATACGAAAACAGAGGATTTGATATGTACATAACTTAAAAAATAAAAAAAAATAAAAAAAAAGGATTCCTATACACAGACAAATTCACACACACGCACTCACTCATACACACACACAGTCACACACATGCTAAACTATGTTAACTGCTTAATGTACTTGTTTACGAATATGTTTTTGTGTTGCTACTGTTGATAAATAGAATATATGTTATAGTGATGGTAACTACTTGGAATACGAATATGATATGGTCACTGTTGAGAAATGATTATGTATACTTTCCTTGTATCTAGAATTCATAATATTATTGTGTAACTAACAGTGTAAAAATTATAATTGCTAATTTTAATAAATACGTACTTACTTACGATCCGGGATAAAACAAATAAATAAATACATAACACTTAAATACCATGTTAGTAGTGATAAATACATAAGATAAATACCAATATAATACATACAATTGTTACTAATAAATAAAGTACTTGAATGTTCATACTCTGTATAGTGATGATAAGTGTTATTATGTTTGATTTAAAATTAATTTAAGTAACCACTAGTAGCTATGGAAGAGCGAGATCACCTGGCACAGGCATTCTTTTGCTTAAAAGGTGATCTCAATCACAGTTCTTAATAATGTAAAACTTTTTAAAGAAAATAAATTATTATTATTATTATGTTTCTCTTTTCCATAATACTCGGGTCTATTGGAGACCCGGTTCTTTGGAAGGCATACATCGGGCCGAAGCCAAGACGAAGAGGCCCTTTAAGAGATATTTAATCTGGTAATGGATACACAGGGCAGATACCATCTCTGAACGCACAATATGATACATCCAGAGATGGTCCCTGCCGAGTGCAAAAACTATTGTAGTGCATCTCTAAGGATGCGATGGAAATTTAAATAATAGTCTATGGATGAGTATGTTCGGTGGATAAGTTATTGGGCTATGGAAGGAGACTACCGGATACCTGTCGTGATAATCAGTCTCTATATTATAAAAAGACAGGTAGTGACTTGCCACCTCGTTGAGTTATTATTATTATTAAACCACAGATCGTTAAAGTGTACAGACGTCACTTTAACTAATATTTATTAATTAAAATTTAGTATAGATATTTGAAATGAAACCTACAACGATATGTCCACAGTACTTAGTCATTATTCGTATAACTATAATATTATTAAGTGCGCCATAAGTGACGAGCGAGTTGTTTTATTAAGAAAACTATTTTTTCTATACACTGATGAAAATGGGTGTGTTCTAGCGATGAATAAATACGTTGTTTAAATAGGATTGCGAGACGGAATGGTACAGTGTTTTGTACGACTTTTACGAAAAGCAAATAATTTTCCCATAAGTACATTTAAAAAAGACGCAATAATAATTAAGTAAAATTGCAATTATAATTAACAACAGATATCTAGGCATAAATGAGTAGAGTACAAGGGATAATCTTAGCAATAAGTCCGGATAATAACTACACCTTTACTAAAAGCACTTCCGTACTGGAGCTACGTTATTAACGACGACAAAGTAATATAGACGTTCAGTTTTAAAATATTAACTCTCAAGTTTAAAAGTTTTCAGATATTTTGTCATTTTACAGAATATATATGAGACAATATCCATATTTTTATTCGTAATAATAAAAATCATGTTTAGCAGTCTAATAAATAAAGTGGGTATAATAAATCATCATCATCGTAACAGCCCATTAATGTCCTACTGCAAGGACGGGCCTCCTCCCGTGACGGAGGGATACTTAGCCTACTAATACCACGCTGGCCAGACGGATTGGTATAGGGTTTAATTTCAAGTTTTCCTTCTTTTTATTTCGTAAAGATAAAATTCATCCATTAGTCGGTTTTTACGACACCCATAGGGTGAGATGGAGTGGTGACATATTGTATTCTTACTCCGTCACCACACGGTGATGGTGGGAGTATAATAAATAACACGACGCAATTCGTTTATATCCTGTATAATATTCTATTCAATTTTTAAAAGAAGGTAAAAAAACTATAATAAATTGATCTAAGTAATCAAACTTTTTGTAAAAAAAAACTCTTCATTCTAATTTATATTCAAATCGATTTCTTATAAGAGATATTATATTTCTTCAGAAAGTAGGAGGTTCTATTAAAAGTCAGTTAGATTATAAGTTATCAAAAGCTATAGAAATGAATAATTTGACAGTTTTTAGTATTTATGAACACGATCACGAAGTTTTGAGAACTTTTGACCTTTAATATCTTTGCTATACCACTAGGTATAGCTATACTTGCGAAAATGATGATGACACTGAGAAATAACCTG
The DNA here is from genome assembly GCA_905475405.1 of Schrankia costaestrigalis. Lineage (NCBI taxonomy): Eukaryota > Metazoa > Arthropoda > Insecta > Lepidoptera > Erebidae > Schrankia > Schrankia costaestrigalis. Next base: position 17,815,132 of record FR997826.1, read on the forward strand.
AAGGTGTTACGCTTGAATCGTAACTTTTACCATCGACTCCCATATAAAATTAGAGATTTCTAATGAAGCTGTACTTAAACGTTGTTTAAGGAAATTCAGTAGTATTATACTAATAATATTATATACAGTAATAATAAAATTAGCACAGGTTGAAGATGGCTAACTAATCAAAAGGTTTGTCTCAGACTTTTCATAGACCAAAAGACATTTTTTTTCATATTTATTAGGTTAAGGATACTGCTCTGGTTGATTAAATTAAGTCAACCAGAACACTTACGACTAGAGTCTGTATCATTTCGTCCTAAAACCATACACCTAATAAATATTTGAGGCTTTTGATATTTCACCAGTTACGAGAGGCCTAACCCCACAAATTATGTCTCCTACATCGTTATCAGTCCCTTATATAACTTTACGGTTATATGAACTGACCCTATTCTACTCGCGTCCTAGTTTTATTTCCTAACTGTGGCATTTTTTAGCTTTGTTTTCAAGAAAGATGTAGATTAATTGCTATCGTTAATACTGTCTTTTAACACTTTCCTTATCGCACCTCTTACCTTTTCTGAGTCTTTTCGTATTGTAAGCCTTTTGTTTTGTTTTAAGAAGTAGACTAAATTGGCTGTTATTAATATAACTTCAGCGATATGAGTAGTCAATATCAATCTCAGCATGATATTAATAACTTTCTCGACTCCTTAGACCTCCTTCTTACAAATATGAAATCATATCAAAACATTTTCTTATGCGGTGATATTAATATAGATATCGTCCCTTACAGTCCTGACTCGCGCTCTTCCAAATACCTAAATATACTAGCTAGCCATGGTATGCTACCTGGTCATACTTTCCCTACACGTAGTGGATTAACATGCTTGAATCACATGATCCTGAAGTCCAGATTAGAGGTCGTATGCTTTGTGTTTGAATCGTCAATCACTGACCACGAATCTGTGGCCGTGAGTTGTCGACGGAAATCACGCCTAGATTACTTAAATAAGAATTACAACAAAATTAATTATGATGGACTAGATAGCTCTGTCCTGAGTATTGACTTCCAACCGATTTTAGACTGCTTAGACGTGAACGCCTCCACTGATCTTATGACTACATACCTCTCAACTGCTATTAAAAATAATTCTCAACCCACTAAATCCTCCACCCGAAGGCTAATTACTAAGCCGTGGATTACGGCTGGATTACTACGCTGTATGAGGAACCGAGATAAATTGTACAAAAAACTAAAACGTAATCCGGATAACGATATACTTAAAATCACTTACAGGCGCTACCGAAATTTTTGTAATAACCTACTAAGAAAGGAAAAAAGAAAATATGAAAAACAGGAAATTGAAAACGCTAAGGGTAACAAAAAGCAGCTTTGGAATGCGATTAAGGGTATTTGCAGTACCACTAAAAAGTCTGACGACTCATCGCATCTCTTGTCGTCGAAAAATCCACAAGGAGATGTTAATAAGGTTAACGAGTTCTTTGCAAACGTTGGAGCTAATTTAGCTAAAAAAATCTCTCAACCCGTTCATAACTGTTCTCAAACAATTCTCCACCGATGCATAAAACCCCTAAATTCATTTGTCATCCTTCCCACTGACGAGACAGAAATATTCACACTAATCATGGGTTTAAAAGATAACTGTGCTGTAGGAATTGATCTACTGAGTAGCAAGTTGATAAAAAGATACGCCCATGTTCTCGCCCCTTCAATTACACATATTTGTAATCTAGCAATTTCCTCAGGTAAATTTCCAAGGGCTTTTAAAGTTGCGGTAATTAAACCCATTCATAAGGGGGGGGATAAAGACTGTGTTAACAATTACAGACCAATTTCAATCCTTCCAACTCTCTCCAAGGTCTTGGAGCGCTTCATAAACCACCGTCTCACTAAATACTTAGAGTCTAACGCACTTTTGTCTCCTGCTCAGTTCGGGTTTCGGACTGGCAAGAGCACTAGTGATGCAGTACATGAGCTAACCAACTTGGTTGTCACTAATCTAGACGTTAGAAAGAAGTGTATAACGGTGTTCCTTGACCTTACGAAAGCATTCGACACAGTCTCTATCCCACACCTTCTGGATAAGCTTGATGGAATAGGTATTAGAGGAATACCTCTCAAATTGTTTGAGGATTATCTTAGTGAAAGGAGGCAAAGAGTTAAGATCAACAACTCATTAAGTGATGAATTATCTGTTAGTTTTGGTGTACCACAGGGCAGCATCTTAGGCCCGACACTCTTCTTGGCGTACATCAACGACCTCTGCCAGCTTTCTCTCCGCCAAGGAAGGATTATTGCCTTTGCCGATGACACCGCCCTTTTCTTCAGTGGGGATAGTTGGGAGGAGGTCTTTGATAGTGCTCAATCTGGCCTGAACCTGGTTAATGACTGGCTGCAAACGAATCTTCTGACACTCAATATTACCAAAACCAAGTACATGACCTTTTCTATTAGATCAGACTTGCAGCCCCCACCTTCTTTTTCTTTAACTGCCCACACTTGCAGAGATTATGCAAACAAGGACTGTTCTTGTCCTATCCTTGAAAGGACCAAAAATATTAAATACCTTGGCATAATTATTGACCAACATCTTTCCTTCAAACCGCACATTCAGACCCTTGTACCCAGACTTCGTAAGCTTATTTATATATTCAAAACTCTGAGACATTCCGCTGACAAAACGACAATCAGAATGGTCTACTTCGCCTTGTGCCACTCGTTAATTGACTACTGTATAACATCTTGGGGAGGAGCAGCCAAAACACACTTGATTGAGGTTGAGAGGGCTCAGCGTGCCATCCTTAAGGTCAGTGCAGGACTTCCTTTCCGATCTCCGACCTTTGAACTTTACAGAGAATGGGACGTCCTGACGGTTCGACAGACATTCATTCTTCGGGTAGTTATATAAAAACACAGTGAGCTGAATTTTGACCCTAATCTGCTTAAACAACGTAGAGGCAAAATCTGTCCCAACAAATGGGTAAAAACGAAGTTTTCCCAAAAATTCTTTTTCTTCCTAGGTGTCTATTTATATAATAAACTAAATATCATTCTTAATGTATACCCAAAAACTAAATTAAATTGTAGTAAAATTATACAAACCTATTTAAAAACTTGTGACTACGATCAAACAGAAAAAATAATAACAATACTTTCATAAACTTTCTATTCATATCTGAGCAACCCACTCGCACCCATCATCACACACACACTCTTACATTCACAATCATCTACACATATTCACAACAATAATTCTTCACATAACTTTATTCACGTATTTTCTTTTTGCTTACTTTATACCTTAGTTTTGTCATAAGAACTACTTTTTGCTCATTGTTTACTACTCTTACAATATCACTGCCAATATTCTAACTTAGGGTGGAGCTCTGGTGATCTGTATCACAGGTTTTAATACTAAACCTACAACAGACACCAGTCTCTCACATAGGTGGAACTTTGTAATACCATTGTACTGTGCTAATTTAATGTAAGACCTATTGTGAAGAGAAAAATAAATGATTTATTTATTATTTATTATTATTTATTAATATGTTACTTTTATGACCATGCTGATTCAGAAGATTGGCTAAGTTTTTCGCTAACCTATATTTTACGATATGTAGATCTAGATTCAATCTAACCTCTTACAGCTTGTACGATGTACCTTTACATTACATTTCTGTCATTACACAAATACTTATAGGAAACACTTATTTGAAGTTGATAAAATTTAATGATTTTTAATGAGCTAAAGGTAATGTCCGTTTTCACAAAAAAACCTATACTTATTAAGACTATTTTAGTTGAAATTTCGATAGGACCAGCCTAAACGTAAACCGTGTCAGTCGAACTTTTTTTAATTTGCCAAGAAGCTGGATTTTAAGGTAACCAATATTAAAAAAAATAACTATCGAATCGATAACCTCCTCGTCTTTTTGCAGTAAGCTAAAACAACTTTACAACAATTACTCAAGCTCGTTAGCAACCTAGTAACCGAAGGACATACACTTGAGTATCGTAACTCGATCGTAAACAATTTATCCTCTCAGTGTTGTGTTCACACAGCACATAGGCACATATCGTCTGTCAAAATATGTGAGCCATTAACGTATCGATGCACATTTTATGATGAACAATGCGTGCGAAACTGTGTCGACTATTGCTTATTGTACACATTGAGCGTATATTAATGGTATTGAAAGAGGAAACTTGATATTATCTATCATTCTGAGCTATAAACGGATGGATGTTATTTAAGTCCGTTATATAGATATTTGTAATAGTCGGGGATTTTGTAAATTTCCTAGAACGTGAAAAAATAAACAAATCTGTAGAGGTAAAAAGTAGGAAAACAGAAAACTATTTACTTAGGCTAAAATATGGTTTTGTGTATTTATATTAATTTATTATTTAGCAAAAGTGCATGACAAGTCTGAAAAGCACTGTGCCAAGCAAAAGTTTGGACCTAGATGGCATTGTGTAGTGATACTAATATTATTTGATAAGGTAAACTAATCAAATATACTTAGCTCGGGACTAGATAGCGCTCTCTGATGACACTAATATATGTTTATTTAAATATAGATCTGTCAATTAACGATAAGGTATTTTTACGCTTTTGAAATATTGAATGCTTATTTGATCACAAATTCTACATAATTAAATAAATTCTATACAAATAAATGTGTGTTTACTGTTGTGTAAAACGTAATATTGCTTTATGAATCGAGTATCCTTCTTATGTGTAATAAAACACATGTTTTGGGAATATATTATGTAAAAATATTTATTTCATCTCATTGACCTTTGAAGCGATCAAATGTTTTTCACAAGCAACCTTTAATTTGAATTTCACTCGAGGACCTTATTTAGATGTTATTCTCAATTTACTGCACAGTTGATCGGTTACCAAACAAATATTACATCAGCAAAATATCTCTCTTTTTCATGACAGCGACGTTTCTTTCAATATGAGAAAAGCATAAAAACCACTACTGATCGTAGTGGTTTTTATGCTTTTCTATATACGAATATAATATTCATAATAGGATCTCTACCGAAAGGAATAAGAATGATTTTGAACTATCTTATTTTCTCATAGGTTTGACTTCGAGTGCAAGAAACGGTTTTAAGGAAGTCAAACCAACTAACGACTACAAAGGTAGAGCTCATACTCCTATATAGACAGTATAGAATACTTGCTCTTTTAGGAGGTATCACCCTCTATTTTTCCAGAATGAACCTGGCCAGCAAATTAATACGAGACCTTAAAAATATTTTACAACGTCGCGTCGTCCTAATCACAAAACTTACCCGTCATTGTATAACAATAGCTTAGCTACATATTCCCTTAACTAATTCACAGAAACAATAATAATAACAGTTAGTTTAAAGACAATTATGTTATAATCTATTTCATCTAGGGTCAGCCGAAAGGTTTAAGGTCTCTGCTTTGGTAAATTGAGAGATTGAAGCTCCATAATTGCTATTTGAATAGCGCTTTCCCACGAGACTTTGCAGTGATATTTCATTTCAAGAACATGTTAAGTTCACCCAGTAACAAAGCTTACGTATTGGATTCGGAAAGTTTAAGCTTAAATAGTAATTAAGTATTGCTGTTTTAAACGAGACTTCTTGTCAAACACTGTTGACTTTAAACAAGAATTATTTAATTGAAGTTGTCTAATGTACGATTTCCATCAAACGGACGGCGTCATTTCTACCATAAGGTAATTGAACCTTCCATACAATAGCTAAATTTTATTTTTGGATGGAATTTACACTATTTATGCCGCGGTATCCGAGCGCAGCCGACCGGCTGAGGCAGCATACGTGCGATTTCCAAACGGTGTAAATTCCAAGCAAAAATGAAATTCTGCGGTATTTGGTTTTAGAAACGACCTCTCCGATATCATTCTTATTAGCTTCTGTGTCGAGCGTACAATGATTGCACAATCATTTAATTTTTTTCATGACTTTGTTAAACGTAGAGCGATGAAGAGTTTTGTGCACTCACTTTCGACCACAACACATTCTTGAACCTTGACTCTACTACCTATACCATAGTGAATATGCCTTAAATCACCTTCTGACAAAACAATCAAGATGTTGGTAATCCGTGTAATGTGAGGCTTACACGCAAGTAATCAAATAGCCGTTGAAAACCGCTTGAATCTTGTGAGATTAGGGAGGATCTTTCATTTCCTTCACTAATTTGTGCTTTGGTACAAGATTGACTGCGTAATGTTTTATAATTACTGCATATGTATGAAGTTAAGGTAGGTTTGTATAGATCGAAGATAGAGGAAAGTGGAGGAGGAAGATAAGGAAGGCTGACCCCACTACTATGTGGGATTCATAGCCAGGAAGAGAGAGGGAGTATGTTTGTAGTTATATATGTACATGGATATAAAAAATATGACTTGAAATAGGTATTTCCTTACTAAAAGCGTGTAGTGACGAAGACAGAATACATGGTATCACTACCTCAAATCTTCCCGTAGGATGACGTAGAAGCCGACTTAGTTACATTTTGCTAATATTATCTGCCTCAGTTACTATAGCATCGGCGTTAGAATCGCCACTTTCATCAGTAACGAAGCCCGAAGCAATTCATAACAATTCAATGTAAAACATTAGCCATAAGTGAGCCGTAATTGTACAGTAGGTTAAATTTTATTGAATAAATTTTATTTTATTTGCTTTTTATTTATTTTTATTTTAGCTTAGCTTTTTTTACTTCAGGATTTTTTTAAAACTTTAATTAAATACGGTACTCAACTGTGACTTATGAGACGGAAATTGTGAATAATAAGATAAATATAGATGAACTTGTTGTAAGTCATCTTGTAAATCATATCATTTATTATAACAAAAACATCCTAAAACTTTCTATGAGAGTTTTGCCGCACGATTGAGTTTTTCCATAGCTATCATCCAATTGGAAAACTTTCAGTTACAGGATCGAGTAACCAAATTAGGAACAAAATTATGCGGAGAGATATTAATTTTCTTCATAACTTTCGTAACTGAGCTTCGGTATTATGTTTATTTTTGGGTTTGTTTTTTTAGGCTGTAAATGAAACTTACAAACTTGATTCTTGTTTACGTGTTTTTCGATACTATGGAGAAATCTTCATAAATTACATATAAATTGTTACCTATAAAGTTTAGGTAAAACTAGAAAAATCCGAAAAGAAGAAAGACAATGGGAATAATTGCTAGTGCACTACCTAGTGGTCACGGCGCTGGACGCGTATAGTCCAGAGACGCGGGTTCGAGTCCCGCCTCGAGTACCAATTTTTTCCATTGTCTTTCTTCTTTTCGGAATCTTCATAATCATTATTTTGTTATGATTTTTACCTACCGATTACTAACTGCACTGAAAGAAATAGTTGCTACCCGTCCATCTTAATTGACACCTGGCTTGACGAAGCGGGCATAGCGGTGTGGTACAAACCTACAGCGATAATTAGCTATACAGATTTATAGTCTGAAAAAAAAATTTGTGGGAAATGTCTAGCCTATTACGCAGTTTCTCTACGTCTATATAAAGGAACTTTATATTAAACATTAGTTATAAAATGTGACCAGATGTTTAAATAACAAAACGGTCCCTTTTGACAAAACTTTTGAGGCCATAACTCGTCTTTAATTCATGTATACCTGACACGTTATCATCTGAGTCTTAAAGCCATATCATTTCTCTATATCTATCTCGCTTGCACTTACGGGTCTTCTATTCTTATATAATATATCCCTCACACTTTCACACAACGCCATCTAGTCCCAAACTAAGCAAAGCTTGTACTGTGGGTACAAGACAACGGGTAAACACAATTAAATACCTTTTTTTTTAAATACATACATATAATACATAGAAGATTGCATTGAGTGGGAATTGAACCCGAGACCGCGTAGCAGTCAAGTTGAATAACCACTACGCCATAAAGATCGTCCAATAATATTCTATATCTCTTTTGGACTACTCAAATGATATTAATGTATAGTAAGAATACATTTTAATGAGAATTTGTTTGCAGCTGTCGGCATCGGACCCGAGCGCTTTGGACGCAGTCGCAAGGAGGTATCGCCTCGAGAACGGCAACTCTCTTGGGGAGAAAGACGAGGTGAGTTTCGCTACATTTTATACTTGATAACATATTTACTTTTGAGGTCATGGTCAGTTGTTTGTTTACATGTTGTTTAACTTTTCCTGTTTATATTGTATACTGTCCTGCTGTCAGTTTGTTTTGCTGTTCGGATAGCCCTTTACATAATTTTATTTTAGCAGTTTATTTGATTAATTTATTTTCTTTGCTTGTCCTTATAGTTTAAAGCATTGTAACAATTCTTTTTTTATCATTTTTACGTAGAATTTTAACATAGAAAATGCAACCTATACTTCAGACCTGCGAATATGTAGATAGGTGACGCTAGGCATAAATCATCCTTCAGCATAGAATGCCACGATGCGACGGATCGTCCCTATGTCGCTAAAGTCGTACTTATCGTCGTCTACTTACTAATCCATTATTCAGTTAAAACTCAAGAAAACATTAATTACATATTTAGGGATATAATAGTCAATCTCCAATTTCACAGTACAAAGCCCACTTCACCTCATAATAATTGCAGTAAATCAACATTGCTTGAGTGTTGCCAAAATGTCCGCCATTTTAAGCGCCAGTTTCATACTATAGTAGCAGTTATTTAACGCATGTTATGATCAAACAGGCTTCGTAAATCAAAATGAACATAACGCATTCATTACCATTTATTTCCTGTAAATATGAAATGGAAACTGTAAATGGATATCATCAATACATAAAAATAAGTAAATATCAAAAAGAACTTTTCGTTTTCATACAAATGGGTCCAGAGGAATATTTGCTTTTATGTTCAAAGGGTTATAAAATAACATACTTATTGCTTGTATATGTTCAAAGAGTTATAAAATAACATACCTACTTATTTATATCATTGCAGGCAAATTGAATAGTGAATTTAATAATTTTAATAAATAAAATAAAATTCTAATAACATGTCATTCTACGTGGCGAGTTTAGCGGTTGGTCTTAGACGATTTCTTTCGTAACTTGTCCTTTTTCCACTCGCATTTAACTAAGAAGGAAAACTTGAAGTTAAACCCTATACCAATCCGTCTGGCCAGCGTGGTATTAGTAGGCCACGTATCCCTTCGTCAGGGGAGGAGGCCCGTCCCTGCAGTGGGACATTAATGGGCTGTTATGATTCAATTGTCTCGTCACTATTGAGTACTGAATTGCTTTCGAGTTGTTGTCTTCTTTTGTAATAGACATAGAAAAAGACTAGCGTAATTGCGAATTTAAGAGCCTATTGCCCCTATAAGCAGCATTCATTCGCAAAACCAAAGCACAGATTATTTATCATGGAGTAACTACAATAAAACCATGCTTATGCATCTGATTAACTTTAAAAAAACGTAGTTAACAGTAAAAATTACAAATTTATAAAATCTTTAATAAGTCATGACACGATAACGTCCCGAAAATATTTGATGTTGTTTATTACGAAATACCGTAACAGTCTGCTCCTGTCATATTGAGAATGAGTAGGGTATCCATCACATAAATTATTACAAATACATACATACATATACGAGTAAAATGTCGCAACCTCAATATAAAAACAAGACATGTGATAATTACTCGTAAGTACTAGTAGAAGAAAATATTGACACTTCGTTTGTAGAGTTACTTTGTGCAGTTAAGCGACGAGGTAGGTATTTTGTCCATAAAGTGGTCTAAAAAATTCACCCGTCGTTGAAAGCGATATAGATATAAGACTTTGTACTATTGGAACAAATTTGAGTGATCGACACGCTGTTCCTACGTCTTTCATCAATGAAAACGCAACATTATATGTGCTGATATCTCTCCATGAATTAAAAAAAGCTTTCGACATTAGAATCGTTAAAAATTCAGTTAAGTTAACTTTTAGTTGTCAAACTGTCACACAATAGGTAAGACAATTTGACAACTAAAAGTTAACTTAACCGAATTTTTAACGGTTTTTAGGAACGAGAATTGATATGCTTTATAAACTTTCGCCAAAAGTAATTGGCTGCCTTACTTAAGACCGTAATTTCAGCTTTGGTCTTCTAGGTCTACCCTAGAAGACCCATCTTTAAACGGTAGTTGTTTTTACCAAATACATGTAGCATTAATATTATACTACATAATCCCCTATCGATTAATCTATTCACATTCACTCAAAGTTTATTCAACTTTTAAGAAAAAATACTTCGCCTGCAATTCATGATGCTTAAATGAGTCTGGCATTGAAATTTGGATTAAAACTTTTTGGTGATTAAACGCAGTTGATGCTTACGAAAAGTTTTATGTAGAGACGCGCCTGTCAAAGATTGCTTAAAAATAATTTCGTCTATGCTCTCTGCTCCTATATACTTTTATTTTTCAATTATTCCATTTCAAAGGTCTCGTTAAAGAAATGCACACAAGCGTGATTGCTGGCTGTCATAGCGATTCCATTTTTAGTATTCATACAGTAGAATATTATAATAGAAAGGTACTGCATTTTAGTATCATTTCTCTTGCATATAATTTGGCTTTTGATAAGGTTTGCTGAGGTGAACTTTAACTTAGAAGATCAAATTGTCATTCAAATATCTTTTAAATTTTACTATGGTACTGTTCAATTCTACATGGTTGTTTATCACTACTCCGGCTGTTTTAGCTCCAATCTCCATAGAACACTTTATAATAAGATAGTACATTGTTTGCATACTTTCGTTACTACGCCTTAATTAACATCATTTATACCAATGTATAATTGCTGATTATAAGTATATAAAATTAAATGATATTTTAAAACTGACGATAGTTCACAAACCACGCGAGACATAATTTAACGATTTAAATAATGACCGAAAAATAAACTTCAATCACTTTATGTCAATTAACATTTAATGTTAAATGCAATGTGCAAATGAATATTATCTGTGTTCCTCATAAAAATATTTGTTCATTACAATGTGGAAAATATATATTAAAATTTATAAAAAGTAAAAATTAAGCTGAGATATCACAACCGGTTTAAAAAACGAATGCAGATTGTCACAAACAAACAATGTTAAAAAAGGTAAAACAACGACGTGTTCTGTTTTTGAAATCAGAATTTTTAACTTAATTTATGAGAATATTATATACTAGCTGACCCGTGCCCACTTCGTTACGCGGCAAAAAAACGCGTCACTTTTTTAAACATATTTCATTACTACTCCACTCTTATTAGTCATAGCGTGATATTACATAGCCTAATGACACTCCCCGATAAATGGACTATTCAACCCAGAAAGAATTTTTAAAATCGGTTCAGTAGATCCAGAGATTACCCCCTACAACGTCACAAACACACAAACACACAAACTTTACCTCTTTATAATATTAGTAAAGATATCTTATTATATTTATATACCTATATTATATATTATATATCTTATTATATATTATATTATATATTTCCGTGTGGTGACGGAGTAAGAATACAATATGTCACCACCCCATCTCATCCCATGGGTGTCGTAAAAACCGACTAAGGGAATAACCGTAACTACTATCTTTACGAAATAAAAAGAAGGAAAACTTGAAATTAAACCCTATACCAATCCGTCTGGCCAGCGTGGTTATTAGTAGGCCAAGTAACCCTCCGTCACGGAAGGAGGCCCGTCCCTGCAGTGGGACATTAATGGGCTGTTATGATGATGAGAATATTTACTTTTTTCCGTCAATCAAATGTTTAACTTGTATTCTGCCCGTATATATTCGACCTACTTTAGTAATCTACAATTACCTAATTCTCTAATAATTTATGGTAATGCGGATTAAATAAACTATAAGTATGGATAGTTAGGGACAAGATATTTTGAGCGGCAAAGTATTAAGCACTACGAGTATAACAAAAAAAATGTCTGTACAAGTACTATATTCTACTCAAAATTCATACATATTATTAGCCTTTCTTATGTCCGAGACCTTCTTTATATTGACATACCCCTGTAAAACGATAAATACCAGATCCTTTTAATATACGAGTACGTTATTAAATTTTGTTTGAGAAAATACTGCGTAGGAACCTATTCCTGGAACAAAATAATTAAACAAACAGTTCATACGTCTTTGTTTTTCTATGCGACATTATTTATTTATGAAAATATTATACCCTTTTTTAGGGTTCCGTACCGATTTTGAAAAAACGGAAACCTTTTAGGATCACTTTGTTGTCCGTCGTCTGTCAAGACCATTTTTCTCAGGAACGCGTTGAAGTATCAAGCTGAAATTTTGACCAAATACTAAAGTCTGTTGCCTCTTAGAGCTGTGAAAAAATTAAACTTCTAACCCAACGAAATCAAGAGATATAACCGTTTATGTCGCAAATTTTGACAGAAGAGTCGTGACGTCATAGAATTTTGACTGATGATTCATCACTTTTTGGCATGATAATAAATAGGTTTGTACGGAACCCTCGGTGCGCGAGGCAGACTCGCACTTGACCGGTTTTATTTATTTTTATTTACCTCATTATACTGGAGATATCCTTAAAGCTAAAAAAGAGAGCCGATATATCTTTGTAAAATCTTTATAAAAAACAAAGAATTTAAGCCTAAAAATATCGTCTGGATGTACAGTTCTTCTACTGTGACCATGTATATTTGTGTATTAATTTTTGATAAGAAAATAATATATCGAATAATAAGTTTATTCAATCAATATTATTATATTAATATTACAGGCATGGATGACGTTTTTAGGTAAACAATATATACGAGTATGCTTACATGTACTTATGTAGGTACTAGGCCGAGTAATTAATAGTAAATAATACATGTTCCCTGATGTTGATGATAACCATGATGACGTAAATATGGACGCAAAAAAATTTACTAAATATAAAGGCTAAGCATGACGACCTACTTGAAAGCTAAAATTAGTAGTAGTATGTTGTAGTAGTTTTAACATGGTTACTCCTGCTCCGCAAGCAAGCATTGCTTCATATCTGCTTGCTACAAAAATATCTAACTTTGAGTTTTTTTTGTTGTTGCCACAGTTATTCGGACCACCGAGCGCACCTGTGCTGGAGAATCCTGAATTCCAAACAAGATGGTACTTCAAATACTTCCTCGGCAAAAGTAAGTAAATTGTAACATAATATACACGTTTTGACGACCTCTGTGGTGTAGTGGTTATATGACATGACTGCTACGCAGAGTTCTCGGGTTTGATTCTTCTTCTCGAATCTTTGTGTGCATGAACATGATTTTTTGCATTGGTCTGGGTGTTTTCTATGTATTTACAAAAAAAAAAGTATTTAAGTATGTTTATCCGTTGTCTAGTACCCATAGTATAAAGCTTTGCTTAGTTTGGGACTAGATGGCGTTGTTTGAATGTGTGACGATTAATTATATTTATTTATACACAACTACAAAAGTCGATTAACTCATTCAATATTACAAAGTAGTTTTTCGTGTTTAGCGAGTAATGAAAAATTGGTGGTTACTCTCCATTCGGTATTACTAGTGATAAAATTATTTTCTCATCGTGTCAAGATGCTCACTTATAAAGCCTTTTTAATATCGGGGGGTTTAATCTACTTTTGTAGTTGGTTATACTAGCGCGTGTTGAGAAGCGTGTCTCCCTGAGTCTTTCATGAAATACATCGTACGAAAAAGGCTGGTGATATATATTTCACTTAGTGCATCTCTACATGAATTTGCAAAATCTTTAATTTAATAAACAGTGTATGTATAAAGAAGCAAGGAGTAAATTACTTTCAAATTTAAATAGTTTATTTGCTTAAACATATGTACGTTAGGATGTTAGCTTAATATAATTTTACAAGTGACTGACATTGTTGAGTAGAGTATACTTGTTGACTTAATTCGTATAGTTTTTTTCCTGTAAGAAAACACATGATTAATGAAACAAACATATTAGGATAGATTAACACTTGTACACAGCGCGTAATGAGAAAGGTTACGAGCTATAACAAATAAGAGTTATGAGCTACCCAACAAGCTTTTATTTTTGCCAATAAAAGCTTGGTAGGTAGAAGAATAATAACATAGAAGAATCGCATTTTAAACTTTTACGTTTGAAATACGATTATTTATCCTATGGTTATGTATGGTTAGTTTATTCCAGCAGGTAAATTGCCATGGCGTGATATTTATTTTCTAAAAGAGTAACCTAAAAAATTATATAAATTAGTAAATTACTGTTGCAATATTAGTTACCTACATGCCAGAGAATGTTTGCTAAAAATAATATTTTATGCAAATTATGATTTTTTTAGCAATCTATCTGTGAAAGTCATGTCAACACAGTCCAATCTCGGAAGCTCTTGATATTAAATGCAACTATTTACTTACAAAGATAAACACTTCTAGTTTCTCACTCTATCATAAAGTAACTAGTATATTTTTTCTTCTGCAAAACTTCCACGAAACTCAATTTTCTTTACAAAAAATATCAATTAACATCAACTCATTTCATTAAAACACGAACTCAATTTTAATAAAAAGTCAATTAATTTATCAGAACAGTCAGTACCTGAAGAATATTAATATAGTGCGCCATGTTTCTTAAAAGTTTACTCTATGAAAGTGAATATTACGTACAGTCGGGGTCTGAGGTAAAGGGCGGGAGCATCTCCCCCCGCTATCCGCATGCCCCACCTCACGCGCCTGCAGTGTAGTGCTGTGCCATCCTTGTCAACTATCGTACGTTTGCCGTGTTATTGTGTTAATAGTAATACTGAAGTTCCCGTGTTAATTTTTTATTCCGTTTTATGAAATGATTATTAAAACATGTAATAATTATGATATTGTTTTTTTTTCACCATGTTAACCTAGAGTACTAAATAAAATTAAACTTATAACATTGTTTAAATTTATCGACATGAATGTCAATCAATAATTATAATTAGGTCACAGCACTACCGCATTCCTAAGCTCTGCATTCAACTCGCGCGCTATCTGGTGAGTTTATTGTTGGTGACTCTTTCTTTAGTCACCAGTCAGTTCGTTTTAAACTTTGAGCGTGAAAGTAGGATGTATACAACATCAACTTTTTTGTTTTGATTAAAAAAAGTTTTAAGTTTAAAAAATGGTGGAAGTAACGTTAAAAATGGCAAACAGTTATAACTGAAAAAAAATACATTTTTCTTCAATAACATTTCCTCGAAACTCAATTACTAAAGCCAAAATTTTTTATGCAAAAACATCAATTAAGATCAACCCATTTCATTAACACGAACTCGATTTAAATAAAAGTCAAATAATTTATCAGCAGAACAGTCTGTACCTGAAGAATATTAATATAGTACGCCATGTTTCTTAAAAGTTTATTCTATGAAAGTGAATATTACGTAGGTAGTTGTGAGTTTGTTGGTGACTCTTGCTTTATTCACTAGTTAAAAGTTTTTTATAAGAAAATAATTTTAAATTTATGTATCTAAGTTATTTAGAGTTTAAAAAAATGGTGGAATAACGTTAAAAATTGCAAACAGTTATGACTAAAAAAAGAAACATTTTTCTTCAATAACATTTCCCTGAAACTCAATTACTAAAGCTAAATTTTCTATGCAAAAAACCATCAATTAAGATCAACCTATTTCATTAACACGAACTCGATTTTAATAAAAAGTCAATTAATTTATCAGAACAGTCTGTACCTGAAGAATATTAATATAGTACGCCATGTTTCTTAGAAGTTTATTCTATGAAAGTGAATATTACGTAGGTAGTTGTGAGTTTGTTGGTGACTGAAGAGTTCTGTTATAAACTTTCTTACTTCTGTTTTAAACTTTGAGCGTGTATACAATCTTAAGTTTTTTATTTTTTGATTGAAAAGATTTTAATTTTATATGTATCCGAGCTATTTTAGAATTATCGAAAAAAATATATGGTGAATATAAACTGCTAAATGGTAATCCATTAACCTAAACAGTTGGGCCTGAAGCACCTGCCGTAAAATTTGCTGTATTTTTTTTTTTTGTATTTAATCATGCATAACCCCTCGTGTTGCAGTCGGGTAGGTGTGTCATAAGAGGCTTCAAAAACTGTAAGAAACATTTTTATTTCTGTAGAGAGGCCTGCAAAAATCACTACAGTTATATTTTAAAACACTGAAAATTAATTAACATTTCTAGTCATTATACGCTTATGTATTTGTTATTGAGTTCATCCAACTGTCGAAAGTAGTTGCCCCACATCCAACTATTCCAATGTTTGCACCAAATGTTTGTGACAGTATTGAACAAATTATTTATTACGGTTCCCCGGTTATAACTACATCGTTGCTATTTAGTGTGTACCTTTATACACAGTCTGCAAAAGCGAACAGAACTATACCTATGTATTGGTTTTCGAGGACAAAGGTATTTAATATAATATATGAGGTATTTACTAATTTCAATAGCATAATAATAAAACATACAATAAATGAAGATAAAAATGTTAACTATTAAATAATAAAAAAAATAGACACTTAAGACAGTAGACCAATAAATTACAAGGTCTTATCGAGATATCTTAAAATTACATTTCAATCGATTCCCACAATGAAGAGGTTTGCATATGTAACCCTTATGTTGTATCGCTCCAAATCCATATTCTGGAGCGCATAAAAGCCCTCTTAAGTCATTGACGAAGTTTATATTATGGTAAGTTATAAGCATCGCCCACTATTAATACATACTGTAAACATTTATCCTTCCTAACTCATAAATATTGTAAGACAACACAGTTAGTATACAAATATTTACACGACGTAGGACAATGACCTCACTTTACCTTTCTTTATAATCGCCTTAAAAGCGCGTTGAAAGGGATTCAAGAAGGTTCTGGTACCTTTTCATCAAAGAAATTGGATAGAGGTGCTTTTATCGTGCGTGCGTGATGTACGTAATCAGATCGTCATGGGGTAGAAGTTGCTTTTACGACTTTATTATCGGTACCTAGTATCTTTAAAGGTAGGTATATATAACATCCACAGCGGGGTGCGCGTGGCTTACTTAAACATTTATGTACTGTTTTTAATTTCTTAGTAGTTAAAACGCAGAACGCATGCATGAAGGTATTAAAACTAATTGCTTTTTAACCAGAAGTTAATTGTTTTTCCGCATGGTAGAATTTAAATACTTGGTGTTCAATCTCATGTTACCGTTGTCGTTAATGCTGGCTAAGTGAATTTCGCCACTATTTTATTTGCGATTTGTCTAACCGTTCTGTCGAAGCAAGCCCTTATCTGCGGTTAATTGACGATGTAAATGTTATTGGTAGCTTTGGCCAACTTTTTAACCTGTTTTAGTTACACCTACAAATCATTTATATCATATAGTTTCATTGATATTTGACCGTGGTATAAGGTCAAGGAATCTTTCGATGAATTAAGCCTGTCGTTACAGTGAAATTATAAGTAAAGATACATCTAAAATTACTGTACCGTGACTTACAATATTCAATTAAACTTAATCGATAATTAAGATCAAGGAATTCAGTGTACGACTTTATTTAATTACACCCACAAAAGCTTTACAGTATCGAAATTAAATACGATGTTCTCTGAGTGAGAGGAATAAGACAGAGATTATTTAATTGCAACCTGTTTCATTACAAATAAATTGCGTTGTCTTGTAATATAACTAAATTAAATACAGGCGCGTATCTTTATCCACAAATAAATTATTTTTGAAAGAAGAAAGAGGGAAAAAACATTTATTGGCCATAAAGCACACACATAACATAAAAATACATAGCAACAAAAAAAAAAACAAAGTCTAAATGGCCAATAGGACTCTGCCTCAGCTGTTATGCTGGTACGGCATAGTTTTATGTCGCACCAGCGCTGGTATTCTGGCAGAGCCCTAGCCCTTTTTGGGTGTTCTTCGTCAACACTTTTATTTATTAATTTAATGTTGATTAAGTTAATTAAAAAAAGTCTCGGTCTAGGTCATAATCTTGCGCGATGCTTTATTTAATAAGTTTTCGGCAGTCCTAGTTCTTTAAATAGTTTGTAGAGGGATTTAGCTGGTGTACCTCTCGCACCTATTTCCACGGCATATAACTCTATATGCTGTTACTCAACCATGTAGCCATTTCTGGCTATCTCATTTAATATACATAATGTGTGCAAATCATGTAGACCCCACCTAAATGTTAAACCAATGTTGTTTTCTGATTCTATAAGTCAACATTTTTGTTGACTTATAGAATCAACAAAAATAATATTAATTAAATTAATAATAAATATAAACAGCCCGCATATAGCCTATTTGTATTCAACTCTCTCACATTGATTAATTTCGAGGCAGGCCCCTAACCGTTTCTTTTTTTTCCCACTTCTTACCGAGTGTTATTCTTAGTATTTTTTGCAAAGTCACGCTGTTTATCCTGGCTTACGAAATACAGTTGTGGGATTTTAAGGATAGGTCACAGCGAAAACTGCAAAGTTCTTAACTTAGCCTTTTTTTCGTGCTCGTATTTGTAAATAACAATAACTTAAGAATACTTTCTATAAATTTTAATTTCACTAAAAGTGCTATAAATTACATAAGTACTGAAATAATGTTGAACCTTCCGAAGTTAAATAGGCGGGCATTATCTCTTCAGACCTTTGTCAACCCCTGTATTTAGATAACATAATAATATAACACCCTTAGTAATTGTCTTAATAAAATTTTATACAAAACATCCAGCTGGAAATTGTACAAATACTAGTATTACAATTACGCTAAAGATATAATTATTATATACAAGTACCATTGTAATTGATGCGGGTGTATATCTTTCGTTCTTTTGTAATGCTTTTTAGCTATGTTTAAACACGTTGACAGCAGGTACGCAAGCAAATATACCTTATATTACTTAGGTACTAGGTATGTAAAAAACTAAATTAATATATGTGGCGTTTCCACATAATATAAAAAAATTATAAGTAATGTCACATTTTCGTCTATTTACAGAATTATATCTAATTTCTTACACAAAAAAACAACAAACAGTAATGTTATTAAACAAGCGTTTACACCATATTAGTTTTAAATTGGTTGCGAGTAATGATAGAAATCTATATCTATACTAATATTATAAAGAGGTAAAGTTTGTGTGATTGTGTGTTTGTGACGTTGTAGGAAGTAATCTCTGGATCTACTGAACCGATTTTAAAAATTCATTCTGTGTTGAATAGTCCATTTATCGGGGAGTGTCATAGGCTATACAGTATCACGCTTTGACTAATGGGAGTGGAGCAGTAATTAAATATGTTTAAAAAAGGGACGCGTATTTTTCGCTGTCCAACGAAGTGGGCACGGGTCAGCTAGTATCTTTCAAATGCGTTAATATTTTTAACTAAGCATTAGTTTGAATATTAAGTAAGCAAATAACTAACACATATGGTGAAAGTACCATAAACGTTAACTTTAGGTACTTGTATTAGTTTTGCTAAAAATAATATTTTTTTTAGAAACTGAGTGCTTCAAGCTTCTTCTTACAGAATCTTTTATAAAATCCAAATAAAATCCTGAACTTTCAAGCCTTACATAAATTAACCTCGAAGAGGTATAAGATATTGTTAATAACTAAATTTTAAAATATCATTCTTCAATATCAGTAGCAAAATACAATTTAATTAAAAGTAAATATGACTGGCTCTACAAAGATAATAGAGAGCTTACAATAGAAATAAAACGCGTATTGGATATCAAGATCGTAGCGAGGGCATCGCTTCAACTTATTGAATTCCTATACCAAATAGGCGTCGAATATACGAGACTGATATCTAAATTATTATACGTGCTCTCCTACTTTAAGGAATTGTAAGTGATAGTGATGGAATGTAAAAAGTATTGGTATTCGAAATCTAGGTATTTATTTTATTAGTACAAAATCAATGCCTAAGGGAGTTTGGATTATGCCTAAGAAGAAGTATGAATATTTTAATGAGTTTAGGGTGTCAGGTTTAGCTGTGAAATTACAAGGCTTAAAGACTTAACATCTTCTGTCTAAGGCAGGCAGTACATTGCTTTTTAATACCAGCAGACTTTGCTGGTATTAAAAAGCAATGTAGGTACGGACAACAGAAACAAACACGTAAAAGTTACACATACAATTAGGCGTTTAATGTTATCACATTGAATAACTCTACATGCTATCTTAATAAACGAAAGAAGGATGTCCCCTCCCATGCAACAATGGCAGAATAGGAACAATTCTCAGTATTTACTGCTGCCTAAATTACAGTGATGATTTTCAGAAAGATACCTTTGTAGTAAACTTACAAAACAAAAAAAAATCTCTTACTGGTGATTGGATAGTCACGGCAACACATTTAGTGATTTCATAGAAAAGTTTCGAGGTTACCTAACTCAATTACTTTTCCTAAAAGTCTTTACTTTTTGGGAGGTTTTTTCGATCGATAATATTGTTCGTCCTTGAAATGACAATAACATAAAGCAAGCATTACTTTTTTAGGTATCTATACCTAAAATCTACAAATTCAAATAAGTTGATCTCGTATCAATATTTTTGAACGTTTATTTACTATATTTCTTTATTATACCTGTATCGTATCACAATATCGTATGTCGTTTTCAAAGGAAAATGTAGATGTACCTAAGCTTTTAGTGCATTGTCAAAATTCAAATATTGCTGTTTTATTTATCCACAGTTCGTGATGTTGTTTGTTTAGAATATTGGAATAATAAAATAGTCTGCAGTCATTGTCTGGAGTTATATACGTTATAGTTAGTATAAGTTAAAGTATAAGTTATATAAGTAGGTGTAAGTTTGTATGTATAGGTACGATAGTTGCATACGTGTGCAACAGTGTTGCATTACTATGTTTACCTAACTATTATTATATTGCATTTCTGACTTTGGAAGCTATTATTACTTCATTTCTAACTTAGAGGCGCAGCAGGTTGGAACACCATGCAAGATAATAATTTGTATGATTGGTTTTACCATGATTTCATACACCTACTACCACATTTATTTATTTAACTCAAAGAGCACTTCCATCGATTCGATACAAATCAGCGGTTCCATCAAGATCGATGCTTTTTACCAGTACAAATAAATACCTACATTTAGCTTTACAACATGAATAATATAATATTTATATCTAAATACAGAGTTTGTTTTTCCATTTTCATCTATTACGTGGTTACAGAGCGTGAACTTCAAAACAAATGTACTTATATAAAGCTCTTTGTAAAAGGACTTATTATCTTATTACCGCTTCGAGAAAAAAATAAATGTAGCCAACTCAGTGGGAAAAGTTACAACATAATAACATTGTTTTTCTTTCAAAACTTTACAAAGTTTATTAGAATTAAAGTTTACATTTTGTATTACATAGAATAACATGTTTTTTCTATAGGCTTCTTTGTATCTTGTACTTACAACAGAGAAACAATTGCTTTACAATTACGACAAATGATACAATCGTTTATTTATTTTTACTTGTTCTAATTGCCGTCGTACCTACTTTGTTAAGTTAAAACAGATGTTTAGACTAACTTCCTCTGTATTCATACTTACATAAACTCACACCTTATTCAGATGGGGCTTGGCAGAGACTACCGAGTGCTGCCAACTCTATCATATGTAACGTAGAAAAGAAATATGATCTGTTTTCGTTTATTTTATGAAGTAAATCATTATGAAACTTGATCTAGCAAGTAAAATAGCAATACTAAAAGCTAATTTATTATAGCTAGGTTCTAAATTAGTAACATAAACTCCAGTAAGATATAAAAAGTAAATTGATGTAATTTTATTTCCAGTGCATCAGAATTACATAGGTGTAGATGGATCAAGAGAGCCTTACCTGCTGAGCGTCGTGCAGGAAGGCGGAGCGGGCCTTTTACGAGCCATACTCTTCAATAAAATGGTGAGAAATGCCACTTACCCTGTTATGGCACGCGCCCTCAAGATCTCAATCATTTTTATTTCACGTCAGCTTTTAGTTATGGCGCCTTTTATCGCCCGTACTATAAAATCTAAAAAAATATTGCCTGTTACATATACAGTAAAATAGTTACTACTATGTTCTGGTAATAATTAACCTTTTCAACGCCACGACAATAACTAAAATCTTTGTTCCCCGGTCCACGGCACGTTATGAGGCTTAGGCTTATCCTTGCATTGGGACAAGAATTAGATTAATTTTTAAATCAGTGATAATTTGTAATCAAGGAAATTTCTGTAGTAACACGTTCTTATTAAGGAAGGAAGCACTGACACGTTTTCCAACAAAATCTTAGAGCCCCTTTTCTTTCAAAGGAAAGAAAAGGGGCTCTAAGATTTTGTTGCGATCAAAAGATGAAAGAAATTACGTGTGTTAATGAAACTCATTTCCTTAGTGGGCTGATTCATTTCATGGGTTAACATTTGTGTACGTGCCGCTTTACGAGGAACACCAAGATCTTAGGAGGTTTTTGCTCGAAAAGGTCGCCATAAATATAAAGCAAAAATAAGTAACCCACTTAGTAGTTAGTTTATTTTATTAATTGCGACGTAAGCAGTTACTATATTATTTACTTACATTATTACTATATTTGTGAATAATTTATACCAATAACTTACAGGGTGCTCACAAAATATATCTGCCACCAAGCGCGTGGAATAGTGGCGGCGGACAGGCCCCTACGAGACCAACAGTCAAGCAGATTCTAAGCCAATTTCCAGCGATGGAACGTGTTGACAAAATCCCTAGAGAGGTACGATATACGACCAGCCTTCTACCACATATCTTGTCACATGAAAGTTATCTCTAAACGTTTTGTTTTCTCAACAGATAACATGCGCTGAATTACAAAAAGATGTCCTCCTACTAGAAGAACAAGAAGGTTCTGTTAACTTTAAAATTGGTGTAATGCTTATGAAACCTGGCCAAAAGACTGACGATGAAATGTTATCAAATGGTAAATATTTTACTCAAATATTAGAAACGAAATTTATTTTACTAGAAGGTAATTTAAATATTGGATTCTTACAGAGAAGGGCGACGAAAAATGGGAGAGATTTATTTCACTTTTGGGAGACAAAATTCGATTACGAGGCTGGAATCGTTTTCGGGGAGGACTGGATGTTAAAGGTAGCATATTTCAATTATTTAATTTTAAAATGAATGATCACCCTTACTTTGAACATTATTGTTTGACATTGCTTATTAAACTTGATTGTTTTATTTTTTATTTCATGTAATAAATTAGAATTAGGTACGTTCACTAGAAAATAATTTATCTCTGTCGACACCCTCTTTAATTTTTATTTCTGTCTGAAAAAAGTAAAAAGGGCGATCCAAATAAAAAAAAAGTATTAGACAATGTAAAGAAAACAGAACAATTTATTTTTTTAAATATTTATTTAATTTGGTCATGTCTTGACTGAAATTCCTTACATTTTTCCAATGTTTTATATTCATAAATGTCATAAAAAATACTTTGTTTATTTTGGTTTTTACATCACTTTACTGACTTTTAATAATTACATAGACGGTCAAGGGCATGTATAAATCTGATAATTTTCATTACAACAGGTGATAT
The DNA here is from genome assembly GCA_905475405.1 of Schrankia costaestrigalis. Classification (NCBI taxonomy): domain Eukaryota; kingdom Metazoa; phylum Arthropoda; class Insecta; order Lepidoptera; family Erebidae; genus Schrankia; species Schrankia costaestrigalis. The sequence goes on from FR997826.1 coordinate 17,838,752, forward strand.
GACTGGAAGCCATTCCATATACACGATGCACCAAGGTCACGAGATAATGTTCCATGTTTCCACAATGTTACCGTTTTCTAAGGATAATAAGCAACAGGTAAGACATAAAATACTAACCTTGTGCAATCAACAAAATAAGTTGAAAAACACATCTAATATTACAAGATCCCTTTTCGTGTACAGTTATTTAGGGAAATTGTGGTCAGTGTTTATTCGACATTACTGCTGATAAGACTATTTTCTCTTCTCGTCACGATACTTACTTATGAAAGCTTTTAACGTTGAGATGTTCCGTAATATGTGTTAATCAACTTATTTTGTTGACTGTACAATGTATCTACTTTGGTAAGAACTTGTTGTTATTAGTAGATCGCTGGTACTTTAATAGATAGGGATCGAGTCGCGTGTCGCATGTTCAAACGATATCAGAAAAGTTGTAGAAAAATGGTTAAATCTTTGTATAACATTGGTTATATTAGCTACGTTTTATTCTGTTTTGTTTGATGCGATACCTGATAGGATACCATGTATTGTTGCTGATCTTTTGAGTGATCGAGGAGGGATATTTGATTATAGTTTGCGGGTTCCAAAAACAAGCAAGAAAATATAATGTTATTATATACTTACTTGACGCAGAAGAAATTACGAAAACAACGTTATTGTCATTACTTCTTGTTTTGTCTGTATTGATACTATGTACAAATATAGTAACTACTTATGTATGTATTTCTACGTTGCAGTTGGAGAGGAAGAGGCACATCGGTAATGATATAGTCAACATCGTCTTCACTGAGGATTCAGCTCATAATACGTTTAACCCACAATGTGTCAAAAGTCACTTCACACGTATCCTTTTTAATTAAGTATATGTTTTCTTAAGGGTTACTTATAACATGTTTGTTAAAATCCAACCGTAAATTGATAACATTAAAGACTTTTTTTAAGAAAACACGTAACACTGTTTCAAGGCAAAAACATGGAGTGATAAAAAGAAATATTAAACTTCGTTTTTTAATTATAAATTGTGTCATTTAGTAAAGATATTGATGTTTTTCTTCAATCAATCAACTAGCCTATTGCAGTCCACTGCTAGACACAGGCCACTCCCAACACGCGCCACAGAACTCGCTCCTGCGCCTTCCGCATCCAGTCCGACCCAGAGACCTTTATGATGTTTTTCTTATCTGATCAAAAACCCCGATGTTACCGCAGTCGCAGTACGGTAGCATGTTCGCATCGAATTCCTTACAAAACAGTGCAGAAACGATAGCCTTGATAGGTGCCCGTTCAATTAATGTTTGTAAAACTGTACACAAGACATTAAACCAACAGCTGTCTTATTTTGTAAAGAAGCAGAATATAACCTAACCAATTAATAAACGAAATAATGTCCTTACAAGTTTATTCAGACATATTCGCAGTAGTATCAGAAGTGGAAGGTGAAGGGTACAAGCTCAGTGTTTACAGTGACGACACTGTTCCACCGTTTGGACCTTCGCTACCTTGTCCTCCAGTCTTCAACGATCCACAATTATTCAGAGAATTCCTTTTGGTAAGTATGTTACATATAAACTTAATTGTTATATCCCCAATTTAATCCCCTGCTTAGTTTGGATACGAAAGTTGTCAGTCAAAAATGCTAAGAATATTCGATCTTAGGGTAAAAGTAATTAGATTGCTTTTTGTATAAACAGGTAAAATTAATGAATGGAGAGAAAGCAGCCTTCCAAACGCCTACGTTTGCTCTGAAACGACAGCGAACGTTAGATACACTAATAAGAGATATATACGCGGAACACTGTTCCGATCATAAAGTGGTGAGTTTTTAGTTATGCATTTAAACACATACTTTCACACTGAAATAAGATTGTTAGATATAAATACTCGTTAGTATGAATATTTATCGTAGAAAAGCAGTCCCAAAGATATGCATGATTTTAATCACTCTGTACCACCCTGTACATATAAAATTAATCGTAAATTCATCATCATCATACCAGCCAATTTACGGCCACTACTAGACAAAGGACTCCTGGAAATATTAGGTTGGGGAAAAAGTCTTTTCGTATTTTTGTATGAAAAGTCAAGACATTTTTTTCAAAGTTTATTTACATTTATTTACAATATATATGTACCGTTTTGTTGAACAACTTTCTGCCATTTTGTGGGCAGAGACATTATCCCGTTACTGTAGAAACTTTGGGACTTCTGATCAAAAAAACGGGACAAATAGTTTTGGCAGTCCTCTCTTGAGGTCAACCTTACAGAACCTAAAGAATTCTGAAGAGACCGAAACAGGTGAAAATCTGAAGGCGCAAGGTCAGGGCTATATGGTGGATGCACTAGGACCTCCCAGTCGAACTCTCTTAATTTTTGCTGAGTGGCTAAAGATGTGTGTGGTCTAGCGTTATCGTGATGAAAGACTGCTTCCTTTAATCTCATCAGTTGCTGGCAGTAAAGATCAGAATCGATGGTTTTGCCGGGCGGTAAAAGCTCATAATGAACAATGCCCTTCCAATCCCACCATACACACAGCATCACCTTATTTCGTGTTAGGCCAGGTTTGGCCACAGTCTGTGAAGCCTGGCCAACTTTCGACCACGACCTTTTTCGCACGTTCTTGTCGTACGTGATCCACTTTTCATCGCCAGTTATCAATCTCTTCAAAAACGGCTCGGTTTCATTACGTCTCAATAATGAATCGCAAATGAGTACACGGTTCATTAAGTTTCTTTGAGTGAGCTCGTGTGGCACCCAAATATCGAGCTTTTTTGTATAACCAGCTTTCTTCAAATGGGTCAAAACTGTTTTGTGGTCAATTCCCAGTTCTTCAGCTACATCGTAACTACTAATATGCCGATCTTGCTCCACTCTTTCAAAAATGGCGTCCATTTTATTCGTAACAGGGCGACCAGAGCGAGGTGCATCTTTAACATCAAAATTTCCGGACTGAAAACGTTTGAACCAAATTTGTGCTACTCTTACTGACACTGCATCAGGTCCATAAACATCACAAATTTTTTTCACTGCTTGAGTTGCATTTTTGCCTTTTTTATAATAAAATTTTAAAATGTATCGAATTTCTTCATTAGATTCACTCATTTTTACGGAGAGAAAAACAAATGAAAAATAGCGGGAAAGAACTTTTTTTTATTTTTTTCTTTTCTTTATAATGTAACCTTTTTAATGTTACCAAAACCAGCCAGACACAAGTAGTACAGTCAAAGAAATTTTATAATAAGTTTATACCTACGTTATGCGAAAAGACTTTTTCCCCGACCTATTATTTTTACTTTACGCGATTCTTTGCCTAAATATTATTACATATTTTTTTAATCTTTATTTATTTAGAGGCTTGTGCTCATTTATGACCAAGTCTGCCTCATCATATCTTACAACTAAATACACCTTAAGTGCTAAGAGTCTTATGAATAAACTTATAAATGGTAATTGCCTCATCACTGCTAGGGTGAGTTATTAAATTAAATTTAAAATAACCAAAATATTATATACATTATTTTCTCCTTTATTATTCTCCTTAAATCTATATTGTTCTGCTGTATATTTCCAGCCCATGTTATCTCGACGAGCATTATCTGACGTCTGGTCAGGCGGGGCAGGTGCAGGCGGTGCGGGGGCAGCAAGAACTGAACACTTCTTACACATAGGACAAGCACTGAAATTAGACGCTGTTTTACGAGGAGATGCACCTACCAGCTTGGTTTCTTCAGGTATGTTGTAATACTAAATCATTTTACTTAATTTTGTGGTACTGATACTGAAATATTACACTTAGTACAACTCGCGCGAGGTATATTAGCGTTGTAGCACACATATCATAACTGATAGGGATCGTCACCGTATCAATTCGAGCCGTTCAGTATTATTTGTATGAAACTCTCTACTCTTTAATGCAACGCACAATAATCGGAATCGTAACGTAATCGCATCGCCACTGTTTGACACCGGGAAAAACGGCGAGACGGTACCGATCCCTTTACGTTTTGATATGTGTGCTACGACCCTTATATATCAGTTTGGATTTTTTTTATATTTTCAACACACGAAAAAACATACCCTCTCAGAAGAGACTGATCCTTTTCAGGGGCGCTTAACATTCTGAAGCACTGATCAGTGCAAGGCCGATATAAGCCGTATCTATTAGAATATTACTCAAGTAATAATTTAAAATAATGTAAGTTAAAGCTTATTTAGTTAATGGACAATATATTTTTTCATTACGTTTAGGGTGTGGCGGTTCTCGTCGGGCACCATGGGAAGGCAAAGTATGGCGCGCTGCCCCTCTACCAGCCGCACCAGTCTGTGCAGAGCAACTGGCAGAAGGACGGTTGCTACTATCCACAACATCTAACACTTATATTTTAGAAGGTAAGTTCCTTTAAAGGTTTTTTTCTAATATAAAAAAAAATCTCTCTGATTAGATGATGGTAAGTAGAATAATAGATTGATCAGACCGAGACCCACTATATTGGAGGTACAGCGGAAACAGAAGCAAGGCGCCAACAAAATATTAAATCAAAGATTCACTCTACGTTAAAACAGGCTTTACGCTTGAAATACACACGAAATTAACTAACAACGATAAAGACAAATAAGAAGATACGATATAAATGATGGAAGGTAAGGAAGCTCGTATTTATTAATAGACGTCCGGCACTTGATATGATAATGTTTGGTGGCAAGAGGACAATGGCTGAATATGCATTATTAAATGTAAAACCATTTTAATTAAGATATTGACTATCTTTTTGTAATGATTACAGAAAGCGGAACAACTCGGGTAGTATTAAGATGGGAAGGCTGCGTTAGAACAGCACGCGTAACAGAAAGGGCTGGTCTATTCCGTGTTGGTGCGAGGGCTATAGCAGGCGGAGGCTCTACAACAGGCGGAGCAGGGGGTGCAGGACTGTATGCACTACCTATACAAGAACTGTGTGCGGGCGCGTGGGCAATGAGACCTTTACAAGATTGCAAGCATGCAAGACTTCCACGGACGAAGACTGCACATTATTTTGATCTATTGGAAACAGGTAATAAGTTTCAAAATAGGTTGTGGAGATTGTATCTGTTTCAAGTTTTAGACAGTCCATTAGATGAATTCTTTACAAAAAAATCTACCTACTTTCAAACAAGTCCCGTATGACAACCCCGAAATCAAATCTTTGTTTGCGTTAAAATTAATATTTGCATTCTTCTGACTTTTTTTATGAATAAATGAATGTAAGAAAATGATATAATTATGTTGCTCTGTCATGCAGTAACCATATTTATATATGTTACGGACAATTTGATAAGTCCGGGCACTATTAATAATGACCGGTCTGTATTAATAATGCCCGACTCAATTGGGCAATGTGATTAATACTTCTTATTAATAATTAATCACTTTTCCCGGCCATTATGAATAATGCCCACCCTATCATGGGCAAAGTAATAAAATAGGTGAACTGTAGTGTTTTTGTTTAATAAATGAAATTAAACTTACAAAATTTTCATGAAAAGTTTACAAAAAATAAACTATTGGACATAGTAGTTAAAAAATAAACATTTTACTTAAATGTTTCTGGCACTCGCCGGCCGCTACCGCGGCCCGCTCGCTTCACTCGCTCGACTCGTGCGCGTTGTGGTCGCCATACTAACCTAACCTAACCAAATGTGTCTGACTATTGGCTTAATTTTAGGTTTTAGCTTTTTTTTAAGTTTAAATTAATATTTGCATTCTTCTGACTTTTTTTATGAATAAATGAATGTAAGAAAATGATATAATTATGTTGCTCTGTTATGCAGTAACCATATAATATATGGTTACTGCATAACAGAGCAACATAATATGCCGGTAACATATATATTATATATGTTACCGGCAATTTGATAAGTCCGGGCACTATTAATAATGACCGGTCTGTATTAATAATGCCCGACTCAATTGGGCAATGTGATTAATACAGCATAATTAATCACTTTTCCCGGCCATTATAAATAATGCCCACCCTATCATGGGCAAAGTAATAAAATAGGTGAACTGTAGTGTTTTTGTTTATTAAATGAAATTAAACTTACAAAATTTTCATGAAAAGTTAACAAAAAATAAACTATTGGACATAGTAGTTAAAAAATAAACATTTTACTTAAATGTTTCTGGCACTCGCCGGCCGCTACCGCGGCCCGCTCGGCTCGTGCGCGTTGTGGTCGCCATACTAACCTAACCTAACCAAATGTTTCTGACTTTTGGCTTAATTTTAGGTTTTAGCTTTTTTTTAAGCTATCTCAAACACTAACTTATTACATGGACCACGGGCCGACGGTCATTATTAATAAGGGCCGGTCAAAGTGATAAATTTATCACTTTGGCCATCGTTATTGGGCATTATTAATAAAGACCGGTCCTTATTAATAATGCCCAGTTAATCACGTTGCCCGTAACATATATAACAAGATCTGCTTAGTTTGGAATTAGGTGGCGGTTATGTGTGTATTATGGCGTGAATGTGTGATGGATATTTTATTATTAGATACATTGTAATAATTCAGGCTTAATTTCCCTTTGTAAATAGTTATATTTGTTTCTAGGTGAAGGAGGTAAAACAACATTAGCGGTAGCAATTGGTAGAAGAGTTATGATTATGGTTGAAGAATCAAAGACTGATAGTGAGATGGGCTTTGAATACGTACATATCAAAGTAAGTATACTGCTTATGTTTCTTTACGTATAATATTAGCAGTCCATAAGCAATGTAGATTAACTTAAATTATACAATTTTTAACCTCTACGAAGCTTTTGACAGGGACGCTGACTCTATGGCTCTTGCAAAATTCATCATAACAGCCCATTAATGTCCCACTGCAGGGACAGGCCTCCTCCCTTGACGGAGGGATACTTGGCCTACTGATACCACTGGCCAGACGCATTGGTATAGGGTTTAATTTCAAGTGTTCCTTCTTTTTATTTCGTAAAGATAATATTAACGGATAGTCACTGAATCGGTTTTTACGACACCCATGGGAAGAGATGGGGTGGTGACATATTGTATTCTTACTCCGTCACCAAACGGAGGGCTTGCAAAATTAATATTAATTAATAAATTTTTCAGGATATCCAGCTAAGTGAATCTCCCATACTCATCAAACTCATGGACGGAGAAGTAGGAATTATGGTAGTCGGATACAAACACCATTGGGAAGTTTTAGAGTCTAGTACCGGACAGGTAAGGGACCAACAGCGGAATTATATTAAATTATATTATTTAATGATAAAGATAACTTAACACTAATTATATAATTATCTTATACTAAATTATATTTTTATTTATTTTTTCTAAAAAAGAGATCTTCCGTACTAGATATTGTGCTTTGTTTCGAAGACTTTACAAACATCAATTTAACGGACACAGAGAAGATCCAGAAACTTGATGCAGGACAATAATTTGTGGGAATTGAACTCAACCACGTGCACGGTAGCCATTTCCGCGGCTGTCGCGCCTTCGAGGCCACCATTAAATGTAAAGATAAATTTCTACTTAAAATGGATTTACTTTTCAGTCAGTAAAAAGAGCGGAAAACTCAGATGATAGCGGCCCTCGGCGTGGTACTCTTGTTAATGCATTACGTATAGGAGACGAGAGAGATGGACAAATTGTTTTATGTTACAATCGTAAGTATTTATCTACTGTTTACAACTTTGTTGTTAGTTAATTACTCGGGGTGCCACGTAATGAGATTCTAATTTAGTTGAGTTGTAATAGTACCTACCTATTACTTTAAAAATTCAGTTCAAGATACTCGTAGTATTAGCTTTTTTTGAATCAATAAACTCGGACTAAGGGTTACAACCCTATTATTATAGTTTATTAGAGTATATAAGACTTAATCTTAGCATTCCATGTATTCTCCGAGCGGGTGCCGGGTCCATCGCGTGATAGATGATTATAGTTTAGTATTTCTCACGTATTTTACAGAGCAGTAATATATTTATGAGCCTGATTACAAGTTAACGATATGGTGTGGTTTATTCCAGATACGTGTCATTTTGAAAGGTTAACAAGTAAAGGTTTAGAAAGTGACGGAGAATATGACTTCCATTGGACAACTGTGCCTGCAGCAGTAGGTAAGCTAATTACTTATTTTATTCTCTCTACATTTTGTTAGTGTCATTGTCATTAAGGGACGAAATTCACAAAAGTCTGGCAAATAGTAAATTAGTGGTTTTTTGTTAACATATGGACCCCTTCTTAAATGTTTTTTTTTGTTGTTTCAGTGTGTGCTTTCCCTTACATAATGGCGTTTGCGGAAGATTTATTAGAGATACGTTTAGTTGCTAATGGTTCCTTAGTACATGCAGCCTGCATACCTGGATTAAAACTTCTTTGTGGGCGCAAAGTAAGTAAAACATGAAATTAATTTCTAACCAATAAAAACAGATTCCAATCAGAACCAAATGCTCCCAGAAATTCTATATTTTGTAAGATAAAACCCATAATATTACATAACTAAAATGAATTAGATAAAATTTATATGGGACCAGTTTGGAGAGATCAGCGGGAAACAAATTCCTTGTATTAGAGTCGGATAACAAAAATTGTCTTCGCTGTATATTATATATCTAAATACCGTTAAAATTATAATTTATTTCACGCGTCTCCACTCCAACATGACCTTATTAATACTCTTTTCAGGATATATTCTATGTGGCATGCGCACCGGAGTACGTGCCTTTGACCCGTGAGATCGACCCTTGTCTAAGTTTACACGACGAACTAGTCAGACAAATGAGCAAACAATGTGGACCCTACTCTGTGGACGAGGATGAAAATCATGACCGGTAAGAGGGGGATTATTCGGAAGCTTTAGTTTTAGCATAACAGCCTTTAAAAGTACCACTAGGTAACTAGGTATAATGCAAGGGCTTGTGATAAAGTGAAACGGCCTACTACTTTTATTTTCTCTTAGTTGGCTTAGAGGACACCTATGGAATAAGATAGAATAATGATACATGAATGGTACTTGTACATGATGTTAAGTATAGACATAAAAATAAGAAAATACAAGTTCCAAGCCAATAAAAAGCTACGAATGCAGTGTCTACGGCGTAGCTTGCTACGATAATTGAACGAATGACATAATAACTGCTACGAAAGCTAATCACTTATGCCCGATTTACACATCGACAAGTACAGTAGCGAGTTAAGTAGTATTTTAAGATTAAGTTGATTTAAATAGATCTCCATCCTATTTTTTGGCAAGTTAAGTTGGCGAGACGCGAGAGAGGGGGCTACTTCGTACTTAACTCGCCAAAAAATAGGATGGAACTCTATTTAAATCAACTTAATCTTAAAATACTACTTAACTCGCTACTGTACTTGTCGATGTGTAAATCGGGCATTACATCTATCTGATCAATTATATAAACACAATTGCTTAAAATCTTCTTTTTTGCAGTGGCGATAATTGCAACAACCGCACTGCGCCTTCAGAGAATAACTCCGCGTCGAGTAGAAGCAGTTCCATATCATCAGATCAAGAGAATATTAGACCTCCTTTACAAAGAATGGCGCCTATATCTCCACCGTCATCACCACAAGGTTGTTATTATACTCAATAATTTGAGACTCGTTTTAGAAAAGATATTCCAAAATACTACTTATATCAAAACGTAACCGTAACGAATTATCGCCATGAATGGCCTATTTTTCAGTATAGTATGTTCTCTGAAGTTCAAACCAATCATAATTCATTAAACTCTTAGGCGCTGACTCCACGAGCGATAAAATCGCGGCGATATAATCGTCGTGCCATGTATTTCTATATACTCTGTATGAAGGTGTCTCCACACGGCGATGTTATCGCGGCGATTTTTGTTCAGACTCGTTGCGATTCTATCGCTCGTGGAGTCAGCGCCTTAATTTCTGGTATTATTTTAATTATGAATTAACAGTGGATGTTCAATATTAGTTCATTGGAATGGCTGGATAGCATGGCTCCCCAAGTTAGCGTCTATCCTTCCGGACTATGTCCAGAAGTGGACTACTCATGACGAGTGTTCATTATTAATTAAATCAGACATCGTGGATAATTGTGGGCGTTAGATATAAGCTAGGGGGATATATAAATTCTCTACTCAAACCTTATTTCGTTCACAGTATTACCAGAGAACAGTGGCCGTTGCGTGCGAATATACAAGATACCTCAGAGCAATCTAAGTGCTGGCGCGTACCAACGACAATCAGTGTCAGCTGATCAAGTTGTCACGTCGTTCTTTTCTGACAGGTGCCGACGGTATTTATACTCTTCTACTTACTATTCTATTAGTTCCTTAGTATAATTAGTGTTAATAGTTTAAGTCCAGTTTAGTTATATGGTAGTTATACGTTACCATATACCAATTACCTACATATCTATAAAAATGCTTCCTTTCACCCACCATTCCGTCTGTCGTTGTAGACACTATTTTACAATAAACTGTAATTATTCTATTCTTTTGTTTTTAATATAATTTACGTTAAGTGCATAGTTGAGATCTATACAACTTTACAAATTACTGACTCTACTTCTACTACTACACTAGTACAAACTCCAGCTCTCGCAATCTCATTTGTCCCTTTCACTTTTCAGTTTAAAGAATATATTGATTCACCGTATATGACACCGTCTGTATAAGGTTTTGTATTAGGTACATTTAAACTTTATTCAGTAATTATTTTGAGTCATAAGTTAAAGTACCGCTGAAGGTATAGATAGCGAAGAATGCAAACTCTGTCTTACCAATACCAAGCTAGAACTATCTCCTAAGTTCTTTAGACTATAATTGTCTTATAATGGATTTTAGATATCGTCAGAATGAAATATACGGTGCCGATATTTTCTTTTTTCTTTATATTTATTAAAACTACTGTTTAAATTTTTTCAGTCACTCATCGGATATACTAGTAAATATTATTAAACTAAACTGAACATAGCTTGTGATATTTTTTTCAGAAAACTTTGTTACTATTATTATCATCATCAATCTTATTTTTCAGACCAAACAGTATGAGGCAAAGGTTAGCGGAACTGAGACTAGACGGCAAATCAAGAGGAGGGGGCGACGACGAAACGTTATAAGTCTTAAACCATAATATAAAATATGTAGTGAATAACCTAATGAGGTGCACAAATTGATATATTAATCGTTAGGTAGTTTGGACATTTTATTTAGAATATAAGGTTGCACTATATTGAAAATATTTTTATAAACACACCAAAAAACACTGTATTTGTAGCGTATCTCATTATCTAAGTTTGATGTTCTGGAATCTTACAAATCGAAAAGTAGCCAATGTAAAACCTAGTATATCTACGTTAACTCCCTCTATGGCAAGATGGTCGAAGGATTTGTGAGCCTTGATGTTCTTTGTACCCGTTAAATTGATGTTTGTAAAAGTCTCAAAGTTTAGAGGCCTATAGAGTTGAAGGAACTCAAGGAGAGTCTGCTCACCTTACTTTGCTTGAGTGAGACTGTATAGAACGTAAAGTGAAAATATTTGTGACATGAGTTCATAGGTAAGACATTTTTGGCTCATATTATAGTAGGTATGACTCATTTTAGAACACAGGACTAAACTTATAACGGGTCATCTAATATGAATACTAAAAGTCATTGCTGATACATTTTAGTTCGAAGATAGTAGCAAAGCGACAGAAAGATGAAGGTAAGAGAAGAATGAGAAAAAAGGCATCCTGCAAAAAGAGTGATTCTCTGCATTTAATAGCGTTTCGTTTATTCTTTGATATTAACATGACGCTCATAACGACGCACGGCAGAACTTAACTATCCCTTCATTGTCAACGTTCTTAGAAACGTAAACATCCAGATTATAGCTAGGTATCACTTATCCGCGACATTGTACAAAATTATAACTACTACACTCTAAACATTGGACAGCAAATACTGAAGATACTAGACTGACTCAATAAAGCTGAAAAGAACATTACTCGACAACTAAAGGATGAAAGATTTTGAGAAATAACCGTTTTGTTTTGTAAATATGAAAGTAATTTGGTGAAAAAGAGATATCTAAACCAAATTTACTCAAAGAGGTAGATTTATAGATTGTTAAGTATTACTTAGATTATATTAACTTACATAAAATATAATTATCACTAAGTATAATATTAAAATAAGTAGTATTGTTGGAAGTAGAGAAAGTAGATTCTAGCGAGATTATTTTGAATGGCAAAGATGTGATATAAAAATATGGGTGATGAGTAGTAAACCAAGTATATTTCATAGAATATACCTATCTTATTAACAAATTAGCATGGAACTATTTTATGTTAACAAATAAAAATATTCTATTACTGTTGCAATATAAATCAGAAATTTATCAGAATACTTACGCTATAATAACGTAATATGTTTAAGTATATTTCTCATCGCTGCTATTGAAATAAGAATTACGAAATCAGAGTCTATATAAAATAATTCGCTGTGCACAAAATATATGCTCAATATTATTGAGAAAGATAATTGTAAAACAAAATTATATTAAATAAAATGAACAGTTGAAATGTAGGTGGTCGTTCAAATGTTAAAATATTTAATGGTGTAAGCAATTTTATGACCTAGCAACATTTTTACAAAATTTACAATGTACAGTGTACCTACAAGATATGTATTTAATTCAAACTAATTAGGTATAATATAAATACTGAATCTCATGTTAATATTGTATTCTAGTCACTGATCTTGGGCAGCATGTAAGACAAAAAAGTGATGTAAAATAGTTCTATAAGATAAAACAATCGAAGATCCAAAAATGGTTATATATGTATTTTATCTCGAATGTCTATCTGACACCAGAAAAGAAGTGCCATCCAATTAATTTGGTTACCTATATAGACTATAGTATATAAAAACTGTAATATTTTGCGATGCAAGAGAATTGAAATATTATTTAAGTGTTAATACAGTATTTATCATCAATGTACATAGGGAATAAACTGTAGTAGACATTTCAAATGTATTAAATAATGTTATGAATATAAAATTATTGTTCAACATAATTCGAATAGCGAATATGTATGTTTCGATGTCGTGACATAATTGTATAATAATAACCAAAGAAAAGAACCAAACTGATAGTTGATAAGTTTCATAATAATAAATGCTGATATCACAATATGATTTAATTATACATGTATCTATGTGTAGTTATAAAGTGTTTTGTCCAATTGAAATTGACCTGTAATTGACAGACAAGTATTTATCGAGTTAAGCTTCAATATGTTTGAAGATATTTGTAGAAAAAAAAATTAGCATAGATCCTTCATTTTGAATGTTTGTTTCCTTAAATTGGTATATATTTAAAATTAAAACTCTGTGTGTATAATATGTAAGAAATTGGTATTTTATACGTCTAAGTTTAACAAATTGTTTTGTTAAAATATGTAGATATGTGTGAATTAGTAAATTGAAATTAGCTTTGAAAAGAATTGTAAATTCAAATTATTTTTATTCAGACGTTATGGAAGTACAATGCCAGTGAGAGATTAATATATAACTCCAAAAAATATTTATATAGCTCACAATTAATAAATCTATAATATAATTTAGACTTATATAAAATGCTGCGCACAGTCTTTGTAAAGATTAAAGTATTTCATTCGTGAAATCTTTTGGTAGTAATGATTAATATTCAACTTCATATACAGGCAGCTTATTTTTATTAAAACCTATTTTAAAAACAAAGGTATAGATAACATATAGAAGACATTAAAACAGCACATTACATAAATATCAAAGTTTATTGTTTATATATAATGGTATACAAAAACTAATGTATATTATTATAATAATTCATATTAAACCTGAGATACTGAACAAATATAATATAATACAACTGTTCCCTAACAAATATTTACCTACTTGTATAATGTAGAGTTATACTCTCTGTTATTTTCTCCGAGGTTTAAATAAATGTCTGTTCAGAATTATTTGACTTTTATTTTGTACAATCACTTGTTTGTGTACTACATTTATTTATCCTGGACATGTCCTCTTTGTCTATTTTTTACATAAAACTCCTCGCGATAAGTATAGGGTTTACACCCTAATGAGGGAGTTGTCTTTTTTATAATCATAAAGTCAGGATTTTTTTTTCTATATACGTTACGTTCATAAACATAGAATACTTAGTAGGTACCAAAGTTTAAATTTACAGACAATTTATGCCAAAGTCAGAGACACAAAAATTAAAGCAACAATCTTCGTCATACAACGTATTTTCGTAAGTAATTAATATCTATTGAGTCACACCCTCTACTGGACTCACGGACCATACGAAACTAATATCTTACTTTATGGTTTACTAAATAAAATGTGTGTAATGCTTTAATTACTTGTCAAATACATAAGTAATCAGTCGTTACTTATTATCCGACATATTTTATTACAATTATACACTAATAATAAAATAAAACAATTATTAATAAATCTACTACAGTGACAGTCAAAAATATAAAGTACCTATAATAACATTTTCAATACTTACTAAAAACAATTGAAAATTCATGTCTACAAATAACAGAAACCCTAAACTACATAATTATTATAAACCTACGCGTTTGACAAAGTAGTAAAATACATAAAATACCTACATACTATTAAATATACCTATAGTAAAAACTTATAATAAAATTCATTATAAAAACTTGGGTTGTTGTTTCAAGGCAGTTATGTCTAAAAATCTTGGCATCTCGGCATGCGGAGCTTTCGACGATAATGCACCATCTGAAATAAACATAATTAAAGATTATTGTAAAAATATAAAGTTCAGACTAGAATAAACATCATCATAGCAGTAGAGAGATTTATGAATCAAATCCTGTGTCGCGGCCTCTTTTACTAATATACATTTAATAGGCACATAAAACATTCAGGATAAGGGTAATAATTATTGCCCTAATATAAGGGCATATACTAATTATAATTAGTGGATTGCACAAATAATTGGCCTGTAAGGGACTCGTATCCGCGACCTCGTTCATAGCAGCTTACACGACTCCACTAGCACTGCGCTACCGAGGGAATCACAGTTAACTATTGCAAAGAAATTTCTAAGGTTGGTTTAACAACACTCTCAGGTAAGATTATACTAATCTGGATAATAAAAGATTACACATTACATATTTTCATTGTCTCTCATATGAACCTGTAATTATTCATAATTATACTACAGACTTAATAATAATACACTAAATATCCAACTTACTCTGCAATAGCTTATGCCTCTCCATATAGTTTCTTGTTGCAAATGACATATCATATTGTATGCCAGCTGGCCTTGCTGCGGGTTGTGGCAACGCATGTGTAGGGGGCCCTCCTTTTAAATACTTTGCTGCCAATTGGTTCATCTTCATACTTGTATCAGTAGACGCGGCATAGCCTTGGTGCTGGTGTATTGTTTCATCGCCAAATTTAACCCTGAAAACATAAAATTAAATTATTTTACTTATTATTATATTATATTACTTTCAGTGGTTAGTTTAGTTTTAATTTTCGGGTCATTACTTTAAATAACAATTGTATCATATACATCCAATTCCAAAGCTAAGTTATATTAAAGAACACAGGACCATAAACTGAGCCTTGTGGCACTCCAGTTTCAAGAAAAAAAAATGAATTGTAGGTGCTAGCATCGAAACGCGAGGGGCACTGCCTCTTTTCACACCTAATTCCGAGCTTATATAATAAGTTATTACTTCTTGTATTCAAAACACGAAAAAGATAATACAAGTAATAAATTGGTGACATCTTTTAGAAAGATGTTATTTAAAACTTCCAGCATGAAAAACAGTTGTGTAAGTATGTATATGAAGCAAAGCAGGTTTGTAAGGACCTTAGCACATCAGATTGATTATTTACCTTTTTGTGACACTGACATTGGTCTTGTCTATCTGCATCTGTACTGTCTGAAGTTGTTGTCGGGTGTTTCTGTAAAGAGCACTAGCAGAAGAAGGCATATCTGAATCCTGTAGCATACCATTTACATGACTCTGTAAGATAACATAAATATCATAAGTTAAATAACTCTAATCTTTAAACAGAATTAGAACCCTTATTGTGGGTCTGCCTTCGCTCAAGGGTCATAATAGAGCCAAAAAAACAGCACATATTTTAAATAACATTTTTCTTATTTATACTTAACATATCATATTTGCATTACTATATACATAAACTATAATAAATAACCCTTTAGAATAAGATAGGTAGAACTTACCATAACCTTATTGTAATATGTCCATCCAACATTTGATTGGGCATCACTGTCTGCATCAGAACTACAAATAAAATAAATTATTTTAATTATTGAATATAAAAATAAAAACAAATATTTTAACTTTACATGTAAATCTAAGGTTTGTTCAGTTTTCTTTCTATCAGTTTATTAATTACCACAATAATATAGAGAGTGAAAATGATCAATTGTTAAACTATTAAAAGAATAGTACTTACTCGCTATAATCTCTAACATCCAAATATAAACTTTGTTCGGGTGACATCATTGGTGTGGTAGCATTGTCAACTTGTACATTATACAAACTCATTTCATTTAATGTTTTCTCCTCATTTATATTATCTTGGTTTGTAGAAATGCCTGGGCATGGAGAATTTGATGATCCTAAAGTAGGCACATGTTGTATACCATCCAGGAAATTTAAATTTGGAGACTGTGCTTTAGATACAACCTCTTTTATACTTATTTGGGATCTGTTGCATTGTATCTGTGCATTTTCCTGTGTTTTAACTACTTCTTTATTAATAATAGTTGAAGTTCTCACCAGCTCAAAGCTAGTCATGACACCTATTGAAATTTGATGTTGTTTACTATCTGTAGCAGCAATATGCACATGCTCCGATGTATAACTCTGTACTGGCTTAAAGTTTTGATTTTGCTGACTAGCTGATATAAATTTGTCAACCTTTTCTTGAAGAAGCTGCAATTGTTCATTTTGCAACTTTATTATTTTAAACAGATCAGAAACTGTTGGTTCTCTTTTTTCTTTGGTAGTAACATTTTTCTGCGTTTCAATCTCCATTGTACTAGATTTATTGCTTTGTTCATATTTCTCTATTGCCCATGTTTTTTTGTCTACTGCATTCATTTTACAATAAGATGTTGGTTCTTTTTCCATTGCTGCACAGGTCTTTTGCTGACATTGTTTATAATCACAACATACACATCTTCTAGGTGGAGGAGGAACTCCACACCTGCAGTGATTATTGACAGGGGTGTTGTTGTCTACATAATGATGGTCAAAAGCACCTTGTTGATAATGCATATGATCTCTTTTTATATTATAAATATTTGTTGCTTTAATACAGTGATGGCATCTACAATCTCCATTAATTATATCTGCAGGTGGAGGTTGATGGACTCTTTTGCTATCTTCCTGATCTATTGATGTCATTTGAATAATCTGAGCTTTCTTAGTTAACGGATTGTTCTCCTTATCTAAATTCAATTGACTGAATTTATTTTGAATAGGATTAATATCAAAGTTCATATTACCTAAATTAGTTCTCTTTATAAAGAAGTCATCATCTTTTATCAGCATGTTAGGTGGGCTTACAATTTTATTTTCTGTGGATTTTAAAACTGTAACTTTATTTTGAGAAACACATTTTATTGTATCTCTCCCATTATTGTCTTTTTCAAGTTCAGAAGACTTTAATATGGATCTACTAAATGTAGGTTTCCGTGGTTCATTATTTGTAGCATCAAGAAAACTTATTTCTAAATCACTGCATGGTGACCACTGAGGCAATTGTTCTTGACTAGCAAATGCAGTCTTATTGACTATTGGATAAGGAGAGCTATTACTGCACTCATATAACTGTACAGGATCACTACTATATGGTAGAACCTTTGGATAAACCTGGATGTCGGGCACTTGTCCTAGCACTTGCCTTTCTATAAAAGGTCTAGGCGAATGACAGTCGTTTTCTTCCATTTTTCTGACGAAGATTCCTTTAATGGGTGACTCAAATCGAACTCTCTTCATATGTATACACTGGATATTAATAGAAACCAATAAGTAACTTGTACCTCGTTTTATAAAGTTCGTTAGTATACCGATACACTAAGATAACATAAACTATAGTATTTAGTTTGATATAAATATAAAAATATAATCCGTAGTTACTCAAAAGCTTTATTTAATATACAAACTGATATCAATGTTAACATACAAAACAAACAACAAAACTTTCATAAACGTTTGAAAATAATAGCCTCGCGCCCGCGCCAACGGAAAGCCTAAGTTATGTCATAATATGTCAATGTCATTGTCACTTGAGTTGTTATTTGGTATTTTTATGGTAGGTACCCACGAACGTATACTATAAGGCTGACCGCACATTGGAGACTAGACTGTTTCAAGACTGACTTGCCTCATATAGACAAGTCTGTCTTAAAACTAAAACGAAACAGTTTTGACTACGATACGTAGCACACATAAAACAAAACTGTTTTGTCTCATAATCAGTGATGGGATTATACTCGGCATACATGACCACGTGACGTGTTTACTTTCTGAACGCTCGGACGAGAGAGGGGTGCGTGCGGGGTGTGACGGTAGACAGTTTTGTCTTTAATGTGCGCGCCCGCATTGATACAAAAGGGAAGCCGACAATCGTTAGTCAGACTAGTCGCCGTGCGGTATTAGTCTATCTAAGACAATATTGTCTCTACGACGTTTTGTTTCAAGTGTGCGCATATTCATACATATTGTAAAGCAATAGTCTGTCTTAAGACTGTCGTGTTCCAAGTCTGCGCTCAGCCTAACATAACGTTAGGGCCTTGACTTTATAGACAACCTGTACCTACACGGACGTATACTCTAAGGGCCAGATTCAGAGACCGCACTTTGTCTTTACTTTAGCAAAGTCTAGTTATTATCTCTGAATTTGAACATCATTAAAGTAATTTTTCGCATGAAAAAGTTTACTTTCATTATATATTACTACATTATATATTACTAAAAATTTTTCGCATGAAAAAGTTTACTTTCATTATATATTACTACAAAGTAAACTTTTCATGCGAAAAGATTACTTTAATGTTGTTCAAATTCAGAGATAATAAAGTCTAGACTTTGCTAAAGTAAAGTCAAAGTGCGGTCTCTGAATCTGGCCCTTAGAGTATACGTCCGTGTAGGTACAGGTTGTCTATAAAGTCAAGAAATTAAAGTTTGAGGAACTAAATTGTTCATGTGTCTGGCAACACTGAAATTCAAAATAGACTTGTACATGAGGTGTCATCGAGTAGAAGTTGCGGAACGGTTTTCATTTTGTGATTTTTATAAGTTCATTAATCTACAATAAACTAATACTGACTTACGAATAACAACATAAAGAATGAGTAGAGTAAATCAAAGTGGCACGTGGGAAGTGATTTTTAAAGTTCTATGGCGATGTTTGACGGAGCACGAAGCTGCTCTAATTTTATGTGATTTGGATGATATTTATGGGCGAACTGCAACTTTGATGGGTATGTAATCGTGTTACTGTGTTTTGTAATCTGTCTTAAGTAATATACTCACTCTATTTGCGATTTAGAGACCAAAAACAGGCTTTGCGTACATAGCATATTTTTAGGTAAGATTGTCATTGAAAGTAAGAAAATATATTGTAGTACGACCTATTATGTTGATACATTATCAGTTGCATTAGTATAATTCAGTCAAGATTTATCCCAATTTTGAATTTGAATTAATTGCTTTATGTCTTTATAGACATAAAGCAATTAAGCAACCGTAATATTACGGTTGATAACTAAACTAAGTATGTCACTTTCGCATCAACTGGTCTGTCAACAATAAATGATTAATTGCAATATTTTATAATTTTTTTTATTATTTAGTTCTTAGTAACTCCATGTTAAATGATATCTTGTTAGTTAATATTTAACACTAAATAAATTTTAGTTAGGTATTGCAGTTATTCTTTCCATCGCATTCTTTGCCTGTATTTTGTGTCTAGGTATGTCTAAGTTTATTGTAAAAGTATAATCAAATGTTTAATCAACATAACTTTTGTAAAATTTCAGGCTCCAACCGACCCTCAGATAGTTGCAGGTGATAGCTAGAACTGTGATGGATTTTAATTGTAGTTTGAATCTTCTACGCAAAATTTTAAATGCAATAGGCAACACAAGAAATGCCCTAGTAATATAAAAATCGAGATTTGCCCGAAAAACTAAGGAAAGACATTATTTATCATTCTTCATACAAGGTAACCTGTATAATAAAGCATATTCTTTTGTATAGTAATTTTTCTCATTATTAACTGTATAAAATAGTTAAAATAATAGTTTCTAGCCTATTTTCCCTTTCTACTCCTCTTTGCCCCCTATACGCCCCTCCAAATAAACCAATAATCAAATCTTTTTTTAATAATAATATTAGTATAGTTAGTAAATCAATAGTTTCCGTGTAGTGACGAAGGAAGAATACAATATATAACCACCCCATCTCATCCCATGGGTGTCGTAAAAACAGACTAAAAGACTGTCCGTGAATATTATCTTTATGAAATAAAAATAAAGAAAACTTGAAATAAAACCATAAACCAATACGTCTGGCCAGCGTAGTACTAGTAGGCCAAGTATCCAGTTATGATGATGATGAATTGATATATAAAAACAGAATATTTTATAAAATCATCACTAACAAGTAACTATTTATGTTCCCGCAGGTCACAAAACGTTGGCAATTTGTAAAAAGGGCCTTCAGCAGCTTCACAGCTGAAACTTGGAAAAACAGTTGCCATCGCGTCGAGAAGCTCGAATCAGAATACTACAAGAGAAGAGGCAAATACTGACGATAATATCAGCAGCAAAGAAAGCTTTAGTGATGACAATGAAGGTGGCAACGAAAGTTATCTCAACAACGAATATTTAAAAAAATCCTATGATGAAAGCGATGAATAAATCTCCTTGTTAACTGTGTACATGCGTTTTTATTACTCTGATTCAATCCGTTAATTTATTCTAATACCCATACTATTCTAATAGGTGAATTTTGACTCATGTAGTTTAGGGTTGGTGTATGAAATCGATTTAGATAACAAGCGATTAATCGATAATCGATTATTATTTATAGTTTAGTTTTTTTAAGTTTCGTATACATGTGGCAGCAGCCATATAGTAGCAGCACTAAATTTAAAACCATAGAACATAATTGTTTTGCAGAAGTCAAAAATTACGTTAAGGCTCATAATTCTTACACTAAATTATGTTACATTCTATGACTCAAAACAACTGTCAAAATTTAAAATGGCTTGACTATAGTGCATATAAAACAGAATTTTTCACTAAAAACATAATTAAACAATAAATAACTCTGTGTAAATATAAATAAGTGTATTCTACCTGGATAAGAAAATGTGAATTTAGTAAATAATGCTTGAATTAAGGCAATAAAAGTTTATTGAGAAGCAGTATATATAAATAAAACTTACGAATTAATAAATTGCATTTTAAAAACACTTTTTTTAATTTCTATTAATCGGAAACTTCTATTCAGAAAAACTGTTCCCAGCTTGTATTATAAATTAATTATCAAATTCTTCAATAATCCCATTAATTTGTAATATTATTCTTCTTCTGTTAAGACATATTAATGCGATACATGACATTTAAGACATTGACAATTGTAGGCTCTTCATCATTGTCGTTCCGTTCGTATGTAATGTTTAAAAAGGGAAAAAAAAAATTGATTACTTGGTGATCTTATTATAATATTTAAATTATTTAGACATATTATGTAATGAAATTTCTATTTTATTGTAAAGACGTTAAAATATTCATATTTTTTTATAATTTTCGAGTCTTCATCGTGGCCATAGATTATAATTATCTATAAATGAGTAATCGTGACAGTAAAAAGACCCATTTTTTTGTTTGTTTACCAAATTTCTCAAGCCCAGATGAATATGGTATAGTATGAAAACTATTTTCTCAGACTAAATAGGGTTGCTACGTGTAGCACAGTGGCGGCCTCATTTATTTTCAGGACTTTATAGACAGAGTGTAATTGTTTTGCAGAAGTCAAAAATTACGTTATGGCTCATAATTCTTACACTAAATTATGTTACATTCTATGGCTCAAAACAACTGTCGAAATTAAAAATGTCTTGACTATAGTGCATATAAAACAGAAATAAAACATCGTCATCTAAAATGTTTAAAGGGCTAACACTACTTTACTTCTATAAAGGTCATGTTATAACAATTATTCAAATTTCTCAATCACTTAGGGTTTTAACCAATGAAATGAATTATCTCATTATGAGTTGTGTGAATTTCTTACTTGAGTATTAGATATAATGTGTTTCAAAATTACTTATTTTATTTCAATAAATTTCTAGTATGAAAACTATTTTCTCAGACTAAATAGGGTTGCTACGTGTAGCACAGTGGCGGCCTCATTTATTTTCAGGACTTTATAGACAGAGTGTACCTACCAAAATTTTTTGCTCTTAAGTTTCCAGCTTTTAGCTATAAAGAACTCACTACTCAGACAAATCTAGACAACAAAGTAAAAATGAAAATTAAAGTGGACAAGTATCTGCGTGCCATGTGACGGTGTGGTGTGTGTGACACACTCACTGTCCTCTAAGGAACGGGGCCATTGCGGCGTATGCTGTGTACGGGCACGCGGCGCACTTTAGCTGCGTATATTATTTTATTACTATTTGATAACGTCGGTCTACGTTTCCATTGGAGTACACGAAAACCCACGCACGACCACGTGACGGTGACACGGCCACCCGAAGAGGCTACGTTCGCGGTTCACGATTGGCCACGGACATAAGCTTCATGGTAGGAGGCTGAACATAAGCGAGCGATACCCAATACATAACCGTGGGTCACATTCGAGTACTCCACCAAGTAAAAGTAGACCCACGTTAACATGGTTGAACTATATAACCACCTATTCGAGCAAGCCATGCGTGTATAAAATTGATAGACACATCACAAACCCCATAGGTATATTTTCTTACAAGGCGAAGATTAATACACCCCTCCAAGATTAGCAAAATTCGTAGACCTAGGCATGCTCTCGAAGAGCCGGACGATAGGATCACGATCGCTCAACGTAGAGCTTACACGGCTCGGGAAGCCACTACAAAACGTCCGCGGTTCCGTCCTCGCCGTCGAGGCCGGAATACGCGCCGCGTTCGCTCCTAGAGGGCGTGCCTTCCGCACGTCCTGTTAGTCAGTGACGGTCCAGGCCGAGGTTCGTACCCCAAAGGGGGTGCCCCTGTGGCACGTCACTTAAATGTCTTTGGTTGAGGGCCATCCGCCCCACCACAGCCCGCGTAAAGTAGTAATGGTCGTCTGAGACCGACTTCTCGTCCTCACAAAAAAAAAAAAGATTAATACACACGACTTACGAGCGTAGGCTTACTCTACGTGCACCGTGGCTGGGGTGCACACGTGCTACTTTTCTATCTGTTTATTTGCTGTCTTTTTGAAGCATTCTAATTTGTAACTGACAATGAAGGGCTGATTAAGAATATTTTTTTATCAAGTGTTATCACAATAATTTAATACTGAAGAATTATTGTATGTAAAAAAATATTAAATTCAATTATTTAATTTTATGCTTATGTTTCTAAAACCCTAAAATTGGCAGAATCGGTTGTTAGCTGATAGAGCCAGAGCCAAAAAAAAAAGTGAAGTGACAAGTGAGCGAGGGAGGTTATTAATTTTATAAGTTTTCGTGTTTATCACTTAATAAATATTACAAAATGAACGGGAGGCTACTTAACATCGTCAGCCCCCTGTTAGCCTTTGCTAGGTCAAAAGGATATAAAGCTCCTGGTGGATTACGTTACCCAGGAGGCATCGTATATTACCCAAGGTTCGTTTCTTCAGGCTTTCGCCTGGATATATTTTACATTATCTAAAAATATTATTACCTACTTGATCAATATTTAATTCAAAAAACAATACTCAGTCAAATATTGACAATTGCTATTTTTACTTGAATTTCAGGCACCCTGATTACAAAGATCCGGATCATACACCAACAAAATTATTTCGCGTTGAAAGAATCAAATCGACTAAACATTTTCCAAATTCTCAAAAAGAGATATTGAAAAAGATGAATATACTGGAAGGTGTAAGTAACAAATGTTATTTTTCTTTGTATTTTACATGAAAAGTATAAGAACAGCCTTATAATATTTAAAAGGAATTTCCTACCAACTTTGAAGTCAAAGACAAGTAAATGTTTAAATCATTGAATAATATGTACTATTTTTCATTTTAGGATAAATCAAGAGTGACTATAGTAAAAAATATACCTGAAGTTAATGCAAAATTATGGAAAGTTAAGCATTTAATTAAAGTTACACCTATAACCTTTCCTTACGGAGAACCAACTGCAGCCGATATTAAATACACAGTGTTGAAAGAAAATGGTGAATGTATAGTAATAAAGACATTGCAACCAAATGAAGAACAAGTTGTAGCTTTAAAGAAATTTGATAGTAATGTTAAAAAAATGGATTCAGACACATTGAAGAGAGATTCAAGATATAAATGGAATAATGCATTTACTGGAGGATTTTAATAGTTTTGTAATTAGTTCATAGTTTTTAGTCTTGAGTAATAAATGCTAAAATTAAAATGTTTTTGTTTTAATTAGCATTATATTATAAGCTCAGTTGATAAATGCCTAACGTCAGAAATAGAACACTTGAGTGTTTCTGGGGTTCTTAACAGCATGTGCTCAGTTATAATATCATCTTAATACCATAACTAATGACACTTTGACACACATGAGACAGAAACACATTTATAAAATATAATTTATTTACAAAATTACAATAATCAACATTTTCTACTACAGTGTCTAAAATAGTTATTCTGGTCAATCATCTTCCGTCTTTTCTTTTTTCTCTTTATGTAGTAGATAGTTAAAATATTCAGGAGTTTTGAAACAGTAATCAATAATAATTGCCTTTTTCTTGCCTAGACTGTATGTAGATTCGCTCCACGGAATTAAAGAAATAGGATTTAGTTTTTTGAAATCTTGCAAATGGAACTTATGTTCACACACTGAATTGAACCAATGTCCTCTATAAATAGCTAAATAATTATCACCATCCTGATAAAGCCGAATTATAAATCTTGAAACTATCATTTTTACAGCTATGTGTAAAGCTATGAAAGCTCCAACGTATATAAGACAATCGGTAGCACTATTTGCTATTATTACATCTTCGCCAATAACTACAGGTTTATCAAGGTCTGCAGGATCGTAAATAAAGCCCGCATAATACAATGCGCCAAGACCAATAATGCTTGTGGTACAAGTCAAATATGTAGTCGCAAAATTTAGAGCTGTGCTCATGGGTGCCTTGTATATCAGCTGCCAACGTTTCGATATTCCATCCTTTTCTCTCCACATATCCTGAGTCTCCATAAAACGGTAAGGATGTTGTGAAGCAAATCTTGCTGATAGAACTTTGGGCAATCTAAAGGTCTGAACATCAGGTAACCGCAGTAATCGTAAGCAATTCATATTGTCGGTTTTCTAATAAACCAAACAAAGTAGCAGATCTGTTAAGTTAGACACTAATACAGTTCTTGGAACGCACACAGTACATTAAATTTTATAGTTAGTTATTATCCTCTTTTAATGATAATTTCTTTTCTGTAGTTCCATATTATTTTTGTACCGCTGCTGGCCTAACCTAACCTGCTGTCACTGTCGTTGTCGTCTGTCAGTGTCAAAGTCAATTTTCGGCGAGACAACGACATTCTATGTTATGGGTCATTCTACTGAGTGTTAAAAAAATAAAATATTTTTTTAGTTTCACAAAATCAGTCATTTATTCAGTTATAATAAAGTGATACTACGCAAATATCGTCTAAAAAATAAAATCAGATCTCAATAATAAACATAACCAGAATAATTGCACATTTTAGTATTATCACTTCGACAGGAGTGATTCTCATTTCAACATAAGTGACAAAATGTTTCTTAAAATGAATAATGTTTAATATTAAAAGTAAAATAGCAGCTAATCTTAAATGCTTTTGCTTATAATTTTATAGTATAGCTAGTACAAATAATCAAATATGATTGATATAGATTCTAAAAATAAAAAAATAATTTTCTACAGAAGTGATATCATTTCTATAGTCACTTCGACAGGAGTGATTCTAATTACAACGTAAGGTAATATTTTATTAAACTAATCAACATTAATAGTAAAAGAAAAATAATAGTTGGTTTAAACTGCTTTTGGTTATAAGTAGATCCTATAACTTGTTGATATTGTAATCAAATTAGGTTAAAAAGGCCTAAAAAATTAAAGAAAACGTTTTCTACATAAGTAAAGTCACTTCTGTAGGATGTAAAGGCATTAATTATATTCTAATGTTTTTTTAGAAAATTTTCTCTTAGTCTACAGACGTAATACTTAAAAGACCTTGCTGACCACCACCTGGACTCTCTTTAAGTTCAAATTTAGTCATTTTTGCTCCCTATATGGTTCTTTCTTCTCTTTCTCTTCTTTCTTTTTAAAGATAAGAATAGCCATGCAGTTTGTTTAGATAGCGGTAGCTTAAAGCCTATTTGACAGATGAGGATCGAACCTAGAACTAAATAAATGCTTATTTAGCTGGAACGGTCGGCAAAAATTCCTATTAATTATTTTTAATAAATATACAAAAATGACATTGTAGAAAATCAGTCACTTCTGTCGGTAAATGCCCTCAATTAGTGACGTGTAACATAAGATTACTAAATTACTGTAAAACCAACATTTTTAGTGTGTAATAGCATAGCGAGAGTGTGCATTTCGCATAGAAGCTCATATTTTAGTAAGCATAAGCCCAAACCATTATCTTTACCGACAGAAGTGAGTTCTACAGGAGTGAGTTTTATTATGAAAACACATATCCTGTACAAAATTTAAGGTAATAAGATTTATATTCACCTGCCATTGATAATTGACTACTTAGCTAATAAGACTCTAAGGTTATCATATTCGTATATCACTTACTAAGTTTGTAGGATGAAGTACAGTGGTGACGTTTCAACTTCGACAGTGATGTAGAATGCCGTTGAAACTTATTTTAATTCCGCCCAGGTGTCACTGTCCGAATTATGGCTGAGACTGATACTGACAGAACTCGGTAAAGTGTTGTCAGAGATAGAAATATATGTTGCATTTTTTTAAATTAAACATTATTCTATTTTAACAAACTATTTCTACAGGTGTGATTTTATTTTACGAACAATGTAGAATGTCGAATAAAGTTAAAAATTAAGATGAATATTAAATATCAATAAAAGCTACAGTTACTTTGTAATATGCTTTATTGGTTTCTTTATGTTATTTATACATAATACCCTTTTGAAATAATTTTAGAAGAATCTTTATGCTGATACTTGCTTCGCGAACATTCGACAGGACGTGAGTAATCACGTACTGTACCACCAAAAAAAAGGAAAAGTATTTATTATTCAATTTGATCCCTATGTAAACTGTTAGACTTAGCGACAAAGTTTATAAAATTAATATAGAAAGTATTAAAATTGAGGAACTAGGACAGATATTTCAAGCGAACACAATTTTACTGACTCAGTAGAATGACCCTTATAGCTGATTTACATCGGGTCAGTAACTGACTACAAATTCGAGGCAAGTCAGTGCTGACTCGAAAAAAAGCCCGTGTAAACTGATTTGAAGTCAGTACAGTGGCTTGAAGTCAGCGCTGACTTGAATATTCGCACACGAATATTTTGAAGTCAGTTGGCGCCCCCGCCACCCGCGCACCCCCGTGACAGCCAAGTAAACCCCGTGTAAACAGACAAGTCATTGCGTGCTTGTCATAGATAAGAATATGTACTAACGTAGGTAGTGCTTGTCACTGCCGCTGCGTTGTAGAGTAACCACGTTTTTTTTTCACAATGAAGTCCTCATAGCCAGTTTGTACTCCGCAGGATCTTCAAATCGCAATTGCTTCAGCAACAAAGCAGAGCCACCAGTTTCGTTTCTATCGTCAATCCATTTTCTTACTTATGGTCGTTTATTTTTAGTTATCTCATTTTCTACCATTTCTATTAACTCATTGAACAGTAAAATTGATAATTTTTTTAACAAATAATTAAATCTGCGCTTCAGTTGTTTTCGCGAATTCATTTTTCCCACTGACTTCACACACGTGTGCTCACCGTGAGAAACGCACCACTACTACTTACTTCATGTAAACAGTTAAAGTCAGTCGCGGCGCCGACATTGGCGCTGCGACTGACTTGTCTACTGACCCTGTGTAAATCAGCCTTTACAAAATGTTTTCGTCACTCGAATATCAGACTCGTGAAGCTTATACGCTATATTACGCTTCGTTTAATAATGAAACCTCAAACGACTCATTGGTTAGTTGTTGAGAAATAATTAACAAGGATTGTGTCTACGTGTAACTTAACTCTTATCCGTGAATATGGCTTACTAGCGCCGCCAATTGAAAAAAAAATCATAAATCGCAAAGGGGATTATTAATGCAAAATGTTGTTAACTAAGTCTCGAGAAAAGGCAATAAAGTATTTTTATAACACACTACTTAAAATATTGCATTAAAACAAAAACGGCTGTTTTTTTAAAGGCCCTTAACTTTCATACCTGGTACAGTCATAATAGATTTTAAACTATCGCGATTTGTATACATATTACTATTTTACACGGGTCTTACTCGCGGTATACACTACTGAGCCTAGATACTAATAGGATAAATACCTAGGGTTTTCTAAACATCATCACAGTGTTGCAGCTCAAAAGACGTCATTAGTGTAGTGTGTCGAAATACCTACAATACGGCGAATACTCAAGATTTCAATCAAGTGAGGGTAGATTCCATTCCCCGCACTTCACAAGGACGACACTCCGCTGACACCAGTTCTTCCGCGACCACCCCTTGCAAGTCGGCCGAAACGTCGGAGAAAACCCTAGATATTTATCCTATAGTATCTAGGCTAAGTAGTGTATACCGCGAGTAAGACCCGTGTAAAATAGGTAATAACTGGTACAGTCAGCTTCATTTGTAAAGTGACAATCATAGTCACTTTACTTTATTTACACTTTACTTTATTGTATAAATGAAGCTGGCTGTACCAGGTACGAATCGGCACTTGCAGAGATTTTTTAAAGAGTCATTCATCATAACAGCCCATTAACGTCCCACTGCAGAGACGGGCCTCCACCTGGTACGGATACTTGGCCTACTAATACCACGCTGGCCAGACGGATTGGTATAGGGTTTAATTTCAAGTTTTCCTTCTCTTTATTACGTAAAGATAATATTCACGGATAGAGACCCTTAGTCGGTTTTTACGACACCCATGGGATGAGATGGGGTGGTGACATATTGTATTCTTACTCCGTCACCACACGGAGTAAGGAGTCATTGATCTTACCCAATTTTGGTGTAGGTATAAATTCAATAAATACATGATATTACTAAAGCATTTACACAACGCCATCTAGTCCCGATTTGAACAAAGCTTATATTGTAACTAATAAACAAAGGATAAAAATGTCTAATAACCTACCTACTTTTCTTTATTTATACATAAATACTCGTATTTTTCTTACACAACACCTAGCTCATTGCGAACATTCGTGTATATGCACACGAAGAATAACATTGAGCGGGAATCGAACCTGAGACCCTTGTGTACGAGCCAAAGACTACGCCACAGATCGTCGCACGAATGCTTAAGTGGCCAACCTCCATTTTCAACATTTTACATCAGAGACGTTTAATTGATTAGATTAAGCAAATAATATGATTTTATTAAAGTATTACATTAAAATATAGTTAGTGACAACACATTAACTATTTTTTTAATATAATACTTTTATAAAATCATATTATTTGCTTAATCTAATCAATTAAACGTCTCTGGTGTAAAATGTTGAAAATGGAGGTTGGCCACTTAAGCATTCGTGCGACGAGATGTCGCCTTCATACCAGCTGTGAGAACTAAGCATCGCAAGATAATGCCCATGCATGATACTATCCTCACCTCTTCGAGCAATACAATGCAAGACGCTTACTCCGACACAGGAATAGCTAGATCACTTACCTCGCTTACCTACTCTAAATATGGACAAGCCAAAGTACTATTTACCCGATACTCGAACGTACAATTTAATACAGTTAAATGATTTATCTAGGGGTCACCATCATCATCATAACAGCCCATTAATGTCCCACTGCAGGGACGGGCTTCCTCCCGTGACGGAGGGATACTTGGCCTACTAATACCACGGCGCTGGCCAGACAGATTGGTATAGGGTTTAATTTCAAGTTTTCCTTCTTTTTATATCGTAAAGATAATATTCACGGATAGTCCCTTAGTCGGTTTTTACGACACCCTTGGGGTGAGATGGGGTGGTGACACATTGTATTCTTACTCCGTCACCACACGGAGTAAGAAACATTGCTGAAAGTGAATTAGAAATATATTTATATGCTGTAAGGAAATGTTGAGTAAAAACCACCAAGTCAACTTATAAAATATTAATGTCGACAATTTCCTCATCATAAGCATGTCAGCCAAAAGACGATTACTTCTGGCCTCCTCAAACTAATTACACGAAACGCAATGCCTTATGTGCCTCATATAACTCGTTAATCAATTTAGATTTACGGCACATATTGTTAATTTCAAAAAGGTACACCTCTAATAGAATATTAGTCAGTTAATTAAAGCTTACAGTTACCTAATGGAAAAAATTGCGTGATTTATCCTTCCTGGATAAGTAGAATAAGTATAGAGATAAAATAGCTATATAGAGGTAAACGCATTATTTCCTATAAACAATTTATTGATTATAGTACTTTACCTATTGTGGTTATATCATTTGCAGTAGGTATTTAGTCCTGAAACATAGTGCTTCTAAAAATTATTTAATCGTTGCTACTACGTTTGGAAATAATCTGCATATCAAGTCAAGACTATAAGCTAAAACGCTTAGTGCCACCGAAATAACGTGGCTGATATAATTTCCGACTTCGTGTGACCTGTTTATTTACAGAAAATACCTATTTCATTTGAGCCGCTGTTATGTATTGCAAAACCAGAACCTACTTATTAGGGAGCACACTGATGAACTTAACATTCTTCTTACTTATGGTCGAGAAGTCATGTGCATCCATTGAAATTCCCGGTAAGTACCTAGATAACAATTTAAAAAAGTATAGCGTATTTAAAATAGGCACAGAAATAATATTTTTTTCGTGACAGGGAACGATAACGAGGCAATTATACAAGATAACGGTTCCAGAACAATGGATTATCTGAGCACGTTTGCCAATCAAAATATAGCAAAAATTCGCAATCGAAGATACTTAAATAGAAAGACTTTGTATGAAAGGTAACTACGAATTAATCTATTTAAACTTCTAGACTCAACAACATTAATTAACTTCTTCTTTATTTAATACTACACTTACATTATTTCTCCATGACATAATCGGAAAAAAAAAAATTCTGATTAAATAATTAAATTTATCCCTCGGGCTAAAAATAAATATTTAGTAGGTATCTACTCGTATTTTTTTACTTCAATATTTACATACCGCTGTACGCTATGGGATGCTGCAGTATTCCGCTGTGCTAAGGCGGCGAATGACTTAGCACGAGCCACTTACAGTACGCGCCAACTAACTAGGTCGGCTTAAAGTCGTTGCTATTGGCTGCACAGATGTCAGTTTAACTAACTAAACGGCCACACCAAGTGTTTTATGTTACTAGCTTTTGCCCGCGGCTGCGCTCGCGTTAAATTCGGTGTTAAATAAAGGGGCAAAAAGTAGCCTATGTTACTATCCATCCCTTCAACTTTTTCCACTTAAAAAATCACATTAATTCGTGGCTCCGTTTTGCCGTGAAAGAAAGACAAAACAGACAGACACACTTTCCCATTTATAATATTAGTATGGATTGTGCAAATTTGTCTGATAGCTAACTTTAAGCAACCTTTAGAGTTCTTCGGACTACCGATACATCCCAACCTATACCGCGACATCCCAAGTCGACAAATAACGCACGCCTCTAATATTTTTTACAGTTTTAGTACAATTGCGAACCTAGTAAGAGAATAATAGACGACGAAGATAAATACGGCGTTGGAATAGAATTCAGTATACAATTGTCTTGTAATGTACGAATTCCACCGAGCGGATGAGCGTTCCAAAAATTGTACAGAAGAATTAATTTCCTTTAGCACATTGTGAAATGCTCTACGGTGCGCTTAGCCACCGTCCGCTTGGTGAAAATCGTACGTAAGACTTTAATGTCCTAACTACAGTTTTACCCAGTCTTGTCTTTCAGTATGGTCTGTCGAATAGGAGGGGAGCCGTGTAGTCCTAGAAGCTCACGAGGTTGCTGTCGAAGATTGGCCTGCAGGTGCTCTATCTGGTTTAATGATTGCCGCTGCCACGGCATGGGTCTTCAGTAAAACCTTTGAATTCTTATAATTAAAGAAATCTTTGATTTCAATCAAGGCATACTGAAGCGGTCCTTTTTTGCTTTGCTTTAATATTTATCTTACTTAATAAATAATTATCTACAGTAATAAATAATTATCTTACTTACTATGGTTTGATTTTTGGAGATTTTTTGGTTATAATACTTGTGTAAGCAAAGTGCAATAATTAATGTTTGTACAAGACCATGATTGGAACCTAGGTTCTTGGTTTAAATTTATCGAGTAATACCTACAGGTACAATTTGGCAACAAGCAGCCTTTTTTCTATGACTACTCACCCACCAAATATTCCGTATTTGAATTATATTGTTGTTAACAATAAGGGAACTTTGTACCGATGTAATTGACTTCTTGGTTAAGTCTATTTATGTGACTACCTTGAGTTTCACTAGCTATTTGACTGATACTGACTGTACCGACAATTGTAATAATCAAGAAAATGAAAACGGCTTTAAATTGAAATATTAATTTATTATTACTTAAAATTACTTCTTTAATTCCACGGAATAAAAAAGAAACGTACAACCAATGTACATAATAATATTATTTTACAGAATCAATTAAATTCCGTGAAAAAATAAACAGTATTTAAAAATAAACAAAACAGGTGATAAAAATAATATATTTTGTGATAAATTTATTATTGTTAATAACGAATTAAATAAAATTACAACATGGCTTCAGGTAATACTCAAAACAACTAATGATATTAAAACTACACTTGCTGTCTCTTTCTCTCCTAATTTTTGAATGATAAACATTTATAGGTACGAATGAAATTCAGCTATATAATTTACAATGCCTTACATGAGGCAATAATTAAGTGCATTATAAAAAATAAATATTGTCATAATGTAGAGAGAAGTTTCAATAAAGGCTCATTTTCATTGATCATATATTTTATTAGAAGGAGCGGTTAAGCGGTTGTTGAGACATGCGATTGGACAAGCTTTGAAAACGGAAACGGCTTGGATCAATGGCGTGTTTTTACAGATATGTTAAACTCTTCCCCGCATACGAGAAATTGAAGCCTTACAGATTAATCTTGCTAGATACCTGTACTGGCTAAGTCTAGTATACAAAAGTAAACATAGAATGTAACCTGCACATAAGTCACGTGTATTCATCTGTGTAATCGCAAGGAGAAGAATCAATCAAAAAAGTTTTAAATGCGATTTGGGAAGAAATAGTTAAAAATAAATAAATTTTAATTAAAATATTGCACAGACCGAGGATGTAATAGTATGTACAAAATAATATACTTATTCGTGACTTTACATTAACTAATCACGATATTTTTTTCTGGTAATGATTTGCGATAATTTAGTATCACAATATATTTTACTATTTATTGATTATTGTACGTTAAACCTAAGAATATTACAAATGCGACCTCCAGCAATATTGAGCAGAAGAATCCTGTACCTGGTGTCCTACGTGGGCGACGAACGCGACGTAACGCGTACTTGTTTTGAGGGCGATCAGACGCGACACCCCGATTGCAAAACAAAATATGTAGTACTGTACTTCTTTAAGATTCGGGAGGTAATGACCAAAATCACGTAGGACACTTGTCGCGTGTATCATCGCGTCGCATCGCGTTCGTCGCCCACGCAGGACACCGCGTTACGTATACAATATAATGCGCTTTACAGAAACAGCTATAATTTCATTAATAAGTATAAATTTTAGACTTAGGCTCCTTTTCGAGAAAGCAATAATAATATAATTTAAATAAGTTATACCTAAATAAAAAAAGCTCTTCCATCCACAAAATCTATGTTCAAAGTTTGACACTAACCTCCGGTTTCCGAATGACTGATCAAGTAAAAATCAACTAATCAAGTGTCAAAACTCTTGTCAGCTACCATTTTCAGAAACTAAAATTTGACACTTGACTAGTTGATTATTACTTGATCAGTCATTCGGAAACCGAGGGTTAATAACATATTTAATATAAAAATAATAACAAAGAACATAATCTTTCAAACAAAACGCAATTATTTTTTAATAGACATCAATTTTGGGTCTTTTTACAAGAGTAGGTTGAATAAGACGCCACACGATGCTCAGTAAACTATAAAGCATAGGTCAAACTGTCATTACATGATCGTCAGATTAAATTGTGACACACTCTACTAAAATAGGTATTTTCTTTTATTATATCGCATAAAATAAGAGTAAGTATGTCCTTTCCTGGCTCTCATACCAAAAATATTAGTTATATACTGAGATCGATTATGCATATTTCTTATTCTATATTATATGTATTACATATTAACTGTATATATTATTAAAATAAACCATAAATAACTATGGATGGAATATTCTTAAAAAATAAAATGTATAGCCCATAATTTAGGTACAATAGTAATAAGCTAACCAACTATAGCTGTGACATGGAGTGCAAAAACGAAGATTACCTAAAACTAACAGAAAAATGCCAGAATGTCATTTATAATTTTCCAAAATAGTCCTTAAAGTCTTAATAACAAAATATAAATTGCATTGAAACCATACATTAAATTATCTACTGTTATTTATACATAAGGTTTTTTTAGTAAGTATACATATTTATAGAAGTGTTATGATAATATTAGAATATATGGTGTCACTACCCCAATCTCATCCCATGGACGATCCATGGGATACTTATAGACATTATTTAACAAAACAGACAGACTACTAAGACAAAAGTAATCTAATTTGTGATAAAACTGAAACAATCTCAGTCTCTGCATTGGGATATTAGAATAATATCTATTTTATACAACGTATTGAATATGTTTGCATTATTATTACTACGTATTATCAGCTGACTATTATATTAGTGGCTAACCTGCTGTGGTTCAAGCCGCCTAATTTGGCAACATAACGTGACCCAACTGCTGCCAATTGGACTACAGTCGAGACCAACATTCTACTTGCCTTCTGAAGAACAAAGATGAAATTAAATGCCACTAACTCATTTATAGATTAACCTATCGGTTGCAACTAGCAGAGAGAGTACCTCAAATTATATCATAACAACTGTCATTTTAGTTCCTGAAAATGATAGTTTTGACATTTGATTAGTTGATTTTTACTTGATCAGGCATTCGGAAATCGGGGGTAAGTATCATACTTATATAGCTGCAGCCATTTACATTATCATTACTTAGCTCATGTTAAACTATCATTTGACACTTTATTGCTATTTTCTACTTTGTTCGGCCTTTTAACAATATTATCTTTTGTATTATCGTATTTAGAAAACAAATAATTAGCAAAATGGTCATCTTTACCAACATCTATTTCTTTATTTGGTACTGCTCTACGATTTATTATGCTATTACTTAAGTTTTGTGACACATTAGCATCTAATTTTACTTTATTGATGTTTTTATGATCATTAGTTGCATTTTCTTGTTTAGTCGATGTTATGCTTGCATTAGTTTTCTGTTTTCTTAAGCTCTCAGGTAAAGCGTCCGATTTTAATTTGACTAGGGATGTGTTCACAACAGAGCAGTCGATCTGCATTAACGTCACGTGACCGTTTAATATGGAATCTGAAAGAAATTAATTTCAATAAGAACTTTTATTCATAGGCCGAAATTATAAAAAAAATATATTTTTATTTTGAATTTAATAAAACACATTTACAGAAATACAGTTTAAGAATTGGAACTTAGATTGTTAGATTTAAAATTTATTTTAATAATCTAGGTCATATTTACTATGAATTAAAACAATAATATTTTCTATAAATCTCACCATTGCCAGTCCTCGCCGGTAGTATAAGTGCCATCTTAGGCGGTCTAGTTACATTGTGAGAAACAGCTGGTAGTAACAGATGCTCTCCTTTACCAACACCAACAACATAAAAGGTATCGTCTCTCCGCTGCAAAGCTTGAAGTAAAGCATGCCATTCACCTAAGTCCTCCATATTAAAATCTTCCACAGACTTTCTTAAAGGTCTTCTGTATAAATTTTCGTAATCTATAACAGCATTGTCGGCAAATTCTATTTCTTTATTCTTCTTAAGCCGCCGTAATCTCGACCTTTCCTTTACTGTTTTAGCTTGTGGTCTGATCGTGTGAAAATCGACGAGATTGTTTTCTAAGTTCAATTTGTTGAATAATCTGTACGTTTCTAGTAGTCCACCTGCGATAGTAAATAAAATAACATTGCATACATTTATGGGAAGAAGTTAGTCGCATCTCTAAGGCCATTTTAGCCAAGACAGAAACTTGTCCACGGCGCAATGTTAAACGAATACCAATTTCGAACAACAGGGGGCGGCAATTATGAACATAATCATCTCTCTCTCTCTCTCTCTCTCTCTCTCTGTCTCGCTCTTAAATAGAGATAATAAATGTCAGAAAAGATATATTGGTATCAACATTACTAATGAATTACCTAAAACAGATGAAAATACTGGGTGCGCCAAAGTTCACCTAAAATTTCAACTCCTATAATTGGAAGTCCGAAAATGTTCTTCCTAACATTTTTCATCCTAACAATCGCAATTCCTAATTTTTTTGTCCCTAATGTTAATAATCCGAAGCATTTAACTTTATAATTTCAGTAGCAATAAACATCTATTATACTATTATTTGTTTTCCTATATTTTCTAAACATAACCATCTTTTATACTATAATTTAAAGTCATATCTTTTTTGTTTAGATTTCTTTTTATTCATAATAATCAATATTATATACATTAATTTTGCGTAACTTTGTTGACAACATGTAGGTATAACATAATATACTAAAGACCAGAGCAAAACCAGAGTCCCTCTCCAATCATTCAGTCAAGGTCCTGAAAGGAAATGGGTCCTATTTATAATTATTGGTTTCGGTTATGGTAGAACTGTGACCCCAATGTGCCAGAACCGAATTGGCCCTTTAGGTACTTATTGGTTTAGTTACGGTTACGGTAAACTCTCAGGCCACAAGCATAAGCGTGAACGAGTCCTGTTCTA
The DNA here is from genome assembly GCA_905475405.1 of Schrankia costaestrigalis. NCBI lineage: Eukaryota > Metazoa > Arthropoda > Insecta > Lepidoptera > Erebidae > Schrankia > Schrankia costaestrigalis. The sequence continues at coordinate 17,876,291 of FR997826.1, forward strand.
TGGATTTCATTCATTTTAGACAAAAATATTCTAATAATTTTAATTAACAATACTTAATTTAAAAAAATGGTTTAATGTAAAAATGTAAAAAGTTGTTTTGTAATCACAAGAAATAGTATATAAACAAAACTTTTTATTACTTTCACTTGATAAATATTTCTTTCTAAGTATGAGAGAAAATATTATGGTGAAAATGTTTAGGGATAAAAGCGTTATGATAAAAAACATTAGGAGTTTAAATATATTTACATAACGATATTATTATTAACGACTTTCGGAAACATGAGTGTTATGAACATCGCCGGTAGCAATACAAATAGTATGAATGAAAACTTTAGGATTAAAATTTTTAGGAAGAGTGATCATTCGGGTTACAAATCGTTAGGAAGAACATTTTCGGAAGAAGAACTTTAGCTGAGCCAATATGGACCCGAAAATACTATTAGTAAGTAGTTATAATTACCGTTAATTTTCTCTTCTCTGAAATAAGTTTGCTGTTTCCTCCTCGGTACATCGTAGGTCCAATTTAATGTTTTACCGCTTCCAATCCACTTGTTAAGCTCACCGGCTATACGTATACTTTCAGTTTGATTTATAAAATCATTCGCTTTCAATGTACCGTTCTGACAATCTGTCGTGTACGTGGCATTGCTGATGTCCTCTGAAACAAATGAAGTTTATACATATTTAGTTCTATCAAACTTCAAACTTCAAAATACTTTATTTCATAAAATTTATTACAAATTGTTTGAAATCGTCGTTTAATCTAATTATATCTTTATAACGCACATTACTCATCATAACAGCCCATTAATGTCCCACTGCAAGGACGGGCCTCCTCCCGTGACGGAGGGATAGGTACTTGGCCTACTAATACCACGCTGGCCAGACGGATTGGTATAGGTTTTAATTTCAAGTTTTCCTTCTTTTTATTTCGTAAAGATAATATTCACGGATAGTCTCTTAGTCGGTTTTTACGACACCCATGGGATGAGATGGGGTGGTGACATATTGTATTCTTCTTCGTCACCACACGGAGAAACTACATTACTGCTTTAGTACAAATTCACAATATGCTATCTGAAGATGTTTTAGGATATGAGACGGCTGACGATGTTTACTTATACATATTCGGAGACGACAAGAGCAAGCAAATCTTTCAAAAACATTGGACAGCAAGAATGATGCAGAACGAGAGGGTCTGGTATAGTGTGACCACAGGAGCTGTGCACCCCCTGAGGTATGCGCGGCGAGGTGGGGGACGAAGAAAAAATAGGTGTCCGTTATGGTAGCGTTCACGTGATAGTTCTGATAGAAAGGGAACTTTTCTTTTGATAAATTCTTTATGTAAAAATAATGCTTGAAATTCTGACTCAATTAATGTAGGTAAATGCTTTATGCGAATTCACAGTGGAATATGTCAAAAATCCATGTTAATTTATGTTCATACTGGTACAGATAATTATGCTCACAAGTGATTTAAATATCTCGAGAGCTACAAAACATAGGTACAGTAATTCTGTTAATACATTAGAAATGTAACCCTAAAATAACGCCTTAGTAACACTTTATTTCAATACAAAAATTCAATATTATCGGAGATATTAACGGTTCTTAGGGGCCGGGCTGGAGTTATTTCATTACGCCATAATATTTAAACTACAACAACTTTTTTTTTTAAATGTAGGTACAGTCTGTCTATAAAGTGCTGACAAAAAACTAGGGCACCACTGTGCTACACGTAGCAACCCTATTTAGTCTGACAAAATGGTGTGACGTCACGGATATCAAGTGAGCAGTAAGACCTCTTTATTGTTCCGATTTGTTAAAATAAAATTAGTAATTAAAGCAAGTCAGTTTTTATGTAATAGTGAAATATAACACAGAGTTTTAAAATAGTACACAGAGTTTTCAAATATATGTTACGGTAAATGTGATTAATTGAAAATTATTAATAATTACCGGTTATTATTAATAATAACCACATGTTTTGGTAAAAGTGATTAATCGATCGAAATTTATTACTTTTAGTAGTAATTATTAATAATTCACGACACATATTGGTAAAAGTGATAAAATAAATAAAATTCCGACGTTTTTTGATCAGCAGATTTTTTTTTGTTCATAAATTAAGAATGTGGCGCTCGGCGGCCGCTACCGCGGCCCGCTCGCTTCGCTCGCTCGTCTTCGCGCGTTGGTTGTCACAGTTCTAACATAACCTAACCAAATGATCTTTTGATCGAAAACTTCAAAATCGGTCAAGTGTTTTGCGCCCCATTGGTTTGCTACACTAGGTACAGTGAAATGCGAGCGCCACATTCTTAATTTATGAAAAAAAAAAATATCTGCTGGTCAAAAAACGTTGGGTTTTTATTTATTTTTTCACTTTTACCAATATGTGTCGTGAATTATTAATAATTACTACTAAAAGTAATAAATTTCGATCGATTAATCACATTTACCAAGACATGTGGTTATTATTAATAATAACCGGTAATTATTAATAATTTTCAATTTATCACATTTACCGTAACATATATACTGGCAATGGGCTAAATTTATATTATTATTTATTTTATGCATTAATTGGCTGTTATGATGATGATACTGGCAATGCCGTCATAATTTTACTCATGTTTTCACTGCGTATGCTGCTGAAGAAAGCCTACCTGACAATCTTTCAATATGGGTGTCCCATTGTAATTTACTGTCTAAAGTAATTCCTAGGAATACTGTAGTGTTAACGATTTCTAATTCCTCATCATTAATCACAAATGGTTTTTTTTTATTTTTATTTATGCAGAGTTTTTTGGGTATGCTACCTTAACGGACACCTACCTGCCGTCACGAGTATTGACAGCAGTGTCATAACAATTCGAACACAATATTTTTCTTTAAGAATTTCATGTTCTTAGAGTATTTGATACATTCCGCTAGATGTCATTTTTCTCAAAGTTACATTATAAAAACAGTAATAATGTTCCTATTTACGCTTAAAACTATACAATAATGTAAATACTTTCTTGGAGTTTTTAAAAATGACTGTCTTTTAATAGAAAACTGATACAGCCGCTCGTGTAGCGACCCGTACCAGCCAAATAACTTAAGTATATTGCGTCAGATGTCGCTAGTAGCTACATCATAGACTGTTTATTCTATACCAGTATATAACTTGTACTCTATATGTCCACCCCCCTCTCGCCGCGCGCATACCTCAGGGGGTGCACAGCTCCTGTGGTCACACTATAATATAATTTGTTAGTCGGAAAAGACAATGGATCTATGCCAACTATGATGATACTAAGCTTAAATATATGTACATGTTGCTTTTTTATTTATCTGTAAGTATAAATAAGAGCCACATCACACAAATATATTTTATGCCTGATGCGTGGAATATTTAGAAAGTAAAGACGGCATTTGAATATTATATAATTTAATTTTAAAAACATGTCTTTATCAAAGAGTCGTGTAACAGTTACTAAATTATTATGTTTATTATTACTATAATATTGATAGTTGTAGGTGTTTAAAAATTCTAATAAAGAAATGTTAGAAAACAGATATCCCTGCAAAATAATGTAAACTTTATAAATTACACATGGACTAAGATTAAATATATTCATCACGGAGGAAATTTACAAATCATAGGAGAAACTTCGATGCCGTTTTGTAAAGGTAATTTCATTCTTCATCATTCTCCTGCAATGTAGCTTGCTAACAGCGCGCAGGAGAATGATACTACCCTGTCGCATGAATACAAGGTTTAATTTTAAGTTTTCTATATTTGTTTTCGTAGACATAATATTTTACAGAGACTTTCTCTTAATCTCAGTACACCATGCTTTCTTACTTTCTCAAACTTATTTGTTGTTACGTTAAGTATTAGTTAAGTTAAGTAATTGTTAGCAAAAATAATATTATGTAAAATGATAAGCAGGTTTACAAATTAAGCATTATCAGTGCAATACTGCCACTACAAGACAGTACCAGTTTCTAATTAAAATTCTTCATGATAGCCACGTTCAAGGTCAGACGCGATCATAAACAAAATAAATTTATATTCAAAGATTCACAAATAAGTAGGTATCTAATATTATTTGAGTATGCAATTTAGATAACCTAGATGTTAGCACCTGGAATCGGCGAGGAATGTTATGTACGAGTCTAGATGAACATAGGTTTTGTAAAAATTATTGTAGTAGATGATGTTTTATCGACTTTTGGTTCCCCTTGCCTACTTGCCCCTGCTTTAGCTCAAGATAGATTAAACGTAACTAACCTAACTTATCTATTTACATAGAAGAAAAATAAAAAGATCTATAAACGGGATGCTGACAAACCAATAATTTCTAAATATCACTAAATTCCAGAGTCTCTCTATCGCTTCTATTGATCAATAATTTTCTAATTAAAAAACCGACTTCAACAGGAGTCGGTTAAAAACCATGCTGATAACAATTTCTAAGATAATTATTAAATAAATTTCTGCAGTTGTCTTCATCATAAGATCATGTTTGTGTAAAGTTTTCATTATTACGAATAAAATAAGCCCAAACACTAGGTAGCTGCTATATACCGTTGAAAAGTTTCCTCGACCCTCAGTCGTCTTCATCATCAGATCATGTTTGTGTAAAGTTGTGTAAAGTTTTCATCAATACAATTAAAATAAGCCCAAACACAAGGTAGCTGCTATATGCCGTTGAGGTGTTCCCTCGACTCTCGGTGGTCTCCAGGATCTGAACAGTTCTAACTCTTGATTATTTGGTAGTGACGTCAGAGATGCACATGTATGACAAGATTTTACACAATGCGTCCCTACAATTTTCAAGAGATGCCCTCGATTTCTCTGGGATCCCGACATCCAGATCCAGATCTGGTGACAATGGGACCAAATGGGAAGCATACACATACGAACAAAAAACAATTTTTCAAATCGGTCTAGCCGTTTTCGAGAAATCAGGTAACAAACACAAAAAAAAAATACAAACGAATTGAGAACCTCCTCCTTTTTTTTAAAGTCAGTTAAAAAGAAAGTAATATCTAAAAAAAAGAAAGTAAAATCTATTATCGAATAAATTAAAGAAGATCTGAGAAACTTAATACAAGAAAAGGTAACTCGAAACACATAAGTACGAATCCGCTATAATTAAAGAGGGCAGTTTCTGTTACGTGACACTTAACCATTGGTATGAATATACAGAAAATAGTTGGTTAGAAATACTCACCACTAGAAATGTCAATAGGATTGTCTTCTGTCCATAGTAGGTGTCTCGTACTAACATGTGATGTCGACGGACCAACAAAAGGTTTTGAGTTCCAGCTTTAAAATAAAACAAAGTAACACCATAATTATATAAGATTTTTGAGTTTAAAGTTAAAAACAGTTCCGCGAGTAAGTCGACTACAGAAAGTTTCGCATCTTTTTTGTTTCCAAAAAGGAAAACTCGATGAATAACTCAACACCAAATTTATCTGGTGAGCAAGGTATAAATAATAATATGCTCCTTCTCTGGATGCGGCCTGCTATTGGACATTGGGACCTTAATCATAGTCACAGTAATATTACCCTTTTTGTTTCTCAAAAACCTTTTTTTTACCTATGATACATGGTTCATAACTTGAGTAAGTATAATATTTTTTAAATATAAACCATAATACTATGTATGTACATAATTAACAAACCTAAATTATGCATGTATCCATACATAGATAAAATCGGTAAAAAGTAATTATACCTAGTAACATAACAGTAAGGTTTCAATAGTGAAATGTATGCACATGAACATAAGGTTCAAATTACAGTGTATCTATAATAAATAATTTATAGTGTAATGCACAAAGGTTTGCATGGTCACCTTGATATTATGGAACAATGAACTACATGGCGTTTTTCTATTACGATGACATAGGTCTATTCTTTATGAAAAATATAATCTATCGATATTACGAAGTAATTTGGGTAACAATGTTATTTCACAAATAAAATGGAAAAATATCTATTCTTAGTGTTCTCTTAACCCTTTAACGCACACCTTCACTTTTTTTTGAATTCGCTATATTTTTTAACAAATATATGTTGTAGTGGGTTTTTTAAAACAACATATTTAAATATTTTTTTCCGTAACTTTTTATTTTCCGAGAAAATTCAGAAATAATAGTGGCCACTATACTGTCCACTGACCGTTCTACATCAGTAACTATCTTTGTATGATCAGTGGTCAATAAACTGGACACTTATAAAATCAGGTTATTTTCGGTATAAATAACATAATAAAATAAAATTATTGTGTATTTCGTAATCAGTATTTAATTAGCCTCAAAAACAAATAACAATAATTAACTCATCACTTGCAACAAAGAGAAAAAAATGTCTATTGGTGACCTTAGGTCAACTTCCACATTTATACCTATGTAATTACTAAATTAATTTTTTTTATGTAGTTCCGGGGGATTTCTAAATTTTTCTTGCTCCAGCTGTTTAGATTTTCAGGAGTATCTTAGGGATTCGTAACTATAGGTGGGGACACTGAGGGCAGTGCATGTGATGGTGCCATTGGGGGTGTTGGAGAAAGCTGATGTGGAGGAGCTGGTGAAAGTAGTTGCGGAGATACATGTACAGGTTCTGAGGAACATGATGCGAGATTGCTAATGCTGCTGATATTGGAGTCAACATCGTCAAAACCGTCATCACCGTTGAAATCGCCACCAATGTCTGAGTCGAAGGCCTGGTCATCAGTTATGGCCATCATTTCAGCCCATTAATAATAATTAATAATTAATCAGTTTATTTCTCTCATAAAGTAACAATACAATAAGTTTTACAAACATTATAAGCATCTATTATGTTGTACATGTTCTTTAGTGAGAGCTGGAGTCTGTACTAGGTTCTGGACCTGTGTTACAAATCTCCAGGTCTCCCCTGTATAAAGATATCTTAATACGGTGCGTTTCTAGTTAAGTACTTATTGAACTAAGAATAATTATTTTTTAAGTTATAATTACATTTATGAGGGTAACTTAAAATAAACTAACTGTAGATAAAATATATTGTAGGAATAATTGGCATGTAGTGTGTGCCTGTGTAGTTCTGAGTGTGTGAATGCGCGTGTTTATATTGAAGTGTGCGGTGTAGGTGTGTGGTGTAAGTGATGAGATATTTAACTGTTATAAAAATTTTGTAAGTATAATTAAATAACTTTATTTTACCGGTTGTGTATATGTTTTTTTTTGTTACTATTTATTTTATTATTGTAATTAAACTTTCAGTCTCGTCGTAACTCAAATTGATTAACCACGTATTAATATTATTATTGCATGCATATTTATTAAGTGGATATAAATAAATAATTTTATTAACTTTGTTGTATAAATAGCCACTTAAGAAACAGAAATTGCGCTGCGCAAGGCGTGTTTTAACCAAAATTGGGGGACAGATATTGTGTTTGCGTCTAACACTGTTAATCATACTCTCATTGAAGGGTGTCTTAGTATGAGTTGTTATAATGACACTTTTGATAAACGAAGCTCGGACAGACAAAATACCACATTTTACATGGAGTTCAGTTGTGGGGAACCGGAATGGAAGCTTCCATCCTACCTTTAAAAGTGCCCTTTGTGTCCGCTCCAGTTTTATCATATGGGTTTTTGCAGCACCTCCCCATGCCACAATGCAATATTGGATAAGGGATTCACACAGAGCCTGGTACACTAGTTTTATTATCCTTACATCTGCTGCGCGCCGCAGGGTCGAAAATATGTAAGTCATCTTTCTCAGTCTATTGCTGAGAGTATCAATATGATTGCGAAAAGAAAGGACATCGTCGACGAGCACACCGAGATATTTTATACATGTGACACTAGTTAAAGTAGGGCAGCAGCATAGCGGATCAGCTTGCGAACACAAGTGGGCTTTCAATGCATACGTGCTCGGTGGGCATCTACCACTCCCCGACATCGACAGTGAGAAAGGTATGAATTTAGTCTTATCCACATTTAATGATAATTGATTATGGACTAGCCAGTTCGTCACGGTATCGAAACCAATCTGGGCATGTCTAAACACAGATTCCCATGAAGTGCCATGAAATATGAGGGCGGTGTCATCTGCATATGTAAACAGTGAGCCATGGGAAAGAGACAGATTGCAGAGGTCGTTGATGTATAAAAGAAACAGCGTTGGACCTATTATGCTGCCTTGGGGAATACCGTATGTAATAGGGACTTCATCGCTAATCCAATCACCAATCTTGAGACATTGTCGTCTACCATAAAGGTAGCTCCTAAACAACGAGAGCTGTTTCCCTCGAATACCAATAGCCTCAAGTTTTTTAATAAGTAGGGAGGCAGAGATAGTATCGAATGCCTTGGCCAAGTCTAGGAATATTCCAATAACCTTTTGCTTCTGGTCCAATTTGGTGACAATTTCGTTAGTTAGATCCAATACTGCGTTACTGGTTGATATTCCCGAGCGAAAGCCGTATTGTGTTGTTGCGAGAATGTGGAATTTATCTAGATACTTAGTTAACCTATTGTTAATTAATTTTTCTAAAATCTTTGAGAGTGCAGGTAAAACAGAGATTGGTCTATAATTGTTTGCGTGGTTTTTGTCGCCTCCTTTATATATTGGATGCACTATAGCTACTTTGTAGGCATCTGGAAAAGAGCCAGTTGCAAAAGTAAGGTTACATATAAATGTAATAGGAGAGATTAAGTAACTTTTAAAGTCTTTTATAAAAGAGCTAGGTATGTTGTCAATACCGATAGCACTGTCTCTTTTAAGTGCGCTTATTACAAGTTCAATCTCTGATTCATCTGTGTCCATTAGTACAAAAGTATGATTGTGTATTTTTTGCTTTGGATATGTGCGAGACTGGGTGTAAGTATTCTTGTGTTTTTCGGCTATTGAGCGGCCAACATTGGCAAAGTGATTATTGAGGTCATTGATTGAATGCTTAGAAGGCATAGGTGTAAGAAGTTCAAATGCATGATTTCTGTCTTTGACTGTGTGTGTGATGGTTTTAACTGCTTGCCACAGTTTTTTGCAGTTACTTTGAGAACGATCTATTAAAGACTTATTATAGTTATCCTTTGCCTTTCTAATAAGTACTAAGCAATAATTTCTATACCTTTTAAATGTTGTGATCAGTATCTCATTTTCTGGGAATTTCTTAATTTTTAGGTGTAGGCTGTCTCTATTTTTAAGGCATCTAAGTAAACCCTTTGTCATCCAGGGCTTCTTTAATCTCTTGCGGCTGGGTAGAACTTTCAAAATTGAGTTAGCTGTAATAATAGTGTCCAAAGTATTAACAAAATGTGTTGTGGCTATATTTACATCATGAGAACTGTAAACCGCATCAAAGTTTGTTTTACTAAGATCAGATTCAATTTGTTTATAATCAAGGGTACGGTATGTTTTGTTAGATTGTGGAATATCCCTGACGTAGCCAGAGGCATGTTGAAAGAATAGCAGTGTGTCGTGGTCAGTGAGCGAGGTATTCGCAATGTAACAAAAGGATGGATTTGAGGATTTTATTATTAAATGATCCAGACATGTGCGGTTTTGACGTGTGGGAATAACGTGGCCTGGAAGCATACCGTGATATGCAACCAGGTTCAAGTATTCAGAGGAGCGTGTGTCGGTGTTATTATTAGAGATGTCTATGTTTATGTCACCTGTCAAGATAATGTTCTTATATGACGACAGTGAACCATTGGTCATCATTCAGTATCTCCAGATCCTTATAACTAAATTCCTTTCTAAAGTAACAAAAAAAACCATACTCAGAAACAATTAATTGCTAATAACTGTACATACCTACAATTTGATCTAAAAAATACCTAAAGAATTCCGAAACCAAGCTATAACTACCGAACCTGAATAGTTATGCTTATTAAGTTTTTATATCTTAAAAATTAACTATGTACGTCGTGTGAAATGACACAGTTTATATGTAATAATCTAAATATATGATTCTGAGACTACGTCAAACTCACGTGTGCAATTTCTAAGCTAGGTTTTGTTAACGCACCGGTCTGTATGTAATTGCAAAAATAACATGTTTATTTTACGATAGTCGATTATATTTGTATTTGATAATAAAGAATATGCTATAACTCAATCATTTTACTCACCTTTTACTTGAAGATGTATTTATTCTTTGCACAACACTTAGTTGAACTTGAACTTTGGTTGCGAAATTAGCAAAAACTAGGGTGGGGGTGCGCAGTGGCCAGTTGACAGGCCACCGAAAAAAATGACGCGAGTTTTTTAACATACGCGACATACTTGAACGCTGGCTTGTAAACAGGCCAATGTGGCTTATTGACTATCGTTTATAATCATAAGTGTGGCCATTGTTATAAAAGTCTTTCAACTATCGACCTTAAAGTGACTGTCCAGTTTACTGGCCACTTTGTATGGACCGTCCTATAAAGGGTTAAAAATAGTAATATTTGACTTAAAAATATTTAATACAACTTAAATACAATAAAGTTAAACTATTTATACATTCGAAATTTAATTGTATTACGAATACAAGATAACTGAAAAAATAAACATACTTAAATACACTTTCTCTTTTGTACATAATACCGAGCAGCTAAGTTCATGGTCATGAATTTTTGGCCATTGCACTACAATTTAAATTAAATAAACTTTTTACAAAATAATTGTTGTACACTCACCCTAAAACATTCCAATTTAACGAAACCATGAAGACCATAGCAAATAGAACGGCGATGTTCTTCTTAGGTATTAACAGTGACGTGTCCAGTCTTGGCACCTGATAAAACACAAGTGTCTTTTATTTAATTACATAAATACTATTAGCTATTATGTTAAGCAAATTTTAGTATAGAAACATCTGTTAATTTATTAATTTAAAATCAATACTGTTGCATGTTCAAGGTTTTTGTAGGGTTAGATAATGTTTAATCAACGTTCATCATAGTTCTCTAGGTTTATCCATCCGACGCACGGCAACGGCCTACCTAGAGCCTTTGACATCTGACTACAAGAAAACCGTGTCACTTTAGTCGGTTCGATTCCGACATCAATTAAAGTGCTGACGATCATATTTACTTTGAACAAAATTCGGTCCCTAGATCTTTTGAATTTGCATCTATCACTAGCACCACCCAGCATTGGTTGTTGCCTATTTGTTACAACAAAATAATCCAAAGAAATACCTTACCTATTTCCATACCGTAAACTATTCATTTATTTGTGAGTTCATATTTAATACTTGATAAATACATCCTGCATGTCAATTCTCGTACCTAAAATTCGGTTAAGTTAACTTTTAGTTGTCATGTTTTTGCTTTTGCAATTGTAATCTTTTGTGGTCGTGTTAAAGTTTTATTTAGAGTGTGACAATTTGACAACTAAAAGGTAACTTAACCGAATTTTAGGTACGAGAATTGACATGCTGTTTAAAGCTTTAAAGCATCAAAAAAATTATTGTTGTTAATATTACCTTACGACTTCTTCCGTTTCCTTCAAGCTGATCTCTCAATAGTTTATTTTCTAACCGTAGCCTGACGATTTCCTGTTGTGCCTCAAGCAACTGTTGTTCTAAAGCTGACACATATTCTTTCTTTTTCTGCCGAGACTGACATGCTGATTCGCTACAGAATATTAAGAACCACGTGACTTTATACGCGTAGTTATAAGGTTTATATTAAAAAAGACAAGAAAGGCAAGTCAAGTGAATGTATGGTTACAAATATACACTTAAGACTTAATTTTCTAAGGTAAAAATGTTTTATAGTAAAAAACAGAATCTTTGACAAAGTCAGAAAACTGACTGAACAGATGTAAAAGTAACAACCTAACGGTCCTTCAAATGCAGTGTGAAAAAGCATTTGGCCAAACCGGCAAGATTAATTTTTAGACTTTTATCCATTGGCTTCATTTGTGGACTGTACTCGCGCTTACCATCAGGTTCGATATAATCATATTGCCGTGTTTTGTATTAAAAAAAAAAGTAGTTAGGTTAACAAAAGGTGTTGTACAGCAATGTGTCGCTGATTTGGAGAAATTTTTTAGTTTTGATTTTTAGTATAATGTATGATGTATGATAGAGATAGAGTACAGCAACACATAATTTTTATTCAAAAATGTATTTTAATACGAGGGGTTAAAGTTTACAAGGATCTAGGTTGATGTGAAGTATAATAGTAAATTGGATATTATTTAAAATCCTAATAAAAAAAGCCCAATAAAACGCAATTAAAATAACCATTGGTCTCAGTCTTAAAAAACACAGAAATTTAATCACTTACCGATTTTTGATCATCCTTTGTTGTTTTTTAATAGCTCTAATTTCTACTTCACTGAAATTGGACATGTCAACATTTGGGCTATTCGGACCATCACTTTCAATGGAAGGTATTCCATTATTTTGTACTATTTGTGTAGTTCCACCATTAACAGGTACTACAGTTTTAGGATTAATCACAACACTGTTTCTAGGCGAAGTTACCTTAAAATTTTATAGAAAAGTTAATTAATACTTGGTCAATTAATATATCAAATTAAAAACCTAGCATAATATCGTAAAATATAGTTACCAACCATAAAATTTAATCAGGCTGTATTTTGGTGACTTTAATTGAATTTAATGGAAGAAATGTTAAAACTAAAGCATTCTTGTTTTTTTTATAAGCATAACATAATTTTAGAATTTACATACCTTAACTGGAACATCATTTGTATTATTATATTTAGTAAGTGGTAAAGGTGATATGGCGATCTTTCCTCCCTTTGTACTTTCCGCAGGTATCACTATACTAGTAGGCTTGAATACACAAGAAGTCCTCTTAAGTATACTGGGAATTTTCTTCTGTTCCACTGTCAACTGTATCTGTCCGTTAACCACTATTTGCTTGTCGTTAAGTGTATTAGAATTTGTATTTTCATTCACTACTTTGAAGTATGAATTTTGATGGTAACCATTGCCTAAAAATAATGTTCAGTATTACAACATCATAATAGGAGAAGGAGAAATGTTTCATAACAGCTTATTTCTCAAACAGTAAGAAGTACGGATGACGATCTTATTTATTAAGTACATTTGTTAAGGCTGAATGCAGCTTGTACTTAAAATACATTCTGCCTCATTAACCTATGTTGAAAGTATTACTTAATCCGATACTGGATGAATTCGGTTTGTGATTTGTGCGAAAATCGAAACATTTTTTACAAATAATTCATTTCTGAGTCAAAACCATATTTATTCATACTTATTTTCATTTTATGTACATTTACTTACAGTATTGACTCACTATAATAAAAAAATATAGTACACCTGTTGCCAATGTCAAAGTGAGCGTAAATATAATACAGTTTTCAGAATAATAAGTTCTCACATAAAACTTGCATTGCGTAACATATTGTGCACTGTTTTATTGCAATTGTTTTAATAATACATTAAGACCTATTTAAAAAGACAATATTTTTTTAGTAATTTCAACACCTAATCTGCTAATCTAGAATCTTAATCAGAAATAATGTCCACTAAAAAGGAGAATGTTTTTTTTACTAGGAGCTTTGGGCTAAAATAAAAATTGCTGCCCCCACGTTTGTAACCATTGTACATTGACTTATACCATTGAGCTTATTACATGTTTAAAGAATCAACAAAATTGGCCCCACAGAAATCTAGATATCAGCTGTTAAAAAAATAAAAAGCCCTGAGGCACTCCAAGCAGTTATCACTAAAAAGCCAGTCTGTCCCCAGGTCACCAACTAGGTTCATTACAAAGATTGATACGTAAGCAACATATTCTTCTATAGAATCAACAAAATTCGTCCCACAGAAATCTAGATATCAGCTGTTCAAAAAACTAAAAGCCCTGTGGTACTCCATGCAAAAGGTATTTACTAAAAAGCCAGTCTGTCCCCAGGTCACCAACTAGGTCTTTTACAAAGATTGATACATAAACAACATTTTCTTCTATAGAATCAACAAAATTCGTCCCACAGAAATCTAGATATCAGCTGTTCTTAAAACTAAAAGCCCTGTGGTAATCCATGCAAAAGGTATTTACTAAAAAGCCAGTCTGTCCCCAGGTCACCAACTAGGTCTATTACAAAGATTGATACGTAAACAACATTTTCTTCTAAGGAATCAACAAAATTCGCCCCACAGAAATCTAGATATCAGCTTTTCAAAAAATAAAAGCCCTGTGGCACTCCAAGCAGTTATCTACTAAAAAGTCAGGCTGTCCCCAGGTCACCAACTAGGTTCATTAGAAAGATTGATACATAAGCAACATTTTTTTCTAAGGAATCAACAAAATTTGCCCCACAGAAATCTAGATATCAGCTGTTCAAAAAATAAAAGCCCTGTGGCACCTCTTAAGAGCCAGTTATTACAACTGGCTGTTAAGAAGTAGGGTACAATCTAGGCATGATACTATCCATGGATTGTGCTGGATGGTTAATGCTATACTGTATCGTGCACATGCGAAGAACCATACAATAGATATATAACATGAGCACAATATGTTCCCAACGTACGTCTGCCATTCTTCCAGGAGCAGTAATAATGACATATGGCTTCTAACCCAATATTGTCTGCATTGATGAGTATATATAATATATATATATATATATATATATATATATATATGCCTAGATAGGGCCCGCCTGTAATGGCGGTGATCGCCGGAGGGGGACTGGACGCAAAAGCTATGCCGCTTTCTCAGGCCCCCCAAGTAGGCGATGAAGGAGTGCCGCTGGGGACTTTTAGTGGGTACACTGGGCGGTTGCCTAACCCTCTGGGAGCCCCATGCGTAGGCATTTTACCCCAGCGAAACCAAAAACAAAAAAAACGGGTATGCCTAGATTGTACCCTACCTCTTAACAACCAGTTATTACCGTTAGAAAATGTTGCTTATGTATCAATCTTTGTAATGAACCTAGTTGGTGACCTGGGGACAGCCTGACTTTTTAGTAGATAACTGCTTGGAGTGCCACAGGGCTTTTATTTTTTGAAAAGCTGATATCTAGATTTCTGTGGGGCGAATTTTGTTGATTCCTTAGAAGAAAATGTTGTTTACGTATCAATCTTTGTAATAGACCTAGTTGGTGACCTGGGGACAGACTGGCTTTTTAGTAAATACCTTTTGCATGGAGTACCACAGGGCTTTTAGTTTTTTGAACATCTGATATCTAGATTTCTGTGGGACGAATTTTGTTGGTTCCATAGAAGAAAATGTTGTTAACGTATCAATCTTTGTAATAGACCTAGTTGGTGACCTGGGGACAGACTGGCTTTTTAGTAAATAACTTTTGCAAGAAGTACCACAGGGCTTTTAGATTTTGAACAGCTGGTATCTAGATTTCTGTGGGACGAATTTTGTTTATTCCATAGAAGAAAATGTTGCTTACGTATCAATCTTTGTAATGAACCTAGTTGGTGACCTGGGGACAGACTGGCTTTTTAGTTATAACTGCTTGGAGTGCCTCAGGGCTTTTTATTTTTTTAACAGCTGATATCTAGATTTCTGTGGGACGAATTTTGTTGGTTCCATAGAGGAAAATGTTGTTTACATATCAATCTTTGTAATGAACCTAGTTGGTGACCTGGGGACAGAATTTGACTTTTTAGCCCAAAAAAAACATTCACCTTTCGCTCAGCCATCACATTCATTTGATTATCATTTCGACAAAATAAAATCACTAAATCATTTCGACAAATTATTTCTTACCTTTATGAACTTTTGTATAAGATTCATTTATTTCACTATCACAGTCATCCATCTCCATTTTAATGCCCTAAAAGAGAAACAATCATTAATTATTATATTTTACCCTCTCTACTTAAATGATATGAATGAAGAGGTCTCCAAATATTGTATGAGTCATTGATTTTATAAATAATTAGTAAAGCAGTGTATAATGTAACTTTTATGTTAAGATTGGGGAGGAAAGAAGGGTTATTATTAGGGATTTTTGCATGGATATGTGTTTTAGTCAGATCAAAGGACAGAGCCACATAGTGTTTGAACAACATTGTCTATAGGGCTAATAAAAAAATTATACATTCTTCAAAATAAGAACATATATTTTAGAAAATAATGAAATAAAATTATAATATTACTTACTAGGAACCAAAGATGTCATTATGATTGATAGCTATAGTTAGAAGCCAATTAGATTCATTAAATTTACCTTAATAATACCATTCTCAATAGCCATAACAGGTCCATTTCTTTCAGGAGATAGTTCTTTTGTGTATGCATTAGATTTGATTTCATTTGGTAAAGATGACTTCACAGGATCAGGTGCTATACAAACATTTATATCTTTAAATTCTGAATTATGATGTCAATAAACAGTTTTATTGTATTTATATGGTTCAAGGTATTGAATTCCATCGTAATTCAAGCATTACAGTTAGTGCTGAGTTATGACAAAATACAATATTATAACATCTGAGTTTTCAGAAAACATTTTATAGTGATAATTTCAATGAGTACCTATATATATTTACTTACCATTTTTTTGCAAGAAAAGCTCTATATCTGCAAGGTTCAAGTTACTTGCAGGCTCTTCAATAAAGTTTGTTGTCCAGTCAATTGGTGATAGTGAAGATTGTCTTGCAGAAGCGCTGCTAGAACTGCTATAATAACGATTAAAACTGCTATTATTTTGTGTTTTATACAAAGCCTTAGTTTATTTGTTTTTGTAAAAAAATTGCTTAAATTATAGTTTTTATCAGTTGACGTCTTCTATAAAGAGAAAGTATACATATTTGGTCTGCTTTTGTAGCGTAAAATAGTGCATGAGCTCTCCAGCTGCCCCCGTTAGTTAAAAGGGCGCATCTAACACTTTTTCCATATTTGAGTTATATACATTGCCGGAATCAGGAAAAAAAGGCGCACCTGCCTCTATTTTTTATATTTTGCTAACGCCTTCCAGTTCGGTGTTAGCATAACAAAATAGGGCGCTTCTGCACATCGTTTTACACCCAATTGAAGATGAAAGGGCGAATTTATCTAAAACTTAATTGAAAAGTCGCATTTACGTAGATAATGATCTTATACGTTGTGATTTTTTCTATAGTTCAGTAGTGTAAAAGACGCATCTTCGTAACAGGAAGCTATTAAGACGCAAATAAGCATTCACGTCTAACTCGTTCTTAATAAATACATTCACTTTAAGAAGAAAGGTCGCTTCTACCACCTTACGCCCTATCTACTTCGTAAAATAGTTTTAGGATTGGCGCATTTGCCATAAGCGTCTTAAGATTTAGTATGATATGAAATAAAAAAGGCGCATCTGTGTAGAAACGCCCTTTTTCCTAGTATTGTGAACCAAGCGGAGATTGGGGCTGGGATCGGGCGGGGTATGTTTAGTACGGTGACTGGGTAGTTGCGCCCGAGTGGCTGTCGGAGTTGAGCTGAGTTTGAGATACCGTCCTCTCCTGGGGCTTTCCTAGGGTTGGTACTGAGCATGGCCTTTTGGACTTGCAGGGGGCTGTAGAGCTGGATGTTGTTCTGCTTGTCCTGGTGCTCTTCAAGGTATTTCTTCAGCCTTTCCTCTATATCCCTGTTGTGGGCCTGGTCTTCGATAGAAAAAGGGGTGAATTGCTTTTCCAGGCTGTCTGCTAGGAGGTCTGCGCGGTCTTGGGCTTTGTAGTGGGGGTGGCCGTTTGTGTCCAGAAGTGGGTGTATGGGTGTGGGCTCTAGTCTAACCGCCCTACAGAGGCGAGACAGTGACGGAAGATCTTCTTCAGCGTCGATCAGTCTATTTTCCCATTTGTCGCCTCTGTGTACCCAGAGGGCCTCCTGGACCCGGGCTGTCAGGGTGTTGTAGACTGTCTTGTCTACCGGGTGTCTGGTGATTGTCCACTTCTTTTTACCGGTCTTTTTCTCCCGTAACAGCCTATGCAGGTGGGTGGGGAGGGGCTCTCTTCGCTCCGACGGTGCGTGACGAGGCCTCCAGGGCGTCTTTTATGGCCGTTGTTAGGCTGTTGGCGGCGTGGTCGACCTCCTCCGGTGTTCTAACCAACTGGGGGCGACTGTAGGTGGACATCAAAGAGTAGAACCTGTCCCAGTTGGTTATATTCCTGGGTTTAGGTGGGGCAGTGACGGCCGCCTGGTTTTTAAGTCGATGATCGGCCGGAGGTCGGACAAGGCTTCCTGCGTTGGCGGCATGTCCAGACCAGGATGTCCAGTACGTTGTCTCCTCTCTGGCTGTGCAGGTCTATTCTTGTAGGCTCCCGCGGCCCGAAGACTTCGTAGTGTTTGTGAGGGCATCCTGGTACAGCTTCTTGCCGGCGGTGTCGCTGGCAGCGCAGTGTCAGGTTTGGTGTTTCGCGTTCAGATTGCCTGCGATTAGCGTGCGTGGGGCTGATTGGAGGAGTTTGCGAATTTTCCCCTCGTCGAAGCGTAGCTTTGAGGGGCGGTAAGTCGCGAAAATACGCGTCTCGTGTAACTGACGCCCAAAGCATAAATGGTGTCCAGCAGGAAGTGGTCCACGAGTTGGTGGACTATGCCTCTCCGCACAAGCGAGCCCACGGAAGGCGCCTCCTGTCGGCGAGACTTCGTCTATCTTCATTGTCTGTAGACAATGTAGCCTGGGATGGTGAGTGGCTTGTTGGGGTTGGGGTGCGTCTCGCTGATCAGCATCGCGTCGACCCGCTGCTCCTTGACGAAGGTGCGAAGCAACTAGATTTTGCCGTTGAGAGTTTGGGCATTCCAGTGGACCACTCTTAGGAGGGGCGAGCTATCCGTTGGTGATCAGTTTGTTAAGCATTCATTGCGTATCTATCGCGCACTCTCTCTCCTTTGGGTGAACAGGGTAAGGAGCTTTGCGAGCTGCTCCCTTTCATGCTCTGCTGGGGTGCTGGCCGTCAGGGTTGCGTGCTCGTTTGCTTTGGTAGTGGATGCGGTGGTTCTTGGCTGTGGTGTTGGGGCTGGGACCTGCTTTTTCATTACTGTACCATGAGGTAGCATTGTTTGTTATGTAAAAGTAGTAAAAGTCAAATAAAAGAATTTTAAATAAATACTTGACTATATGAATTGTGTTTTATTTACGAATAATATATTTGGCTATTGCTTATTATGATAACCACGAACTTATTGTACTATTTTTCTCAGATATACTTTAGATAAAAGGATAATTAAATAATTTTGGACCCTTTATCTTAGCCAAGGCTATTCTACATATTTTAAATACTTAAGAAAAAAAGGCGGATATAACCATATGCGCCCTTTTCTATTCAAATTTATACTATATAGATAAACTAAATACTTAGAGAAAAAGTACAGCCAAAAGCGTTTGAAATTGAAAGGGCGCATATAGCCATTTACGTCTTTTCTATTAAGGATTTTATTTGTTTCTTAATTTTTTGTACTAAGAAGAAAAGGTTTTTTTAGTAATTTTAATTAAATAGTTTATTAAGTTCACGTTATTATTAACTCAAGTTAAAGCCTCTAAAATCGCGCATTTTTTTCAATTTTTAGAATTTTAATACTATAATTTACTCGAAGACAGCAAAGAATTTCCCGTTTAATTCATTCAAACATTTATTTCTCCGTTTTTACTTTTTGTTAGATGCGTCTTTTTAACTAACGGGGGCACAGACGCAGAAATGAAGCTAAGAGTAAGCATAATATCACACAGGTGATATTTGAACTATCCCTTTTGACAAACATTGAGATAAAATGGACAAATTACATATTATAATCTGACCAGAATTTGTGTTTATTGGGATAATACATAATATGAATTCTCATAAGAATGCCTACACAAACACCAAAAATTAAACAGTGAGCAAGATTGTATTGTAAATCCTTTACATGATATAGCTATCAGATTACGGATGTGAAAATATTGAACTCATAAACACTACATATTGAACACTATAAAAAATAGATTGAATGCAAAAATTGAATATGGAAGCCTTAAAATTTATTTATTTATAAAGAAACAAGTTAATCTGACCCGTGCCGTGTTAATCTAGAATTAATGATTAAATAATAATATAAACAGTTTAGTAAAATATAGTAGATCTTACTTTTTAGAATCATCTTCACTACCAGAGTCAGAGTTACTACTGCTGGTCGATGACTTTATACTCAATATTGGTGATATAGGCGGTATTAAAGTGGGTGCTGCATCAGCTAGGATCTCGCTTGGTGACGCATCAGCCGCATCCAATAACGACGACCATTTGTAGTCTTTCAACAGTAACTGATCCAGGAAATCTTCTCCTAAACAATCCATAATAAAATCCGATGAGAAAACCATAGAAAACATTTACATACATACTACTTTTATTCAAACACTACAGTCCAATAAAAGTTGTAGAGATCGTAGCGTAGTATAACCTTTGTTGTAGGTACCTAAAATTAATCTTTTATTGTGTTCAAATATAAATAGAGAGTTGTTTGTTGAAGGACACTTGCCAGCACAAAATAGGTTTCAGGGGTCATTAACTTAATTACGAGAATAGTTAGAACAATATTATTGTTTTGATATTAGCCGGAGGCAGAATAAGTGGGAATAATAAAGTTTAAAATACCGTATAAACAATCCTTGGTCTCTATCAAAATATCTGTATCCATCAGAACAATTGTATAGCACTATATTATAGTAGAAAATACTATAATTTAATTTGCGTTATATTCGATCTCATACATGTCATCACAACACAATAAACACAGCAACGCAATGAAGCATGGCTGATAGACACAATGACAAGACAAACTAAATCAACGAAATGTCATCGTCATCGAATCGAAAATTTTACTGGAAAGTGAGGAATAATTAAAGAAAGAAGAGGACTAGTCAAATGTGGAGCACGCATATAATGCACTTAAAATGGCGACGCACTTATTTGTATTTAATTAAATCAATATAAAAATAGTGTTCATATTTTAAGATAGACATAATGGCACATATTGTGACGCAGCAAAATCCTTGTATTTTTATGAGCTTTATTGCACCTGACTACTGATAATTAATGAATTCAAAACTTTATTTTTTTGTGTACCTACCATATTGATGCGCTGGGTTGTTCACTTAGTATGAGGTTACGAGTAAATTTGTTTTTAAGAGGATTTCAAATTACTTTTGATTTTAAAACGCGCCTACAACGCATGAAGGTGTATATACTGATTCCAAAATTTGTTTGAGGAGAAAGAGGTCCAGTATTATTGGCAGACTCTATGAAATGACTTTATGGCGCGACGGTAGGTATCCGGAAAGCGGCTGCAGTGCAAGAGGTCACAGAGGTCGCAGATTCGATTCCTACGCAGGACAAGTGTTTGTGTAATCCACAAACTATATTCCTGAGTATAGATGTTTTTTGTGTCCGTTAAATTGATGTTTGTAAAAGTCCCCAAGACAACGACACAGACATAGTGCGTAAGTTGTATCTTTAAATTTGAGATAGATGTAGGACTTTTAGCTGTTACTATGACAACTATCAGGATGAGAGATGTACACCTACACACAGCAAAATAATGTAGAAGTCGGTTAACACTTACTTCGTGCCATAGAACATTTTTTAGAATACAAACGTACCAGGATCATATTATAACAGCTTGATGTGTTGCTGTGTTTGTGTACTACACGGTCACATTATCTAGAGACCTCGCTGGAATGCGAATTTGCGTCCCATTCTCCTTTCAACCCTCGCACCCGCCACGGGCGCATCAGTGATTGGTCCGACGCCAGGTCTCGTGACAATGTGACCGGGTAGTACTTGAAACTTTAAGATAGGTAGGTATAAAGACCAGATATTTAAAAAAAAACATTGCAAATAATTGTTTTTATTATCAATAAGTTTTCCTTATAACTAATCTAATTTTTTTGTCAAATCTTCATTCCACAGAATTGGTCTGGTCAGTTCTTCTTCTCTTTGAGTAGTATTCTATGCGCTCCTCGAGGCTTGCTGTAAAGATTAATAAGTAATTATATTTGGGCCCTTAAAAGTAACCAAAAAAACTATTAAAATTAAATGTTAAAGATATTTGAATGTCTGAAAAGCGATACAGAGATCTAGACATAGGTACAACTCTGCAAGGTTCATCCAGCCATTTCCAGGCAACTATATCAGGTCGTCAGTTCATTTACGCGAAGTATTCCATATCAATAAGGCTCCAGAATATAATATGCAAATACTTACAACAGGTATTTCTTTCCATTAATGGTGTATAAATTTTAGGCTTTACTCCTTGCAATAGACACTCAGAGTATGCTGTAAGTTCATCTTTGCTGTTTGCATCTTGTTCAATTTCCTCCTTATTGTTTAATAAAGAATATTGTGCTGATAGCTCGGTAATAACTTCTTTTATCATGGTCGACCTAAAAGAAATTTATTCATAGTAAAATTTGAATGAATCTTAAATATATATACTTACTAGCTGATGCCCGCGGTATTAATTGTTTATTATTTTACAATTAATTAACTTAATTGTTATTTTACACCATAAACTACCTATATTCCAAATTTCATCAAAATCCATTTAGTAGTTTTTGCATGAAAGGGTAACAAACATCCATCCATCCTCACAAACTTGCATTTATAATATTAGTAGGATAGGATAAGCAAAGGTGTGTCACTTTAGTGCCTAACAAATAAGGTGAATATTATCTTCACTAAATAAAAAGAAGGAAAACTTGAAATTAAACCCTATACCAATCCGTCTGCAAGCGTGGTATTAGTAGGCCAAGTATCCCTCCGTCAAGGAAGGAGGCCCGTCCCTGTAGTGGGACAATACTCGGCTGTTATAATAAAATAAGTTGACAATTACGAATTTAAGCTCTCTAGATATATCAGACCCACAGCTAAAAAACCGGTCAAGTGCGAGTCTGACTCGCGATTTATTTTCCCGCCAAATTGTGATAACGTCAGGATTCAGCTGTTTAAATACTATTTTTCAAGCCAAAATTCAATGACGTCACGACTTAGCTGTCAAAATATATTTTCCTGCCAAAATTCTGTGACGTCACGACTCATCTGTCAAAAATTCTATGACGTCACGCCTATCTGTCAAAAGTGACAGAGGTACCAAATATTTTCCCGCCAAAATAATATGACGTCACAAATCATCTGTCAAAAATTCTGTGACGTCACGACTCATCTGTCAAAAAAATATTTTCCCCCCAAAATTCTGTGACGTCATGACTCATCTGTCAAAATTCTATGACGTCACGGGTCACGTGACCTATAACGTCACAGGTCACGTGACACAGCTTTCCCGCCAAAATTTTATGAAATCAAAACATAATATGATTGCTAATAAAAAGTAGCCTATGTTCTTTCTCAGGGTCTAAAGATTGTCTGTACCAAATTTCATCGAAATCCGTTCAGCCGTTTAGGCGTGAAAGAGTAACAGACAGACAGACAGAGTTACTTTCGCATTTATAATATTAGTATGGATTAAATTCTTAACTCAAACTAAGCTAAAGAAAACTAAATAACTATTTAATAATAACTCCATTGAATTTAATATTCCATGTCACCAAAAGTATAATAGGTGAAAATATGCATTTAATAATATGGGATTAAACAGGAGGACCACATCTGATCTAGTAAGTATGTAATATTATTTTGTGTTAGGCAATACAAAGGAGCTCAAACGCCTATGTGGTTCGTCAAAAACTATGTGCGACACGCTTATGAAATTAATAAACACTTGAAATCTTCACCAATTAATCACTTATAAATCATCATCAATATTAATCATACTCAAACTTAATTTCTTTCATATAAGGCGAAATAAATTGAAGTACGTACTTTATTTGCTGCTGCGTCCATTCACCTTGTAATAGAGATATAACTACTTGAATTTCTTCTTTATCATAAATCCATTCACCATCAACTGCATACGAACAGCGGAAAAGGTTTAGAGGTAGATCTAAAGCCATGTTGTACTGTGGTTTCCTTTTAAAAAAATAAGACCATCATAAAAATATAAAATATCATAAAATTAGGTACCAAACGTAAAGTAGAAAATGCCATTATTGTTCGCGGTACAGCTAAATGAGACTGTTCCATCTACGTACATTACAGGAATATAATTATTTGTCGATGATGATGTGTTATTAAAATATTTGAATTTGAAGTAAAAAATAACTTTGTTAAAAGTAGTATGTTTTTGTCACTTACTACTAAGTACCTATGATACAAATCAATAATACAATTAATTTACCTGGGATTCTTTTCAACATTCAGCAGCTGATCTATTATATCTGGTTTTTCTTTTCTCTTTCCTATTAGAAGTAATATTCCCATAATGCATCGTATTTGATGCCACAGGAATGCATTGCCTTCTATTAATAAGTAGTACATGGAAGTTGCTGCGAAACAATTTTTTTATGAATTATGAACTAGTTCCATAGTTGAAATTGGCAGTAGCATGTCTTATTACTTTGACGATTCTAAATGTATGTAGTTTTGTAGGAATCTAATTGAATTGAGGAATAAACAGAAGTAGTTAAGCATTGACTTAATTGGTACTATATTGTAAAGTGTAACTATAATCGATGATGGTTTATTAAAGTTTATAGAAATCAGAGCTCCCCGCCAGACAGAACTTTTCATTGACATAATTATTACAAGGTAATTCATGATGGTATTCAAGCCAATGTAAGACAAATAGTATTATTAAAAGGTTAAATAATACATACCCTCTTCCGTATCACTTTCTTCAACAGGTAAAATATCAGCATTTAATAAATGCCTTGTAAACTCTGTAACACCGTTGCCTACATCCATCTTGCATAAATTACGATAGTCATTGGATCCCTTAAGGCGACTACATGCATCTCTCATAGAAGTTATGTCTAGAGAGCATCGGGGAAAATAGTATTTGTATTGGCGTTTATAGCAGTCAAACCTGTTAAATGTTTGCAAAATATACTGATAATATATATTTTTTAAAGAGTTTATCTAATTTAATTAATAATGGGCACACATAACACGCCAAACCAAAATCAGATAGGGCAGAAAGCATTTAATATTTATCATCAATTGATATACCTGGCACTAAAATCTGGTTTATCTTGTGGCAGAGGTAGCCAAGCAATGGCTTTAATGTCCTTGGGCAGCAGCCTGTTTAATGTCTTACAATAAGGCAATTCATTCATTAAAGCTTCTGATGTGTTCTGCATCTCTAAAGGATATTTGCTTCTTATAGATATGGAAATCACCTGGAAAATGAGATACAAAGTCAGTAATAAATGGGCCCTACCATCTTGACGAGTCCACTCTTGTGGAACATAGGCTATGTGTACCACAGTAGTGGACTTAGAATAGAATCCTGTGGAACTCTCATGAATGTCTTGTGACATTTTCTCTACCAGACCATGTAGGAAATAACTGTCTTCTACATAAGCTAAAATCAATAATTCCCAAAATTATAAATGATAAATCATCTATTATGACAAATTTAACCTCCTCGGGCCCAGAACATTTTTTTTTAAATTATGAAATATATATTTTTTAAATTTATTATTTATTCAATAAAAATAAAAAAATAATTAAATTATGATTATTTAAATTACTAAACGTGAGTATTTAAATATTAAAAGTTTACACGTATTTCATTAAATGGCACTGTATTTTATATTTTCTGGTATGTATTATACATATATGACGCCAGGCCCCAGGAGGTTAAAAGAGAAACCCTTTTGCCAGTATTTATGCAAAAAAATTATTTCACTAGAAGTAGTTCTATATTTTCCATAACAGCATACAGAACAGAAATGATTTGTAATATTTTTTCACTTCAAATAAACAAAGCAGGAAATTTATATATGATGTACTAGACACAGATATATATAAAAGTTATATTTTTACAGAAATTATACATAAAGCGGAAAAAGTTTTTATACCTGTCCAAAAGCACTGACACCCTTATCGGTTCTACCAGAACGGTGGTAATTAGATGATTCCCTATTCTCTATTAAACATGATCTTGTTAAGGCAAGAAACAGATGGTTTTCTATTGTTTGATTAGAGTCTTCTTGAACAGCAAGGCCTTGGTAGTCCCAGCCGAAGTACATAACATGTAGTAAGATACGCCTGTAGTGGCATCTGGAATTAAAATATGATTTTACAGGTTATTAACATAGCTGTTTTCATTTTACCTAAAAAATCTTTGGAAGCATTTTAAAAATATTTTATGCACATGTAGAGTTAAAATCGTAATGTAAAATTAAGAACATTTAATGAAATAATAAACTAATAAGTAGGTATTTGTAATTTGAGATTTATTTCATTAGTAAAATATTAACTTACTTGCTGAAATCAAATGGTTTAGATAACTTTTTTATATGATTAGTTTTATCCTCAGTTGTGTTATGTTTACTTATTATATTCTTGAGCTGGGTATTATGAGCTTCTAGCTGAATGATTCTATCAATAAGTTCCTGAAATAATTAAAAATTAACATAACATGTAAAAAGCAAAGCAAAACAAAGTTAATGATTAGTCTAATCAAATTCTTATTAACATTTTTATTTAAGTTAGCTAACTCTTCTCTACAAAGTCGTCTCTTTCGCTTTTCTTTAGCTACATTAGTTTCCATAGTTTATAGTTTAAAATTCAATGTTTATTTTGAACACGGATAACCTTAAAAAAATACAATTTGTCAAGTGTCAAAAATAATAATTGTGATATGTGTGTGGTAAACTGATGGAGCCTAAAACTTATTTAACCCGTTCACTGTACACACGGGTTGCACAGGTGGTGGTGAGAAGAGATGGCCAAAAATTACAAAAGATAAAATAAAGTGAAATCATCGACAGTATTGCAAATTGTATATTTCATATTTCCTAGTAAAATGCTTGTCAAAAATAAGCAAACTACAGTTGACGACTAGATTGAGACTTGTTACTAAATGAATTTAAACTTGACAAAAATTAGCTTTTACTTGATAAATCATTATTCCTATAGCCTGCTCTTTGTACAGCGACAAAACTAAATAAGAGCTGGTGCTATGTGGATACCAAATAACGGATAAAAATAAATACTTTTTTGCAAATCTATAAATACATTTTACACAAAAAACCAACCGACTAATGCCAACGTTCACGCAAACAAAGATTTCCATTGAGCATACATACTAATGTACTCTGTGCATTGAGCTGAAAATCGAATCCAAAACCACTTCGTTGCAACTTGCGACTATGGGCTGATAATAACAACTTCACTAAATAAACAGAGATTGTCAATTCATTTTATGTAGTTTGTTTTGTTACATTTGTTTTTTAGAAATTTCTTCCTGTTTAACTGTATTTATTTTTACTTTTGTTGTTCTATTAAGGCCATAATACTTAGATATTTAATAAAATGTAGTCCCTGTGTACGCATGAACAAAGGCGAATGCACACAGCTGATGTGTGAGCTGTTCAGATCTAAACGGAACGTAATTATTTTGACAGCTACCAGCGACGGTATTTTGGCCGATTGATTTGTCGATTACTTAGCGGTGTACAAAATAATTATTTTTATATAAATCCAGAATGAAAATATCAAAATAATTAATTGAGATTGTTTAGTTTCAATGTGGTTATTTCGGTCATGTCTACGACAGATCGTTGAATGTATTCGAAGCACAAGTTGCTATAATGTCTGAATCGGCCCCTGATGATCAGGACGATTTCATATTTCGTCCCCAACAGCATTTGGATGCAAAATGGTTGAATCCTGATCTGCAGGAAGCTCTACATAATCCAGATGGCTTATGCACACTGTTCAATAGCCTTTTACAAGATAGAGAAATATATTTTGACGCCGGAAACGGACTCCTGAATAGTGCTGGAATAACAGCTAAACTTGGAGACAGTGGAAAATACTACTGTGGTCTAAGAGTAAGTAATTTTTCCACAGCCTAATGCTGAACTAGTCTAATAATTGATTTTATTAGTTTTTTTGTAAGAATAATATTAATAAAAACATTAAAAAATATATTTTATTCTCATATTTTCCTTAGATTTTAACATGTACTTGCTGCGATGGTCTTTGCGGGCCACATTCGGGGTGTGCTTGTCCTCCATGTGCTGCATTGTCTACAGAGGAGGAGCTTAGAATCTCTATTCAGTCTAAAGTGACAATTCCACTACCTTCTGTCCAAATAATTGATGATCTCAAATGGAAATTAGATCCAGGTAAATATTTAATCAATTAATACAATATTATGAATATAAAAGTGTATACTAATATTATTAAAAAAAATATCAAGAAAGACAATGTTTCTAATAGGGATTAAATTTTAACTAATTAGATAATTGAAATTCTTTTACATTTGATTGTCTTGGTTACATTACATTTCATTCTTATTACATTCTTATGTTGCTTTTTTTTAACTCCAGCTTCTTAATACATTTTTAAACAAAGGATTATAATAATCCTTTGTCTAAAAATGTATACAAACTGTAAAAAGTTGTAAGCAGTTAAGATTTTATTATTTCTATTTATTTATAAAGACAATAATTTATTAACTAATTATATAATTGTAGTTCAATAGAAGTTAAGGAATTATAAAACTAGATCTACATTAAAGTGGATTATACAAATAAAAGATTAACAGAATGCATAATTTTACATGTATATGTTTGCCACCAATTCAGGTCCAGAATGTCTTCAAAGTTTAATGGAGTCACTGTTATGGGAACAGCGCGTCCGAGCCATAACAACAGCAGTGACTTGTCCGTTTATATCTCAAATCCGCCGCTTAATTGTATTGTGCAATCGACACCTTGTAGCTGTTATTAGGTAATAATTTATTTTAATGATATTATATCAATTAATATTATATTAATTTAATTTATTTAGAATTAATTCGCTTTATTTTAAGTACACGTTTGTACCTGCGCGTACAATAAACTATTTTGTTTCACGGCGCATTGGCGCCTCGGCTCTGTCATGCCGTGAAATTTAATTTAAATAAATAAATCAATAATATATAATATGTTACATCAATCTGAGATGTTGTAATTGATATCTCCTTAGTAAAGAAAGTATTCAAATATGATATTAAATAAACTTCTTGATAATCAAATATCAAAATGAATCATATTGATATTTGATGATATTGACATTATACATCAATTTGTGTGTAATGCAAATGGTATTTTATAACTTTTGTTTTAAATATAAACAATAATAGTAACTATTCAGCATAAAATATTACTCTTATGAAATAATTGTTTTTTTAAATTAACAGGGATCAAAGTCAGAACAAGGAATCAAAAAAAGTGAGAGTAGATAAGAAACCTCCCCATGCAATTAGTAATAGAGCTTTGAGCAGTGTTGTGAACTCTTTGAACAAACCTGTTGAATTAACTACTGAATGTCAAGATGAACATGACGAACAAAATGAAGATTCAGAAAGGTATGAAATAATCAAATTTTTTATTGTTTTTTGTTAAACATTCAAGTTAATTTAGGTGTAGCGCAGACAGATTGACCCTGTGATGCCCTCTGTCGTTGCGCCTTGGTTGTCGCATATTACACTAACTCGAAGTCAATTCCACTACTTCGCGAGGTCCCGCGTTGTTCAGCTATTGACTGTCACCAACCCGTCGTAGCACCGTATAGCCGACGAGTCGTCAACGAGCTTTCAGCTAGTGGGCGACGCGTTGCCTGCTTATCGTCCGCTCTCTTTAATTCCGAGTACTGTTGCAAAACAGAGCGCACGCATTTTACAGGTTCTCACCTCATTGGTGACAAATTGTTTACTGGTGATCGACGTGTTGACCGACTATTTGACGACTCGTTGATACCGAATTGATAGTTCGAGTTGGAAGGGTGTTGGACTGGCGTCTGTCGGTGTAATGCGCAACGACCTTTAGTCTGCATAAATTAGATACGTTATTAGTTGTTACTTACAACATAGGGCTTCATCCAATAAAGTAGAATATTGGACGAGTTAATAGTTAAGTACGCAATAAATAAAAAATCTGCGAGAGGTGCAAACAACCACCTACAATAGATTGCAAAACTTACAAAATTGCATCTGTTATCAAGAAATGAATGTCAATGTGTGATTCGAAGCCGCAACCTTTCGCACGGAAACCGTATAAAGAAACGCTTTACTTCCAAGGCAGTATCATCATAATGTCACAATTGTTATGATAAAATACGATAGCTTATAAGTACCTAGCTGTTGAGTTTGCGTATAAAATATAAATTAATAAATATTCATATTATAAAATCATTACGATAATATTTCGTGGTAGCAAGACCGCTATTAAACGCTGCGTTGACCCGGTATAATTGCCATCTTCGCGTCCGTCTACACTTAAAGTAGTACATTGACGTATAAAGAGAACATTGTCGTAATAATGCTGCAAGTAAATTCAGATCTTATTAAAATTACTTAATTAATACCGTAATTTGATATTTTTTTAATGATTACGTCCCAATTCTAGTCCCAAATTAAACATAGGTTGGCAATTACGTTATTACAACAACCACGCCAGTAAAGTCGTAAGAATATAACATGAAGTAAATTGTTTTGTAATTTTTTAAAACATGAGTCTTATTGTTGTAAAGGATGTTTAATCATTCTGTGTTACTCAACTCAAACCTATGTTTCAATAGCCAGGATGTGTTGACATGAGAACAAGTGTGGTTGCTTTAATGTTTCAAAACAATGTACTGAATATATTACTTTTTGTAGGTCAGCAGTATTGTATAAGCAATATCTGTGTCGTAGCAGTTGCCGAACGCGGCTTTCATGCACGCGATGAAGGGTTCGAAACCTACGTGGCGCATAATTTTATAAGATATTCAAATTAAACTACCCAATAAATTTAAAATATCTTGCAATACATTACCTGTTATATTTCTATTGATTTGATTCCTTTTCCGTTCAAGCACATTGGGGTTAGAACGAGTAGGAGCCCGTGCAGCATTACGCCTTGCTCTCTCGCTTGTCCGCCGTGCATGGCGCTGTGGAGAAGACGCCGATGTTTGCTCCGCATTACTACGAGATGCGCTTGACGCTGTTCGCGCTTTACCTGATGCGGCGCTGTTCGCTGGGGGTGCGGCCCAAAACGCGCCCCGTTCTCAACGAATATGGGCTGAAGTTGTTGATAGTGCAGCGAAATTTCTACATCAGGTTGTGATTGGGTACGTATTTTAGGAGCTATATTGTTATCTAAAATTATTTTTTATGACGAACCATTAAGTTGTGCAACAATCTTCTAACATTCTTCTGAGGTCCTTTAAAAGTGTGAAGAAGCATATTCTACACCCTAAACTACCTTTATTCCAAATTTCATCAAAATCCATTCAGTAGTTTTTGCGTGAAAGAGTAACAAACATCCATACATTCATCCTCACAAACTTTCGCATTTATAATATTAGTAGGATAGGAAGTAGGATTCGTCTAAGAAGACGAATCCTACTTCCTACTTCCGTCGTTTATTTAAAATTAGTTATGTAAAATAATTAAGACTATTTTTACAGCGAAGTCGGCTGCAATGTACCACTTGGTGACTGGCGTACATCGCTATGTGTTTGGGTCGAGTCTTGCGCGAGAAGGGCAGAGTTACCCGCATTATTAAAAGCAGCTGACGTTCTAGTCACATTGCCCCCTAAACAAAAACGTCAGCCGGACAATAGGTAAGCTTTTTTCTCCATAAGTATTAATAGTGTCTTATACTAGATTTGCTCTAAGAGTGAAGACGAAATAGGGATTCGCTCACTGTTCTGCAGTCCGGTACTAAAGGCTTAAATTAGGATGAAATTGACTGATGCTATCCAATATGATGGGTGATGTATAATATACGTACCACCTACGATGCCGATCCCAAATAATGGCTGCTTCGCACAAGCTTCAAAATTTATTAATGTTTATTTGTTTGAAATTGTAAACCTGTTATTGTTTATTTGTTACAGCCTCTTTGAAGCAAATATATCTACATTTATTTATGTTTTTTATTCAATAGATTTACGAACTTTATGTTATATTTTTTTAGAATAACATTAGAGGAATGCACGGCACCTTTGGGGCCTTTTCTACGTCGTATGGCTAAAGTTGCTGCGCCTAATCCTATAGTCAACAGCGAACCAGCAAACGAACCTAATCCTAGTGAAACTTTCCTTAAGTAAGTAATTTTCTTTTGAAAATATATGAAAATATACTGGAAAGTAATTTTCGAATATTGATTTGATGAATTTTAAAGAAGGATCTTGAATTATTTTGATGGACGATGAAATCTTTAGCGTCTCTTTCACGCCTATAAATAGACTTTGAAATAATTGGATAACTATTATTATTTATCACAAGGGAAATAAAAATTGAAATAAAAATTAACGGTCCTGATATTATTTTGTAACATAGTCCTATTATTATTGTTTCCACAGAGATCTGAATATTCCGAGTGGCGATGGACTAATGAGTGTAAGGAAGGCCGGTATTGCCTTACTATGTCATTTGGACAGACTCGGGGCACCGTTATTACCACCTATGAAAGGATTTGTTACTGTAAGTAAAATAACTATGTTAATTTTATTCTATTTTAATTGTGACTTAAGGAAGAGACCACTCAGCACTATACTACGATGTTTACAAACCAACATGTCAATTATCGTACTTTAAAATCGTTAAAAATTCGGTTAAGTTGACTTTAGTTGTCAAATTGTCATACAATAGGTAAGACAATTGGACAGCTAAAGTTACTTACTTACTCCGCTGGCTCAACGACCCAAAATGTGTCTTGGCCTCCGACACGAGAGAACGCCACTCTGCTCGATCCTTGGTCACCTCTTGCCAGTTGCTGACTTGAAGTTCCCTCAGATCGTTCTTAACAACAAACAAGATAACAACTAAGGTTAACTTAACCGAATTTTTAACGATTTTAAGGAACGAAAATTGACATGCTTGTTGAAAACAAGAATGCAAACAGATTAATATCCCTGTTTTATATCCTTGTTTGTTCAAGTTTCGCGTTTTATTTCATCAAACCTGGTAAGCTCAGTAGTCTCTGCCTATCCCCATGGGAATATGGCGTGAGTTTTTGTAATTTAATCGAGGATAAATCTTTTTCTTAACAATTTTTTTGTTATTTCTAGTGTATGGAATCAGCACAAGAGGTGGTTTCAGTCGGAGTGGGTCCACTACATTTAGGTATGCTGAGAATACAACAAATAGCTTGCGCTGAGAAACTAGCACTTCTTTTGACTCATGATGGTGTTGTTTACTCCTTGCCGTATGATACTATGACACCGCAGCTTGTTCCCGGTAAGTACCAATTTTTTTTTTTTTTTTTTTATTTATTTACACACACATCATCACTATCATTACAGGTAATGTAACCTAATGCAATAGTGTGGCACAATTAAAATCTATTAAACATCTGACTTATTTCTAACACATACTACTTAAACTATCATTCAAAATTATAAATTAATAAACACATTAACATACACATAGAAATCATCATAAACCCGGTTAACATAAATTAATCAAATAAAATTCCTATTAAATATTATAAATAACACAAAAAATTTCCGACATATTAACGACAACCTACGCCTTACTTAATACATAATAACTAACCTGTGTGAATTCGTTCAGAGAGCAGTGAAATATATCATATGATAAGCTAGGGCATTGAGCGCGCGCAGCGCTCGCGTTAGTGGCGCTTCGTGCAGTAAGTTAGTGCGCGCGCCTGGCACCAACAGCAGCGCCGGCCGCCGCCGCCGCCACACATACTCGTCAGGCACACATAACTTAACCTCCTGCAAAATGGCATGGTTGTGCACTATTCCCCGAATTACTTTCCACACGTATGTTACCATTGCTACATCCCTTCTAACTTCTAATTTAAAATATCCCACCGTTCCCAAAACAAATAGAGTAGGATATAATAAAGGAAACCCTGGATAGACTCTGTACTGTTTAAGGTACAAAAATCTAGCAAATTTATTTTGGATACGTTCAATCATTAATTTATATTTAACTTCGTGCGGAGACCATATCATCGAATTCCACTCTAGCTTACTTTTGACTAGAGCTTCGTAAAGTGCCTTTATTGCCGCAATATTTGTGAAATGGCTAGCCTGCCTTAATACAAAGCCCAGGTTTCTGTAAACCCCCTTACAGACATCCATTATGTGGCCACGGAAGTGCAAACTGGCCACAAACCGGATACCCAAATCCCTCACATCAGCGACACGATGCAGCGGGACATCCATCACGTGGTACTGGTGCAGAGCTGGAGATCGAGCGCGAGTTAAAGATAGTATGCCACATTTATCCAAGTTAAAATATAACTTATTTTGTAAGCTCCAATTAATAATACTATCCATGTCCCGCTGCAACGCGTAGTGATCTTCCGGTCTCTCTATTTCGCGGATTATTTTCAAGTCATCCGCAAACAACAACGAAGTGGATACCTCGACTACTTCAGGTAGATCGTTTATCATTATGATAAACAGTAGCGGGCCAAGGTTACTACCTTGACTGACCCCAGATCTAGTAAAATAGTGTTCAGAAACGCGTCCACCACAGTCTACGTACTGACATCTGTCCCTCAGGTAGCTAGCGAAGAACGCCAGCGTGTGTGGCGTGCAACCCACGCCCGCCAACTTGCATAACAGCACATCATTATCCACTGTGTCGAAAGCCTTCCTGAAATCGAAGTAAGCTACGTCTACCTGAATACCAGCGTCAACCGCCGGCACTAAATGTGTCATCAGATGTAATAAATTCCCCGTTGTTCCCCGTCCCGGTCGGAACCCATGTTGTGCGTCGGACAGTTGGCTGTTTATCTGTGTATAGATACTATTGTGGATCGCCGCCTCGAACACCTTTGCCGGGGTACATAGCACAGCTACTGGTCTATAGTCGCTCGGATCAGAACCACCCGATTTTTTGGGTACAGGCACTACTCTGGTAAGCTTCCAGGCCTCAGGAAACATAGCCGCCCCAATGTAAACATTAAATATATGTAACAAAGGTTCAATTAACACCTCCCCACAATCTCTAAAAACATACGCCGGGATGCCATCAGGTCCGGCGGAGCGCTTAGGCGGCAGGCGGGCTAGCGCCCGGCGCACGTCCGCACGGCGCAGCGGCGCGAGGTGAGCGCGCGCGCCCGGCGCCGGCGCCACCGCCGCACTCGCCATTCCCACATTAAGCTCGGGCTGCTTCTCATTGTATACGGAACGGAAGAAACTAGCAAACTCACCTGCACTCTCGAGCTCCGATAAGACACGTCCGTCTTTTATTAACCTACGGTCACCCGAGTCACCCTTTCGAGACCTGACGTACTCCCAAAATGCTCGAGGCTCCGTCGCCAGGTGACTCTGCACTCGTTCGCAGTATCGGTCATGCGCTCGCTTAATCTCAGCTTTCACCCTCGCTCTGCAACGGTTCTTCACAATCTCATGTTTTAGTTTTATATCCTTTATAATGTCCGTCGTGTACCAAACCGGATACCTAAACCTTTGTTTAGCCAACCCTACTCGCTTACGAGGCACACACGCATCAAAAGTCTCGTATATTTTATCATAGAATAGTTGCAATATAACTGAAGGATTGATTGAATTACATAAATCACTCCAGTCAATTACAGATAACAGGTAGTACAAATGATGAAAATTAGCTTTGTTAAAATTCCATTGATTACCTATAAATGGGTTAGAGGTATGTTGAGTGCGCTGAAACTCTAACGCCTCGGAGGTAGACGGTGCGAGGGGAGCGGGGGGCGAGGGCGCGGGCGGCGGCGACGCGACGGCGCGCGGCACGCTCACTGCGAGCGGCGGGTGTTGCGCGTCCACGGGCTGGAGGCCCTCATCCGCCGCGCCCACGGACACGCCACCGCGAGCGCTCAACACCAGATCTAAGTATCTATCTCTACAATTTGATACCGTATTATACTGAACGAATTCACAAAAGGCCATAAAGTATTCAAAATAATTACAAACATTTTCATTGCACGAATATAAATTAAAATCCCCTAAAATAACTAAATTATGCTTATACCTAATACATAAATTCTCTAATAAATTAAACATAATCATGTATTCACTCTCGTCAGTTCCCGGTGGGATATAAACAACGCAACATGTTATTATAAACCTATTTTGACAAAACACTGTAGCACAAATAATTTCAAATTTATGATTGTTTATATTAATGTCACCTGGTATCTTTACTTGTCGCAGCTCGAAGCGTGGTGTAGCCACTAACAGTACTCCTCCTAGTTTGCGCCCATCCGCTCGGTCACATCTCAGTACCTGGTATCCGGGAGGCACGAACTCTGCATTATGGATTGCTTCATGTAACCCGCTCTCAGTGAAT
The DNA here is from genome assembly GCA_905475405.1 of Schrankia costaestrigalis. Classification (NCBI taxonomy): domain Eukaryota; kingdom Metazoa; phylum Arthropoda; class Insecta; order Lepidoptera; family Erebidae; genus Schrankia; species Schrankia costaestrigalis. The sequence goes on from FR997826.1 coordinate 17,912,579, forward strand.
GCAAATAAATCCAAACACGACGATTCAACTAAACATGAAAGCTTCAGCGTTTTGGTTCGAAGTCCTCTCACATTCTGGTACAAGATATCAATACTTCTATTGGTTTTGTGGTTGTAATGTAGCGGCCGGTGCGGGTGAGCGACGAAACCAAATCCATTCACTGTATTCTACATCTATTGGCCATACTTCAGGATCAAACAGTTTCTCGAAGTTTCGTTCCGTAACCCCAATTCTGAACGAGGCATAGTTTCGTTCAGTTTTGTGTTTCAATTTTTCTACTACGAATTCAGCGTCGTTTCCTAATACATTTCTGATAAACTCCTGTAAGCTGTCCTCCGTCGTATCCTTATTCAGTCTCCACACATGTAAGAATTTCTTTCGCTCCACAGCTTTCAAACACACCGTAGACGTGTTGCCTCCTCTTTTTATGGGATTTTTACGTTTACTACGTCCAATTTCGGTCCAGTTGTCATTACAATTCTCAGTTACATTAGTAGGAGTGGAACTCACTGGTTTCCTAGCCACCGTTGCATAGCTTGTACTCGAGCTCGGCACCGCAGGCATAGTAGGCGCGGGGGACGCCCTGGGACGCGGGCCGTTGCCGCTGCCGTCGCCGCCTCCGCCGCCGCCGCTATGCTCACTGTCCAGACAGCTAACTAACGCGGATTTATTATTAGTTTGCAATGAAACTGGGCGGTCACTGGGACTCGCTTGTTGCTGCCCCGCCTTTCTCATATCCGATTTTAAGGAAGATATTTCTCCTTCCAACGAATTGCATTTTTCGTTGGATTCTTTCAAATCCTGCCGTAATTTTCCATTTTCTATCGCTAAAATAGTTACATTCGCTTTGATCTCCTCAATAATTTTACTTTCCATGTCACTCAATTTAACCATAATGATGTTATTCACTTTATCCATAAAACTCGACATAATATCTTTTTCTTCGCCCGTCATCGACCCAGAATTCACATTGGAAAGACCAACCTCAAACGACTGATTCGAGGTATCCTCCATCAAGCCAGGTCGCGCACCACGTACGGGAGTTTCGTCGGATACTCGTACCCGTTGCGTAATATTCAAGCAGGCGTCGCATTTGAATGAACGCTTTATTTCAGCTTGTTCTTCCTTAAACGCCGTCAAAGTAATATTTGCGCATCTATAATGGAATCCAACTTTGCATCCATTGCATTTCACCAGCCCTCCAGCATCAATTCTTTTCAAGCACGCAAAACAGTTCATTTTGAAAATACTAAGCAAGTCTCAAAAGCCTGTGTTCCAGTTTGGCTGTTTCGGTAAATATTGCCTGAGCCTACACTGCTTCTTGCTAGTCACCTGTGGTGGAGTGTTATCTGTACAGATTGTGTGGTTCTGTGGTCTGTATCGTTGACAATTTGACATTAGTTAGTAAACAAAAATATTTTCGGCCAATGAGTTATTGTTTCCGCTAAGAAAGTTTATAAAATCACCCTTTCTATAATTATTAAAAACTAATTTCAAATTGTAACTGCCATAATATATAGTAATAACCCTTTCCACGCCACGCACTTAAATCAAAAACGCTCGCCACACGCCACGGCCCAAAATTTGTTAAATGACCTAGTGTTGGGAATGCTTGATATCGATAAATTTAGTAGCCTAGATTAATTTAATAAATACAAACTTGTTTGTCGTTTCATTGTGTATTATTATTTATTTCTTACACTGTTTAAACATATTTCAATGTCTCTTATTAGTTTGGAACAAAAAATAAAACAATAAAAATTCTCACAGAGAATGCACTGCACAGCACTTAGCGGTCTGATAAATGCGACTTTGGCTTATGCGTACATATTGTTTCTCGAGTTTTATAGGGAGGTGACTGCTTCCGGTTATAAATATTGATAAATTTGTATGTTTGAAATTAGAAAAATCTATTATAATTCCAGCATTAAAAGTAATAATGAATCAAATTATATTATGATACATTTATAAGGTACTGGGACTTACGATTTTTTTGGGTAAGTAGTAATTACATATTATGAAGACATAAAAAGGTACTATAAATTAGTAAACTAGGTATATTAAGTACTAATGAAAATTACCCTCTCTTACGTCCTATTTACACACAAAACAGAACAACACACAACAACATACAAAATTAGAAATTTTGTTACGAGGTCTCCGTAGTTTACATTTTACTGATTGATCGTCGTTTTACAAGAATGGCCTCTTCTACGGACGACATTTTTAATTAATTCTTCTACGGAAGACATTTTTAAGTTAATTTCAACTCACGATAAGACACTGACAATATGGCGATTACAACGAATATCATATTATTATTGAGGGTAGAGTATAAAAAATGTCGATATTTTTTTCAAATACCTACCCACATTTCACATCACTAAATAAATTGTTCTGGAACCATGCATCGCCTATGACGTCATTTCCTGACTTATATATCAGACATTGGCGTAGGAAACTGTTGCACGATTATGCAAGATAGTGTTGGGAACCAACGGCAATCAATATGCATTTTGTTTTTTTTTTATTGCAATATTCAATTATATCACATACATTTTAAGGACAAAAATAAAGTCTGTACTTTGTTTTAACTGTTTTACACCTTTTGTAAATAAATAAGATACACTGTATTTCACAAAAATTGCAATTTTAAAAATTAAGTTCCTGTATTGGTGACATCACTATTCTACTTCACTAGTCTTATATATCAGACTTTGGCGTATAGCACTCAAGTAAAAAAAAACTACGTTTTTGGCATAAAAATGGTTTTGTTTTTACATAAATAAACATAAAACAAGATGAGAAAAAGCTGCAACTTTTCATCTTTTTTAATTTTAAGATAGTAATTGCCCAGAATAACCTATAATGCATACTAAAAAGTTCGTAAGTGCTAGTAAAAATCAAAGATAAAAGTACACATTTTTTTGTCTTATAAATCAGACGTTGGCGTCGTGGCCACGAAAATGAGTTGTCTCATATATCCGACTTTGGCGTGGAAAGGGTTAATAGAGATCTTCAGATGTTATAATCACTGTGAACTAGTAATAATATAGTGACTTGCCGAATTGAGGTTATCCGGTTGATAGTCAATCTTCAAAGACCAGTTCCAGCACTTAAACTATGAAAAAACTTTTAATTTGGAGCTAGCAAAAAACGTACGTACACTTTGTTTAGTATTTACACCGGAAATACTAAACAATTTATTGTATGATATTCACCATTGAACCTTGTCATTTGTTAAATAGAAGTATAGTTTCACAAAGAGTACTAGCTTTTTCTTTTTCTCTCTGAAGTCGGTCCCTCAAGTCGCAGGATCGTCGAGTATCTGAGTTACATCTGGCGCAGATAAACTGTCTCCACTGTTTCTGTTTTGCCTAGTGCCTCTTTTACGAATATTTAAAATTTGGATAGGAAAGACGAGTTTTTAACTTGGTTAATCGATTTAACTGATGATCGACAGCTATCTTTTAAATAGGTTGCTGTAAGTTTAAAAACAAACCATAGGCGAACAAAAACAACCGCTGAGTAGTTTCTAAGAAGAGCGCGTCAAACCAAACTAACTAGGTAATAAGTATCTAATTTTTCTCCAGGATTAGAAAATCAAACAATAAGTCAAGTGTCTTGCCACCCGGCGGGTAGACACTACCTGTGTTGTTCGTCGTGCGGCGGCGCGTGGTCGTGGGGCGCGGGGGAGGACGGTCGCCTCGGACACGGAGACACCGCGCCGAGAGACGCGCCCGCACATCTGCACCATCTGGCGCATCATGAAGTAGTGAGAGTAGCGGCCGGGGCTGCCTGCAGGTTAGTGTCAAGTGTCATGTCCCCCGGCGGGTAGACACTAGGCGTTAGACCACACATTAGTATGCTTATAATAAGTCAAGTGTCTTGCCACCATGCAGGTAGACACTACCTGTGCTCACACGTCGTGCGACGGCGCTTAGAGCTAAAATAGGTTTTTACATCAGGTTTTCCTATAGACATTATTTTTGATAATTATTTACTGTATATTTTTCATGTTGATTTCATATTTTTTCAGTGCTGTAATCACCTCCCGAGGAGCTTTATACACATGGGGCAGGGGTGCCCAAGGTCGACTAGGGCACGGTACCATAGAGAACTGCCTTACACCCCAACCTGTTTCTTTCAATGCACATAATATTGAGCGAGTCATCGATGTTGCTTTAGGTACGTATTTGTTCTATAATATAAAAAAATATATATGAAAATGCTCAATGTATTGTATTTAAAGAAAAATCTTGCCAGTTTTGTCATTATATAATAAAAATATAATATAACAACCAAAAGCACAAATAGGAGTCGTTGGAAGTCACAAATCTCTGCTAAAGACACCCGAAGATGATGGTAACCAGTTGTAGTCTGTAACCTTAGTCGTCATCAAAAGTATAGAATAAATACAATTACAAGGGGAAATTATATTTCTTTCGAACCTTGCGAGAACAAAGCCTGGATTGGAGCTTCTCGAATATTTTTGTTTACTTTCCAAGATTCCTGTCATTTTCAACAATTTCCTAGGTTGGGGCGAAGCTCAAACGCTATGTTGTACTTGGGAAGGTGCGGTGCAAGTATTCGGTGACACTGAGGGTGGTGTACCGAGAACTCTGACGTCATTATCTGTGTTGAGGATAACCAGGGTCTATACTGGAGAACATTGGCATGCTGTGTTGACTGATACGTAAGCGATTTTTTATGTAACGTTTACCTCTAGTAGTAGTATAAGATTGTGTATAATTTTAGAGTTAATTAGGACAGCGATGAGTTATATTTTTGGTTCATGGTTTTTATTAGTTATTTCGAATAAACGAATCTAAAGCTAGATGAACGCAAACTAATCACACAGGGATGTCATATCTTTACTGGTTCAAAAGGTTGCTTGTGTTTATTTGTACTAAAAGAAACCTTATTTATTTTTCTAAATTTGTTCAGCTGTTCACAATCTTTTGCTTTTAAAGTATTAGAAAGATATAAGGCTTCACAATAAATTATATTTTATTCTGATAATTTATTTATCTCATTTTCCAGCGGTCAAGTATATACATGGGGTAAAGGTGACGGTTATCGATTGGGTCATGGAAACTTAGAAAATCAGAAAATACCAAAACTAGTGGACGCGTTTCAAGGTAAAGTATTATTTTACTTATTTTTTTTATTTGTCAAGTCAAAGTATTTGTTTGTCTTAATTGCGTGGTCTTTAGGGATGTTAGTTTCCCATGGTACCGTGAGCTCAATAAGTACTACACGCTTTTTCAGTTTTGAGTAGAGGAATATGTCTGGTCTCAACGGCGACACGCAGATATCCTCCGGGATTTTGTAGTGTGTTTCATACCTGTCAACCAGTAGAGGCCAATCGTCTGCCGGACTCAGGACTGAAAAAGGCTTGTAGTAGTGCCTTCCTTAACAAATTGGATGTTTTGTCTTTCATTCGTAGAGGAATGCTAAGATTAGGTCTTATCGATTTTTATTGAACGATCAATGGATCGTTGACATCAACCGACGATCGATGGTAGCGTAAAGTTGAAATAAAATGTGTATTGTGTTGTCAGGCATGCGCGTGTCAGAGCTAGCGCTGGGCGCGACGCACGGCGTGGCGCTGACGCAGGAGGGCGCGCTGTACGCGTGGGGCACGCACGAGCGCGCGCAGCTCACTAGACCTGTGCCGCAGCTGCTACACGTACTCAATCATAACTTTAAGGCTAATGGTAAGTGTAGTAATCGTGTATGATATGAGGGCCCTTTTATTCCACACGTGTTTCCGCACGGTTACGGGCGAGGCCCGCATAGCAATACGCATCTGCGCACATAGATCTACATCGTCTCGTCCGCGTTCCGCGCGCATGATATTACAACATGGAAACAAAGGGCCCTTAATGTCTGTCTGTGTATTCAGGTGTTTTTAGTTAATTAAACAGTTTTTTTTGTATCTTTTGTACAGGCGTGGCAAATGGACCATCTCAAATATTCGTGTGGAGTGAAGAAACACCTAGAGATCTTCCCTCTTCTATGCCATTTGTTATTGATTTATCTGAAAGCACTTTCAAGTAAGTATAAAACATTTTACTTTATTTACTGTGATCTAAATATATGTTAAAATAATTAACATAATTTGTGTTGTATTTCCAGGCTTCTAGAGCGTCTGCTGAGATTAGTTGTCGAGCAAAGTAGTACTGGAACAATAAAGGAAGTGGAATGTATGGCTGTAGCCTGTTTGAATTTATTAAGGCTTCAAGTAAGTAATTGTCGTAATAATACTAATACTATTCTCACAACGCCATCTATTCCTAAACTAAGCAGAGCTTACATATTGATATCGAACTGTTTGACTGGTTGAGCACTACACGCCACCGCGTCTCGCGGATCATGGGGAGGGTCAGCTTTGAAGCGGTCAAGCTATAAAAAGTTTATATAAATTTGGAATATAGCTAGATTTCTACAGAAGATTCTTTATTTTAACTTGTTAGTAAGTAGATAATAAACCTCAAATATTATTTTTCCAGGTGCAGGCATGGCAATGTACCCGCGGCGTGACGTCACAAGAAGACGATGGTTCGTGTAGGGCGTGGTGTAACGGAGTACACACGGCGCTAGTGTCGCTAGTAGAAGGACGCGCGGGCCCTTCTGCCGCGGCAGCCGCTAGACGAGCTCTGTCCGCCGCGTGGCCGCTACTGCTGCCCACGCCGCATGTCAGGGCACATCATCTCATCACTTTGTTGCCTCAAGGTATGACGTCACAAGACGATGGTTCGTGTAGGTCGTGGTGTAACGGAGTGCACACGGCGCTAGTGTCGCTAGTAGAAGGACGTGCGGGTCCGTCTGCCGCGGCAGCCGCTAGACGCGCTCTGTCCGCCGCGTGGCCGCTACTGCTGCCCACGCCACATGTCAGGGCACATCATCTGATCACGCTGTTGCCGCAAGGTATGACGTCACAAGACGATGATTCGTGTAGGTCCTGGTGTAGCGTGCACATGGCGCTGTCGCGTGTCGCTAGTAGATGGGCGAGCGGGTAGCAAACTAGTTATTAATTATGATTTCTTATGTACTGTTTGTATTTCAACTCCTGCTATTTTAAACCTTAACTACCACAAAATAAGAATCGATTCTCCTTTATCTCTTATAATGTATTCTTTTTTCTCAAACAAGGTTCGGTCCCAGCGAGTGCGGGCGCACGTTTCATGACAGAACTTTTAGTGTGGTCGCTGTTGGGCGGCGGAGGACTGCGCGACGCGTTGAAGAACGCCCTCCAAGCTCACTCTACTGACGCGTACAATCATTTACAGCTTGATACGTAAGTTTCTTTGTTTTTAGGGTTCCGTACCAGTTTTGAAAAAACGGAACCCTTATAGGATCACTTTGTTGTCCGTCCGTCCGTCTGTCCGTCCGTCCGTCTGTCTGTCAAGACCATTTATCTCAGGAACGCGTGGAGGTATCAAGTTGAAATTTTCACTAAATACTAAGGCTTGTTGCCTCTTAGTGCCGTAAAAAAATCAAACTGCTAATCCAACGCAATCAAGAGATATAGCCGTTTTTGTCGCAAATTTAGAGGGGTAAAGGCAAAAACCTACAGGGTACTTCCAGTCTACCTACAAACTTGAAATTTGGCATGAAGCAAGGTCTTATTGTACATGTAATGGGAAAATTCCGAAAACCTTAAATTTTTACTTCAATCATATTATATTTTGATTTCATTGAATTTTGGCGGGAAAGCTGAGTCACGTGACCTGTGACGTCATAGAAATTTGGTCACGTGACCCGTGACGTCATAGAATTTTGACAGATGAGTCGTGACGTCACAGAATTTTGGCGGGAAAATATTTTTTGACAGTTTATTTTGACAGCTGAGCCGTGACGTTTTTGAATTGTTGACAGATGAGTCGTGACGTCACAGAATTTTTGACAGATGATTCGTGACGTCACAGAATTTTGGCGGGAAAATATATTTTGACAGCTGAGCCGTGACGTTTTTGAATTTTTGACAGATGAGTCGTGACGTCACAGAATTTTTGACAGATGGTTCGTGACGTCACAGAATTTTGGCGGGAAAATATATTTTGACAGCTGAGGCGTGACGTTTTTGAATTTTTGATAGATGAGTCGTGACGTCACAGAATTTTTGACAGATGATTTGTGACGTCATATTATTTTGGCGAAAAAAATATTTGAGACCTCTGTCACTTTGACAGCTGTCAATTTTGACAGATAGGCGTGACGTCATAGAATTTTTGACAGATGAGTCGTGACGTCACAGAATTTTGGTGGGAAAATATATTTTGACAGCTAAGTCGTGACGTCATTGAATTTTTGACAGATGAGTCGTGACGTCACATAATTTTTAACAGATCAGTTTTGACGTCATAGTATTTTGGCGGGAAAATATTTTTTGACAGCTTAGTCGTGCCGTCATTGAATTTTGGCGGGAAAAATAGTATTTAAACAGCTGAATTTTGACGTTATCACAATTTGGCGGGAAAATAAATAGGTTTGTACGGAACCCTCGGTGCGCGAGTCAGACTCGCACTTGACCGGTTTTTTTTTTAATAGTAATCTGTAGTATTTACCAATTTTGTTCTGTTTTAGAGCGTTTACGGAGCTTACTAGTGCCGCCAATTGAAAAAAAAAACATAATGCGCAATTAGGATCACTAGTTCAAGATGTTGGCTACAAAGGAGAAGGGGCGGTTTCGTCCCATGTGTTGTAACACTTTGTGACCTATATCATTTGAAAGATCTCATCGAGTGCTATGTTTTATTGTATGGGCATAACTCCGTATGTCGTGCAGGCAAACTGTTATAGGGTTTTAAAAAATAAAAAAAATAATTTAAAATGTCTTAACTAATTGGTCTTTTAATAACTACTACTAAAGATATTTAAAGGTAGAGCCTACTTTGACCCAACACCCTCTCTGCCACCATTGTAAGCGCAGCGTTGAGAAGATTACAGACATGTAAAATAAGATTTACAGCGGTCCTTCTGGGTAGAAGAGTTAACAAGGTTTCAGAAACGTTTGCGCAATTACATGGATAAAGAAAAAACAGCTCCCTATATTCCCCGCCATTTTGTTCCAAATATGACATCTGCTCAGTCAGTTGCAACAACTTCAGGTCGGTCAAATAAGTTTGCGCTTAGTGTAGATCATTTGCTAACGAAAATGGTTTCATGTCATAGACCAAGGAGGACCTCAATATAATGCTCGATGACCCTAATAGTATCTCTCAATTAGTGGGTCTTAAAATGGACACGGACAAGACCAAGATCATGGCAAATGTTTATGTTGCACCCACTTCAATCACGGTTGGAGGCGCTACACTCAAAGTTGTCCACGAATATATTTACCTGGGACAATCAGGCCAGATAAGTCCAACTTCGAGAAGGGGTTCACTCGTCAAATCACAAGGCTTTTGGTCATCTACAGGGGAATGGAGAGAGCTTTATTGGGAGTTGACCTGCGTAATTGAATCAGATGTAAGATAATCCGCAGGAGAACTAAAGTGACCGATAGAGCACTCAGGATTGCCCGTTAAAGGGGCGACATAGCAAGAAGAACTTACAAATGACGATGAGGCAGAAAAGTTTTCGAAAAGCGACCGCGTTCCTATATCGCGTGATATCGGGGTGGCGCCAAGTGATAAGGTAGTCACAGGATCATCAAAGTAAAGATATTTGTAGGAGGCCCATCTCCAGCAATGGACGCCTATTGGCAGAGGGCTGGAAGCATGGTGTAGTGTTGTTGCTGAGCTGTACTTTCGTGTTTTCAATATATTTTGAAAGATATGTGAATAAAACAGGTCTATTTAAAGGAGTTGTATATTTATACTGTCATTATAATTATGACAACCTTATCAACATCAACAGCTATGTAGAGAAAAATGCGATGAGGATTTTTATTTTCTCAACCTCAACTCTATAACGTATCTATACATTTACGTAAGAGATTTATTTAGCGATAACTTTACCATTTTTACTTATATATTTTTAACTGTGTACTTATTAATAACGGTCTAAACTAACGATTACTGTCTGTAAATTGTCTACAGTTATTATAAGTGGAATAAGTATAATGTGTTTCTGTGTCACAAAATGTAAAAAAAGTACGATTAAAGCCTTATTTGATACAAAAAATATTTTATCATTAACAGCTCAGTACTTTTGACCTGCGCACAATTTATAGAAAAAAAATCTAGGTGAACATGTTTATGCTAGTCGCAACATGTTACAAAGGTTGGGACGCAGAGAACAGATGTCATATTTGGAACAAAATGGCGGGGAGCATAGGGAGCTGTTTTTTCTTTATCCACGTAATTGCGCAAACGTTTCTGAAAGCTTGTGAACTCTTCTGCCTAGAAGGACCGCCGTAAATCTCATTTTACATGTCTGCAATCTTCTCAACGCTGCGCTTACAATGGTGGCAGAGAGGGTGTTGAGTCAAAGTAGGCTCTACCTTTAAATCTCTTTAGTAGTAGTTATTAAAAAAACAATTATTAAGACATTTTTAATTATTTTTTTTATTTTTTTTAAACCCTATAACAGTTTCCCTGCACGAGATACGGAGTTATGCCCATACAATAAAACATAGCACTCGCTGAGATCTTTCAAATGATATAGGTCACAAAGTGTTACAACCACAGATATCAAAACAAAGGAGATGTGCCCTGAATGTCATTTTGTATGGAAACCTAATGTCGCCAGTTTTATTAACACACACAGCAATAGAATATACGAATAGACTACTGTTCTCAGTTACATCTAGATTATCAATGAACGCAATACTGTCTCGTTTTTCCTTGAAATATCTCCCTTACACGGTGTCACAGCGAACCAATCAGCGCTACTATATTTAAACAAATAAAACAGACTTCAAAAAATTTATATAGAAGAACTACTACAATTTAAAACTACTATGTACATTCAAAAAAATTACATTTATGCTAGGCGTTGACCTTATCGATAAATAATTAATAAAATTTATCGATAGACAAGACTTATATTTTATTAAAAATTAAATACTTATCATATTATAAATAATACTTTTATATAAATATGTATAATATATAATTGTACAATACTTTTGTAAAATAATATTCACGACAGTGTGTGTAAGATCGTACATGTCGTGAAACAAATTAATCCGAGAACTGATGTCGTAATATCGCAGATTGAAGGAACTCAAGCGTCATACTTCTTTTGCGTCCTTATTTTCGCAGCAGTTTGTAACATTTTGACAGTTGTCATACAAAATTAACGCACCTGTGAGGGAGAGCTAGCGATAATTTAGCATATATAATGGATTGTATAGATAATAAGACTAAGTATACAGATTATTTTTTGAATCAGATAACAGCGTGTACAGTTCATTTATTCAAGCATGTGCATGCGCATGCCAAAATGCACGAGCAATATTGCGCCTAGATAAAATTAAAACAATTGCATAAATGTATGGATTGATAGATGAGCATTTAGACTGATTTAAAGCAAATCTGATAAAACCAGTTAAAAGCATGTGTGTGCTAATAAATGGATGAGCGTTTAAAAAAACTTTTAAAACCACTGTAATCAACATTTTTAACCTTTATGTTCTTACGTACAGTCAGCCCCAAAAGTCGCTGAACACATTTAAATTCCAAAACTGCTGAACACTAAAAGTGCCATAAGTCAGTGTCGCGGGTATTTCAGTAGTATCGATGTTGCCAACTCGTGCAGTATACGGGAGCCGCGCATGACTGAACGGCAACGTCGCCCGCTGCGTCGCTCATCTGCGGTCGAGTTTCAGTGTAGTTGTAGTGAGTGATTTTGACAGTAGACAAAAGTCAAGCCAATTTCAAAGCGGAATACTACATTAACAATTTCATCAAAACAGTTGTCAACACGATAGCTTTGCTTGTATAGAGCTTGGGTGAAAAGAAAACAGCTCTGGTTCCATCCTGAGGCACGGATTACTTTTTGTGTTTTTTTATTTTTTCTTATTTTGTTTTCTACTATTATTATTCAATACAAGCTGTAACCCGCGACTTCGTTTACGAAAAAAATGTATATTCGACAATTAAATTAAATAATTAAATTAATTAATTAATTAAATGGCTTTATCACCTCTAGACTTAATTTTAGTTGCATGTCATAAAACTATTAAGTTCAATGTCGCACAACAGGGAGCGCTTCTTCTAACATAACATTTCAACTCATATCATCGAATCTCCGAAAATGTTTCTCATACAATTTAAAGTCATAATGATCATTCTTCATTAAATTAAAAATTAAATAAAAATACTATTTAATTTTCAATTAAAAATAATATTTTAACTTTATTAAAATACCTGTGAACAGTGACGGTGAATTTAAGTTACTTGTTTTTTTTGAGATAAAATACAATAAATAAAAAATAAAAAACCAAAAAAAATACTTGGCACAACCCGGTTTCGAACGCACGTCTACTTTATCAAAGTCGAGTGTTCTATACCCTAGGCTATCGAATCTCAGTGAATTGTTTTAAAATTATGTATCTATTCCAACGAGTAAACATAATAGACACTAGTGTTCAGCTACTTTTGGAACACTAGTGTTCAGCTACTTTTGAAATACTAGTGTTCAGATACTTCTGAAATACCCGCGACACTGACTTATGGCACGACTTTTAGTGTTCAGCAGTTTTGGAATTTAAAATGTGTTCAGCGACTTTTGGGGCTGACTGTACGTACTTACTCCACCTCTAATTTAGGATTTATTATTTATTTACCTATTTTATTTCAACATTGTAATATTTATATTGAAATTACATAATTTAACATTTAAAAAAAAAATTAATTAAACTTAATAAATCTTTTACAATTTAAAATTCCTCCAATACACGACTTTTCATCGAAAACGATAGATAGTCGTAGTCATGAACGGGTCGGCACTATCGTTTGGTTGTTAGAGCGATCACGGTTAGCAATCCCTTGTCATACGTAATATCGTTAAGCGAATAGTTGCTTCATACATTCATTGAATGACTAGTTTAGACAACATTAGAGAAGCAATGTATATGTTACAAAAATATTATAGTACTTAATTGTCCGAACATGAAAATAACATAGTGAGGACATCGAAGATTATTTTTTCATGATTTTAGAGGTAAATACAATAAAATACATGTACTACATGGTAAGTGATTCCATATGTTAGTACATGTATTTAGTTTTTTTTATTGCACTTATTTTAACAGGCAACCACTGAGCAACTCGGCATTTTATATGTTATCCCGGTCGTTGTCAAAACACAGCTAAACCTAGGTGACAGCCATTTTTAGCTATATAATCGTTCTAATCATATTGCGCTCTGACGAAAACCCTGTCATACCACTTCTCCTTTTATTTAGATTTCTGTGGTAACAACACATGGGACGCACTCCATATAAAACTGCCCATTCTTCTTTGACTAATTGAAAAGCGTTTTACACACCATAAGTGATATAAATTTTGCAAAAAATGTTTAGGTAGAAAAAAAAAAACCGGTCAAGTGCGAGTCTGACTCGCGCACCGAGGGTTCCGTACAAACCTATTTATTTTCCCGCCAAATTGTGATAACGTCAAAATTCAGCTGTTTAAATACTATTTTTCCCGCCAAAATTCAATGACGGCACGACTAAGCTGTCAAAAAATATTTTCCCGCCAAAATACTATGACGTCAAAACTGATCTGTTAAAAATTATGTGACGTCACGACTCATCTGTCAAAAATTCAATGACGTCACGACTTAGCTGTCAAAATATATTTTCCCACCAAAATTCTGTGACGTCACGACTCATCTGTCAAAAATTCTATGACGTCACGCCTATCTGTCAAAATTGACAGCTGTCAAAGTGACAGAGGTCTCAAATATTTTTTTCGCCAAAATAATATGACGTCACAAATCATCTGTCAAAAATTCTGTGACGTCACGACTCATCTATCAAAAATTCAAAAACGTCACGCCTCAGCTGTCAAAATATATTTTCCCGCCAAAATTCTGTGACGTCACGAACCATCTGTCAAAAATTCTGTGACGTCACGACTCATCTGTCAAAAATTCAAAAACGTCACGGCTCAGCTGTCAAAATATATTTTCCCGCCAAAATTCTGTGACGTCACGAATCATCTGTCAAAAATTCTGTGACGTCACGACTCATCTGTCAACAATTCAAAAACGTCACGGCTCAGCTGTCAAAATAAACTGTCAAAAAATATTTTCCCGCCAAAATTCTGTGACGTCACGACTCATCTGTCAAAATTCTATGACGTCACGGGTCACGTGACCAAATTTCTATGACGTCACAGGTCACGTGACTCAGCTTTCCCGCCAAAATTCAATGAAATCAAAATATAATATGATTGAAGTAAAAATTTAAGGTTTTCGGAATTTTCCCATTACATGTACAATAAGACCTTGCTTCATGCCAAATTTCAAGTTTGTAGGTAGACTGGAAGTACCCTGTAGGTTTTTGCCTTTACCCCTCTAAATTTGCGACAAAAACGGCTATATCTCTTGATTGCGTTGGATTAGCAGTTTGATTTTTTTACGGCACTAAGAGGCAACAAGCCTTAGTATTTAGTGAAAATTTCAACTTGATACCTCCACGCGTTCCTGAGATAAATGGTCTTGACAGACAGACGGACGGACGGACAGACGGACGGACGGACAACAAAGTGATCCTATAAGGGTTCCGTTTTTTCAAAACTGGTACGGAACCCTAAAAACGTTATTTGGATTCTAATTACAAACAAAATTCACGCGAAATAAAATAAATAAATAAATAAAATGAATTGTTGTCCATATTTTTAGGTCATACACCTTTTCATTACAGAGACTACGATCAAATTGACATAGTAACAGGACAACGCAGTCCCCCACCTACTACTACACGTGACGAGACTGATCCAGTACCAGGTACTTATATTACTATGTAACCACTTCATTTGATACTACATACTTACGTTTTAGACATACTTACGTTTTTATTACAAATCAGATTTATATAATTTATGTTTGTATAACAAATATTTGTCTTTTTGGTATCAGTTCCAACTTATAATGAAGAATACCAACTCAGTAATACAACACCTTCCGATAATGGAGCGTCAGTACCGTTGATGCATTTGGTGAGTAAATCAGAAAACTAATGAACACGTTTTTTTAAGCTCATCAGTTACGGGATAAAATGTTTTTATTGGTGACTGTCACCAATTTCTTAGTTGTATTCAACATGCAACTTTAAGAAGTTTTATTCCATTCGCCTGTCACCTTCTAGACAACATGAATTAGGTGCATTGTAACGTTATTAATTTATTTACAGGTAAAACATCTGATAAGAAATACATCTTGTCAAACACAAATGCATATGAATGGTATATTACAAGGAGACACAAGCAAGACTGATGAACGTAAAGGCCACTATACTGTGAGCCCCAGCTGTGATTTACTTATAAGATTCCAAAGGTACGTGTTAATTTTGACAATCAGATTATATTTTTGTGTATTTTTTTTACTTATTTTATGTTTTTGTGAAAAGTTATGATATTTTTTTCTACTGGCACAGTGATTTTTTGTTCTGGGATAATGCGTATCTTTGGCATTAAAACTACCCACATATAAATTAATAGTAATATTATGTCAATATTTGCCACACTATTTATTCACAAACTACGCAAAATTATAAAGATACTAAGATCTTTTTTTAATGAGCAGCATCAACTGCACTTTGAATTATTTAGATTTCTTTCTCACTTTTAATCCAAAGTTAACACTGTTAGGTAAGTTTGGTTTACAAACTAATGAACTAGAGTAACGAATGTACGATCCATTAACGTTGTTTATTACTTTTCCATTAGGTTGTTATTTTGCGAGGCGATGTGGTCTCGTGGTGGAAGAAGTACAAGAGGAGGTGTAAGAGCCCTGTTCACGCAATACACGACCTTATTGGCAGAACATGTTCAGTCGATTCTAAGTTCTTTTGTCAGAGCTATACGAAGGGCCAACAATACGCAACTGATTGCTCTGTGTGATCTCATTATCGCTGATATTGTCGGTAAGTAACGTGACATTTTTGTGACTACTTGATAATCTATTTAAATTAAGGCTTAGGGCATCACGTCTTTGGGCCTTGTTAGAATATTTAAAATCAAGGATATGGCTGAATTAGATTGATATGCTTTTCTGTGAAGAGAACCAAAGTGCCGGATATATAGCTTAGAATTGTCTAATGAAAGTGCAAACTAACTTCCTAAGTAAGGAGCAATAAACTCCGAAAGGGCAGGCCGTTTACTCCGTGGCCCGAGAATCTGAGTAATTATAGGGCTATGAGTTGAAAGGATCTCTGTTTAAAATAGGCAGCCGTTTGGCTGTGCTTTAAAGTTTCTTAGCTTAAAACTTTCAAGAGCAGCACTTGCTTATCTGCCCCTTAAAACTTTAAAAAAACCGAATAGGAATTTAGCGGCTTACCCAATGATTGCTTGCTAATAAAATAAAATAATTATAAACTCCAGGTCGAGTAGTAAGCGAGCTAGGCGCATGGCTATGTGCTTGTGCAGCTCGCTCGCCGTGCGCGCTGGCGGACTGCGCGAGCTCTCTAGTCAAGATAGCACGCTCGTGTGACGACGCCGCCAAGTGCTTGCCATCCTCTGCCAAGTTAGACGCGGACTTACTTGGCTGGCCTGGTCTGGTGGCCAAGAGGCAGCAACTTAACAGCAGTATTATTCGCAAGTATGTAGACTTTTTATTTGAAAAACGAAAGTATCAAAGTATTGAAGATTTTTATTTTATCGACTCGAAACCGTAAGCCAATTACCTAGTATTCTTCGAACTGTTATCGTTTATGAATTCTGAACAGTTACCGTTTATGAAACAGGGATTGCAACAATAGTAGACGCGTTAATATCTGAGTACCGTAATAACTAGTTGTATTACGTTATATAACTATACACATATTATATGTTTTCTCATTAGATGTGATCTCCAAAACCATACAAAGGAAGGAGGTTCATGGATAATCGTAGCCGGCCACGTATTCGATGTAGAAAACTTCGAATGCGACAACGCAAGTACCGTAGAAATTGTTCGCAAGCTAAGAGGCGGTGATGCAACGGCCGCTTTGAGTATTGAACCTCATGCTGCTTATCTGTCCAAGATCACTGAGAAGTGTGTCGGAATGTTTGCTGAACAGATTTATAGCTTTAAATGTAAAGTAAGTATTCTTCAAGTATTATTATTATGCGTAGGGGTTTTTTATACCGGAAATGGGGTGTATTAGACCAGAATTGGTCGATATTCCTGTAAAGTGTTTCTGTAAAGATTTCATTTCTAATTCATTGTTTAACTAAAGTATTATTTGTTGTTGTGATAAGTTCTGAAAGCAAATTATTCAAGAAACGATATGTCTCTGACGCGACTTTCCGTAAAAAGGCACGTAGTAATTCCATTCGAACGGCGCGGCGTGCCATTCTATTGCTTAAGGTTGACGGGCAATTTCTTTCGATATTTAAAGCCGCTTATTCAACCATTGTATATTTAAACTTTCCAGAATAAAGGAATAATTATAACCAAATGCTAATAATAAATTTGAACAATAGGAAAGTACGTCAACTCTACGTGCACACTACATATTGTCGACGTGCGCGTTCAACGTGTCTCTAGGAGTGAGTCAGTGCGGCGTGCGACTAGCGCGCTCGCTCCCCGTGCAGCAGGCGGAGCGGGATGCGCGGTATGCAGCCGCTGTGTTCCTACGTGGAGGACTGCAAGTAAGTGATAACTTGATATACTGAATATTACAGGTAGCCCAACTGACAGATCCTCTTTTATTTTATTTTTTTTATTTATTTGGAACATAAAACATTTACACGTTATACACAATAATAACACAGTCCTACCTTAATATTAAAGCTAAACGTACAACCCACACCTATGTCCACATATTGAGTAAATGATGTTAATTATAATAATGCGTCCTTTGACCGCGTGTCCACCATTTTACGAAAAAAATTATTTCAATCACTTAGGAATTAATATTTCACAAGCCAACTTTTTAAATTGATATTCAGACAAGCCAAAAATATCAAGACCTACAAAGTGCGTATTATACATCTCAGCAAAACAACGCAGTGGTGCGTTTTAAGAGGAGAAAACCCGTGACTCTATTCAACTAAAGATTTTATTCTTAAACAAAAACTAAACCTAATTGTATGTTCCAGGTCGCCCAACTAACAAATCCGTTTGAAGAAGAGAAAGCGGAAGCCCGCAGTGGTTCTTCGACCGGCGGTAACAGTCCCGCTGGTGATGTGCCTCTACAGACTCGGACAAGTCGTCCGCCGCGCACTCCACCGCGTGTATTAGTAGCCGCGTCACCAGCTAGGGCGGACGCGTTGTTACATGCGCTTGCTGAACCTAAATTACATGTAAGTCACTTAGTATGATTGCAGTGGTAATAAAATTAACGGACTTTTTTGGCTTTAGCGTTTTTACTCAAAAAGGGGGTATTTATTTTGTGGAAAAAATCTGTCCATAACTACAATTTTTTCGTCACCAATTTATGTCGATTTTGGACAAAGAGCTTTAAAAAGTGAGAAATAAAAGTCACAAGTCCGTTATTTGTTTAAATAGACTACGGCAAAACAGGTGTCATGTTTTTTCAGGATCCTCTAGCCCTGCATTTATGGTGGGCGTGTGAAAGGAGGGAAGGATGTGCCCCACATTTCCCGCCCGAACATCCTTTAGAAGAATTACGCCGGGCCTTACTGGCAGCGCTTTTGTATCACGCTGGTTTGAAAGAACATGCTTTAGCTACTGCAACGGCTGGTGAGACATTATTTGAAATATTTTAAAGTTATCGTAATAATAATGATGAAATATGATGTAAATATCTGTTTTGTTAATAATTAACTATTGATAATAATATTAGATAGACTAGAAATTGAGATTTTCGTACAATTTAGTTTCAAGTAAAGAATGTAGATATATCCTAATAAATTGTAAAAGCACTGAACTTACTTTCTTTTTTGCCAGGTGCATTAAAACTTAAATGTTTTGATGTAGCTTCTCTATATTTAGCAGATTCTTATTAGTTTTCGATCAACTTATAATTGTACTCTTTTCGTTATTAGATATCCAATTATTATAAAATCTAATTTACCTTAAAAATACATATTTTTTTGTTTGTAGAAATGGAAAAAGGTGAGGTGAAATTATCACCAGCGATGTCAGAAATAGTTAAAGCTGTTCAACAAAGTAAATGGACTTTAATGAGAACCAGACAACAACTTTCAAGAGGCTATAAAGAGGTAAGAAGTTATAATTAAGGAGATATAATCACTTATTCCAATTATCAAAGAACTTTGTTCTAAAACATCATAATTATGCCTGTTGTAATAATAAGACAATAAATTACAACAACAACATAAACACAAAACTTTGTTCTATGCGTATTAGCTAAGGCATGTCTCATATTATGATCGTTATGCCAGCAAACCATTCGTAATATCACAAGTATTTTTTTATTTAGGTATGTGCCGCACCGTTAGAAAGAGCCAGGTTTCTACTACACGAAGTACGAGCTGCAATGTCTCCAGCTGTAACAGCATTGAAGTCTCGACCTCCTACACGACGCCCGCCTACCGCGAAAAGAATGTTTCAGAAAGTTATGAAAGCAGCCAAAAATCCCGGTTTTAATAAATGGTAATACTTTTATATTTATTTATTTATCGATACAACAATTTGGATTAGTTTTGAGCCGTCAGATTATTTTTTCAATCAACTTTTGTTTTCAACACATTACATACTCGTACTTAAATGAGACACCATTAAAAGTGCGTTTTATATTCCAGTTTTGAAACAACAAAGGATCTCAGAAATCGACAAAATAGTCTTAGCAAAAGCATGCTAAAAGCCACCGGTAGTCTTCTTCAAGGTGACGCACTTGTCATTAAGTCAACAATTGCACACGCCTCTACCAAAACTCCCGAAGATGCTCCAAGCATTATTATAGAACAGTCTAAAATACACAACGAATCTAATCCTTCAAAAGAGTTATTAAACAGGTCAAAAGTTACCATAAAAGTTAAAGATAAACCCCTAGAAAAAGACTTAAAGAATGCCTCTAATTACGATGATATGAAAAACGAAGGGCGCTGTGATAAAGAAAATGATAGAGACGATATTCTCGATAAAGATAATGAAGATAAAACTCCTACAAACGAGATGTCGATTAGTTCTATCAACGATATAACCGAGAACTCGATACTTCGAGAATCGATGGAAAGTGAGAAACAAGTAATGTTACTAGCTGACGATATCAAGACTGATTTGATTATGGCTGATGAGGAAAAAGATGATGATAATTCGGAAAGAAATAAGTTTGTTAATGCATGGGTTTCCAGACTTGCCTGTGAAGAAAAAGGTATGTTATAATAAATACTCTATGTTAAAGCTAGTTATATAGGTTGTGATCAAGATTGTATAGTGTAATCATTGATGACTTCTATTTCAGATTTGCACTGGTTACTCGAAGAAGTAACGTCCGAGCAACAAAGTCTGACTATAGGTATTATTGACTTCGTTATGACTGAAGAATCATGTGATATAGATATACTTAGGAGAGCGTTGTATTGTCAGGTATATTTACTTTTAAATTACTTTTTGATTGCCAACCGGAATTAAACCTTATATTCTTACAGTTATGATTCTATTTCAGGTGCAAAGAGCAGAAATGAGATTAAACGGTTATAATATGATTAATACTATACTACATTCGACGCAGACGATGTCAGAAAGTATTAAATACGGTGTTCTGTCCGGTTTATTAGGAGGTTGTATGGCTGATTCAGTACCATTCGTGCCGATGAAACCCACAATGCCTTTGACACCACCGTTAACAGGAATTGAATCTGTGATACCTTACACCAAGTATATGGTACTGTTAGAACGGTCTAAATTAATGGATTTTATACTGATAGAGTTAAAAGCTCGTGTTTTAGAAGGAGAACAAAGTCAGTCGCTGCCATTGAAGATGAGTGCAAATTATGGAGCTCATGCGTTGTTGAATAGGCCTTCTAGAGCCAGGTTAGTGTATAAAATACGTATCGGTAATATTTTAATATATTTTTATATGTTTTTTTTAATAATAAAGTAATTCTCATAATAAATTAGTAACAGTCAATCGTAGCCATCTTCATTGTGTGGTGACGCAGCCTTATTATTTTTGTGATCCACGAATCATTGTACCTACCTGGATATTATTTGTGTCTGTTTTGTTAATGTTTATAAAACTCCCCGTGACACAAGTCTTAACTTATTTCTATTCATAAAATGTTTAATTTATCTTCTGTTTAGACTGCACGACAAACTTTCTGTTGCAGGTTCCTAATAACATTATTATCTCTAGTCATAGAAGGTTGTCAGGGTCCAGAGTTGGAGCAGTTAATAAACGGAGGAGCTTTAAGCACGTGCCTTACTTTATTGAAGCAGATCGGTGGCGATACTACACAGCTTACGTCGCTCATTACTAATACTTTGAAGTCTAAATGTAAGTAAAAAAACATTTCATATAGGATAGAAGTTTTGGTGGCTTATAGTGGCATTGGGTAGGCTACGTTGCAGGTAACGACGCACATTGGGGGTCCTGGGGGTCCGTCCTGGAATGGCGACTGCGTACCCGAAGACGCGGAGTGGGCAGACCAAGATTGACTGACAATCGATCAACAAGAGAAAGGTGGAGACGTTTAAATAAGGCATGTGTCTATTAGCGACGTCTTTTGGTCAGGTACTATGATGATGATTGAATGCAACCCATCTATTGAATTTGCTACATTTGTTGTTGTCAAGGGAGGCAATGCTTGAATCGTAGCATAATTATAATTTTATATTACCTTTTGTGCATACTTAAATATATTAAGCTACAAAATATACAGGTTCTGGATTTTTGATTTGGTTATACAGTGTAGTTTTAAATGTATACGCATTTTTAGCGGACTGCTTGATAATATTCGAAGATGAAAGACTTGGTGCGCGAGCCCGTGGCGCGTCTTTATCTGGTCCAGAACTAGCTTCGCTTATGAAAATTGGTACTCGGGTCGTCAGAGGAAAGGATTGGAAATGGGGTGATCAGGTAATTTGGAATTAAATTTACGTTATAGTGAGCGACTGATTGTGAGTGATGAGAAATCAACAGAACTGCAACTTTAAAATATTAATTTTAGTTATTTAAAAAACAAGTTGAGAAGCTTCTTCATATTCATTCAACTGTTACATTGTGTCAATCGTTTCTATCTTTATTTTTTTTCTTTTTTGTCAAGTTTGTTTTTTTTGTCTACTTTTATTTAATTTGTACAGTAATTTTAAGGTTATTTTTCTGTTTAGTTTTAAATTGGTGTAGTGCTTGCCATTCTGTTTTGTTGGTAAATAAATTGATTTTTTTTCTTTCTTCTTTCATATTTGAGGGACCTAATATTTTTTTGAGTAGCAACGTTACGCCTTGCATTTTTTGGTAATACTTCTCTATATTGTGGTTTTTGGCGTTCCATATTTATTACATTTATATAATTTATGCAATATAATAAATTCCAACAATTCCTACTAGGACGGTGTTCCGGGCGGCGAAGGTCGTGTCATAGGCGAGCTCGGTGAAGACGGATGGGTCCGTGTAGCTTGGGACGCTGGTGGAACTAATTCATATCGCATGGGCAAGGAGGGGAAATATGATCTCAAATTAGCCCGCACGCCCTCACCACCTCCGTCTGTAGACGAGACTGTTCATGGGCCTGGTGAGTATTCAACCATGTAGAATTATAGAGATTGTTTTTTAACTACTATCCATTGCCCACGTGTCTAGACTGTATTCGCGTTTTCCCTCAAGTCAAAAGATGGTCATATTGCCGTGTATTTATAAAATAAAAAAAATAAAAGTAATCTAAAGTTCTTCATAAATAATTTAAAAATGTCTGTCATATAATTAAGAGTTGTTTATTGTAGAGAGTATTTATGACACCTACGAGTATACCATGAGTTTGGTTAATTAAAAATTCCTTTGGTTTAATTGGGCTATTGTTATTACCCAATTTAAACAAAACTGGTTGTACACCCTCTACTTCATACCATGACTGTAGCCAGTGTTAAATGAATGATGTGACAAAAATGATAATGTTCCAGCGGTAGAACCTAACGTAGAGTGCTGGCCCGTGAGTGAAGTACGATGGGCGTGCACGGGCGCTATCCGCGTGTTATGCGCGGGTGCTGGAGGTGCGGGGGCGGGCGCGGGGGGCGTGGCCAGACGTAACGTGGCCGCGCTACAGCGACGTCTACTCACGCTAGCACATGCGCACTCCACGCCACCGCCGACGGCCTTTGCGGCGCATTATCATACTGCGTTGGCACTTGCTAGAGGTATGTCATAGTTAATACAATACATTTATTTTATGATGACACAATGAGTTTCTATAATAGCTTTAGAAAGACAAAGGGAGATACTTAAAAGAAGACGAAAAAATAACGCAGTTTCAAATCGTGAAAAATGAAGAACTTAAGTGATAATAGGTATAAGGTCGATGTTTGTTTGGCAGATTTGACTTGAATTAAAATACGTGCTTACTTTATGACTGTTTAATTGCGACTAAATAATATATGAACCAATACATTATTATATGTGATAACTTACGATACAACATGCCGCCCACCAAAAGACGGCGTTCTTTTATTACAAAATAGTAACAAAATTCATATTATGATTATAACAAAATATAATACATAGGTATGCATAATAAAGTATAAAAGAATAGGTACATACTATAACGATACGATACTACAACTACAAGATAATATTATTTCTCTTATGCAACAGGTATATAATGACATTAAGTAGGTATATAATAGTAGACAGTCTGTTATAAACATTGAATAAGAACTATGTTTTAATCATTATTGATAGGTAAAGGACACAATTTTGAAACACATCGCTTAACTATATTATTTCCACTCTTAACACTATACACTCTAGTAACGTTGTCTCCACCAGGATGCTTGTCTACAATACGACCCATAAGGAATTTACCAGGTGGCAGTCCGTCTGTTTTTATCGAAACAATATCGCCTATCTCAAATTCCTCTGTTTTCTTTAGCCATTTGGGGCGTTGTTGTAGTCGGGTTAAGTACTCTTGATGCCAACGTTTCCAAAAATCGCCTAGCAGTTTCTGCGTATGTTGCCAACGAGACAAGCAATTTATTTTGGTGTCTTTGAAGTCGGGTGAAGGTACGACAACCGGAGCTTCGCCTATTAAGAAATGTCCAGGTGTTAGTACTTCAAAGCAGTCTGGATCCTGGTCTGCAGCCTGGACGCATATGTATGCCTTTTGTGTTCTAATGCCTCTTCCTTTGGACATACTGATATGGAATGGGCCTGCAAAATCAACACCGGCGTGTAAAAAGGCTCGAGCAGGAGTTACCCTTACTTTCGGGAGGTCTCCCATGATTTGGGTCCTGGATAACGTCCTTAGTCTGGCACACACAAAACACCTATGTATGCACGATTTTACTATCGCCTTACTTCGAATGATCCAGTATTTTGAGCTTAGGTAGCTTAACATGAGCTGAACGCCACCGTGTAATGTATTAGAATGCGCGTCATTGACAATTAATGGAATTAAATCGTTATTATTACCCAGAATAATAGGATGTTTGACTTGCTGGTCTAGCTTAGCGTTACGAAGTCGGCCGCCCACCCTGAGGATACCATCTTCATCAAGGTAAGGATTTAACATTTTAATTTTACTTTCTCTTCTTACAGTCTTTTTTAATTTTAATCTTTCTATGTCATGTGTAAACTCTTCTTGCTGTACTAATTTAATGCATTTTAATAATGAGCTTTCTAATTCTTGAGTTGTAAAAGTAGCTTCTATGTTTTCTGTACTTTTGTATTTTAAAAATCTTCGAGTGTATGTAATTACTTTTATTAGTTCCTTCAAACTGCTAAATTCTTTAAATTGTGATGTTATGCTTTCTTCAATGTTTACTTTTAAATTCGTTTGTATTTTATCTTTTTTCTTTTCTAAATCTGTAGATACATTTACTTGTTTTAATTTTATTTCTGTTTCAGAGAGCCAAGCTGGGCCCTTCCACCACAAAGAACATTCTTTTAGATCTGATAGTAACATGCCCCGAGACGCGATGTCTGCAGGATTATCTTCAGAGGAGACATGAAACCACCGGTTGTTGTTCACGTTTTCGATTGTTTCTACAACTCGGTTTGCTATAAACGTTTTCCATCTGTGGGGGTCGCCTGACAGCCAAGCGAGGACAATGTTTGAGTCTGTCCACGCATAAATCTTGGATGGATGTATTCGCATGGCTACTTCTATTTGTTTTAATAGCTTCGACAACAATAATGAACCACAAAGCTCTAAGCGTGGTAAGGAAATGGTCCGTAGAGGTGCCACTCTTGTCCTAGCAGCTAGTAGCTTCGTAGATATCGTGCCATCTTCCATCTTTACTCTCATGAAAGCGACAGCTGCGTATGCTCGCATGGAGGCGTCGCTGAAGCCGTGAACTTCGACACTACCTATATTACTACTTAATGTACCAAGCCATCGATCAATATGTACTTCTTTTACTAACTCTGTATCTTGACGTATAGTTCTCCATTCATCTTCTACCTCTTTGCTTATTCTGTCATCCCAGCCAACATTCTCTTGCCATAATCTTTGTAACAGCATCTTGACTAATATGAGACTTGGAGCGACCCATCCTAGTGGATCAAATAGCTTTTGAATGTCTGATAAGATACTTCGCTTGGTTATGTTGTCTGAAATAAGTGGTAAATTTACTGAACTGACTTTGTACTGAAATTGGTCTGTTCCTAGATTCCAGATTAATCCTAAAGCTTGCACTGTACCGTCTAGTTTGATATCTAAATGAGCTCTAGTTGTTCTTTGAGTTGGTTCTATTGATTGCATAAACTTAGGTGAATTGGAAGACCATTTTGAAAGTGTGAATCCGCCCTTATGCAATACTTTAGCTACTTCTTGAGCTGTGTGTATAGCCATTTCTGATGTGTCATTTCCTGACATAAGATCGTCAACGTAAAAGTCGTTCTTGATGATGCGCGCAGCGTCAGAATGACCTTTGTCTTCATCGTCAGCCACTTGATGGAGCGTTCGTACAGCTAGGTAAGGTGCTGATGCTGTACCGAATATGACACGTAGCATACGGTATTCTTGAATTGGATCTGTCTCCTTCTCTCTCCACAGAAGGCGCTGGTAGGAGTCGGCATCTTCTTTAAAAAGAAGTACTTGTAAGTACATGGCTTTAATATCACTCGCATAGCAGACACGATACAATCTTGATCTCATTACAATGTCTCTAAGGTCATTTTGTAATTGAGGACCTACCAGGAGTTCTTCGTTAAGAGAGACATTATTTGAGCCCTTGGCTGAAGCATCAAATACGACGCGTGTTTTCGTGGATTCCTTGTCGGAGCGGACAACGGCGTGATGGGGTAAGTATACTGCTTTCTTATTCTTTTCTTCTTTTTCTGTTATTTTTTCCATAAAATTTGCTTGTATATAGTCTTGCATGACCTTTTGGTATTCTTCTTGTAGTTTAGGTGATTTTCTAAATTTTCTTTCTAGTTGTAATAATCTTTGTCTTGCTATTTCTTTCGTATTTCCGTAGGGGGAAAGGGGTTTGTCGGTTTTAAAGGGTAACTTTACTATATATCTTCCTTCTTCTGTGCTTGTATGAGTATTTTCATAGATAGTTTCACATAAGTTTTCTTCTCTTGTTAATTTTCTTTTATTTTCAGTGTCAATCTCCCAAAGAGATTTTAACATAATATCCATGTCTACTTGATGATGAAGGACCAGAAAAGATTCATCTTGTGATTTGGTAGTAATTTCTCCAAACAGGATCCATCCCAGGTTTGTTTCTTGAGCACATGGGGAACCGGGGACGCCCTTGATAAGTTGTTGTTGCACTATCTGTGCGTACTCTTTGACACCTAAAAGTAGATCGATTGGACCTGGTAGATGATAGTTTGGATCTGCCAGGTTGAGTCCTTCTAAGTGTGGCCAATGTGATACAGTTACAGCTTTGGAGGGGATTTTGGTTGTTAAACTTTTAGACAGAACGTATGCTTGTATAGTGATCTCGAAGCTCGTGTTCCAACGAGAAGCGATTCTTAGCTGTACCACGTGATCAATATTGGTTCTTGTAGATCCCACCCCAATGATACTTCCCTTTGCTGCCTGTTTGTTTAGTTTGAGTAGTTGTGTCGCCTTCTCGCTAATGAAGGAGGCCTGCGAACCTTGGTCTATTAGCGCCCGTAAAACGACAGTGTGGTTGTGTTCATTCTTAGCTAAAACTGTCGCTGTCGCTAATAGTGCTGTACTTGAGTGTTGCTTAGTACTGTGGTGCGACGCGATCGTTGTGGTGACTACTTCTTCTATGTCTTCTACACTGTGATGTGATGTCTTCGGTTGGTTTACGTTCTCAGATTGACCCGAAAAATCCCTGTTGCGGTGTAGAAGAGTGTGATGACGTCGCTGACATATACGACAAGACATTTGCAGTTTACATTGGTGTGCAGAATGTCCTGGTACTAAACAATTGAAACATAATTTCTTTGACTTCACGTATTCACTTCTTTCAGTAGGTTGCAGGTTGGTAAAATTCTTGCAATGACATAAAGTATGATTTTCTGTACATAGCACGCATGATTTATCTGCCGCCGACGATGATGACGTAGTTGATGTGACAGTAACTATATTTGATCGTTGTCTTATTGGTTTGTCACGGGAGCCCGATGTAGACATGACAAGTTCTAACGTACGGTATCTTGATTGCAGAAAATCCTTTAACTCATCCCATGTAGGTAATTTGTCTTCATCCTTTGTGTAAGCCATTTGTTCCCATTCCTTATGCGACTCAGGGTCCAACTTCTGTATTACAAGAAATATTATTATAGGATCCCATGAGGCGGTGAGTATGTTTACAGTTCAACAAATCTAATAGGTACGGTATGACAGTTTTGACAAATTGAATAATAAGGCTGGGATAAAAAAATCGGTTACTATAATATCCGAAATTTAAGAGATCGATTACTATAATATCCGATTTTTAAGACACTTTAATAATATAATTAATCTCATTATTAGTAAAAGGTATTGATCCTTACTTGATTAACTTAAAAAACACCACATATTGCAAATTCTATAGTTTTTACATTAATTTGATATGGATGAAAATTTCTGGAAAATAGCATTAAGCGTTTAAGCAATAGAAAACACGTAAATTACTTTGATTTAACTACTATCTTTCTTAAATTTTAGATAAATGTAATTTTTACAACGTCAAATTTCACAGATATAAATTAATTTCACCATTAGACATAATTTGTAGATTCTAGAATTTTGTCCTTGATTCCTATACATTTCTCAAAGGTCAAATACTAAAGTCTTTAGTCTGTGGTTGACACGACCCCATAGTTGTTTACCTTTACATTTAGGTCGTAATAAATAAACAGTAGTAGGTATTAGATCTAGTACTTTTAGAGAATAAAAAAAAATTCTAAACATTACTTTTATTTTAATTATAATTAATTAAAT
Organism: Schrankia costaestrigalis; assembly: GCA_905475405.1. Classification (NCBI taxonomy): domain Eukaryota; kingdom Metazoa; phylum Arthropoda; class Insecta; order Lepidoptera; family Erebidae; genus Schrankia; species Schrankia costaestrigalis. Next base: position 17,941,177 of record FR997826.1, read on the forward strand.
AAAAGTAATGTTTAGGATTTTTTTTTATTCACTACTAAGACCTTAATAAGTTGCCTCCCGTTACCTTTGACCACGTCGAGTAATAGTTATAAGTAATAGTTAGTTACGTGTCTAACGATAATAACGATTTTTCGTATATGTAAACGATTTTTTTGCATACAAGTGTATCCGAAGAGTCGCAACACTACGAGCAGTGACCTAACTACGTGACTTTGCAATGAGGTCAAGAATAGAACTATTAGATATTATTTACATTGTAAATATGTGTTATTTTCCTTTGTTTGAAATTTTTAAATTAAATTTATATATTAAGAATTGTACATTTTTAGATACAATAATAAAAACTTACTAAATTCATGGTTTTACGAAAAAGGTTTTCGAAACTGAATAATGTACGCATGAACAAAGTTGTTTCAGTTTGAAAAATAAGAAACGTCATACTGTATCTTTTAAATTTGTTGAACTTTAAGTTATTTAAGTTGCTTAAACAATTAGTCGTGGTGTCTACTAATAGTTTTAATTGACTTGCAGATGGCGAAACAACTCTTTTTTGGTTAAATAACTTAGTTAAAATTGAGTTAAGGGTAAGTCTTTTGTTTCCGTACGTAGATTTAAGTATACTCCAAGCTTGTGAGTAATTACTCTGAGTTATTTGTATTGGTTTCAGCAATGTAGCAGCTTCTCCTGTGACACTACTTTTCAAATAATGTAACTTTTGAACGTCACTAATCGTCGTGTTTTTGTGTACTAATGAGAGAAATAAATCTTGATATGTAGGCCAGTCTTCGTAATTACCGCTAAAATTAGGTAATTGTATCCTCGGCAGCCTGACGAGTTGATCACCTTTAACCGTGCTTGTAAACGAGCTGTCGCGCGACGAAGGTTCGGACGACGGCGACGTCGCCGCCGCCATACTCGATAATAGATCTTGTAAATCAGCCGATAACACTAGGTATAAATCTTCTAACGCGTAATAATCTTCGTTTACAAAGTATTGTAGGCTTTTTCTTTGTTCTTTAGGTGTAATTTTGACTAATTGTTGGTGAGTGTCCTTAAAAATAGCCCAATACTCATCTATACACTTTATCCGAGCTTCGATGTATCCTTTAGTCAGTCTAGCTTTAGGACATTTCTTCAAATTTACTTGACTTTTATGTAATAATGCAGCTGTGTCTTCTAAAACATTAATTAACTCGGTTGTAGTAGTCATCGTCGATCTTTATAATCCGCTGAGGAATGCTATTGTTCTCGTAGGCCGGCCGGTAGCTTCGATAACTTGTTTTTTGCACTTCAAATATCCGGCGCGATTATGACCACTATGATAATAGGTATAAGGTCGATGTTTGTTTGGCAGATTTGACTTGAATTAAAATACGTGCTTACTTTATGACTGTTTAATTGCGACTAAATAATATATGAACCAATACATTATTATATGTGATAACTTACGATACAACATTAAGCTTTATAGAAATTTGGTTTAGTAATTTATATGTAATTTGTCTTTAATGTTAAAAGTTTTTTTACATCATGATAATACCAATTAAACTTTAAATATTTCAGCGAGTGCACAGAGTCCAGAAATGCGAATATCACTTTGTACAGATTCGTGGTTTGAACTATGCTACAGTATTATTTCGGCTGCTGACAAACCTATTACACAAGATATGGTCTATTTACAAGTAAGTGTAACTAAAATAACTCATCAATTATTTCAATATATCATCCTGTTAAAAAATAATAATTAAATACCTTACTAAACGCTTGTTCGAGAAGAACTTATTAGAATATTAACTTTCTAGAATTTTTTTAGGCTGTTTATAAAATGACATTATTATAAACACAAGATAGAGCATGCCTTTACAATGCAGGATCAATGAAAAACATAGAAAAAACCTGTTCGTTTAGGAGCTATGACCATTTCAATTATAGTTTTAACTACTTTTCTTTTTAAATTTTTTTGGAGCGAGTGGTGTAAAGATTATAAATATGTCATTTTTATATTAAGATTGGTCATTCGTTACTAAAAATCTAAAAACCAAGTCAAAACAAGTTACTCAAACTCATTATTTGTTTATATTGACAGATACAATCTCTTTGGTTACTCCGACGAGTGCTCGTGGAACATAACGGCGCTCCGGAATGGCGACGTACTGTGGGAGCACAACTGTTAGCCCTTATCGGACGTCTCTGGCTTGAGACGCACTCTTGGGATCCCGCGTTTAGACAGAATCACCCCGCTGTTTTAGCTCATACCGAGGAAGAAGAAGTAGGTCAGTATTCATATCAGAGTTGACATTATGGAAGCATATAATCAATAGAAAAGGCATAAGCATTTTGTGATTTAGACTCCCCGATCGACTTAGTTGATTAATGTTGATTTCTTGGCGTCGTTTTCAGTTGACAAAATGACACGGGAATAATGTAAATTATTTTTTAGTCGAAAAACTAATATCCTGTCTTTTTTGCCTCGTTTGCGACGCGACTATAGTGTGTGAGCGCACTGTCATTTTCTTCTGAAAGTAACGTAGAAACGACGCGCGACGCTTTTGTGCCCGCGCTTCGACTCTTGCTCTTGTGGGCGACGGCTCTAAGAAAATCATTAACATAATACAATGACATTGTATTATATTTTTGTAGTACTTGATCATCATCATAACAGCCCATTAATATCACACTGCAAGGACGGGTCTCCTCCCGTGACGAAGGGATACTTGACCTACTAATACCACGCTGGCCAAACGGATTCGTATAGGGTTTAGTGAGTTTTCCTTCTATTTTATTTCGTAAAGATAATATTCACGGATAGTCCCTTAGTCGGTTTTTACGACACCCATGGCATGAGATGGGGAGGTGAAATATTGTATTCTTACTCCGTCACCACACGGAGAAGTAGTAGTTGAATAAATATGTATGTATGTACAGATAATCGTTGGCGCGCGCCGGCCACAGCGAGCTACACGGGCGGCACGTGCGGCGCGCTCGTGGCTCTCGTACGCTCGCTGCACGCCGCGCCGCACTGGCACACCCCCCTCACTGCGCTACTACTGGACAAGCTGCAACTAGCCGCGCAGATGGTTAGTATAACCGTAAGATAAAGAGTACATTTTGTGGACCCTTCTAAAATAGTCTGTTTCCCCTTTTCTCCGAGGCTCACAAAGTTTCCCGATCCGGGATTTTGACCAACCGAGTGTAACTCTCACTGGATACAGTATCTGAATGGCGACATTCTGCGAGTAGCGTGGTTCAGTTAGTGCTTTAAATAATCACTTAATATTATTATGTTTTATGTTATGACAGGTAACGAGTGATTGGCATTGGTGGCCTCATGCTAGTCAACAGGATATGACTCAGACTATGAAACCAACGCCACCGAGCTTAGAGAGTTGTCTAATAGGCAAGTATTACTGATTTGTTTTCGTTTCATATTTTCTTTTTGATCTTCTTAGCCTTGTTTTGTGAATTTGTTAAGTCTTTAATTCGTATGTGTCTTAGTTTTCACAGAATAAAATATTTCTATTTCTTTCTATTAATTAATTTATTGGATGAATAAGTAATACTGAAAATGCGACTTTACTATTGTTATAATTGTAGGCGCTATACTTTTACGACAGTCTTGGTCCTGGTACTGATATTTATTTGTGACGAAAACATTGAACATCGATGTAGTAGTTTAACCTTAATCTATTTTAGGTAATCGCCCCAGACGTTTTCAATGCTACCCATTCCAAAATTTGTCCATTTCTTTGCCGGATTAAAAGAGGCCATGATTCTCCTATCAAATTTTGTTTACTTGTGTATTTGAAGTTAACTTATAATATATAAGTTAACTATATAATATCCATGATTTTTATTACAGCTGGAGCTCTAGGTGTAGTGGGAGGTGTAGAATGGCGAATAAGATTGGGTCAACGTGTAACAGCTGGTTCACCACCAAGAAATGCTATCGTAACACAACTATCACCGAGAGCTAAAATAACTTTAGTCCATGAAGATAATACTACTACGAAGGTATTTATTTATTTTTTCGTACAGTCACGAGCAATAATATGTACACATTTTCAAATTTTCTAAACTATCTGCACGTTTATCTAGACATTACAATATCAAAATGAATTCGTAATTTAGAAGAGGTTCCGTACAGTTTTGAATTAATCTTCGAATTTTCAATTTTGGATTGGCAGAACTTTAGATAACTGGTTTACAAAATGCGAATATGTGTACATATTATTGCTCGTGACTGTACAAGGTGGCAATACTTGGAGGAGGCCTATGTTCAGCAGTGGACGGCCATTAGCTGATATGATGATGATGATGAAGGTATTTAAATTATCGGGTCTTGTATGTATTTTCAATTGTGTTATATTGTATGTGACGTAGTCCAGTGACGTTGTGGAGACGGGATTTATCCAGCGATAGAGAGAATTTTGGCACTATCGCGTGAGTTTTTACCATGATGAATGAACTGTTAGGCAGCGACCTGGCTGTACCTTGGTATTGGTCGAGTCCATAAGCAGCGGCTACCACTTATCATGGGGTGAACTGCTTGTTCGTTTGCCGCCTTAAAAAAAATCTCCTCAGCTATTTTTTTGTGTATTGCTGGTATAAACTTAGAAGTTACGTTTATTTAATATAGATCGTTATATTATGTAATAGAGGCATGTATTCCCCAGTGCGAGCTCGGCAGTATCGCCAGCGCGGAGGGCGAGCGCCTGGCGCAGCCGCTAGGTGGCGGGGAGAGCGCGCTGCGGGTGTGCGCCGCGCTGCTGGGCGCGGGCCCGCACACCTCGCCCATGCACCCGCATCATCTGCCTGGTATACTATATTCATATTTTTAAGTAAAACAGTCTTTTCAATATCTTTAAGGGAGTTACTACCCTACACAATCTGAAATCCAATCGATGATTGTGTGTCGATCGAGGTTAGTCCATTACTGCCTAGATCGTGCGGGCAACGGCGGCGGCGCGGTGTCGGTAGCAACTTACGCGTAAATTTATATAAACCAGCTCTCTAACACATCGGCGGGGGAGCCAGTGCGATCAACGACCGCCTGCCACCGCTGCCCGGTAAATTACACCTAATTTTTAGTTTTGTGTAAAAGTGAAGTTTTATTTTTCCTATTGTTCCCTAACTCCATAAATGATAAAAGTATTTTCTTTTTATTTTAGCTGAAATAGATGTTTATGGACTACGAAAGCAACAAATGGAATTATTAACGTTATGCGCCGTTCGGGGATTGCTAACCACTCGTACAAGGTTAAGAAAAGTTTTGATGCAACCACCAGATAATGCAGGTAATTTAATTAACCACATTATAATTTGAAATACAAGAATAAATAATATTATTTACAAAAATTAAAAACAAAAAAAAAATAATATTACTTTTATCATATTAATTTGGAAATTAATAAGCTATGTACAAAATTACTTGAAATTTTAATGTCTTCTTAAGTGTCTGCTTACAAACTTTATACAAATTAAATACTTTGCAGGTAACTTAGGAGACAGAGGCACAACATTAGGTACCGAAGGCACTTTACTTCGTCGCCTATTAGCGCTAGCGACTAGACCCAGTCCACTCGCAGCGTCGCACACGCCGAGAGAACTTGAAGCGGCGGCGCTTACTATAGTACAACAACTTGCTGCACATATCAATGGTGAGTTCTAAGCAAGACATCACAATTGATGTTCCACAAGGCGGTATATTGGGTCCTATTTCTAATTATAAATAAATGTTTTTTTTTGCAAAATTAACAAATAACTTTAAGCAAATGACGAGCGTAACGAAATTAATACAGTTCAAAAAATTATATATTATTTTTGATTAAAACCCCTCTATATGACTATTAATTATTACCCTTAAGCCATGTAAATAACTAAGTGACAATTTGTTCTTATAAATCTTTACAGGGGACGACAGAGATCACGAATCGATACCTGAAATGCCAATCATAGATAAAAGTAACGTAATGCAAATGTCCGTTGGACCTTCCACAAGCACCGCCTCACTTTGTAAGTACTTTAACTACCTACTAACATAGTAACTGTTTGGGGATTTTTGATGATTTACTGCTATCAAGAATGCAAAACTTTGATGGCTTGACTTCGTTTTGGTTGTTTTCTATAACTCAATACCACATGGTTTAAATGTTTATCATTTACTTAGTACAAGATCTATTTACGTTGAGTCTTCAGAGTTAGAAGTGTGAAACGATATGATACATTTTATTTTTGACTTTTAGCAAGAAAAGATCTTAACACTTGGGCCAACTCTTCGCAAGTGCAGCAAGTCATAGAAATGGGGTTTTCAAGACACGCTGTATATGCTGCAATTCAAGCTCTAGGTATGAGACATTTAAATTTATTATAACTGCTTATTTTGCCTCAATAATACACTACTATACTCATGTAGTGAGATGGGTTGGTGACATCATGTATCCTAAACCCGACACTTGTTCAAAATTACCTTGCCAGTTTATTTAAATAAGATTATTTTAAAATGATATTATAATTCTGAATGTGTTTGACAGGTGGTACCAGTTTGCCTTCAGTTGAATCATTAGTAGCATACTTACTCGAACTTCCACAACAAGGGATGGACGATTCAGTATTTGAAATAAGACCACACATTACTAAAATGGAGAAGAAACAGATTCCGTACAGGTGGCGCAGTTGTTTTGCGTCTGAAGAAGAATATGCTCAGTACTTGTCTGACGTCATAACTGCTGGGATGACTGTACGCTGTTGTAAGGCTATTGAACCAGTAAGTATTTTTCTAAATTTATTAAATTTACTATTGACTAATTTCACTTTAGCTGACACCTGATTAGAGTAGTAGCACAATTTAGAGGTTACTTACTTACTATGCAGATGATATAACATTAGGTAACTGCTACCGCTGTATTCATTTTGTCATACAATATTCAGAGAATAATATAAAAGACTGCTCATATTTTAAAAGCATCGTTAAATTATACTACAGGCGCATTTATTGGTGTGTGTTAAATAGGGCTACTTAACTCGAACTCTGACTTGAGAGAACTGGTGAGGAGTAATTAAAGATGGAATAGTATAGTATAGAACATTCTTATTTATTTTACAGGTAGCCTTAGGCGACGTTGGACAAGTACAAAAAGTGGAACGCGATATCAAACAAAACGTATTTGTACATGTAAGATTTTTTATTCATTTTAAATTTTAATTTTTGTTATTTACTAAATATTTTATTGAAATAGAAAGGTAACTCTTATACAATTTATACATACTAACCCGTAGTTTTAATAATCTTTTTAATTTAGTAGGTGCACTAAGCTATATTTGTATTTAACTAATCCTATGCGCAGGTGGAATGGCGCGGTCTAGGACGAGTGTTCGGTGTTCGCGCAATGCACGCTGAAGTCGTCTCGGGCACACCGCCCTTCGCGGTAGGAGACCGCGTCAGGGTACGATCTGCCGTCACACAACCGCGGTACAAGTGGGGGTGTATCGACCACACCAGTGTTGGAACTGTCACATGTAAGTGGTTTATTATAATATCACTTATGTGCGATGTCCACTCAACGTGCTAAAGGAAATTGAGCCTTGAATATACTTTATACTTTAATTTTGGTTTTGCATTAAATTTATACGAGTGACCGCCCAGCTGTCGCGACATAGGCGCCAGATCCAATCTTTATAAATTCCATGCAAAAATTAAACTTCGTTAATGTATAAAAGAGTCAATTTCCTTTAGCAAAATGTGATATGCTGTCCATCGCGGTCTGTTTGGTAGAAATCGTACATTAGTGCTCTATATTTGAATAGAGTACAACTATGCAGTTTTTTTTAAAACTTAAAGGGCAGATGTTGATGCCGTGTATGTGCTGCGTCAACCATTTACCATCAAGTGAACCATTCTTTCGATCTTAGCCAATAAAAATAAATTACGATCAAATGACATTAAGCTCTTAACCAAAAAATTTCTCGTTAAAATTCATTGCAATAATTTTTGTAGATAAAACTAAAGAAATATTTATAAATTCTATTTCGATTCCACAGCGATATCAAGCAATGGTCGTGATCTCACAGTAGACTTTCCGCAACAGCCTGGATGGACGGGACAAGTTAGCGAAATGGAACTCGTTACTGATCAGTGTAAGTACATACATAGAAATAGTGGTAAAATGTATGTTTTAATAATGACAATTTTGTTCTGAAGATATAAAGTAGCTTAATAATGAAATAAATATATATTCTTTTCTTGTTATGATTTTACTCATTCGAAGAGGCCACTTTCGCCTCTCTTGTGGAAACGGAATGAACATACTCATCATACTTCAAAACTTTAAAACTCTTTTTCCTCAAATTTTAGTCTTGGTTATTAATTTATGCGCCGTGAAGGCTCTTGTAAGGCTTTTTTTTTCGCAGTTCACGTCCTTTTTGAGTTAGAGGGACACTTTTAGAAGGAGCTTCTATTTCGTATAGTAAATTCTCATTTAATTTACTATACGAAATACTTAGTAATTATCTATTTTCCAGCACTTTTTCAGTCAGATGTATTAATATATTCAAATATTCTGTGTCTTAGCGGAATGGGGTGAGAGCGGCGCGGGAGGTACCGCAGTAGGTTGGCGCGGCGCCGTGCGTGCTGTGAGAGTGTCATCTTGTCGACCGTCCGCCGGAGCTAGACGGTTGCTCGACTCACAGCCTCATACTTACTGGCAGAGTTCTAGTGGTAATGGTCAGGTACGTTCACATTACAGTGTTTTTTTTTATATATAATCTGAATGCTGCTGTTTAAAAAACAGCAGTATTCAGAATGTTTATAAAAAGGATGGGAAATATTTTTGTTGAAAACATTTCAAGAAATCATGTTATATCTCATAATTTATAAATTATACATTTGAGATTTACACAGAAGCTGCGACTGTGTTTCTTTGTTGATGAATTCAGAAAGGCATTTTTTAAATACACAGCATCCTTGTTATACCTCAGCCTGAGCATAGGTTAGAGGTAAAACACAAAAAAAAACATGAATGATATTACTGACACATGTTTTATATCAAAACCTTCACCTCCCCCAGCACTGGATCCGCGTAGAGATGCGCTCCGGCGTGTTGATCCGTCGCCTCGGGCTGGGCGTGTCGGGCGGCGCGCACGGGCCCTGCGCGCTGGCGGTGCGCGGTGGCGGCACGTTCGATGACGCCGCGCTCGCACCGCTAGCTGCTGTGCCCTGCGCTCATCATAACACCAGACCTACTGCACTGTTGCAGCAGATACAGCTGCTTGCTGATTGTAAACAGGTATGTAGGTTATGTGTCTACATAGAAATAGCCAAACAAACTCTGTGGCGTAGGGTTTTTTTTGTCCACAGCTAGCCAAAGGATTCGCTAAATGCAAATAGGTGTATGTAAAGTTTAAAAAGAAATCGTTTATCTGTTGTCTAGTACCCGTAGAACGAGCTGTGTTGAGTTTAAAACTAGATAGCTGTATATGAATGTGTAAGGATAATCATATTTATTTTATTGAATGCTCAGCAACTACTATGTTTTCACATTCATTCCAATTTGTTTGTTTGCTCATAACCATTTTCCGAAACATTTCCTGCTTATTCGGCCAACCGGAAGTGGTATTTGGCCATATGAAACTACTATACCATTTCAAACTATACATATTTTGTTACAGTATTACCCTTGCATAGAAATTGGCATAAAACAAAATCGAAACGTGAACGCGGACTGTCGGGTCCATGGTCTTTACATCACGGGATTCAGACCGAATCCACTTTACACTGACATTTTACAGGTAAACTTAACTTTTTATCTTTGTTTTGTATATTTAAGAATATTTACTTTTAAAAATTTAGATACCGTCAAACGATGTTAATAGCAACTTATAGGATGAATCAAAATTAAAACAATATTATAAAATGTAACTTTTAATGGGTAATAGAACTACAACTTTGTTTATTATTAAAAATAACCCGTCTTCTCTACATGGTATTCCCTATAGTTTTAAAAGTAGCACCCGAAAATCTACTATTATGTTTATATTTACACCAGTTCCTATTCACCCCGCTTGACTGTACTTTTTACATGAAAACTAGCGTATACAATGATGAAAATTTATATTTCAGAGCATGAACTTTGTCGCTGAAGATTGGATGGAAAAAGACAATTTAACAGGAGCAGTGTCAGCTGACAATAACCCGCCATCGTTATCTAGTGAAGCTCCAAAGGTAGAATATTTTGTTTTATGTCAAAAGGATAAAATAATATGAGGGAAGAGTAAAATATAAATCTATACTAATATTACAAAGAGGTAAAGTTTGTGTTTGTGTGTTTGTGTTGTAGGGGTAATCTCTGGATCTACTAAACCGATTTTAAAAATTATTTCTTTGTTGAATTGTCCATTTATCGGGGAGTGTCATAGGCTATATAGTATCACGCTATGACTAATAGGAGTGGAGCAGTAATAAAATATGTTTAAAAAAGTGGCGTTAAAAAGATTTTTTCTCCGCCTTACGAAGTGGGGAGAAAAAATCTTGGGCACGGGTCAGCTAGTCCATATGTAAAAGAAGTTTGGTATACCATAAAAAAGTAATAGTAGTAATAACTTGGAAATAACAAGCCTATACCAATCCGTTTAGCTAACGTGGTCGAAGCAGTCCAATTATTCTCCCTCATTGATGGTTAAATGACTTATTTGATTTAGTTTTGCATGGTATAAAGCTAAAACGTATATAGTTAGTAATCTCGAGTATTGTAACTTTTAAACTATCGCGTTTCATTATTATAAATATTAAATAAACGGGATATTAACGCGCATTTAATTTACCTTTATTTTACTTGACGTTTCGGCACAGGTTGCACTGGCCGTGGTCGCAAGCTGACTGGTGATGCGACGTCACAGCTTCGTCTTCGTGATAGATAATATATTATTATCATCTACCCTCGCATCTTGAGATGTTAATATAAAGTCCCCCTACACACAACACTGACCGTATCGCTGTTCTGTACGTTAACCGACCGTTCAAAAAAGGAAGGTATTGTTTTCGATATCACTGGATTCCACGTTGCTGACAACTTGAAACCGTCATCCCGGTTAAAGTTTTTAGGGAACTTTTTGATTTCAATGGCCTCGCGCACAAGTCTTGAGTAATGGTGGCGATCGGTGGAGATTACCCGTGGCTTATGAAACTCGATCCAGTGATTAGCGCCAGCGTTCACCAAGTGTTCGGCGATAGCTGACTTGTTGGTCTGTCGGTTCTTCACAGCAGCTATGTGCTCTTTGAGGCTTTCAGCAATGGTCCGCTTTGTTTGCCCAATATAAGAACTGCCACAGCTACAGTCAATCTTGTACACGCCAGGACATTGCAGAGGTAGGACATCCTTTGGTGAGCGTACTATGCTATTAACCTTGGCCTCCGGGGTGAAAATGGTGTGTATTGAGTAGTTTCTCAACACCGAGCCAATCTTATCTGTCACGCGTTTCAGATAAGGTAGGTACGCAGGTTGCCTGTTCACTCCAGGATGTCTCTCTCTTTTTATTGGTCTCTCTCGCGTATTAACCTTAAATCCATTGTTCGTAAGTACCTCCTGAACATGGTCTAGCTCTCGCCCCAGGTGCTCAGGGTCACAGAGATCATATGCTCTGTTCTTTAATGATGTTATCACAGATTGAAGGTGTCGCGGGTGGTGATGAGACGTTGCGTGTAAATACCTGTCCGTGTTTGTAGGTTTACGGTAAACACTATGTGATATGGACCCATCTGGTCTTACGGCTAGCTTGACATCCAAGAAGGACAATGACCTGTCCGCCTCCATTTCATACGTGAAATGCATCTTTGGATGGAGAGCATTAAGATGTGCAATATATTGATCTACCTCTTGCTTGCTTCCTTTGACTATGCTGAAGATGTCATCAACATAACGTTTCCAAAGTCTGATAGTTTTAGGGCCCAGGCTCAGGGCCTTCTCTTCGAAATGTTCCATCCAGAGATTAGCCAGTACCGGGGCTACTGGACTCCCCATTGCGACGCCATCAATCTGGAGGTAGTATTGACCTTGGAAAAGGAAGTAGTTGCCATCCAAGCAGTGTTTTAAAAGATCAACATAGTTGTGGGGCATATCATTGTCACTCAATTTGTCTCTAACGACCTCAACGCATTCTTTGATTGGTATATTAGTGAACAGAGATTCGACATCAAAACTCACCATCAGTTCGTCAGGTTCCAATCGTAAATGAAAAGAAGGCCCTGAGCCTGGGCCCTAAAACTATCAGACTTTGGAAACGTTATGTTGATGACATCTTCAGCATAGTCAAAGGGAGCAAGCAAGAGGTAGATCAATATATTGTACATCTTAATGCTCTCCATCCAAAGATGCGTTTCACGTATGAAATGGAGGCGAACAGGTCATTGTCCTTCTTGGATGTCAAGCTAGCCGTAAGACCAGATGGGTCCATGTCACATAGTGTTTACCGTAAACCTACACACACGGACAGGTATTTACACGCAACGTCTCATCACCACCCGCGACACCTTCAATCTGTGATAACATCATTAAAGAACAGAGCATATGATCTCTGTGACCCTGAGCACCTGGGGCGAGAGCTAGACCATGTTCAGGAGGTACTTACGAACAATGGATTTAAGGTTAATACGCGAGAGAGACCAATAAAAAGAGAGAGACATCCTGGAGTGAACAGGCAACCTGCGTACCTACCTTATCTGAAAGGCGTGACAGATAAGATTGGCTCGGTGTTGAGAAACTACTCAATACACACCATTTTCACCCCGGAGGCCAAGGTTAATAGCATAGTATGCTCACCAAAGGATGTCCTACCTCTGCAATGTCCTGGCGTGTACAAGATTGACTGTAGCTGTGGCAGTTCTTATATTGGGCAAACAAAGCGGACCATTGCTGAAAGGCTCAAAGAGCACATAGCTGCTGTGAAGAACCGACAGACCAACAAGTCAGCTATCGCCGAACACTTGGTGAACGCTGGCGCCAATCACTGGATCGAGTTTCATAAGCCACGGGTAATCTCCACCGATCGCCACCATTACTCAAGACTTGTGCGCAAGGCCATTGAAATCAAAAAGTTCCCTAAAAACTTTAACCGGGATGACGGTTTCAAGTTGTCAGCAACGTGGAATCCAGTGATATCGAAAACAATACCTCCCTTTTTTGAACGGTCGGTTAACGTACAGAACAGCGATACGGTCAGTGTTGTGTGTAGGGGGACTTTATATTAACATCTCAAGATGCGAGGGTAGATGATAATAATATATTAGCTATCACGAAGACGAAGCTGTGACGTCGCATCACCAGTCAGCTTGCGACCACGGCCAGTGCAACCTGTGCCGAAACGTCAAGTATAATAAAGGTAAATTAAATGCGCGTTAATATCCCGTTTATATAATATTTTTAATCTCGAGTATTATGATATGAAAACATGTATGCGTTACTTATGGACAGGTGTACGTTTGGGGTCTTAACGACAAGGATCAATTGGGTGGTGTGAAAGGATCTAAAGTAAAGGTGCCAGTGTTCTCTCCGAGTCTCAGCGGACTTCGACCAGTACACGTTGCCGGTGGTTCTAAGACGCTGTTCATTGTATCACATGACGGAAAAGTAAGTGTGAATTGGTATTATAAAATGTATTTGAACTACTTAATTTGGTGCCTTCGTCTCTTTGGTGACGTATTAATAATATCTTATGTCACAATCTTGTTCCACTTATAACTAGATAGATACCCAAAAAAACGCGAGAGAAGATAATCTTGTAAACATAAATAACCTTGTATCAATATCTCAGTGGAGCCTATTGTAATAAGGCAAACACTCCTGATTTACCAATCCTGACAAAAAGCCAAACCTTATTGATCGACACCGTTGTCAACCACCATTAATTAACTTTTATTTCTAGCTATACGCATGTGGTGAAGGCACCAACGGTCGTCTCGGCCTAGGACACAGTAACAACGTGTCTACTCCGCGCGCCAACCCGTACCTAGCGCATGTGCTTGTACGGCGAGTAGCTGTGCACTCTGGTGGAAAACATGCGCTCGCACTTACTGCTGATGGAAAGGTGAGGTTTACAATTTAAGTCGAGAATGAAATCTCTATAATGTTTAGTTTTTTATTTGAATTCTAAATAATAGGCATCTCTATCGAACATTGCCAAAGTGTGGTTTTATTCCGTTCGAGTCCGAAGCCTAATTCACGTTTTAAAAAACACTATAATATATATTTTCGTTTGTCGCCACCCCCATAACATTACCATTATTATATTCCGCAGGTATATTCCTGGGGAGAAGGCGAAGACGGCAAGCTAGGCCACGGTAACCGCATCACGCTAGAGATGCCGCGGATCATAGAGTCACTGTCAGGAGAGCGGGTCGTTAGTATAGCTTGCGGTTCTGCACACAGCGCGTGTGTGACTGCGAGGGGACATTTGTACACGTGGGGCCTTGGAGAGTACGGCAGGTTGGGACATGGGGATGACATGACGCAGCTGCTACCTAAAATGGTAAGCACTCTTCCTTGATATAAACTATTTTCTATCCTACTAGATAAGTGATCTTTTTATTTTTGCAGGGAATACTGTGTTCTCTATTTAAATTCATGGTTTATAATCGACCTGCAGATTTTCATACCACAGGCGGTTTTATTGGCGACTTTCGAGCTAGCTTGTATTCCATAAAAATCAAGTATCATTTACAAATCAATTACATGTATATAAAAGTCTCCGCGATACAAAATTTCTGGTGCACATTGTAGTCGTCGTAAAGTCGTATTTATATTAAATTTACGATTATTAAAATTTACGAAATAATCTACTATTTTTTACATATTAGTCGCAGTGTTGTCAAATTTAGATTAATGTAAATACAACCTTTTGTCTCACACACCTCTTTTGTATATGAACTCAATGTCAAATTTAGAACAGTAATACACCTCGTTATATTTTAGGTCGAAGCCCTTTCAAGTTTTAGAGTAATACAAGTAGCTTGTGGTTCTCGCGACGCACAAACATTAGCCCTGACTGCTTGCGGCAAAGTATTTTCCTGGGGTGACGGCGACTTCGGCAAATTGGGTATGTATTTCAATTTCATACCTATTCTTAGATGACACACTGGGATTATTGGTTCAATAACATATTGCTGACAATTCAAAGGCTCTGGGAATGGTACTAAAGTTTTATATATCATTTTCATAGTTGCATGTTCTGTATAGATATTTACAGTTCGCGCAATCTTACTTGGCCGGCTTGAAGTTAGCTTTTAGAGAAGTTCGCGCATGTACAGGAAACAAAGAAAACCTTCACCGCCATTTAGTTCCAAAAATTTGCGCAGCCATTTGCAACAACTTCAAGCCTACCTATTAAGATTGCGGATACTGTAGATGAATAAATGTTTTTGAACCGACCACGCTGTCCTTGCTTCGATGTCGATAACAATATCACCTCCATGCTCTTTGCTTGAATATCATTGTGAACAAAGCAACAGTGACTATGAAAGTAACGCCAGCTTGCTTTGATTCAGGCCGCGGTGGTTCCGACGGATGCGCTGTACCTATGAATGTGGAGAGATTGAACACTTTGGGTGTCATTCAAGTGGAGTGTGGCGCGCAGTTCAGTTTAGCTCTTACTAGAGATGGCGAGGTAAGATTAGCAAATTGTTATAACATAGTTAGAAAAAAAAAGAAATTTCTTATGCCCTTTAATCCGCCCTGGCAAGGTATTGGCCTGCCGTGATGGAGTGTAATGCAGCCAACTAGTATCACGATATTCAGACGGGCTGGTACATGGTTTTGTTTCGTATATTCCGTCTCTACAAATAGTATTAATTTCAATAATGGTTTACTTTCATATATTTTTACTAATTTTGTTGTTAAATTTGTAGGTATGGACTTGGGGTAAAGGTGACTACTTCCGCCTGGGTCACGGTTGCGACGCGCACGTACGTAGACCGACGTTAGTGGAAGCACTGAGAGGACGCCGCGTCATACATGTCGCTGTGGGAGCGTTGCATTGCCTTGCTGTTACTAGCGAACATCAGGTGTGTATCTAGTTATATATAATATGGTGATACTTGACTTTGCACGGCGCACACTGGGACCTTTCCATAGAACGCAGTGCTCAAAACTCAATTTTCAAAATGAAAGTATTTAGAAAAAAAACTATGTCAGCTTAGATTTAAGAATGTATCACATCATTTTGTACAATTACTGTATTAGTAACGCTTATCTGCTGTCCGGTACAAAAGCTCAAAGTTAGCTCTAAACACAAATTATTAATTATCCGTTAACGCACGCGAGTTTGTTGTTAATATTACAACATTTATTTCCATTTTATTTACCATATTTGAATTGAAGTGCATCACGGCTGCATTTAGGCAAGGTATGGCCTATATAATTGTGTTTTATTTTTATTTATAACTTTAGTACTTTTAGAGTATTGGCTCTTATATATTTATATGTAATATGATTTTTTTTGTACCGAATCAAACATTTATTATGGAAAGGTCCCAGTGTGCGGCGCTTCCACCGGAGCGTTCTCCCTTTGTGACACTCGTTGGTTTGCACGCCGCGTCCTTCGCGGCATCGCCCGCCGATACTTTTGCCGCGTTCGACACGACGCTGGCAGCTACAACTCAAACTAACGGTTGAAAAAACGCTTCTCTTTTTGCTACAAACTTGTCATTTTGATCATAACAATTTTTTACACAATTATTATACCAACCCACTAATCACTAAATATATGCTTATTACTCAGGTATGGGCATGGGGTGACAACGACCACGGTCAGCAAGGTAACGGCACTACCTGCGTGAACCGTCGCCCGGCCATAGTCGCCGGCGTGGAAGGAGTACAACGAGCCGCGGCCGGGTCTTCTCACTCCGCGGCGTGGTCGCTACGACCGGCGGCGTTGCAGACTGACGCTCATTCCCCACATATATCGCCTCTACCGTTCCCTAGCCTTAAAGATCCTTTGGGTGCTCAGAGTTTGGGTGAGTGGTGTTGAAACTTTTTTATTTGGACATACTTAATAAATATATTTAAAATTAATATTGAATCTAAAAATATTTTTGTTTTAAAATCAATATATAAAGGTTTGTTTTCAAATTCTGTTAGGTATGATTTTTTGCTCAAATAGTTACAACTAAAGAATATGAATATACATAAGTTAATCATAATTTAATGAGGGATTAGTCTACCAAGAATTATATCAGGTTTATTACATCTCAAACCATTTTAATTTTACATTCTTCTTACTGATTTTTAGGACATACATCTCAAAATTTAAATAAATGTCTGCTTGATTTATAACAGGACTATATTCTGAGGAGACAGTTGTTGAAGAGCCACAAGGCCCTCGACCTTCACTTGCTGTAGCAGCGCTGGCTTTGGAACCGCCTGTAGCAGTGCAACACGCATTGTCGCTGATATTACTTGCTCTGCATATAACACAGGTAGGTACCCATTTTGTTACTTTTCTCTGTTTATTTTTTTTTTAAAGTTTAAGGTAATTATATACAGGAGGATATATTTCAAAAACGTGTGGACGTCAAAAGGCTGATATGATGATGAGGGTGATATCGATAACTGAGCGAGCCACAAGACCTTCCAAGATGAAAATATTTGGAGGAGGGATTTGTTCAGCAGGGGCGTCCATTGTCTGATATTATGATAGGGGCACGCGTCCTAATGTTGGCACTGCACCAGATTATCAGCACCCCCAACTAAAACTCAAATTATAAGCTTTCTATTAATTAATTTCGGCTAACATTTAACAAACATTAAAATAAGATCCTTTTGGAATTATAAACTGATCCAAACACGACACTTTTTGAAAAAAAAAAGCGATATTTTTAAAAACGCGGGAACATGTCCTTCAAATTACTTTGTTTTGACAGTTTCTTATGATCGTAGGTAAGTTCAGGTTTTTTTATTTTACGTTATTTTAGATCTTTTAGATATTTTTTACTGAACCTTTAGGTTTTATTCATGTATAAAATGTTTTATAAGGCTTATCTGACAATGGAAATGAACGTTATCTTGATTTTATGTTCATAAATGAGGTGCTGACATCTGGGTTCAATTTTTTTGCGAATTGCTAATTATCGGCACTGGTACTGTTACATGACAAAGTGGTATGTAAAATTGTTAATCCATATTTTTTATTGTAAAGCGTGATTATTTTATGCCTAGAATTCAATATTCTTGGAAAAAGTACTCTATGATTTCGGATTTCATATCCTGGCATGGTGCTGAAACTAACATTGCTAGTTATTTTCATAGTGTTGATATTATGATCAAAAGAATGTCTATTATTTTTTGGAATGTTTTATATTTATGTAATAATTTTTCTGAAACTTCGGTTGTTAGGCTAGGTATAAATAAAAGAGATTTTACTATAAACATTGGATTATTTCATTTATCTACCTAATTTTATATCTAATTTTAAGGTGCTGATAATTGGCTCAGTCAATGCCAATAATTGGCGATGATGGTGCCAATAATTGGCGCCAGGGTCATTATTTAGTCAGAGTCATCTAAATAAAATGTGTATGAATAATAACTATTTTTTATAACAAAAATCAATTATTTATTAAATAATGAACCAAGAAAGCATATTGTTATAGTTTTTATCATTATCATCACTGTGATAAACGATGTTAAAGTAGGACTAACTCTTAAAGTGCTGATAATTGGTAGCATCACCCTATGTCTTAAATGTTTTTGTGTCTTTGTTAACATTACCAGGCGCGCAGTATGCTAGTAGAGGCTCTCCGCGCTCACGAAGCGTGTTCCACCGCCGCGCCCGTAGTGCCCACGATAGATACTGAGGATGAAGACGGCGAAGGAGACGCAAGAACAGGCGGGGGCGAAGCGCCTGCTGACAGAGCTACATTACCGGTAAGACATTTATTTGTGAACATTACCAGGCGCGCAGTATGTTAATAGACGTTCCCGAAGCGTGTTTTGCGATGTGATTTAATTAGTTTTAGGATATTTACGCCATTATGTACTTTTGTACCCACGCTGAAAGTAAACGTTTTATTTCGATAGAACTTTTAATTGAAATTTTAGGCGAAAAACCGAAAAAAAACCGACAAAAAGGAAAGCTTGAGGCCGGATTCGATTTCTGAATCTCGAACCTGGATCTTTTTTGCGTAAGCGGCTTAGACTCTTTGCTCAGTACCCAACATATTTCGTCGACATACAAATCATTTTTTTTCCATAAGCGACGCAAACGATTAGTAAATTATAGTAAAAATGTAATAGATAAATCATAAATTAACTTTATTTACAGAGTGGTGCTAGCAGTCCGCTTAGCGGTTCTATATCATCTCGTCACTCCGCCGTTATGTCGTCTAGCGCAGTGTCTGTTGCGGCTGCCACCATGACAGTGCAACAGGCTGAAGCTCCTAAGGTAAATGGTTCATGGAATTGGTTTATCAATAATAAAAATAAATGATGTGAAGTTCAATGAATACGTATTTTAGCGCAAGCTCAATATGTCCCTTTCCTAAAATGTCCCTAGGTTTTAAATAGTCATCATAACAGCCCATTAATGCCCCACTGCAGGGACGGGCCTCCTCCCATGACGGAGGGATTCTTGGCCTACTAATACCACGCTGGCGAAACGGATTGGTATAGGGTTTAATTTCAAGTTTTCCTTCTTTTTATTTCGTAAAGATAATATTCACGGATAGTCCCTTAGTCGGTTTTTACGACACCCATGGGATGAGATGGGGTGGTGACATATTGTATTCTTACACCGTCACCACACTGAATATACCTTTAAAATAGTACCTTTCCCGAAATGTCCCTTTCCCATAATGCCCATTTCCCAGAATGTCTCATATCCCAAACGTCCTTTTCCTGAAAGGGGAACCTTTCAGGAAAAGGACGTTCCCGAAATGTCCCTTTCTCAAAATGTCCCTTACACTTATACTTACTACGCATTATTTTGTATTAACTTGTTGTATAAAGAACATTATTCTTTTAGTTCATAAAAACATCACACCTCTCAGTCCTATAGGTAGGCAGAGACCCTGGAACCTCATGTACAACGATTCTTACAAAGCACAAATATTGTATAGGGCTAGGTTAAATTGTTGGTGTCTTTAAATGAATGGCGATATATATTTATTAATAGTGTCACCTTAATTATAGCAGACAATTGTTAAAAACATAGTTTTTGTGTAATACATATGGAAATGAATCTGAAAAACACGTTTATTTTAAACAGATGGCATTGGATGAGTTCACGTCCCAGCTTGGCGAGTCGGACGCCAGGGCTCTCGTGGATTTATTGAAACTTGCTGCAGCCGGCAGAATACCTGATGCTAATAATGCTGTCAAAATTATCACTGATGTTCTTATGGGTAAGTTTTTTTTTTCTTTTCATTCAGAAAGAATTGATTTGAAATTATTATTTAAATAAATTTCGCATTTCCTAACTCTTTTCCAAAAAGTTTTGCTTGTAGCTAAACCATTCGTTTTTATAATCACTAATGTATTATATTTTTTTCCCAATTACTGTTACCAAAGAATAAAAATACGAACACATATTACAACCAAGACCACCATTTGTGGACCAACAAATACTTATGTGCTCACCGGGTGTGAGGATCTACTCTGTGACGTAAAACTTGTGCTTTAGTTGTACGAAACTATCATAGCTGCCAGCCAGCAATTATAACCCCAAAAATAAGTTAAAGTGGTAATGTTTAATTTTTTTTTCTAGCTCTATGTGCCAGTAAACCAGCTGTAGCCGACATGGTGGTAGAAGTGTGCGTGTGTGAGTTAGAGGAGGCAGCCGCCGGCGGAGGAAGAGCGCCTCCACAACCTGTCACTGTTGATAGTCCTCATCCTTATGCGGATGACACTGATATATCAGGTAATGTTCTTTAGCTCTATGTGCCAGTAAGCCAGCTGTAGTCGACATGGTAGTAGAAGTGTGCGTGTGTGAGTTAGAGGAGGCAGCCGCCGTCGGAGGAAGGGCGCCTATGTCATGTCTTGTTGCATTTCTGTCACACTCTCAGGATGAAAGTTTCTCTATTTGTTTTTAGTTTATAATACATTGCGAGTCAGAAGTGATTGTATCTTTTTACCAGAACTCACAGTCCTTGTTAAACGTTCTTTCTTTCTATTTTCATTAGGAGTGGTTAAAATCCCCGGCGCATCATCGCTTCGTGTAGTATTCGAGCAAGGTTGTTCGACGGAGCGCCGTAATGATCCGCTTACAATATCTGATAGTACGGGCCGTGTGCTTGCCACGCGTTCTGGACGTGAACCTAATGACTGGTCACAGGAGATTGTTGTTAACGGTAAATATATTTGTTAAGTATATTATGTAACCGACATTTTTTTCTAAGAACGTACCCTTCTTTCTGCGCAAGTAATGCAACAAAGAAGTCAACCTGTATTTTGGGAGACTACCTAAATTATTGCAATATTATAATGTTTTTTACTTTTTACATAAAAATAAAAACCTGTTCTTGTTGATTCGAGGTTGAAATGAGGTTTTAACTATGAAAAATAAAATAAATATTTTTGTTTCATCATATTACAAATTTTTGTAGTAAAATAAATTGGTGTCGTAAAATATTTATACTTAAGTTATTATAATCTAGGTGACGAGCTTCGTTGGAGATTTACAAGTGACGGCTCTGTCAACGGATGGGGTTGGAGATTCACTGCTCATCCAATACTGCCTTCACATTCTCTCACAGTAAGTTCCTTATTGTTTTCTTATTTCGAAAGTATTTTAAATGATTAACCTTCCTCTCATCTTGAGGAAAAATCTAAAGGAGCTGCAGATATTACTGTTATAGAAGATCTACTTTAGCTCTATAAGAAATTATTATGATTTAAACGATTTGATAAACGATACTACAAAAAACTACTAAATTTTATTTGCTTTTTTTCCGCATGAGAAATTATTGAGTTCTTTTCATGAACAGAGTTTATTAAGGATAGACAGTTTTAATTAACGACTACAAACGTAGATTTGCTACTACTTAACGAAATAAATTAACACTTGTTTTGTCATGTCTTTCCTAGGAGATCGGCTCAGACCGTTACGTGTTATCCTGTCCATCAGTGGAGTTAGCATGGCGGTTGCTTGACGGTCCATTGCTAGCGGCGATATCTACTGACCACCAATTAGCACCGAGGTTGGCTCAAGCATTGGCCATATGTGCGCAGATGCCTACGCTGTGTAAGTATTTTGTTAATTATCTTTTTCTGTTCTTGTAAAGCTAACTTCCAGGTATAACATCTATTAAATTATATATTTAAAAAATACCAGTATTAAAGTAAACTATCATCTTATCATGCTCTTTGTCACAGTATTTTTTTTCTACTAACGTCCTTTTCAGGTAAATTAAGATTCACCATTCTTAGTTCAATAAATTGTGCATCACACAGTCATTCTTTTCAGTGAGCTTTTCACCTGCAACTGTATAGCCCTGTGATATCAATGAATGTCACCTCTGGGTGGTAACATCTTTATGTACTATTCAACAAATTTAATAGGTACGGTATGACAGTTCTGACAAATTGAATAATAAGGTTGGGATAAAAAAATCGATTACATATAATATCCGAAATTTAAGAGATCGATTACTATAATATCCGATTTTTAAGACACTTTAATAATTAATCTCATTATTAGTAAAGGGTATTGATCCTTACTTGATTAACTTTGTAAAAAAACACCACTTATTGCAAATTCTTTAGTTTTTACATTAATCACACTTTGATATGGATGAAAATATCTGGAAAATAGCATTAAACGTTTATGCAATAGAAAACACGTAAATTATTTTGATTTAACCACTATCTTTCTTAAATTTTAAATAAATGTAATTTGTCCAACGTCAAATTTTACCGATATAAATTAATTTCACCATTTGACGTAATTTGTAGATTCTAGAATGTTGTCTTTGATTCCTATACATTTCTCAAAGGTCAAATACTAAAGTCTTTAGTCTGTGGTTAACACGACCCCATAGTTGTTTACCTTTATATTCAAGTCGTAATAAATAAACAATAGTATTAGATCTAGTACTTTTAGAGAATAAAAAAAAATCTAAACATTACTTTTATTTATTAATTAAATAAAAGTAATGTTTAGGATTTTTTTTTATTCACTACTAAGACCTTAATAAGTTGCCTCCCGTCACCTTCGACCACGTCGAGTAATAGTTATAAGTAATAGTTAGTTACGTGTTAAACGATAATAACGATTTTTCGTATATGTAAACGATTTTTTTGCATACAAGTGTATCCGAAGAGTCGCAACACTACGAGCAGTGACCTAACTACGTGACTTTGCAATGAGGTCAAGAATAAAACTATTAGATATTATTTACTATGTAAATATGTGTTATTTTGCTTTGTTTGAAAGTTTTCAATTAAATATATTAAGAATTGTACATTTTTAGATACAACTAGCGGTCCGTCCCGGCTTCGCACGGGCATTATTTTCCCGCTTTTCTGTTGAAAATTTTCCTGAATTTTCTTTGCTATAAACCTCACGGAGCCCGAGACCTTTCCAACGAATGCAAAATCGTGTAAATCGGTTCGTGCGTTCTGGAGTTATAGCGTCAGGAAGGAAAACCCGACTTATTTTTATATAGTAGATAATAAAATCTTTCTAAATTCATGGTTTTACGAAAAAGGTTTTCGAAACTGAATAATGTACGCATGATCAAAGTTGTTTCAGTTTGAAACATCTGAAACGTCATACTGTACCTTTTAAATTTGTAAACTGTAGTAGCAGAGACTTTACGTTCTTGATAACTATCTTGTATTTTTGAGTCATTGTATCTTTTATGGATATAATAACCACTCTTAAGCGTGAAAAACATAAGAAACTTCAGATTAGACAAGCATAACCGAACGGAGCAAACAGTTTCATAATTATCGTATTCCAGCATGGCGAGCCCGCGTTTGGTGCGTACGACGCTTGCGGGGTGTGGTGTGCGGCAGCGGGGGCGGCACGGGGCGCGACTGCGGTACTGCCACGCCCCCCGCGCTGCATCACCTGCCGCAGTTGCTACACGCGCAGTATGAACATGAAGAGCCGGCGCTTAGGACACCTACGCATCTTCTGCATACACATTATCTCAAGGTATCATTTATTATTACACCGTACAATTATTAAAACCCGTTCAGTTGCAATGAGACGTATATTTGTTTAACATCAGACACAAAAATATCCAAACTCTGGACAGTCATTTTTAAATTGCACAAACTTGCGTTACGTCTTTTTTAAACTGGCGACTATTACGGCAGCTGCAAGCCGTAACCCAAATGCCGCCGAAGTCCGGTTCATTTATTAAAACATTTTTCAAATTATGTTTTGCATATTTTTCAGTTAAGTAATAAATATTTATGCAATAGTCATATTTTTATATAAAGCATATAAAAAGCAAAAATAGTAATCACGCAACCACCTATATCACCAAATGTTCTTATTTACCAGGAACTAGCATGGTTAGCATGCGGTCTTCGCATGGATTCAAGAGTATGCAGTGGTCCGGATTCAACCCGCTGGGCATGGTTCAAACGTTACTGTCTCTGTATGCGAACAGCTGACGCTCTCATACGTCGTTCTACAATGCCTATGCCGTTCTTATCTGATGTACGGAAGAGACTAGCTGATCTAGGGGTATATAACAGTGATGAAGCGACTAATGATTCACACTACCCGTGGGAAGATAATACTAAGTTTACTAAGCAGCATGATGAGCAGTTGTTGCATTGGGTTAATAAGTAAGTATATTCTTTTTAACGTGTATTTTATATCCATAAAACGAGTTGAGACTAGAAACGCCTTAATTTTTGTTTGTTGTTTTTTGTTATTTACAGTGAATTATTTAAATCTTTGTCGCCGATTGTTTCTACTTCATAGTCAGAGATTTAAAAGAATAAATAAAACAGTCATGTAGTTTTATAACTTTATTCTTAAAGTTATATTCTGAAGATTCCTTTTATAGTCGTTCTTGAGCATCAAGTCGTATCTATGATTTGCACTAAACTTATAATGTATTTTAATTGGTTTATTACTATTTTTTTATATTAAAAATTTTGACAACTATCATCTTGTACAATTAATAACGAATATTTCCCATTGTACCAGACGACCAGAAGACTGGTGTGGGTGGTGGGGCGGCGGGTCCCGAGGCTGCGCAGTGTACGGCTGGGGTCACAACCACCGCGGACAGCTGGGCGGGGTGGACGGCGCTAAGGTCCGCACGCCCGCGCCCTGCCTCGCGTTAGCTGCTCTCAACCCTGTGCAGTTAGTGGGAGGTGAACAGACGCTGTTCGCTGTCACGCCTGATGGGAAGGTTTATGCTACGGGTATGTAGTTTTCTTTTTTATTTTACAAATGAACTGTATTCTATATAGAATAAGATTATAGAAAGCAAATGCACAAGTTTTAAGAACTAAATATTTAGCATTTGCTATAATTTTTTTTTATTTGTTGGGTTCCTATTCATCATAGTGTAATAATATAACAAAGTACATAAATGTATTTATTTTGCAACATTATAATTTAAAAGTTTATTTGTCTATGTAAAATAATCTGTTTAAATAATTGTATTAATAAATGAAAGACTAAATTTTAATATTATTTATTCACATTGTTTTGTAGGCTACGGTGCTGGAGGTCGCTTAGGTATCGGCGGAATTGATTCCGTATCACAACCAACTTTACTAGCTTCAATTCAACACGTCTTTATTACAAAGGTAATTACATTTAATAAATTTGTTTTTTATCGTTTTACTTGATTCAACTCCTTCAATCAAAATATAATCAATGGACAAACAATTATTTTATTTCTAAATAAAGTAGCAGAAGGCTGACTCTCATCAATATCTCTAACGAATGTCTGTTTGTAGTGATAAATTATGGCATTATATGATTGGTCGTTAAACTGTCTTAACTCGACATGACGTTTCAGTTTGAATAGACGCATAAGCATGACATTAAGATAGGATTTTGAACAAATATTATTAACACGTTCCCAGTGCAGTGTACCATATTTGGTACACGTGCATTGTTTTACTATTGTGTCTGCTGGCGGCACTGTGGAAGGGTTAAGAGGATTGCCCCTCCTTGTTACTTACTAAAAATAACCTTATTTCTCTTATTTCTGTATTCCTAATGTATGTTAAAACTTTCGCAGGTTGCTTGTAACTCTGGAGGCAAGCATTGTTTAGCGCTATCGCTTGATGGTGACGTTTATAGTTGGGGGGAGGGAGAAGATGGTAAACTTGGACATGGGAATAGAGTGTAAGTGTACTTGAAGTATTATTATTTTAACATTTTGTATTTACTACATGCAGTACAAGAAGTACTTACTCCTATTTCTATGTAAAATTTTATTATCAGTATAGAAATAGTTGTAAAGGAAAATGAAATTGTCTACTAGACACCTCATTCCTGTGGTGAAAGACTAAAAGTATAAATTGTCACATTATCTCTTAACCTCATCTACAAAGATGTGGTTAAGAGTGACTAAACAAGTTCCACATAACCTTTAATATAGCAAAGGAAGAAAACTTAATTATATTAAAACTCTGAGCCAACCTGTCTATGTGGCTAGCGTGGTAACTGTTGATCAAGATTTCCCCCTGTAGATGTCCGTTCCTGCATTGGAATGGTTATGATTAAATCCACGGTAAAGACAATAGCGCAAAAAAGATAAACTCTTGTTTTGCAGTAAGGCATAATTATTTTATTGCAGGAGTTACGATAGACCAAAACTAATAACAGCTCTGTCAGGGCTCGAAGTAGTATCAATAGCGTGCGGAGGTGCGCACTCGGCGTGTTTGACGGCGCGAGGTCGCATATACACGTGGGGTAAAGGTCGATATGGACGACTGGGACATGGTGACTCGGAAGATCAACTCCTACCTAAGATGGTAATATATGTTCTATATAAGGTTATTTATGTATTTGAGTATACGGTCTTTGAAGTAGTTAATTGCCTTGTAAGCACTTTACGTGTATAATAAATGAAACAATCAAACATACAGTACATGTGAGTACCCAATCGGTCAACCTAGCAAGTGTGTCAATTTTATTTGAGAACCGAATTATCATTTATGATATCATTTTTACAGTAGTACTTAGTATGTGCCACATTGAAAAGCTAATACTGTTAGTTTCTGTGTCATTCGTAATATTCTTTGTAACCTGTTCTAAAATAAACTTTCTATTTTACACTTAGGATTATTTAATTATTAACATCGGTTTTCGATTCTCTCTCAAAATTAAAGAGAGAGAATAGAATGAAAATGAATTTTTTTTTTTAGTTAATTGACATCTATTTTTTTTTTCTTTTCAGGTGGAAGCATTAACTTCATACCGTGTAATAGACGTTGCGTGCGGCTCAGGAGACGCGCAAACTTTGTGCATCACTGATGATGACAACGTTTGGTCTTGGGGTGACGGCGACTACGGGAAACTTGGTATGAAAATCAATTGTGTAGTATTTTTTATTGTAATAGATTTTGAACTATCGCGATTTGTATACATATTAATGTTTTACACAGGTCTTACTCGCGGTATATATTACTTAGCTTAGATACAAATAGGATAAATACCTAGGTTTTTCTCCGACGTTTCGGCCGACTTGCAAGGGCCGTGGTCGCGGAGGGACTGGACGCGGAGCAGTCCGCATTAATATGAATTTTTTATTGACTCTGAATTTAATGTTACTTAATACATTTTTCAGCACTAATATGTCCCACTACAGATATAGCGATCCTTACGAGATATAAAAAAAGGACGAAACATTTTTTATTATTGCAATTGAAATTTAATAAAATCAACGCCGAATTTAATAAACTTTTATGGCGACGGAGTCGAAATATAAAGTCTCACCACCAATTCATCTCATTGATTAATAAAACTAATTAATCTACTATATAAAAATAAGTCGGGTTTTCCTTCCTGACGCTATAACTCCAGAACGCACGAACCGATTTCCACGGTTTTGCATTCGTTGGAAAGGTCTCGGGCTCCGTGAGGTTTATAGCAAAGAAAATTCAGGAAAAAATTGAACAGAAAATCAGGAAAATAATGCCTGTGCGAAGCCGGGACAGGCTGCTAGTTATTATATATATTTAATAATAATGTTAAATTAACATAACTGTATCAAGACATATTTATAGGTTACTTTCCCTCTATCACTGTAAGAGACCTATAATAGGCTGTCGTTAATGAACTGTTATATAAATCAATTACTAATAACTTTACTATATTCTCCCTTATTATACATTTGTTGACCAGGTCGGGGAGGTTCGGAAGGATGCAAATTACCTACTAGGATAGACTGTTTGAAAGGACTACGCGTCGTGAAGGTTGAATGCGGATCGCAATTCTCTGTAGCCTTATGTCAATGTGGAAGTGTTTATACTTGGTAAGATTTATAAATATGTGTTTTTCAACATAATTTCAACTCTATTGAACATGATGGAGAGCACAAATACATTCCAGAAATTAAGACAGACAGCCATTAACCTATCAAGCACAAAAAATATGGTTATTACTAAACTAAAGTTTAACGTTTAAGTCAATATTCGAGGAACAAAATATAATCGAGAGGATTTCAAACGTATTAAATTATTCTGTATCGAAAGGTATTAAATATTTGTTAATTTTCATTTTAGGGGTAAAGGCGATTATCATAGACTGGGACATGGAAGCTACGAGCATGTAAGACGTCCAATGCGAGTAACCGGTATGCAAGGGAAGACTATTGTCTCCATAGCTACAGGTTTGTTAATACTTTGTTTTTTTAAACTAACATGAATCGATCTGAAAATCTCTTTCTATCCACGAGAACAAATGGTCTTTCTAAATATTTTTTTAAAAGCTAAACCTTATGTGTATTTACATTAGTACTATTTTTGTACAATGTGAATTAAATTTTTCACTAATCAAAGTCTGCCATTCGACAACACATTAAAATCATTGGTCTAAATCTAAACTGTGGTAGACCGCCAACTTTGCCAACGAACTTTTACGAAGTCGTAGATGCTTTGTGAAGTTTACGAATTTTACGGATACGGTGTTAGCAATTGTTGTATTTAAATTTTTATCATGACGTTTTAGGTAGTCTCCACTGCGTGGCGTGTACAGACCACGGCGAAGTATACACTTGGGGCGACAACGATGAGGGACAGCTGGGAGACGGAACAACATTGGCTGCTCAGAGACCCAGGCTTTTGATGGCGTTACAGGTAAGTTATAAGGTGAATTAATATAGTAGTAATTAAATGTGGTCTATTATTATTTGTGTTTTTATTGTTAAATAAAGATCTAAATAAGATGCTTCTTAACTTTGAAAAACTGACTGGTTTAAAATGTAAAATGGTGGGATATGATGCTGACCAAATCGTTTTGTATCGGGTTTAGTGTCAAGATGTTCGTCGCTTAAGGTACCTTTATTGCCTGTGAAGTAGCATACTTTTTTTTACTTCGTAAAACGTGTCGTATGACATGGATATGATACACTTTTTAAATGTTTTCTGATTTTTTTTGCACAAGTCATTCGTTTGATGGTTAGCCATACAAAAAGCAAAATAACTGTATAATAATATACTTTAAACATGAACCTTTCATGAGGACCGAGGTCCCATAATCATAATATTTATGTGTTTGTTGTGTTGTAGGGTAAACGTGTTACTAAAGTAGCGTGTGGCAGCGCGCACACGGTGGCGCTGTGCGTGGAGGCACCGCGCGCGCCGCGAGCTCCGCCGCCGCCGCCGCTAGAGTGTCACCTGCTGCGGGACCTCGCGCCGCAGCTTATATCTAACAGACTGGTACGTACCACTTACGTATGTGAATACGGTCACTCCTGCTAACAAAATACCTCTATGTGGATAAGCTTTTTTTAGCGCCACAAACTTGTCCTAATTACAGCATTTTAGTAGCACTTTAATAGCGTTTCATTAAGTAATCTTATGAACGCCGTCCACCAAACCCACCACCCCGGAGCGCACATTACAATGTGCCAAAGGAAATTGAACTTTGTTAACAATACGTAAATTTCATTTTTGTATGGAGCGTACAATATGTCTTGGTTGCGCTCGGTTGCTAGTGTTGCAAGCTGAGATTCAGGGAGATTGATACTAGATTTAAATTGTAACTTTTAAACTATCGCGTTTCATTATTATAAATATTATATAAACGGGATAATAACGCGCATTTAATTTACCTTTATTTTACTTGACGTTTCGGCACAGGTTGCACTGGCCGTTCCCTAAAAACTTTAACCGGGATGACGGTTTCAAGTTATCAGCAACGTGGAATCCAGTGATATCAAAAACAATACCTCCCTTTTTTGAACGGTCGGTTAACGTACAGAACAGCGATACGGTCAGTGTTGTGTGTAGGGGGACTTTATATTAACATCTCAAGATGCGAGGGTAGATGATAATAATATATTATCTATCACGAAGACGAAGCTGTGACGTCGCATCACCAGTCAGCTTGCGACCACGGCCAGTGCAACCTGTGCCGAAACGTCAAGTAAAATAAAGGTAAATTAAATGCGCGTTAATATCCCGTTTATATAATATTTATACTAGATTTAAAGTCGAAAAATAAGAATTGCCCTTTTGCTTTGTTTTTACTAAGTATTTAATTTTCTTCCCAGGTTTTGTTACATCAATTCTCTGAACTGGTGTGTCCAAATTTACCAATATTGATTCTGGACGGACCTTTGGATCAACTAAGAACGTTACTCTTCTATAGTGTCAAAGAAGCTGCGTTTAGAAAGGTATTATTTTTATTACATAAAGGATTTCAGCTAAGTTTTTTTATATGGTAAACGAACTTCAGAAAATTTAGACTACTCTGTTAGTAACAACATCATGCACATAGCCGGCGAATTTTTCGAACTTGACCAACTAATCAAAAACTGCAAAATCAGACTACTATAGGATTTACCATCGAGTTTTTCCTTTATTTTAGTAGAAATAATATTATGAAATTTTCTTTAGACTGCTTGGACAATTCAATATTGTAACGCGACATGTTCACAGGCTATCCTAGCAACAATGGTCCGCGAGCGGCAACACGGTCCCGTAGTAGAGCTATCACGCGTGGCAGCAAGGCGCGCACGTCGCGGGGGGGCGGGGCTGGCGGGCGCGGCGGGCATGCGCAGCGTCTTCGGGCAGATGGTGGCGCGACTACCTGCACTCACGCAGGACGCGCTAGCGTTACCGCATAGAGTGTGGAAGGTTAAGTTTGTAGGTGGGTATCATTGTATCTTAGCAACACGGTCCGGTAGTAGAGCTATCACGCGCGCAAGACGTGCACGTAGCAGGGTACGATTCATAGTTACAAATTATCTTGAAAGTTTTTTTAGTTATTTGCCAGATTTTATTTAAGTAATTGTGCTGATATATAAAGGAAAATGCATGGGATATCTTTCTTTACCTGCTATTAGACATAATTTTCTACTATTGAATAAAATAATAGAAGAGAATTATCGTCTTGGGATATTAATTTACAAAGAAATCATGATGAACAACTGTATAATAATTATAAAACTGATACTGAAACCATACTATTGTAGACTCTAAAATTTACACTATCATTCAGGCGAGAGCGTAGACGACTGCGGCGGCGGCTACAGTGAGAGTATAGCGGAGATGTGCGAGGAGCTACAGAACGGTTCTCTACCTCTGCTGATGGCCACGCCCAATGGGCGGGGCGACGCCGGCGCCTCCCGAGATGCCTTCCTACTCAACCCTACTGCCAATACACCGCTACATCTTAACTGCTTCCGTTTTCTTGGTAAGTATTAATCTTGTCATTTACCATCAATCAACTGGTTCAAAATGTTTTTGGTATTAAAATAAAATATTAAAAATGTCAATAAAACTAAAACAATAGAGTTGAAAACTTGTCGGTGAAGTGGTGAACTAAAAATACATAATAATATGGTTAATTTTTAAACCACTATCAAAGCCCAAAGGTATGTCAAAGAAGGAATAAAAGGAGTAAAATGTGTGTTTTGGTGCTAGCCAAAAATGGAAGAAAATGCATATGTAATAAAAAGTAATGGTTTCTGCTAAAAAAGAGGTATTTGATGTAGAAAATTAATTTGAATTTTTTTTCTTTTATTTCTAGTCAAGAGTCAAGAGTCTTTATTTGCAAGTCAAACTTTAATATTATGTTTATTCTATCAGGTGTATTGATGGGCATAGCGATTCGTACGGGATCTCCCCTCTCGTTGTCCCTTGCGGAAGGAGTTTGGCGACAACTGACAGGACAGCCACTTAGACCTCAAGACTTGGCTGAGGTCGACAAAGACTTCCTACCTGCTTTGCTATGTATACGTGATATGTCACCTAGTAATAAGGTATGTTAACTATTTACTACAAAAAAAATACAACCGAATTGAGAACCTCCTCCTTTTTGAAGTCGGTTGAAAAAGATAAAAATATCTATTGTAGTTAATAATGTATGTATTGTGTAATTGGAATGTTTATTCCTCTATCTCAACCCATCCCATTGTTCATCTAATTTTCATCATCATATCAGCCAAATTACATCCACTACTGGACTTACGTCTCCTCTGAGCGTAAGTGATCCTGTGCCTTCCTCATCTGTAGACGTCCTGCCAACTACTGCACATTTCATTATAGACAAAAATTCGATTTGATTACGCAGGGAATTTCTCAAAATAGCTCTGTCTCTAGCCCGCTCTCTCTCCCTTTTTGAATAAATAAGTATATTATTACTTACTTATATAATTTTCCTATATATTTGCAGGAACTACAAAATCTGGAGCTTCCATTTTCAATACCGTCGGCGGCTGGCCACGAAGTGCCGTTATCAACTAAACACAAACGTGTGACACCAGACAATAAGGATGAATATGTACAGCTGGCGTTACATTACAGGTTTGCATATATTCTTAAAAAAACAAACTGCTACCAGAACATTTAGAAATTATTTACTGTTTTTTTTTTGTAGTTTTACAATGTAAATTTTGTTAAAGCTCAATTATATCTTTGGAATGTACCTACTGTCACCATCAGATTTTTCAACGCAGACAACGTGACCAAATACTCCTAAACAATTTAAAATGACAAATAAGTTCTATACGCTACAAGTGAACATTGTATCTGAACATTATTTGTTCAAATAATAAAATAAAATACAGTCAATTTGTGTAATGTTCGCTTATAAGGTTGCTTCACTTTTTTAATGTTTCTTCTAACTAGGACACACACAGATTAGAATTACAATACCCATCTTAAAATCGTTCCGCCTATCGGAAGTCGGAACCCTACTTACAAACATAACTTATTCCATCAGGTTACACGAATTCGAAGAGCAAGTACGTGCGGTCCGCGACGGTATGTCCCGCGTGATACCGGCGCCTCTACTGGCGTTGTTTACCGCGGCGGAGGTCGAGACATTAGTCTGTGGATCGCCTGACATACCTGTGCATGCACTTAGAGCATCCGCTACTTATAAAGGTATGAAGTTTTATATGGAATAAATATTTTGTCTTTTGTACAATGCTGAGTATAGAAATGAAAATAACATAATAGCTGGATCCACATCAAACGATCGCGCGCGGCAGGAGCGCGCGATCTGTGGGTTTGCCTCGCGCGATCCAAACTGCGCGGCAGGATCGCTCGCTCCTTGCCGCGAGCAATCCGTGAGGATCGCGGGATCGCCGATCCAAAATGGATCGTTTGGTGTGGATCTGGCTATTCATATAAAATATCAGTACTTATATTATGCCAGATTATTGTGCTCTTATTGGCCATCTGTTAGTCTGGCCATTAAAGTTTAATGAATAATTATTTGTTTATTAGTATGGAACACGACAACAACAACAATGTAATGCCCACCCATATTATGCAAATAAATGATTATTGATTACGATAATTTCAAACTTATATAGATAATTATATACTTGTTCCAGGTGTCGAGCCAAACGCCCCGTTAGTACAATGGTTCTGGGAGGTGATGGAGGAGCTATCAGGTAGCGAGCGCGCACTGTTCCTACGTTTCGTATGGGGACGGACCAGACTGCCCCGCGCCCCGCAAGACCCCAGACAGAGAGATTTTGTACTGCAGGTAGTTATTACTTGTTGTTCTTTTGACTATTATTAAACATTTATTAGCAACGCAGTGTGAAGAAGCATGATGACAACGGATTGAAGTTATTGTTAAAAATAACTTTAATCCACTCGCGCTTTCCATCAGGTTCAAGATAGTCATATTGCCGTGTTTATGTATAAAAAAAAGCATATAATAGTGATTTGTAAGTTAAAAGTTTCCGTGACTCAGGGCATGAATGGAAGTGAAGTATACTGTCACTAAAGTGCGGAAAATAATATTTTACCAGAAATAAAATACAATTACGATACAATCTATGCACGTTATTCTTAATATTAATATTACTTTACGATAATTTATATTATTTATTAATTATTCGAACTGTTTACAGGTGTTAGATAAGTACCAGCCGCCAGATCATTTCTTGCCCGAGAGTTACACGTGTTTCTTCCTTCTCAAGATGCCAAGATATTCATGCAAATCTGTTCTACGAGAGAAACTCAGGTAATTTTACTTTCTCATCTAAATTACTTTTCAAAAATAATTAGGTACGGTACGCGCAAACTAAGTTGGTCGGCCTGAAGTTAGCTTACGGAGATTGCGCATTTACAGGAACTATGTAAACACTCGCTCCTAAAATGTCCTAAATATCTGCGCAGCCTTTTGCAACAACTTCAATCCGTCCAACTTAGATTACGCGTACTGTACTTAACTAGATGTGATAAGACAAGATCTTGTTACCTTACCTACTTGTATTTGTATTTACAGGTACGCGATCCATTTCTGCAAGAGCATAGACACCGACGAATACGCACGCGTTGCTCTAAGCGCAGCCGAGCGAGTGTCATCGGAAGAATCCGACTCCGACGCTGACGTCACACCGGCCCCTCCCACAAATCAAGCCCCGCCCCCACTATACTCTTTAACAAGAGCACCTACATGGATATAGAGACATTTTAAGCTTTCATACGTGAACAGAATAAAATATGCTTCACGCACTAGAACCTCCATATTTCAGCACATGCACCATTGCACCTAAAGAGGGGTTTTCACATTGTTTTATAACAAAAAACATGTTTAAAAACAATGAAAAGGAAGCATTAAATCAAATCGATACCGCGGATATTACCTACATTTTCAAGTTTCTATCTTATAAATGAGACACCTGTAATGAGAAGAGTGTAAGCTTACTTCGGCTGCAACATGGACAAACTTTCTTGTCTTTCTAAAGAATATTGATTAAGTATGATGAATATGAATTTAAATATAATACTCGAAACAATTACTCGTCGTCGTTACGATATTAAGGCGTAATTACACTTTTATAGACTCGCGGGCAGTTTTGCAGGCGTAAACGTCGGTTATCGCAATAATATTTAGGATCTCCTCGGCAATTTTTATTTGTATTCAAAGGTTGTTGTAACTTGCATTATTGCTTGACCCTTCCAACAAAACCGAAAGCTTTTCTTTAGAAACTTGTTTGAAAAACATAATAAAAGTATTATCGCTTTTATTGTATTACATATTAAGAATGTTCACTGATAGTAAATACTTCCTTATATTGTTTTCACAATATAAGTCAATGTTACATTTGAATTTTTTATCGGATTTTCAATTACAGCATTCCATCCATAGCTTAGGTTTAACGCTGAACGCTTGAATTTGTATTGAGTGTATGAATATGTTTGTAACAAGTATACAACGATAGGCAACACTGCCACATTCCATATCGTCGATAAACTTCTATATAACCTCAATGTTGCTTAAAATATTATAAGCCTATTACTGAACTAAGAGTTTTGCCATTATAATACATTGTTATTCGAATGATATTAACATATGAAAACACTTTTAGTTTTCATTTAAACCTATTGGTATTATGTGTTAAGGACCGAGTCCTAGTGTATTTGATTATAAGGTATATTTTATTGTACAGCACATCCTTAGACGTTATAATATAACTGCAGGGAAGTGTAAATGTTTTTGGCGCGTAAAGTTGTGTTTTGTCATTATATGAAAAGTTTAAGAACAATCGAATGTCTCAGTGTATGGTTTGTTTTATAAGTGTTTCAGTATAATATTTACATTGACTGAATAAACTTTGTAACTGTGATTGTATTGGCGTAAATTGAGAGTACGATTGGGTTTAGATAGGATTTTTACGAAGTGAGTTTCCCAGATCAAACGTTTTAAGCTAGTCAATGTAGTCGCAGTGTGTATATAGGATGTCAACATTATATTATTTATTATGCATTGTTAGATAACTGTCTTATATAAACAACGCTTAGCATTCTTTTAATCTGTATTTACTATAGGAAGCAGGATTTCAATATCATTAATACTAAAAATGTAATCATCTCCACACTTTTACAAAAATTCAAACCAAATTTCATGTAAAATATTTTTTATAATAATTTAAAGTTTCATAAAAGATTCTGTATAATAATCATGATGCAGATTGTATATTTGTTGAAAATATACACAATGTCTTGTCACTATCACTAGTATGATTAGAGGATAACATTTTTTAGATAAAGCTGTTTATCACTTTTCAGGTTAAAATGTTAAAGTAATTAACGGAATATCTGCTTTTCTGATTCTATAGACCCCTTGCTAACTGGTTAGATGGCAATTATTAGAGGCTTGACGGAATATGTTGAGAGTATAGTAATATAAACTATTTCTATTTATTCATTATTATTAAAATTTAAATAGATGTTTACTGAATAGTTGCTTTGCTAGTATTTATTAATCTGTAGGCTTTTGGTGCTAGCATCTCACGATTAGGATAAAATTTTTATACTGATTAATATGTGCACAAATGACAAGTAATTTGCAAAATTGTACTTTTATTATAGAAAAAAATGGTTTTAAAAAATCTATGTTCATTATCTGATGTCAGTATGTTTGCTTCAAGTATTTTTTTTTTTAATATTCTTCCCACCAAGTGAACAAGATCTACCTGCAGACATTCCTTCTATCACCAAAGAGTATTATGTAATATGTAAGATAATGAACTGTTTTAATCTTGAGATCTGAATCTATCTTTGTGATCTATCTTGTGCAGCATTGTTTATTTTATACATGCAGGTTTATAACTGAATACATATTTATTTAAATTATACATGTGTTTTTCTTTCATATAATATTTTTTTATTTTTATTTTTTATTTTTATTTTTATTTATTTAGGAAAACACACAGTCATTTACAAATAATATTACAACAATTTAAACAAAAAGACCAAATAGTTCCATTACATACATACAATAACACACATACTTAATCAATCAATTTGTAGATGAACATAATATTATACTAAAGTATAAGACAAGCGTCTAACTTAGGAAAAATTATACAAAGCAGAAAATTATATACATTTCATATAAATATTAATTTACTCACTTCCTTCTTAAAACTATTTAACGATAGGCTAAAAATATCAACATCCTCAAGCAGTTCCTTATACTTTCTACATGAACGTCTAATAAAAGTGTTTCTGGCGTAATTAGTACTGCAAGATTGTATGGCAAAAGTAGTTTTAGAACGTGAGGAGATTCTAGGTACATTAATATTAATTTTTTCAATCAAGGTAGAGGAATCAATAATGTGATTCAATACCTTGTACAAAAATACTTCGTCCAAATAAATGCGCCTATACTGTAAAGGATTTATATTAAATTTTTGAGAGGTTATTTTATAGTCAACAAATAAATGATTTGTCCGATATGCCAATGTCTTTACAAATTTATTTTGTATCTTTTCTAAGCGGTCTATATGAACTGAGTATTGTGGACTCCACACTACACTTGCAAATTCCAATATACTACGAACAAAGGAGTTATATAGTATTTTGTATGTAAAGGGTTGTTTGAAAGGTTTGGCAAGGCGAAAAATCATACCCAGACCCCTATATGCTCTTGAAACAATGTGATCAATATGGAGATTAAATTGTAACTTAGAATCTAGAATAACACCCAGATCTCTAACCTCCGTAACCCGTGTAACTCTAGTGTCAGAGAGAGAATAATCAAACTGAATAGGACAATGTTTGCGACTAAATGTTATAGAGTAACATTTACTCGCATTTAAAAATAATTGGTTCTGCTCACAATACTGCTGAAAAGTACTTAAGTCGGTTTGCAATTTGTGACAATCATCTAGTGTAGATATAACTTTAAAAATCTTTGTATCATCAGCGTAAACTAGATGACAGGAATTCGGGAAGCAAGTACTCATGTCATTGATGTATAAGGTAAAGAGAAAAGGACCTAGGTGCGATCCCTGAGGTATTCCAGAAGGGATTGTCAGGAATCGAGATGTATAACCCCTCAACGCTACAGCCTGGCTACGATTTGAGATGTAAGAATCAAGCCAACGCAACAGGTCGCCATGTACACCGAACTTTGATAATTTTGTCATTAGTTTTGTATGATTTATTTTATCAAACGCTTTTGAAAAATCGGTATACACAGCGTCCACCTGAAAGCCAGCATCTAAAGAATTAAGAAGATAGTCAGTATATAACACTAAATTAGTTTCTACACTTCTACCTCTAAAGAACCCATGCTGTTGTTCAGATATGTGACGTGAGAAAACAAGGCTAAGTTCATTAGTGACTATCTTTTCAAAAATTTTACCTAGGACGCATAATTTAGAGATTGGTCTATACTCTCGGACGTCATGTTTGTCACCCCCTTTTGGTATAGGTGTAACCAAAGCTTTTTTCCAGATACTAGGAAAACATCCTTCCTTTATGGATTTTTGATAAATTAAGGTCATAGGTACAGATAATTCTTCAGATAATCGGGATATCAATAGAGGATGAACCCTATCAATACCGGCTCCCTTGTTTACATCTACTTGTCTGAAGTATCTCTGAACTAAGCAATGTGATATGCGGATGAAAGATACATCAACCAGCGGGTCAACAGTCACCTGATTATCCCCCCCATGGAGAGGTGAAGTGACAACGTTATTAGAAGGAACAAATACGGAATGAAAATAATTATTGAAAAGGTTACATATTGTATCCCCGTCGGTAGAGGACGCAGTGCCGTCTGTCATTAAAGAAGGGATATTATTAGTAGAAAATTTTGATTTTATAAAGGTCCAAAAGTATTTAGGCGCTAATCTAATTTTGTCCTCAGAGAATACAACACACCCAACACACAAATATCCCAAAGCATAAGTTTATTCTCCAAAGCAATATCTCCTTTCGGAAACTTATGATTTTTTTAAAATTCATTATTAAGTTGAAATAGAGATTGTTATTATGCAACTGTACATTGGTCTAAATTTCTATGCTCGGGAACCACCCACGCATATTAATGATTGTGTCAACTTCCGTTATCTAGCTTTGCTTGCCAGGCTAACTAGCGGCGGCCTGATATGCTCAGATAAAATGTAAATTATTCAGTAATAGTTAACGAGTGTGTGATGGCTGGCGCCCACTCGTCGCCTGAATGCTTATTTGCTCAACCGACCATTTTGACGAATTTCACTTTTTGATGCAATTTTATTAAGGATCTAATTGCGGTTCGATTGGTATATAATACTTGCTGCTTGGACTTAAAATACATGAATTATAAGGAATTTAAGTTTTTGTAAACTAACACAAGAGAATTAAAACTTCATGCTTAATTGCTCAACGTCCGTAGAGAAACACCAAACGTGCATCCGAACATCGATTGCGTGCTTAAGTATTCAATCTCCTCACAGGTAACCAATCACGACATCGCATTTTGATGACGCAATACGCCGCCATCATAAATTTCTTTTGTGACGAAGCTGGTGCTCGCACGCATTTGAGTAAAAAATAACGCGAAATATAGAAAAAAAGTATTAATTTTAATAGAAAACAGTACCCCAAATGTCCGTGACGAAATATAAATCGGAAAATATAGTCACAACTATAGAAAAGAATCGGTAACTTGTATTTTTGTTAACATTTCTTTGTAGATTACCACTGCGTATCGTTAACTTATAGTACAGGATGTTTAAATTTAATTCTTATTATTTCAGATTTAATTAAATCTTTAAATGAAATTGTGACGTATCTATAAATGAACAGATTGTTTCGAACATTTCGTAAGGTTGTAAAATATAACTAATATAATAATAAAAAATTTTGCTTTTGTGCGATGACTGTCAAAATATACCTGCTACTTGCATGTTTTCTAATTGTTAAATAGGTAAATTTCTAAGCATTAAATGGGTAGTTTTGTGTTTACGTATACCTATGCTTTGTGTTCGCAATGATGTTAGAGGCTAGATAAGTAGATTAATACTATTTTTTTTTTCTAAAGAATTCCTTATGAAAACGTAAAAAATCGTCAAAAAAAGGTTAATTTTCTTGAAAAAATAAATCAATTCTAAATTGTTTAAATAGTCTCAGTATATTAATTATTTTTTATACGTATAGGTATGATATTATCACCGTTTTGTATTTAATTTATGTCGTTTTTATTGTACATATTGAAATGAAGAAGTGGAGCCACGGTAATACCATAGTTTCATTTTATGTTGACATTACGTACGATGAATCAAGAATCCGACGAAAGAAGAATACGACTAATTAAAAAAAAAATTACTAGGACTAATTCAAATCAGACACTAACCGAAAAAAAAATTATATTAGAAGTACTTACAAATATATGAAAGCTGACGACAAAGCCTCCATGGAATCTCTAATTAAAAAGGTTTTGACAGGATCAGACAACATAAACAAATACCAGGCGAAGTAAACGATCTTGTATCGGTACAAAAACAAAAAAATATTGTATTTTGTATTTTATATAAATCAAACAGTGTTTTTTTTTTAATTCTGTGTTTTTTTCAATAATAAATAGCAAGTTAACTAGTTATATTTTTTTTACCACGATACCCAAACACACTGTATTTGGTTATAGGGCACTTAAGTACTATATATATTCGAATGCAAAATGCTCAACCTCCACCCCGGTAGTGGTCTATCTCCAATTGCATAATTATTGATGTGTTTATTTGCTCAACCTCCATAAAGAATTGTGAAAATAAACATAACTGTTTGACTTTTTAATGATTATTTGTAATATATCATTTCATAAACACATTAACTATTTTTTTAATATAAAACTTTTATAAAATCATATTATTTGCTTAAACTAATCAATAAAACGTCTCTGGTGTAAAATGTTGAAAATGGAGGTTGGACACTTAAGTATTCGTGCGACGCACTGCCGGCAAGGCATGGCAAAGGATTTTAATCCTAATTAAGTTATTTTGAATCTTATTTCAATGAGTTTAGAATTTATGTTACCTACATTATTTTAGTACCACGATGCCGCGACGACGCCTCAGGATGCTGCGGGACGTCGCAAGACGCCGCAGCATACCGCTGCATGACTAGGCTTACTTTTTCCTTCCACAGGAAGCCGCAGCGCGCCATTGCTTCCCGCGAGACCTATGGGTCACTTTATGGACGAGGAATTATGATTGTTAACTACAGTTCAACAAATCTAAAAGATACAGTATGACGTTTCATATTTTTCAAACTGAAACAACTTTGTTCATGCGTACATTATTCAGTTTCGAAAACCTTTTTCGTAAAACCATGAATTTAGAAAGATTTTATTATTGTATCTAAAAATGAACAATTCTTAATATATAAATTAAATTGAAAACTTTCAAACAAAGCAAAATAACACATATTTACATAGTAAATAATATCTTAAAGTTCTATTCTTGACCTCATTGCAAAGTCACGTAGTTAGGTTACTGCTCATAGTGTTGCGACTCTTCGGATACACTTGTATGCAAAAAAATCGTTTACATATACGAAAAATCGTTATTATCGTTAGACACGTAACTAACTATTACTTAAAACTATTACTCGACGTGGTCGAAGGTGACGGGGGGCAACTTATTAAGGTCTTAGTAGTGAATAAAAAAATCCTAAACATTACTTTTATTTAATTAATTATAATTAAAATAAAAGTAATGTTTGTAATTTTTTTTTATTCGCAAAATTG
Organism: Schrankia costaestrigalis; assembly: GCA_905475405.1. Classification (NCBI taxonomy): domain Eukaryota; kingdom Metazoa; phylum Arthropoda; class Insecta; order Lepidoptera; family Erebidae; genus Schrankia; species Schrankia costaestrigalis. The sequence goes on from FR997826.1 coordinate 17,983,297, forward strand.
GAGAATTTGCAATATGTGGTGTTTTTTTACAAAAGGTTCTACCCTTTACTAATAATGAAATTAATTATTAAAGTGTCTTAAAAATCGGATATTATCGTAATCGATCTCTTAAATTTCGGATATTATAGTAATCGATTTTTTTATCCCAACCTTATTATTCAATTTGTCAGAACTGTCATACCGTACCTATTAGATTTGTTGGACTGTAGTTAAAATAAGGTTGAAACATGTGCAGCATTTCGGTGGAGCGCAGTGCGGTCAGTGCGAGAGGGCGCGTTTAGCAGGATGCCATTGCGCGACGTGCCATGCCATCCCATGCCGTCAGGGCGCCGGCCCTAAAGCCCGATTTACACATCGACAATTACAGTAGCGAGTTAAGTAGTAAGTTGTTGATTAAAATAGATCTCCATTCTATTTTTTGGCGAGACGCGAGAGAGGGGGCTACTTCGTACTTACTTAAGTCGCTACTGTACTTGTCGATGTGTAAATCGGGCTTAAGGCAGAGGCGACGTAACTTGCGACGCTGCATCGATGGCCTATCATAATCGTCGCATCGCCCCGCTGTCGCTATCGCTCCGCGGCGACGCAAGTGTCGTGCACTCAGCCTAAGGCCTTGTTTACGGAGAAGCGGGGCGTAGGGCGTAGCGTTGAGCGGGGCGGACCGCACTGAATTCAAATATATGGCGTTGTATGGGTGTGTTTACGGAGAAGCGTTTTTTGACACATTTGTTTGAAATAGAGCGTCGCCCGCAGCGGTGCACGCGGCGGCGCACGCAGCGGTGCACGCGGCGGCGCACGCAGCGGTGCACGCGGCGGAGCACGCAGCGTCAATTCTCGCTGAAGCTATATATAAATCTAGTTGATTTGATCGAGACGAACGTGCTTCGCTATACACTAGACGTATCGCCGCGGGCTCCGCGGCTGGCACCGCTACGCTTCCAGCCCACGCTTCTCTATATTGTTTATATATTGCTATAAGTTTGTGTTTACGCGTGCGATGATGCGTGCCGCTTCACGCCCCGCCCCAGCGTAAACAGAAAAAAACGTCCTACGCTCCGCTCAACGCCACGCCACACGCCCCGCCCGACGCCTCGCTTCTCCGTAAACGTGCACTAAGAGGATCAAGGTCATTAGGTATTTCATGAAGCCCAATTCCGATCTCTCGGAACAGATTCTGTATTATCAACTAAGTATTACTTTTTGGTAGCCTATATGCAAAATTGGTAAAGGTAATTGAAATATAAATCAAACAATTCAAAAATTATTTTGAAAGAACTGTAAAGGTTATTGCGTAAAGTGTAACTTTTAATATTGCCTCGGTGGCCCGGTGGTAGCGGAAATGAGTTTCATGCACAAGGTTGCCGGTTCAAATCCTATGCAGGACAAATTCTCTTGAGTCTGGATGTACCTATCCGTTAAGTTGGTGTTTGTAAAGTCCTTGCAATACAGGGTTGTAACAAGGCAGTAGCCTTGAAAAAAAAACCAGGTATGTCAGATGTGCTCCAGAAAGATACAACAAACAACGGGTACAATTAAATCAAACTTACCTAGATCTTTCTCTTAATATCTGATAGGCTGACATCACATAGAATTTATGAAGATTTATCAAATCAGATATTTATTTCCAAGGAGATTCAATTAAATAATTTATAAAGTAATTTAAGATAGTATTAAAATAAAACACCAAATGATCTTCACATGATTTTATTTACTATATAACTTAAACATCGCTTAAATTACCATCAGGCTAAAATAATAAAGTATTATTTGCAACCAACGATTACTTCTTAGATTTGGGCTTTAGTGTGAAATATAAAATTAGTGCACCCATAACTGCATAAGTTGCTTTTGCTGTCTGTAAGAGAAAAAAAACCAAATTATTTTCTAAAATTTATTATCATGCCATGAGTGTGGTTTTACTCAGCCCTTGACTCTTTAATATCTACTTATTTAGTATTTAAACTTACAGCGAACATGAAGATAATCACTAATTCATATTGGACCTAATAATTTCCACTGTAACCTATACATTTTATGTCTACATTAAAATTACAAGCTTAAGTGTTGTGTTGAATTACTTACATTGGCTCTACCCCTGTTCGTTTGGCTGTTGAAATATTTAGATAAGCCTTTTAATTGGGATTCATCAACAGAACTGTCTCCAGCCATTCTAAAATATGAACATAAAATATTATTCTTGATAATTTTACATAATTATTAAAACAATTTATATTAAGTTTATGATTTCAAAGTTACTTAATGCTGAAAAGTTTAATTATATATGAAAAATCTCATAAATTACCTGAAAAATAGATATTTATCCTTATGTAATAACGCAAAGTAAGGAGAAGATTTCGTCTATAATGTCATTGATGTCAATGTCAGTCACCTCCCATAAGTCAATAACAAGGGTTCGGTAAGATTAAAAATAAATGGAACAGTGATTTGTACAAAAAATCAAACAATCAATCAACAAGAATTTTTTTAGGTAATTAAAATATTTTTGCGACGACTATACCATATAAGAGACTATACTATATCATTACATTCGGATATCAGTGGAACCGGAGGTTAAGAATGTAATAATATTTTCCCATCTTAGGGAGCTCATTACTTTTATTATGTTTTGGGAGTAATATTGCGAATATTTTTTTATGAGAACATCATAATTATAAGAATAAATGATGTTTAGACAATATGATATTCCCGGAATAGAGTAATTATACCATGTCGAATATTGCGAGGGTGATGTTAAGAGAATATGATATTCTGAGACAAAGGGAACTACCACCACGCAACCATGAAACATTCATGCTCTACCAAGGAGGTAACAAATATTATTACTTATTCTATAATTTTAATCTTGGACATTCATAGATTAAAGATAAAGGTACTTCAAAACCTACCGTAAAATAATTTTACAAATGCAATAGTTCAGATTTTTTAGGTGACTAAATTCAGTATTAAATATGCTTTTAAATCAAATATTCAAGGAAGCAATGTAATAAAAGTAGCCATTATTTTCTTTTTAAGGAAACACGTGGTACAAAGTAATGTGTTGATATGGCAGGACATGGACCAGATGACGATCCAAGCCTCAAAGGGATCAGCCGAATTTTCAATAGTCAAACAAATACAGGTCGGGCCAATGTAAGTAAAATCAATTTTTACAGTCATGCTTATAAAGCATGCTAATTAGGTTAAAAATTTTATCATTGATAAAAGTAAAAAGTACCACTAAAATGAGCTTTTGACCTACTTTGGAGAAAGAGGGTGTTGTTAGTGACTGAAGTGAATAATGAAATTATACAACTCAAGACGATAAGTTAGCCGTCAATTTAAGTAATCTTAAGGGTATTTAAACTACTATAACAACTCATTCCTGCCCCACTCCTTACGACGACGGCGTCGTCGGCCCCTCCAGTGGTGGTGAAAAACATGACCCACTTAAACCCTAGGGATTTACATAAAATTTTTCATGTTTTGGTTTTTGTAAAGGTTAGCGACCCCATGGAATTCTTTGTTATTAAAACTCGGCGTTCCCGGGGCTTAATGGTGATTATTATTGTTTTTGTAGTGTAGTTTCCGCGTGGTGACGGAGTAAGAATACAACATGTCACCACCCCATCTCATCCCATGGGTGTCGTAAAAATCGACTAAGGGACTATCCGTCAATATTATCTTTACGAAATAAAAAGAAGGAAAACTTGAAATTAAACCCTATACCAATCCGTATGGCTAGCGTGGTATTAGTAGGCCAAGTACCCCTCCGTCACGGGAGGAGGCCCGTCCCTGCAGTAGGACATTAATTGGCTGTTATGATGATTGGTTTTGAAGTTACATATCTTTAAGATTGTAAATTTTTAGTCGTCTATTTTGGTACCTACCTACCTATTTCATACGATGGCCGTTTTATTTTTCAGACATCGAAAGCGACAATAGCTTTAATTGCAGCTTATTATGTTTATTATAAGCTGTTTAAATCAAAACCGAAACCGGTAGCTACATCAAAAAAACACTGAAGTATCGATACAGAATATTAAAAAACGAGGCATAAGATATCCTATTTAATTATTGAAAATAAATACAAAAATGTAGGTTAGTTGGTATTTGCTGCATATAAGTTGCATTGTATGTGTTTGACGGAAATAAAAGAATTTAATTTGTAACTGAGTCTACCATAGAGGAGGTTATCGAACTGTTTGTTTTTTTTATATTTAAATTCCTTACCTTGTATAAAAAATATTTATGATAGTAGCAGGTACGAAATCTTTCTTATTCAATTACGTAGGGAAATTCTCAACTTAGCTATTTTCATTACTCTGTCTGACTATTGGCATTCTAATGAGGATTGTAGTAAGCGAGAGCAACCGTCTTTACTCGGTACGTCCTCCTGGCAACACACGGGTCAGACACCTTCGTCTTATGCCCGATTTACACATCGACAAGTACAGTAGCGAGTTAAGTAGTATTTTAAGATTAAGTTGATTTAAATAGATCTCCATCCTATTTTTTGGCAAGTTAAGTTGGCGAGACGCGAGAGAGGGGGCTACTTCGTACTTAACTCGCCAAAAAATAGGATGGAACTCTATATAAATCAACTTAATCTTAAAATACTACTTAACTCGCTACTGTACTTGTCGATGTGTAAATCGGGCATTATGTGAGATACTGCGGCAATGTAGACGAGAAGTTAGACTTCCAAACTGAACTTCGACAATTTTTTCTACGACAACATTTTACTTCGACATAATGAAACTTCGATACAAGATGTAAATATAGAAGTTTTTCGACATTTTAGTACGAAAAAACTTAACTTCGACAAAGCGTTTCTTCAGCATGACTTTACTAAGAAGCAATGTGAGTTCGACGACATTCTAGTTAGACAACTATGCTACTTCGACAATTAGTCCAATTCGACATAGGTACTGTACCTACTTACTCTGAAATACTTTGTAGACTGACAAACAACAATCATAGAGGCCGGTCATTCTGATTGCTTTTCTGTAAGTATTTATAAACTTCTGCCTTAGCGTATATAGGTACCTGCCTATGTGGTCTATGGTGCTAAAGCCCCGGAAACACCGAAAGTCCCGGCTTGTACTGGAGGCTAGAAGTCTGTGTCCGAGACGACTTGTATTGGACTCTAAGAGACCAAAGATTGACTGTCCAACCTACATTGAGTCTATTATTCGCCAAAAGGAAAGTTTTCAAAAATGATCAAACTTACCAAGATAATCTAGTTGTAATGCAAAAGCTCCATAAATTATTTAGGTACCTACGTTACGCCTAGCAGCGTACGGATTGCACGTTCTAGTGTTACGCGTAGTTGAGAAACACTGTCCCCTCGTACATTAGATACGCGTACAGCTCCTGTACGGACCGCTACGAACCTGTACCTACGAGGACCATCGATCCATAGTGGAAAGCGTACCTACTCTGCCATGACATGAAAATTACAATCATCAATCCACATTGCCGTCCAAATATTGCGTACCCAGACGTGCGATTCCCCTTTGACATGCGACCAAAAACCGACAGCCAGCGGCTCGCGCGTTACGCGTTCCTTAGTTTAGTTTAGTTTCTTTATTTTTCAACATAATGTTACAAAATAACAGCTTATTGACGTCAGTTTAAAACTACTTAGTCTAAGTTTACATATTAAAAGTTTTCCAAACTTTACTACCGCTTCCAAGGCGCTAGTAGAGAAGAAGCGGCGTAACAAACTCTAAAGCAGCATTTTTTAGACGTCTCTATAATTTTACAACAATTTTGTAACTGTAACAAAGTGCTGCAACCATTGTATAAGTACCATATAAAAACTAAGGATTGCACTAAAGGATCAATATAAATTTTTAAATATCTTAAACTAGAAGATTCGTCCTGTAGGTAGTACACAAAAGTGGGAGCACCAAATCACACTTATAAAGTTTTCTAGTAATAAAAACGTCGCTCAACTAAATTATCCCCTAGATAAATAATTGGTGTACCAAAAATGAAAAATACTTAATGTCAGGGTCGACCAGTCACCCCAAGTAGCACCCCAATAACATTATAGTGAGCATGACAAGTCCTGACAATAGTAATAGAAGAAAAATAAATACAATTTGGGGAAACACAAATAGCAGAGTGACGCCCTTACCTAACATCGACCAAAGTAAATTTCTGCGAGTCCTAACTCTTAAATCAAATGTGGACGAGTGTACATTTGTTTGTGTAAAATTAAAATAAGTATACAGGGTGTTTTTTGAGTCATCGGCAATAATTTAGGAGGTGACTCTGTACGTGATTCTGATCCCAATTATGTAATAAAATTAGGTACTTAATTTTTGACGAAAAAATCCCAAAAATTAACTAAGTATGGACACGTTCCCGCTGCGCTAAAATATTGTTCAAGACTCGGTGCATTGACCCGCGCCGCGCGTCGTAGGTATGTATCTAACTCAGCTGGCGAACCAATCGCTCGCTGCGTCCGCGCGGGGTCCATGATTAGTAAAATTCATAGCTAAGCTTTACACATCGTTTACTATGTAGTAATTTAATGTTTATTTATTTTGTATTTTTTTTCCTTCATTAAATAACGTTATCTATCATGCCCTAAAGTATTGCCTATGTCTCACTTTACATGCTGTATAAACAAAACATTAAGTTAAAATATCATACAAAAAAAACGTATTGTAATGTACCTAATACAACTTATGCCATTATTATTAATAGCACATTATGGGAGACCTGCACCAAGCCAAACACTCTTATCTATAAGGTAATCGTCTGTCCTGTAGTATGCTTTTTTACATAAAGTGGTCTTAACATAGGTTTTAAATTTATTGTCAGGCATACCAAGGACCGACTCAGGCAGCTTATTATAAAAGCGTATACAGTCGCCTTTAAAAGAATCACTAACCTTACTAAGTCGATAGCTCGGAAGGAGCAGTTTATTTTTATTACGCAAATTTCTGTCTGTGATATCACTTACTTTTGTGAATTTATTTATATTCTTCCTGACATACAGTATGTTTTCTAATATATATTGAGAGGCTACAGTTAAAATATTTATGTCTTTAAAACGTTCCCTGAGAGAGTCTTTCCTGCCTAAACAATAAATAGCACGTATTGCCCTTTTCTGTAATATAAAAATTGTTTCTAAATCTGGTGCATTACCCCAAAGTAGTATACCATAGGACATCAAACTATGGAAGTAACTAAAGTATACCAACCTTGCTGTTCCTACATCTGTCAACTGCCTAATCCGTCAAACAGCAAAAGCAGCAGAGCTAAGCTTATTGGCTAAACCAGTGATATGATCACCCCATTGCAATTTACAATCTATTGTAATTCCTAGAAAATTAGTATTTTGTACAAATTCCAACCTATGCCCCTCCAGCCATCAGCCCATCAACCTGTAAACCTTATACATTTGGTCTTTCCAGCATTCAACAATAGATTGTTTGCAGAAAACCAATTTGAAATGGCATTCAGAATATTCTTAACTTTATCTGCATTTGCAGTACGCCTAGCCACTTTCAAAATTATCGATGTATCATCGGCAAACAAAACTATGCCAGCTTGTGCTTCTATCATATAAGGCAAGTCATTGACATAAACTAAGAAGAGAAAAGGCCCTAGAATTGATCCTTGCGGTACGCCTATTTTTACGTTTGATCCATTTGATTTAATGCCTTTTACATCTACCGTTTGAAGCCTATCTGTTAAGTATGATTTTAACAATTCTATTGATTTTTGGTCAAAACCATAACGACGTAGCTTGAGCAAAAGTGTTTGATGGTCAACACAATCAAATGCCTTAGAAAGATCACAGAATACTCCAATAGCATCCGGCGAACCCTCCCAAGCGTCGTAAACCAGGCTAACTAGAGCCACTCGCCCGCATCGGTGGTAGATTTCCCGCCAGTAAAGCCATATTGTTGGCTATGGAAAAGATTATTGGTCTTAAAGTGCAGTAGCATTTGATTGAGCATCACTCTTTCAAACACCTTACTCAAAGCTGGCAAAATAGAGATGGGGCGGTAATTTCCAAGTTCTGCCTTAGATCCCTTCTTAAATAGTGGTATAAGTCTACTATGTTTCATTAAGTCAGGAAAAGTACCATTGTCTATACATTCGTTAAATATAAGTGCCAAATCAGGTGCAATGATATCAATAACATGACTAAGTAAGCTAACTGACATGCCCCAGTAATCCTCAGACTTCTTCATTTTAAGATGTTTATATGCTCCTAGGATGTCACCAAAATCTATATGTTTAAAGTTAAATTTAGAAGCAGAACTAATATTATTCTTTAGAAGGGCTACAGCACTGTGAGCGCAAGAATTGATTGAAGAAGTCAGTTTAAAAGGAATATTGGCAAAATAGTATGATATGAGTGGGCTGCAGGTATGGGTTAGGAGTACGCGCAATCCGTAGGTACGCAGTTTCATATTACCGCGTTAAGCATTTTATGGTTTGTCTACGAAGTTTAAAGTGTATAAAATTTTGAAACTTTACAAGAGGCCTCCCACACATTTGGCGACGGCGTTCCTCGGGCGGAAAGCCATAATCATTCCACGAGCGTGCTGCGTGTACGCGACGCATAACCCGCTTCAGTTAAGTATATTTAAAGACATACCTATATAGTATAACTATATATAAGTACATATACTTAAAACGGCCGGGTATTGTAGGTATATACCTACAATACCCGGCCGGAAATATTTAAATCGACTTTTGTAAAGAGCGACCAATTTTGGCTTCGTAAAGCATCATCTCTGTCGCACGAAATACAAACAGTGTGGTATCTATTAGCAACTGTTAAGGGTACGCATTCCACAGACACGAACTTGCTAGTGGGCGGAGCCTAAAAGGTTGTTGTCGGAAACGTGCACGCTAAAATTGCCCAAAATAACTTTGGGGAAAGGGTCCTGCGTACAAATAATATTAACATATAAATAAATACTATTCGATAATAAATTATCTAATGAAGGAGCAATTAACTTTCTCCGTTTGTTTGGAGTTGCGACTGGCATGCATACCCTTAAAACAAATTATGATTTGATAGTGTGCGACAGAGATGACGCTCTACGAAGCCGAAATTGACCAATTGTCTCTTTCCTCAGGTCGATGTGTAATATAAACGGCCGGGTACTGTACATAGGGTAAAAATGGTAAGTATAATCAAAAAGTCGTTTAAAATTTGCATTTCGTAAATGCGTTTAATCAATTAAAACTATGACTGTATCAATACAAAAACATCTCAAGATTTAGTTTTTCAAATTCATTTAAGTACAAAATGAATAAAAAATTTATCAGTCATAAATCTTTGGATAAAAATATGTAATTACATATTATGTACAAGCAAAAATTTAAGCATTTCAATTAGTTGAAAAATAGTAAAAGAGCTAATCTCAGTAAATACAATATCATGTGTACTTATTACTTACAACAATAATTTCATTCGTATTAAAAACTTAAGGTAAACACAAGATGGACTAGTATACAATACAGTAAGAATATCAACATAATACAAATCAATCATCTTATTAATCAAATAGTAACCTTATGCAAAACATTTAGGATTTAAATTTGCTTACATTATAGTAAATTCTAAAAAAACATTTACAGAGCAAATCACATTTGTCTATAGTCTAATTAAATACATTAACCGTTTCGTCAGCCATCTGCTACAAACACTGAATAGATTATATTGGCTGTTCTGTCTGTTACCTTATGACGGCTCTCATGTCAACTAGCTATTGTTGGTTCTGCTTCATGCACAATTTCCACCAAGCATACCGTTAAACCCATGCAAAAATGAAATTTAAGTTATGTGTACATCAGACTTACTTAAAAAGGTACACTAACTTTTTAATCTCATACAAATCTCATTGACAATATATTTATTATACTAAGTAGCATACATCTATCAAAATTATGTTGATATTGTCCTCTTTTCACAGAGAAGATCACAGTTTAGTTAGGGCCAGATGTTTTACACTTTCATATTGCACTAACCCGCTGTAGAGTCATCTTAAAGAAAACATTATTACGATACTCTTGCGTACATTTTTGTGCTAAGCATTAACCATTCATTAAAACAAACTTCTGGTCCCGTATTTACAAGTCCATAGATAATACACTTCTATAGTATCAGGTCCTCTTCCCAGTCTTCCTTCTGCCTCTCTGAGATGTTGATCTCGGGTCTAGAGAGCTGTTTCAGTTCTTCGTATGTTCGTGGTGGAATAGGATTGTCACTGAGATCTACGTATTCAATAGCGCGTGAGCGAGCTAATCTATCCACATCAATTTCTGTAAATAAAAAGTAAGATATATTAATATAGCCTGCTTATTGCGCCCCGCCAGCTACGTCGCGGGTCGGTTCGGTACATCGAATTAATACAAAATTATTTAAATTGCGTAGGTAAGTGTAGGTAGTTATAGTTCTCTAACCGAGCGACGCACGCACGCACGCATGGTTCTGTGTTATTAAAAGAAACTTATTAACTGTAAAGGTTGATTTACACATCAACAAGTACAGTAGCGAGTTAAGTAGTAAATTGTTAATTAAGTTGATTTGAATGATCGCCATTCTATTTTTTGGCGAGTTAAGTACCAAGTAGCCCCCTCTCTCGCGTCTCGCCTTCTTAACTCGCCAAAAAATAGGATGGAGATCTATTTAAATCAACTTAATCAACAACTTACTACTTAACTCGCTACTGTACTTGTCGATGTGTAAATCGAGCTTTAGATTATTAAAAGAAATGTGCCCTAAAGACCCCGTGTCTTTAGGGCACTCGCTCCGCTGCCCGCGTCGCGTATCAACCTCATGCCCGATTTACACATCGACAAGTACAGTAGCAAGTTAAAAAAATAGACAGTTAAGTAGTAAGTAATAAGTAGTAAGTACAGTTCACACGTAGGCGAAGTACAGCTCATAAGTTGCCGAACAGAGACGAAGACCAGTCGCGTCGTGCGTGCCGGCGCGGCGTGCGTCGCCTGAGATTGTTTAGGTACGGTTATTTTAATCGATAAAATGGACATTGAACAATTGAATACCAAATTACGCGTATTATTATACGAGAAATAGTATTAACACTTGCACAACACATTGAAAATAAAATTTTAATAGAAAAGTATTGAATAATAATAAAAAAATAAATATTCCTTACACTTTTACCCAATGCCATTTAGTCCCAAACTAACCAGAGCTTGTACTATGGGTACTATACAACGCATAAATATTCTTAAATACTTTTGTAAATACGTACACATTATACATAGAAAAACAGACAAAAATAAAAATAAATACAGAACTTGTGAACTGTACTAAACTCGCCCGTCTACACGGCGGGCGCTGCGAGCACCGAGCCGGCGCGGGGTGAGGGAGACGCGAGAGAGGGGGCTACTTCGTACTTAACTCGCCAAAAAATAGGATCGAGCTGTATTCAAATCAACTTAATCGGCAACTTACTACTTAACTCGCTTTTGCCGTCCACACGCATAAAGTGACTTAACTCGCCAATGAGGCAAGTTAACTCGCTACTGTACTTGTCAATGTGTAAATCGGGCATCAGGCAGCGCTGCTCTTGTGTACTCATGAAACAAGAATGCATAGCGGGGCGCGCGCCGTGCGCCCTCAAAGAAGGTAGGAAAAGGGAAGATAAGGTAAGAATTCATGTACATGATGAAAAACGATCCTAACAAGAAATAAAATAAATAACTAGATACTTACCAATAATTTGATTATGATGAGCCAGTAGAGTGTGCAAACTAGGACACTGGAAGGTGATGTGTGGCAGTGCTACAAAAGAATTATGTGAGATGTCTAGCCGTTCTAAGCACGCCAGTGTGCAAAGTTCGTCGGGGAGCTTCGCCATTTGATTGTTTGATAAGTTTAAATCTGAAAAGAGAAAAAAGTGTTTTTTGCAACAGATGTTGGTAATAAAAGTTTGTCTCAATGCAGGGACAGGTTGTAACATTAGCATTTCTTATTACTGTTCTAACAACTTTCAACTTTAGTAGTAAGTTGGGTAATTCAATTACCGATGTTACTACTAGTAGTAAGATTGGTAGTAGGTAACACGAAAAAAAAGGTGTTACGAACAACACTGGTATATTGTCTATTTCAAACTTTATATTTACCTGTAATTAAACTAAACTTCATTGCAAACTTAGGAGGTATTTTTGTGATTACATTTCCACTGAGATCACAGCTTTTGAGCTCTGTGTGTCGCATCAAGTGGTACACAGCATCAGGTACTTGCATCAGTTGACATTCTGATAAATCTGTAAAGAAATTTAATAATTTGTTTATATATAAGCCACTATATTTTTATTATTATTGTAATGCTTTAATAACTAAGTACCTACTATAATTTCTGTGCGATTTTAAATAAGTTTGTAAACATTAGTATTAGATTGGTTTATAAAATATAATTTTCCGTCCGGGCTGTTTGGAACTAATCTCAAAATACTCATTTCATAATACTGCCTAAAATCTAAATGACCTTTTCTCACAACGGATTAAACCCAAATGAACTAACTAGCAATAAGAGCGGTGTATATCATCATCCTCATATCAGCCATCTGAGGTCTACTTCTAGCTAATTATGGCCTCAGTCAGATATTAGCACATTGTGCAGTCATGTGCCTCTTTCATTATAAAATATTGAGTTTATCATACTAGATACTTTTCTTTTAGAATAAAGTTGTTTGGAATTAACAAAGAGCATAACTATTTCAAATTAGGTTAAAATAATATGTTGATCAATAATTACAAATTAATGTTCCACAATATGTAGTACATATTTAAAAGTGTGAACTATATTTATAAATTAGATCTGATTTCACTAGTTACTAATACATGGAAAGCTATAAAATTTATTAATATGGTATTTCATTATTGTTGGATACATAGTTTGTATCATTTAATAATAGGACTAATAGATTATTATCTATAATTTAAATAATAGGTTTTAATTTATGATGCTATTTCGAGTTCTATACTATCTATTGGCAAATTGTAAGTTGGCTTTTACTCTGAGCAATAATTTACAATCTATTTTATAACTATAATAAACTTGGAAAGAGTATTGCATTAATAAAATTTATATTATACATATCGCAATCATTATTAGTGCGTTAATTTTAAGACATTGTGTCAATTTAGTGGTAAATGTATGTACCTGTGTTATAGATATAAATTAGGTTTGTTAGAAATCACTGTTAGTCATACCTAAATTTTGAGATTTTTGAGCATCTTCACACTTTAATACCACTCTTGTTACAGCTAGAGCCATCGTTTGATTTCGTACGCTCGCCTGAGTTAACTAATACTCATAGACAGAACTAACCAGGAATAGGCACACAAATAGCTAGCCGCGTGTTCATAAAGTTATATTTAAAACACTGTTTTTCACTTCGCATACTGATTCTACAGTAATTGAGTCTTGTATTTTTACATAACGTTAGAGGTATTTAATTAATACTTAATTTGATGATTAACATAATTACTTAGACCCAATAAATTGACTTTTGGAGCCAGGAGCCAGATAAAGTGAAAAAATTAAAAATCCCTTTGTCTTGGGGAAAACAAAGAAAATTGAACTGGTTTCGTTTCGTTGCCATTGACGTTTCAGTTTTTGACAATCAGCTGAGCGACTGTCACAACAAAGTAATCGGAATAAATTACATTGAATTTATCTTTTTACGTAGGTATACTACACGGACGACGCACGTCCCTGAGGTATAATTACCTAAATATGCAAAGGAGGATACCTAAAGTGAGCGACGTCCGTGAGGTATAATTACCTAAATATGCAAAGGAGGATACCTAAAGTGAGCAATAACTAGTGTTCACAAAAAAAATGGATAAAATGCTCTCATCGATGCTCAACGCAGAATTGCTTGGGGTCTTTCTTTTATTTCTATGGCAAATGAATGACACATTTTGTTTGGTCATTATTTGATCATCGCGTGAAGCAATATGGAAAGTGAGCTTAATAATAAAACGAGGTAATATTGTGTGCAATGCGTTTGCTGCTTTTAAAATATTTAGTTGTCATGTGAACCATAATGAGTATAATTGTTCTGTGATGTGAACGCACCTGTTAGCTTTGGTGTGGGTTTTTTTTTTTTTTTTTTTGTGAGGACGAGTAGTCGGTCTCAGACGACCATTACTACTTTACGCGGGCTGTGGTGGGGCGGATGGCCCTCAACCAAAGACATTTAAGTGACGTGCCACAGTGGCACCCCCTTTGGGGTACGAACCTCGGCCTGGACCGTCACTGACTAACAGAACGTGCGGAAGGCACGCCCTCTAGGAGCGAACGCGGCGCGTATTCCAGCCTCGACGGCGAGGACGGAACCGCGGACGTTTTGTTGTGGCTTCGCGAGCCGTGTGAGCTCTACGTTGAGCGATCGTGATCCTATCGTCCGGCTCTTCGAGAGCATGCCTAGGTCTACGAATTTTGCTAATCTTGGAGGGGATGTACCCGGACGCCCCGACCACTAGTTGGTTGGGGTGAGTGGCAGCCGAATCAAAGTAGCGGCGGGAACAGAGTTTCATGTGTTGCTGGATAGTAGGCAACTCGAGGTCTATGTGAAGATCCTCGTTACGCATGAACCACGGTGCTCCCGTCGCTTTGCGCATGAACCTATTCTGAACTGTTTGTAACCTATGGATCCTGTGTGGCCTAAGGTGGGCAAAAACTACGCACGCATACGTCATTATTGGTCTGATACAAGTAGTGTATAACCTAACTTTGTTTCGGATCGACATCTTAGACTCCTTCCGGAGGAGCATGTGCAGCCGTCCCAACACAAACGTGGCCCGCTTGCGAACCATGTTTATGTGGGGACGGAAAGAGAGCTTATCGTCGAGCAAAACGCCAAGATATTTGGCTTCCTTAGCCCAAGGGATCGGGGAGCCAAACATCCTGACCCTTTGTGTCGCTGCCGAGAGAGGCGAGTGGTTCCGTTTCTTGTGAAACATCACTGCTTGACTCTTTTCGGGGTTGACTGTTATCATCCATTTCTGGAACCAATCGCTGAGGGCGTTGGACGCAGATTGGAGTCGCCTAACTATCGAGGGAGGGGAGGTGCCAGAGGCGTAAATCGCTGTATCGTCTGCAAAAAGGGCTGTTTGCACACCCGCAGGCCGAGGGATATCTCGTGTGTACAGAGAGTACAGAAGGGGGGCGAGGACGGAGCCCTGTGGGACTCCGGCCCGGATGGGGTGAGCTGAGGACAGAGTCCCTTCAACTTTGTAGCGAAAGGAACGATTCGACAGAAAGTCTCGTAAGATGAGCACGAGTCTGTGTGGCACTCCCATCATGAAAAGCTTGTATGTTAAGCCAGCGTGCCACACCTTGTCGAATGCCTTTGCCACATCGAAGAAGAGAGCTCCGGTCATTTGACCTTTCATGAGCCGAGCGCTGACATGTTCAACGACACGGTGAACTTGGTGGGTGGACGAGTGCTTGGCCCGAAAGCCAAACTGCTCGTTTGGAATAAGATTGTTGGCCTCCACGTGTGCTAACAGCCTCCTATACAAAAGCCGCTCGTAAATTTTCCCTAAACCTTTAAGCAGACTAATCGGTCTATAACTAGCCGGCTCTGACTTCTTTTTGCCGGGTTTCGGTATTCCGATAACCACGGCGTCTTTCCACTGCTGTGGGAAGACACAGTTTGATAGTGCGGCATTAAATATGCATGTCATAAGGACCAAAAGACGTTCGGGGAATAGTTTGATTACCCTATTCGTTATTCCGTCCGAGCCGGGTGCCTTTTTAGGGGCGAGAGATTTTATGACGGTTTGCACCTCGTCTGGTGTAACTAACGGTATAACGTCGCTATCTGCCTCGAGCGGAGGGGCCGGGAGAGAAGCTCGCCGTTCCACTTCGCTTTCGACATCTATTTGAAATTTCCCATGAGTGTTTCCCTGAAGAGGACTGCTCACGCATTGGGCCTCGAGGCTGTCGGCCAGGCATTCGGCCTTGTCATCATCCTCAAACGCTAGTGTCCTATCAGGCTTGACCAAAGGAGGCATAGAAGAGTAGACGTCCTTCGTTAACGATCGGGATAGTTGCCAGAAAGCGAGATGAGAAGGCTCGATCTCGCTCAATTTCGCATCCCATCGTGACTGACGAAACTCATTTATGCGTACTTTGACCTGCCGCTGCAGGTATCTAAGGGTAGCCCTATTTTCCTCGCTGGGGGCTCTGTCATAGGCACGTGTGGCAGCGTTCTTGCGCCTCAACAGATCACGCACGTCTGCGGGCAGTTGCCAGCGCCGGTCTTCCGGCACAGGCACTGTCCGAGAACAATAGTTAATTAACGATTGAACGTGCTCTGTTAGGGCGCTGATCGCCGCCTCGGTGTCCTCTACAGTCTCTAGTCGGTCGGGGGTGTGGGTTTGATAGCATGCACTTATTTATATTTCTTATTCGTGACTACATAAACTACTACATAACATACCACGAGTAAAACCCGTACATAATATAAAGTATACTTACTAACAGTTATAGGCTAGACAAAATCAAAGAGTTACGAACACAAATATTTTGACTCATCCCATAATCAAACCCGAGAACTTCGAGGTGGTAGGCCAAAACATTAACCTTTATTTTGATATAATTACTAATTTAAAGTAACACTTACTTTGTGTTTAAATATTAAGATGATACATTGATAAAATGCACTATCTTTCATCAACTACTACAGGACTATGAAAAGACCTATTGATCTAGAATTTTAATATAGGTAAATTGATACCTTTAACTAGGTTTTTGTAATTACCAAAACGCGATAGCTTGATTTTGGCTCGATCATATTTATTTTTGAAAACACCTCTACAAAAACAGTTTTTTACATATTACACGGAAAGTACACTATCATTATGCTTAGGAATTACTCAAATACATTCGTAACATCAATATTAGTATTACTGTAGAATATCATTACATAACTACAACCAATAATTTTTAATGAATCAAATAAGATTTTAGCAATTTCTAAGCGCTCCGGATCGTTGCGGGCGCATCGCAATTTCAGACCTTATACCGATTAGTTAACGATCGATACAGAATGAGTACGGTCGACGATTCAGTCGGGCGATGGCCCTCTTCGACGCCGGACCTGTGCATGTCGACTCACCGTTCGTACTAAATTTTATCGCGTAATTTTTAATCGTAGGTAAAATATGTAGGTTAGGTTTAAAATATATACCTAAGTTTTTATTAATACTTTGTTCTCTTTTATAAGTAAATAATAGTATTATTTTATAATAGTTATTTCGATAACATTGGTTCGTAAAATATTTTTGTAGTTATGTCTTTTATAAAACTTAGGTAAAGTTCGCCATAACTCAACCAAGTACCTAGTTACTGTTGACCCTTTTGATAATGCAAGCGTTTGTTTATATAAGCGATTTTAGACTATATGCTCAAGTGTAATAAGTTTTATAACCGTTTTCGTCAAGATCACGTAATTGAAATGGCCTCAGTGGCGCGGGCAGTGCGGGCCGGTCGCGGTAGTGGCTTGCGTGCACGAGGTCGCGGGCTCGAATCCAACCAAAAAAGTTGTTTGAGCGATTCACAAATTACTGTCCTGAGTTCGGATGTTCTTTGTAAAAGTCTCCGCGACAGTACCTAGGAGTTGTGTGAAACTGAAAAAATCTAAGAAATAATATTACTCACCTATTTTATTTGCAAGCTTAGGTAGGTAGGTACTTACTGATAAGATCTAAATAATACTTTTTACTTTCGCGGAAACTTTTACAAACATGAAACAAACGAACACAAAGAACGTCCAGACTCAGGACAGTTGTTTGTGGATCACACAAAAAAATTGTCTTACGTGAGATTTGAACTCTCATGCACTCCACCGCGGGAACGTTTACAAACATGAAACAAACGAACACAAAGAACGTCCAGACTCAGGACAGTTGTTTGTGGATCACACAAAAAAATTGTCTTACGTGAGATTTGAACTCTCATGCACTCCACCGCGGGAACGTTTACAAACATGAAACAAACGAACACAAAGAACGTCCAGACTCAGGACAGTTGTTTGTGGATCACACAAAAAAATTTCTTACGTGAGATTTGAACTCATGCATTCCACCGCGGGAACGTTTACAAACATGAAACAAACGAACACAAAGAACGTCCAGACTCAGGACAGTTGTTTGTGGATCACAAAAAAAATTGTCTTACGTGAGATTTGAACTCTCATGCACTCCACTGCGGGAACGTTTACAAACATGAAACAAACGAACACAAAGAACGTCCAGACTCAGGACCGTTGTTTGTGGATCACACAAAAAAACTCTGCCTGTAGTCGTGTACGTCTGCCTTAGGCAGTGGCGGGCGCAGTAATCGGTAATCGTAAGTCAGCATGAAGAGTCCACCACAAGGGCGAGACGAGACGAGAATTGAAATCGCACCGAACTCTTTCCACCAAAAATTGACATCGCGACATGCGTGTTTCTTGTTAATGTATTTTGAACTCTATTTAAGAAAAAATACGGTTCATTTTTACACAAACAAAAAGTAGCAACAAACAACAATAGGCCTATCGCGAGAAGCGAGTGTTTTTATTACAAAGTTAATATATACTCTATTTCCTAAGCAATACGGTTCATTTTTACATAAAGATTTCAATTTTTGCCTCGTTTCGCCCCTCTGGTGGAAAATCACCTAGAGTTCAAATCTCACGTAAGACAATTTTATTTGTTCCATCCACTAATTATTGTCCTGAGTCTGGATGTTCTTTGAGTCAGCTAAGTAAATGTTTGTAAATACCCCGCGACACAGGACAATACATAGTGGGGCTATTGTATTTTTTTCAAAGTTCTATTGTTTTGCGTGAGATTCAAACTCGCGACCTCGTGCACTGCGACCGCTACCCCGAGGCGGTCAAATTATTTTTGTGATCCCCAAATCATTGTCCTGAATCTGGATGCGCTTTGTGCCTTCATAATACCTTGCGCGGGTGTAAATTAAAAAAAAATAGGGGCTACATGTATAAACATAATAGACCGGTAGATAGGTTTTTCTGTAACAGAATTTTCTGTTACCTACCGCGGACTGACGTCACAGTATAACCAGTAGTCAAACTGGGCCGAATATTTATTATAAATGGGTGCGCGGTACATAAACAATAGTAAACATGCGATCTACTTTGTGTTTCCATTTAGTTTTGTAATTGTATATTAATACTTTTTATTTTTCTATTTTATATTTAAATAAATAGGAAGTGTTCTGTAAAAAACGTGTTGTTTTATGATTGATACATTTAATTTAAAGAAACATGTATATGTTTGTATTTATATCCACCATGTTTGTGATATAAATAAAATACTAAATTATAATATTAAGAAGGTACTTAACAAGTCATTCAGTAAAGTAGGTACAGTACCGGGCCGTTTATATTGCATATCAACCTATAGAAAAATACAATCGGTCAATTTCGGCTTCGTAGAGCGTCAGAGAAAAAGTCGATGTGTAATATTTACGGCCGGGTACTGTATTTATTATATTGGCCATGTTTGTTTGAAATTGAATTTATCGATAACCAAAACCAAACTTTAAACAGGTCTATTAGATCTATTCTAACGTCAAAATAAAGGCATCGAGGTCACTTTATGGATGGGTGACCAATCCATTCAAAAAATGACATCGATGTCATTGCTTAAATTTACCTAGATCAAAGTGAAAGACACGCATGGGGGATTACATAAAGGGGGGCTAAATTTTCATTATTATTGACCTAAGTACAACAAACCGTTTTCGTGATAAAAAAAATACTATATTATAATATTAAATACCTAAGTCATTTAGTAAGGTAGGTATTTATATCAGCCATGTTTGTTTGAAATTGACATATGAATAATATATTTAGTTTCAATTTATAACACACAGTCCGCTCGTTACTGCGGCACAGTAGCGACTGTTCCCTCCGCGATCGTGAGCGTGTAGGTATAAACTCACGTTTCGTCCGTTTCTATGAAGTTGAAATACTGTATATATTTGTACTATGGCACAGAGCGATAACGTGTCCTTGAGGGCCGGTGGGACGACGACGGCGCACACGGCGCGGCGGCGCGTGAGCGAGAGTATATCCGTCTCATTCGCGCGCCGAGGGGCGCGCCCCTCTGGCCACGGCCGAATTCAACTCGAAAATTTTCAAAGCAGCGTCTTAATGCCTAGTTTAATATAGTGCTAAGCAGATGATTCATAGAGATAGTTGTAACTTTTTCCTCATAAGATCTTGCGATCTTTCATTATACAGGTAGGCTCGTGTATGATACAGATAAATTATTTTCTCAGTAAACCGTATGACTCACGTAACATTCTACAGGAAATGTATAGAGCGACCAGTGACCTCTCTGCCTGTCGAACAAGTCTGTTTATGGAATAAATTGGTTAGCTAAGGCCAACATGTTGTTAAGATGGCAGGTTCAAGTTTATTAATCATTGCGCTCGAGTACAAGATGTTCTAAATCTATCCTTTGAATGTGCGCTTGATGTATGGTGCGGAATTGTTACGTATGAGCGTGCCTTCCGCGTTTACTTACGCATTGTTTGTTAGTACGTTTTATAGCCTAGTTTGCTCCGGGATTTTTTTTTATTTAAACCTTAATATGCTTGCTTAGACATTTAATTCAGTGTTTACGATTATTATACTATACGTCTGTGTAGTGCCATAGTAAGAATAAACGCCGACTAAGGGAAAGTTCGCAGATAACCATTATCTGTACGGGTTATTGTACATTGGTCATAAAGTTAATTCGTCACATTTTGTAGAACTCATATATTCAAAGTAAACTAGTCACAGGTAGGTAAGGGTTGTTGTAAATTCGTCACAAGTCCTCATTTTAGGAAAAAGTAGTGATAGCAAGCAAGGAGTGTAGCTGTCCAAAGAAAATGTAGATAATTATTACTAAAATTTTAAAAGTTAGAACATACGAAACAAGTATACTGCTTGTATAATGCTTGTAAAATCTTAAAACTTTTAAAATTTTAGCAATAATTAGGAGTGCAGGGTGAAACAGATATGTAAGATTACTTTTGCACTCGCTCGCTTGATCGATATGGTTAGAAAGAGATAGATACTGCCTCAGCAGTATCTATCTCTTTCTAACCGTATCGATCAATGCGTCTGATCTTACATAAAAGCTATCAGTCACAGTGACTTCCTTGACCTTGTCGATGCACGTGTAGTTATCTGTTGCGAAAGTGCTTGTACTGTTAAGTAACATTAAATTGGATGCCCCTCTAAAAAAATGGATTCGAATCAACCAGGGACAAGCTCGGGTAGACATGGGGTAAGTAATTTATTATTTAATTTTCTAAAAATATTCAAAAGAGTCCATTGGGAAGACTCCAAAGACTAATTTTATTTTCTAACTCCTTGGAGTCTTCTCTATGAATTCTAATGAATATAATATGAATATTTTATAACTAATACTCTGGCATTGCTGCGGAATCCTCGACAATATGCTATTAAATGTTAAATAAAATGGCGGACTACGTATACGTATTTACGTAGATGTAAGGTAAAACAAAATGTCAAACAAAAAGCACCGTCCGCCATTTTGTTTAACTTATCATACTTGTAGCATCTTGTCGAGGATACCGCAGCTATGCAGGAGGAAGAGAGGAGGCGGCACGGCGATGCACAGATCCTAATGCATTTGTGAAAATTAGACATTGTATTTTTGCTTAATTTTTCTATGTCTTAAACTCGAATGTTACAAAAAAGATCTTTTATCATTGAAAACTTTTTGTAAAGCATACTTTTACCCGACTGACTAAATGAAGGGTAATGTTTTTAGTTTATGTATACCTATTGAACATATTTGCCGCAGTTTGATGAAAACATGAATGACCTTTTCAGATCACATTTACAAAAACTGAGAAAGGACGACGAAAGCTTGTGAGAGGCGGTTATAAGTACAATCATCATCGAGAATCTAAATTTGGAACAGTATGGAGATGCAGTAAACGTTCATGCAACGCAACGATTAAAATTTTGGAGAACAATAATGACATCAGAATTTTGCATGAATCGCCCCACAAATGTGAACAAAATATAGAAAAAATTGAAATTATGAAGATGAAAAATCTTTGCAAGGAAGCAGCAGCGAAAACAAGTACACCTATGCCTCAAGTATATGAAGAAGTATTTGAATCAGCTAAGGATGCGGGTTACCAGTTATTAAATGCTATACCGAAATTTTCAAACCTTTCACGATCACTTTACAATGTGAGGAATCGTGAACTAAAAGTGCCAAAAACACATTTTTCAAGATGCGAAGATGTCATAATTCCTGAAAAATATAAACTTCACTTTTTGTTATTTGACGATGATAGTGAACGTGAAAGGATAATAGCTTTTTGCACTGAGACAGCTCGTGAAATAATACCAAAACTACAAACTTTTTTTTTGGATGGCACATTTTCAAGCTGTTGTACACCATTCTATCAACTGTATTGCATACATGGGGATGTGAATTGCGACGAGAATGTTTCAAACATAGTCCCACTTATCTATGTTCTTATGCCCAATAAGCAGCAAAGGTCTTATGAACGACTTTTTATATCATTGATGCAAAATTTGCCTAATTGGACACCAATTACAATGATAGTTGACTATGAAATTGCTGTGATAAATGCCATAAAAAAAATATTTCCTAATGTTAAACTACGAGGATGTAATTTTCACTTCAAACAAGCACTAGCTAAAAAAGCTCATGCCTTACAATTAAATGACATCAAAGATAAGAGACACTTAGCCATGTGTGCTGCATTGGCCCATGTAAAAGAACACGACGTTGAAGACGCTTGGTTGCACATTATGGAAGAAGCGCCACAAACCGAAGCTGTTACTAAATTCAACGACTATTTCGTAACCCAGTGGTTAGAAAACACTAATATACAGTTTATGTGGAATGTACATGGGGCCCGTCATAGAACAATAAATCTAGCAGAAGCATGGCATAAGCGTTTCAACAATAAGATGTGTAAGAAAAAACCTAGAATGCTTCAATTTCTTGATACACTAAAAAAAGAGGCTCAACATATAGACTGGAAAATAAAGAATTTCCAGTTGCACATACCATTAACTTTGAGAACACGTCGATCTATCGCAAATGACAAAGAGTTAAAGAATATTTTGGACAATTATGACAACATGTCCCATGTGTGTCTGCCAGAAGTTCTTAAAAAACTTTCAGTTATGCAACATTTTAGAAATATGTAACTAATCAATCGCTTGCAATAATTATATTTAGTTATTATTTTTATATATATATGTAGGCAAATCTTGAGAATCGTGATTTTTACGTAGATGTAAGGATATTTTTTAATAACTGTGATTTTTACTGTGATTTAATTATTTTTATATTGTTTTTATTATAGGAGTGTTAAGAGCAAAGCCATTTGAGAACTGTGATTTAATTATTTTTCTATTGTTTTTCTAATTATTAGAGCAATGTTAAGAGTAAAGCCACTTGAAAACCGTGATTTAATTGTTTTTCATTCTAGCGGTGTTAAGAGTAAAGCCACTTTAGAACTGTGATTTAATTATTTTTCTATTGTGATTGATTGATTACTGTGATTTTTATGGAGATGTAAGGTAAAATTTGGAAACATGCGATTATGTAAAATAAATAATATTTTATTCTACTCTTTGTTTGATTTTTATGCTGTCTGTGCGAAAAAAACCAATATGGCCGTCTTCACATCATAAAAATAGAACTATGACCAATTTACACATACATTTTTCTATGACGAATTAACTTTATGACCAATGTACAATAACCCATCTGTACAATAACAAAAGAAGAAAAACTTAACATTAAACCTTAGTCCATTAGTCTGGCCAGTGTGATACTAGGTATTAGACCAAGTTAGATAGGTAGGTACTTACCGTCATTACAGGACTTCCAAAATTAAACCCCTTTAGGTACAGTCACGAGCAATAATATGTACACATTTTCATATTTTGTAAAACAGATATCTGAAGTTCTGCCAATCCAAAATTGAATATTCAAAGATTAGTTCAAAACTGTACGTAACCTCTTCTAAATTACGAAATAATTTTGGTATTCTAATGTCTAGATTAACGTGCAGATAGTTTAGAAAATTTTACAATGTGTACATATTTTTGCTCGTGACTGTACCAAGTCAATGTTCAACTTGCTGACTACATGATCGTTATTTCAAACGAGTGTATGTGTAATACCTAACGATCGATTACTGGCTCGTATTATAACTCGTTAGCCACCTCTTTAGAAGAATCTATCATCTTATCGGCACTAATATCACATGCAGAGCGGAGCAACTTTCCTGTCATTATGGAAACTTGTTTGATATTTGAAATCTATTGTCCGTGTCTATTTTCTTTAGACGCAAGTTGAGGCTAGGTGCTTCGTAATTTTCAAACATAAATTAACTAACGCAAATAATTTATTGTGTAGGTATCTAATAAATCCGGAATGGATCACGGAAAAAGCAGTAGCTATGTAGCGTCAAATTGTAACGATAATTAATGTTTTTATTTGTCATTGTAAATTATGTCAGATATTATTACATATTAGCGGATTTCAGACACGCATAAATATACAATTTTGCGTTCATGTTTTGGACGATCGTTCGCATGTAACTGCGCAAAAGATTTCACTTCTCCAAAATAACCAACTAAAATTAGGTATTGCGACTTTGTACGGAAGCCAGGTTTGTATATCGCTTTTAACAACAATTTATTATATTTTAAATGAGTACAAGCCCAGATAAAGCGACTATAATATTTGTGCCTACTCATAGTGGGCATGGCTTTACATGGTACCTACCTACCTTCTTACACACGGAAATTAACCTTTAACGATATGCTGACAGACAAAAGACCTTTTTCTTTTTGTTAAAAGAAATATAATTTGATGTGTATTTATCACCACAGATTCGAATGACTGTATAAAGTCTCACCAAACTGAGACAAATGACATCTAAAATAATCCCTTGGAACCAATAAAATTAATAATTATTTAGGTTTATTTCAGAATGTGTGTTAAGCAAATATTTATTTAATTATTTCTTGATCAATTAAGACAAAAACTTTTGGTTGGGTGATTGGGATTTTATCAAAAAATATTGGGATTTCTGTGAATCATCAGTGAATCATGTTTTCGAAATTGTGTAGTTAAATGTTATGATCGGCACAAATGCTCTGGTTTCGGAGTCGGTTTGTTATTTACAAACTATGTGACAAATTTTTGTATTCTAAGTTTTGTACAGTCTTATGTCGCAGTATTCCGTGAATTATCTTTACGAAATTAAAAGAAGGAAAACTTGAAATTAAACCCTAAACCAATCCGTCTGGCCAGGCAGCGTGGTATTAGTAGGCCAAGTATCCCTCCGTCACGGGAGGAGACCCGTCCCTGCAGTGGGACATTAATGGGCTGTTATGATGTCGCAGTAGATAGATAATTATACTGTGACTACATAATAATTGTATCATAACACAAACAACAAAGAGCATTACATAACAGTAAAATAATAACGGATACAACATTCAAGCAGCAATTTCTACTTATAATTGAAATAATAGATCTGTACAAATAAGTAGTACAACTTTTTACGATTCAGAAATGATTTAACTCTACTAAAGATTATGATTAAGTTGCAAAAAAGCGATTGTGTATTAAAAGGAATTAATTAACCATATGAAATTAATCTGCGTAACAAAGGCCAGTAAAGCAGTAGCACAGGTCGGCGTGGCCTCGGTTAGTTTCACAATTTTTACACGATATCTTCGTTTACGAAAGTCGAATGCAAGAACACTCATTTGAGTTACCTAGCTTCGCGTTACGTAAAGGCATATTTCGCGTAATTATTCATTCGAGATAGTGTAAAGCATTCCGCGCTCTATGTAATATGTGTTAAGGTTGCGTTTTGTAAGAGTTATAATGAATGGATCGTTAGCGTAAGTATTACCGGCTGTTGACGTCTTGTGGTTATAGGTACGTCGAAGTCCTCGGATGAAGATAAGCGTAAAAATCTAACGTAATGGTTTAGCAAAAAGTACTTAATGGGAGTTGGAAAGCTAAGTTGTCATTACGTAGAATGTAATAACGTGATTTGCGGAGTACGGTGATTAGAGTAAGTAGAGTCACTTTCTCATGGGTTTGCAGCTCGCAAGTCGCAAGTAATGTGAAGTTTAATTTATAATTTCTATTTCATCTTGCGGACTTTATAACCTATTTGCGCTATAGTTTGAGATTAGCAAGTTTCCTTTTTGAGAAACTGGTATGATTACCTACAGACCGATTCTAAAATTGAACAAAACCTACTTACTTAATTACGAGTAGGTATCATGAATTCATACTTGAATTCATTCAAACAAAAATCATAGTTTAAAATCAAGTTAGTACCTATTTGTTTTGTAAACATAAAACATTAGAAATGCTTGTCGCAAACAGACGACGACCTTATTAACATCGGCAACAAAAAGCCATGTGCTCGTTATAATTGAGAATATATTAACAACATTTGTAAACTAATGTAATCTGTTGAAATTATATTCATGTTTATTTACATCATACAAAACTGCTGTAATATTACTTAATATCTTGTTATCATTGCTTGG
Organism: Schrankia costaestrigalis; assembly: GCA_905475405.1. Taxonomy (NCBI): domain Eukaryota; kingdom Metazoa; phylum Arthropoda; class Insecta; order Lepidoptera; family Erebidae; genus Schrankia; species Schrankia costaestrigalis. The sequence continues at coordinate 18,009,940 of FR997826.1, forward strand.
AGGTTACTGGATACATTTACTTTTTTGTTTATTTTTTAATACTTTAATATAACTATTGACTTTAAGCTCATTAGTTTTCTGATGATAAAGAAACAATTACAGGGCTACGGAGATTGATTGACTAATTTTACGTTTGGCTCTCGTTGAAAAACTTCAAACCAACATAACTGTTTTGTTTATTAAAAATACATTTGCAATGTTTCCGTAAGTGAATTGAGACATTAAGCTGTTCAATGTCGGCACAGCCACGCCTAATTTAAAGGAATTTAATTAGTGTGTTTTCTAATTATACTATGCGTTTCAAATAAGAATAGGACTGTCAGAGCGCCATCTTGTTTCGCATTTCTAACGAACTTCATGAATGTCATGTACGGTAAGAAAAAAATAAACACAAAATTTTATTAATTTTTACTTCAATATGTTATATAATTTTTTAAATAAATTAAATTTTAATTGGAATTCAATTCTTCCACACCACTTATGGCATCATAGCTACGTTCTTCATCCGAATCTGATTTTATGTGAAACAAACTGCAAAATTTTCAATAAAACTGTTTTTTTTCGTAAGGTTTTTCATGTTATTGTTTCAATGTAACAAACAAATAAAACGGTAAAAAACGAGAAACATTTTTTTCGTTGAATAAAACAATCAGTTTCTATCGGAATTTTCAACGCTAAATATTTTTATTTAAATTATTTTACGAATTTTTTTGGGGTTATTGTACATTGGTCATAAAGTTAATTCGTCACATTTTGTAGAACTCATATATTCAAAGTAAACTAGTCACAGGTAGGTAAGGGTTGTTGTAAATTCGTCACAAGTCCTCATTTTAGGAAAAAGTAGTGATAGCAAGCAAGGAGTGTAGCTGTCCAAAGAAAATGTAGATAATTATTACTAAAATTTTAAAAGTTAGAACATACGAAACAAGTATACTGCTTGTATAATGCTTGTAAAATCTTAAAACTTTTAAAATTTTAGCAATAATTAGGAGTGCAGGGTGAAACAGATATGTAAGATTACTTTTGCACTCGCTCGCTTGATCGATATGGTTAGAAAGAGATAGATACTGCCTCAGCAGTATCTATCTCTTTCTAACCGTATCGATCAATGCGTCTGATCTTACATAAAAGCTATCAGTCACAGTGACTTCCTTGACCTTGTCGATGCACGTGTAGTTATCTGTTGCGAAAGTGCTTGTACTGTTAAGTAACATTAAATTGGATGCCCCTCTAAAAAAATGGATTCGAATCAACCAGGGACAAGCTCGGGTAGACATGGGGTAAGTAATTTATTATTTAATTTTCTAAAAATATTCAAAAGAGTCCATTGGGAAGACTCCAAAGACTAATTTTATTTTCTAACTCCTTGGAGTCTTCTCTATGAATTCTAATGAATATAATATGAATATTTTATAACTAATACTCTGGCATTGCTGCGGAATCCTCGACAATATGCTATTAAATGTTAAATAAAATGGCGGACTACGTATACGTATTTACGTAGATGTAAGGTAAAACAAAATGTCAAACAAAAAGCACCGTCCGCCATTTTGTTTAACTTATCATACTTGTAGCATCTTGTCGAGGATACCGCAGCTATGCAGGAGGAAGAGAGGAGGCGGCACGGCGATGCACAGATCCTAATGCATTTGTGAAAATTAGACATTGTATTTTTGCTTAATTTTTCTATGTCTTAAACTCGAATGTTACAAAAAAGATCTTTTATCATTGAAAACTTTTTGTAAAGCATACTTTTACCCGACTGACTAAATGAAGGGTAATGTTTTTAGTTTATGTATACCTATTGAACATATTTGCCGCAGTTTGATGAAAACATGAATGACCTTTTCAGATCACATTTACAAAAACTGAGAAAGGACGACGAAAGCTTGTGAGAGGCGGTTATAAGTACAATCATCATCGAGAATCTAAATTTGGAACAGTATGGAGATGCAGTAAACGTTCATGCAACGCAACGATTAAAATTTTGGAGAACAATAATGACATCAGAATTTTGCATGAATCGCCCCACAAATGTGAACAAAATATAGAAAAAATTGAAATTATGAAGATGAAAAATCTTTGCAAGGAAGCAGCAGCGAAAACAAGTACACCTATGCCTCAAGTATATGAAGAAGTATTTGAATCAGCTAAGGATGCGGGTTACCAGTTATTAAATGCTATACCGAAATTTTCAAACCTTTCACGATCACTTTACAATGTGAGGAATCGTGAACTAAAAGTGCCAAAAACACATTTTTCAAGATGCGAAGATGTCATAATTCCTGAAAAATATAAACTTCACTTTTTGTTATTTGACGATGATAGTGAACGTGAAAGGATAATAGCTTTTTGCACTGAGACAGCTCGTGAAATAATACCAAAACTACAAACTTTTTTTTTGGATGGCACATTTTCAAGCTGTTGTACACCATTCTATCAACTGTATTGCATACATGGGGATGTGAATTGCGACGAGAATGTTTCAAACATAGTCCCACTTATCTATGTTCTTATGCCCAATAAGCAGCAAAGGTCTTATGAACGACTTTTTATATCATTGATGCAAAATTTGCCTAATTGGACACCAATTACAATGATAGTTGACTATGAAATTGCTGTGATAAATGCCATAAAAAAAATATTTCCTAATGTTAAACTACGAGGATGTAATTTTCACTTCAAACAAGCACTAGCTAAAAAAGCTCATGCCTTACAATTAAATGACATCAAAGATAAGAGACACTTAGCCATGTGTGCTGCATTGGCCCATGTAAAAGAACACGACGTTGAAGACGCTTGGTTGCACATTATGGAAGAAGCGCCACAAACCGAAGCTGTTACTAAATTCAACGACTATTTCGTAACCCAGTGGTTAGAAAACACTAATATACAGTTTATGTGGAATGTACATGGGGCCCGTCATAGAACAATAAATCTAGCAGAAGCATGGCATAAGCGTTTCAACAATAAGATGTGTAAGAAAAAACCTAGAATGCTTCAATTTCTTGATACACTAAAAAAAGAGGCTCAACATATAGACTGGAAAATAAAGAATTTCCAGTTGCACATACCATTAACTTTGAGAACACGTCGATCTATCGCAAATGACAAAGAGTTAAAGAATATTTTGGACAATTATGACAACATGTCCCTGCCAGAAGTTCTTAAAAAACTTTCAGTTATGCAACATTTTAGAAATATGTAACTAATCAATCGCTTGCAATAATTATATTTAGTTATTATTTTTATATATATATGTAGGCAAATCTTGAGAATCGTGATTTTTACGTAGATGTAAGGATATTTTTTAATAACTGTGATTTTTACTGTGATTTAATTATTTTTATATTGTTTTTATTATAGGAGTGTTAAGAGCAAAGCCATTTGAGAACTGTGATTTAATTATTTTTCTATTGTTTTTCTAATTATTAGAGCAATGTTAAGAGTAAAGCCACTTGAAAACCGTGATTTAATTGTTTTTCATTCTAGCGGTGTTAAGAGTAAAGCCACTTTAGAACTGTGATTTAATTATTTTTCTATTGTGATTGATTGATTACTGTGATTTTTATGGAGATGTAAGGTAAAATTTGGAAACATGCGATTATGTAAAATAAATAATATTTTATTCTACTCTTTGTTTGATTTTTATGCTGTCTGTGCGAAAAAAACCAATATGGCCGTCTTCACATCATAAAAATAGAACTATGACCAATTTACACATACATTTTTCTATGACGAATTAACTTTATGACCAATGTACAATAACCCTTTTTTTGTTGGTCGTACTAAAATGACAGTTGCCACATGAAGTTGGCAGCAAGTGCGATCCTATTCTTATTTGAAACGCATAGTAACTTAAATAATCGAACTGAATTTCTCTAGTTTTTATACAAATGCGAACACTATCTACGTACTTCATCTAGAGTTATTCCTTGTTAAGATTATTTATACATTGTATACCTACTAATTTTACTACCTACATAAGACGCAAAACGCGAATACTGGTGATCACGCCGCGAACAGATGTCATGGCGAGAAGCAGATGCATAAAGAAGGCACTGTACCGCATGCAGTAGCAAGAAGGAAGTTTATATCAAGTAATAGACTGATGTACTGTGGTGTTAGACGCTACTTTTTATTTAAACTAAATTCTCAATTGAACTTTAATACTTATTATACTTTAAGTTTCGTATAACCTTACGCTATTAAGGTCACGTATAAACAGTGGCTCTACAATTATTATTTCATAATAATTGAGGTCGTCGTGATTTTCTAATTGTGTTTCTATTCTACCTACGTTTTGCTCACGATTAAAAATGTTAAGTAAAACGCAATCTAACACAATTATATATTTATTATCTGTTTTATCAGTATTTAATCATCTTCAGTGCGCATGAACAATGAAAATGAAAGATAATGAAGAAATTAAAAACAAAACAAAGAGTTATTGTTTATGTACACATGTTGAGATTGTGCCAACTGTTTCTGGCGGAAATAATATGTTACTTAGTAAAGAATTAAATATCTGTTAATGTTTTAAAATCAGGCGGAAGTGCATGAAAAATTAAAAAACGAAATAAATAACAATCACTTTTTTTTTCATTAAATTACTGGCCAAGGGTTCAAAAACTTTAAACGTATACAATCGCATAAATACTTCTTAGTTAAAATGTATTAGTAATATTAGTATTTACTCGAGACATTTTGCTCTTAGTCATTGATGACTGGAATTGGAGGGAATTTTCTACGTTTTACAAGTAGGTATTACTACTAGACTAGAGCACCTAATACAATTAGTCATTCGATAAGATAGATTACAGACTGTTTATTTACATATCACGGAAACTATTAGACGCGAGCATATTATAAATATGTGGGTTATTAGAATAGTTCATCATCCTTTGTTTTAACGCGCTACGTTAATAGTTATACTTAATTAACGTTTGCTTAAAGCCTCTATGCCTCTATGATTATAGGTAGAGTTTCTATTTATGTGTAAATAAATATTACGAAATGTTATGTAAACAAACAGCTGATAAAGAGTTACTAATTTTACCTAGCTGACTATTTTCCTGGGCATCTTCGCACCGTCCCACCACCCTGATGATGGCCCGTCCAGCTAGTCTAGCGCATATCATCATTGCTGGCGCACGATGATCCCTCTCCTCCGCCTCACTAGGCATCCTCGCACCGCCGTCATATTCAGTAGGAGGCCTCATCACTGCACTTGTGTATTTATTATCAACAGTCACTGCACAATCCTTGAAATCACAGTTAATCACAAATATGATAGTTTTCACTATTTGAAAGAATCTCGTATCATCTACCACCGCAGCGAAACGCGATGCGCCTGGTTCTACGGTAGCACTCTGGTAAAATTCGTGCGCCGCGTTCGTACTCAGCCTTTATATCTTTGCCAAAACAAAGAAGCGTGGTGCGGGAAGGAGAGAGCAACAACAACAAACGGTTGTCTCACTCGCACAGTCTGCTGCGTAGTTGACGCAAGTTAGACGGTGGCGGAAGCGCTTGCAAGAAAATATATGGGAGATGAAACACCGTCACGGGTCCTGTCACAAAGGAATCGTTGTTTTCCGGTTGGATAAACAATGATTTGAGCTCATTTACTGCATTGTCAATAAAGTATTGTGATCACTGTAGAGTCGTTATCAGATCTTATTGTTCGTGACAATAATAATTGGCGTTTGAATGTATGTTGAACAGTTCAATGTGAAAGGCTGGGCTGGCAGTCAAACACGATTTTCCACCCTAATTCACAATGTGCCATCATTGAGTACATGTTGCAATTTATTGCGGACGCATTCGATGCGCAAACTTGATTACGATGAAATGTAATCGGTTCTGTTTGGAATCATGGACATATTATTCAGTTCACTTCCTTGAATGTATCTAGATTGCCATGTATGTAGGTGACTAGACTAGAATAATGTTTATTAGCCCTTATAAAGTTTCATAAGAACCTTAGTTTGTTTTGTAATTATATCTAGGTCGTGATTGAGTAAAGTAATAGAAATTGTACTTATAAAAACATTTCAACTAATTAGTGACGCTTCAATCAAGGCCCTTAAAATGACTTCACAATAAGTAAGTAAACCTACATAAGGGCTTATAAATATTTTAGAGATATTGTAAGAATATTATAGAGTTTTATTACAGAATCGATTCAGATAGAAACTGGGTCCGATTGCGTTTCTCCATTGACTTTAATTAAGAACAACAAAATGAACTTAAATGTAAACTTAAATTTTTAGTACACATGTGTATTACCTTTGCTTTAAATAAGAACATGACACTAAAATAGGGCCATCCTAAACTTAATTAGTGATAGTAGTTTTCTTAATTCGATTGCGTTTCGTCTTATTTGACATTTGACTGACCTTATTTAAGTAGAAGCTGTCAAAAGCAGCCTTAATTAAAGTCGCTCGAAATTTTGTGCGAACTTATTTTAATCTATTAAAAAAAAATATTTCTTGGATTTTTAGTAACAAAAATGTTTCCTATCAGTGTTATAATTGTGCAAAGAAGGTTAAATGAAGAACATCAACGGTAAGAGTGTTTAAATGTGTTAAATTACCTAACTGAATGCCTTTGTTCCTTATAAAAAAGTGTGTCTTTTCTTATTAGTTTACAGACAAAAAAAAGGCTTAGGTACATATCGGCATATCAGAGATAATTCTGATCCGTTCGATGTTACAACTACAGTGTTCATAAAACTGTGTTGCTTTTTCTTCATCCTTCTCTTTTTATCTGTTTCCATGTTATAAAAACAAATTAAAAGATATCACAAGTAAAAACGCAAAATAAGTACGAACGAAAGTAAGACTAACTTTGACGTAATACAGGCGGCGATGTGGTCGCTAAGCAACAAAGCCTATATAAATAAATTTTAAAAAAACTTTGACGTACAGATGTCAAACTTAATATAACAACACTCTTAATTAAGGTTGTTTTCATAGACAAAAGGAATTGGTAGATTTTTAGGTCACCTTCTTATTTTGTGACATCCGCAATAGCTTTCAAATAAGGACGTGGTCTTATTTTATAAATTTTAGTGCATCCTTATTTAAGAACGAAAAGAAAGGCAATCGGACCCATTGTCGTTTTCTATTATAATACTCAAAATTCACTTAGATGATATAGAGATTTAAAAACATGTTACTACTTAATTCAATTTTGATGAATTTTCAATTCGATTGTTAAAATTATATACCAAGTATAGGTACAGTTGCAAATAGCTATATAATATTTTCATAATTTGTCAATAATTTACTGAATTCTAAGATATTTAACTTACTCGAAAAATAACAAAATACGATCGAAGAAAGAACCATTTTGGGGTCTGAAAAGGTCATGGGTACTGGACTTTTCAAGACTTTTCTGGTGCATTGACCACTGGCACCAAATGAACTCGAAACTCAAAATACAAATGGGATTTTCGTCACTCATATTTATATCTAAGTACCTATATGTACCTATTGCAATTACAATTTATTTGCGTGCGTGCATATAATTGCGTCAAATAAGAAGTTGACGTTCATTACCTCGTTCGTTCAATGCACCGCACATTGCTTGATGTTAGAGCCAAAGAGAGTCGCAGATTTTCGCCAGAGGTAACCTTGAATTGTTGCCAGAAACTATATTCTCCACTACACTCCTAAATATTAGTACTACAGTAAGTATATTTAACGAACATAAACAAGGAATATTGAAATGCCCGTGTGGTAACGAAGTAAGTGTCCGTGTGGTGACGGAGTAAGAATACAATATGTCACTACCCCATCTCATCCCATGGGCGTCGTAAAAACCGACTAAGGGACTATCCGTGAATATTATCTTTACGAAATACAAAGAAGAAAAACTTGAAATTTAACCCTATACCAATCCGTCTGGCCAGAGTGGTAGGCCAAGTATCCCTCCATCACGGGAGGAGGCCCGTCCCTGTAGTGGGACATTAATGGGCTGTTATGATGATGACTGAAATGCTTTGTACACATAACTACCACGTGGTCAATGAAAATTGTTGCAAAAGAACTTTTATCAGTTATTGATATTAAAGGGTTCGATGTGTTTCTTATCAGTTATCGTGTGGGTATTGAACTATGGTGATTAATTTTATAATAACTGTATTACTTCAGAATTTTCCTATGATAGAACAGTGTGCTTACCTGCAATATAGAGTTCATAAGTTTCCCGTATTGTAAGGAAGTAATTTTCTCCAACTCCTTCATTTTTATTCTGGTTAACTTCGTTTGGGGTTCCAAGACTGTTTAATTTAGCCCGGGATTATATCTTTCCTCGGACTTTACCTAATTGTGTAATGCCGATGTATGTACTTGTATCGCTGTTGATCCTGGCTTACTAGGAATCACGTTTGTGGAAAAGTGGATGGGGTAATTTGTTAAGTCATTGACTTTTAGAATAAATGATTATATTGTTTTTAATCAGTAGATTGTGTTTTTTCAATGAAAATATCGATGCAAGTATTAGATTTAGATTATTTTAAGATTATAAGTACGACAATTGACTAATTACAAAACAGACTCTAAATACAGCATTCGTACCAATTATAATACGAAATTACGTTTACTTAGATCATTTTCACACAGTACTTTCTTATTTTTTTAAATAGAAACTAAATATTTAAAGCAATTTACAGTAGAATTGTCAATGAGGCCAACTTAATACTCTTTTAAACAAAGAAAATTTCATTTAAATTGGTGAAGAGTTGTGAGTTCCGCAGTGACAAACATTTAAGAAAAACAAACGAATTGGGAAATTGGGCACCTCTTCTTTATTTTGTAGTCGATTAAAAAGTAATAGATCTGTATTTAACGGTTGAATGATGATAAAAGGTGTTGAGCTTTGGCAAAATAAGGGCTGACACATTTCTTTGTTTCATTAATCTTTTGCATTAGTTCAATGTCGTTTATACTATTTTTGGCCGAAATTCAAGGTATTCAGTTTACGTCTGTCACCTAAAAATTGTCGACTTTTGTCTGCGTATTCGACTTTTCCGTCACTGTCGATTCAAACAACAGTATATTTATAATATTCTTGCTCAGCTGTTTCGTAAATAGGTGGGCTAAACAATTAGTAACACACGGTGGTACAAAACAGCTGTGTTAGCTTCCGAGAAAGCTTTTGCTACATCATTTTCATGATTCACCCAAAACAAAGCTTTTGGACAGATAAATAGAATCAGAGTTCGAAAATAGCGGGCCTTGGTAATAAAGAACAATATGTCTTTATCCAACGTAGATTTTATGTTTATGTTTCCGATTTTAGTGGTGCACGCTATGGAAGTGTGATGCCACGACCTTTATAATGAGAATGTTGTAAAAACTAAATAAAAAGCATAAAATGTCAATAGCTATCTAAATAAGCAACTTCAAATAAAATGCTTTATTCAGAAACAAATCCAAAGTCCAGAACGCAATAATATCGATGATCACCGAAGCAGCGGTGCTCACCTAGGTACCTGATATTCAGGCTAGTGAAACTGTGATAATACTGGTGTAACAATGAATAGCCTGGCCTTAACTCTATATGTGTTAGCGTACTTCTGTTATCACATCATTAACAAAAGCTTTTTCTTTTGTCATCTTTCTATTCTGTGTAATATACTAACCTACATAAATATTACATGTAATCTATTTAGTTTAACCTATTTCCACGGCGATTATCATAATATAATGGAAGCTATCATCACCGTCAACACTGGCTCAATTTTACGCGATTTGTGCAACTCATACGCACATGTGAATTATCTTTCAACACAAGCAGTAGGTATGTACAAAATTTTGAGTATTGAGTATTGAGTATGTTGGTTTACATCAGCTATCATGAGTTTAATATCTAGAGCACTAGTGCGTGGCTCACGCGCCAATGACGCACCAAATTTTCCACCGCGCACCGACCGCTGACATTTCGCAGAAGTTTTTTTTAAATGGCGAAAGTTGAGGTCAATCCTTTGTGCTATTTCAGGAAAATTTGGACACGAGCCAGTTCCCTGTTCGGAAGACGTCGACGTAGTTACATCGCATGCGGTTCTTTGATCCCGTTATCCTTGCATGCGAATGTGATCTTTATGCCTTTTGTAATAAAGCGGGGATTTATGAAAGGTGTTTGAACTTTCTTGCTGTTTTTGATATCCGTTTGTTAGTTATTTTCTTTGTTTATAGTCTAAATCTAGATGCAACTAAGTACCTTGCTAGGTATTGTGAAAAGGAAAGCTACAAAGAAAATGAAAATGTACAAAGGAATGAAAATAAACTCAAATTGAAAGAACTATAATAAGGAATTAACTAAATCTATTCTACCGCATATTTGCCAGCCAGTAGTACTAAGAGTATATTATATACCTAATTGTTTTCAATACCTTATCGACACATAAAAACAATGCCAGCTTAGAGTAACTTCTGGATATTAGGCAACCAATAAACATACCTACTGCTTTATTTATAAAAAAAATATTTTGTACTGTTTTTATGTCATACAGTAGCACGCTTCAGTTATAAATTACTCTTCAAATATACGCAATAGGTCTAGTCGACGCAAAAAACAAAACAGGTTTTGCGCAGTAGTTGTTTGATCGAGTATAATCATTATGTTGTCCAAAATAGAGTAGGTACAGCTAGCTCCATTCAATTGAATTTAAAACTTGTTTTTACCAATATTTAGCACGTGGATTTGTTATCAAACAAATATACGCACTACATACTGACAAACACCTACTGTACAAAATTAACTGGCATCTTTGTGAGGCAAATCGAATACATTTACACATTAATCTTTGTCTCTAGTACCTAGTGTAGAATACTTATCATCACTGATTACTTAATTGTTCCGCTGGTGTCATCAAATCGACCAAGGATAATAAACATGAAACCTTTCAGTGTCAGTTAAGGAAAACTCGATCCAAACCTTAACGCTTCTCCAGCGTGATAAAATTAGATCTCAAAGCGTGACATCACTTGAAGAAGCACGTTTCTGCAGTGGAACATTTAAAAGTTGAAACTCAATGCTAAGTCAGGTGACTTTTTCAACTGGGTAGTACCAGAGATACGTATAAGGCAACTCTTACTCTTAAGGTCGCCCTAGAGTGGATCACCTCATCATGTTTGCAATGATTGCTGATGCTGTCATTGTGAAAACTTTTCATGGCCTCTGGTAAATGGTTTGTTTTTATCATTTAGGCAACCTTTTATTTTATTACTCTGATAATCTGAGATACTGCCTTGGAACTTGGAATAAAATTGCAGGATAGGCTGTTATGGAGATAGACAAGGTCGTCTGCAGTGAGAATGCGCTCAAGGATAGGATGAGGGAAGCACAACACAAATAGGTAAATGGATGAGAATTAAATAAAACAACGTGTGACAATGAACAATAATATATTAGAGTCAGGTGGGTGCGGTGTCGGCGCGTTGCTGTGCGAGTTGCGCGGCCGCACAACAGTGCAGCATGAGCGCCGTCAGTGCGTATGCACGTCCTTCACCTCCGCTCGCGTCGCCGTGAGCGTCCTCCGCCGATAACTCCTCGCGTACTGCTAGGAGCTGGAATGGTGGAAATACATTGTCATGGGTAAAGCATTAGGTTTGTACATAATTACGATTGTTATAGTGGGTTAACGGGGAAACTTGGGGAACATAATCGAAATTGTATTTTTTCAATAGGCGGGCTCCTTTCACTCCATCGAGTATCTCAACTGTCATTGAAGTCTAATTAGACGGCTTAGTAGCCAATCAGACAGCCTCAAATGGTTATCATTGGCACCAGAATTGATGCTGGGAACAGCCAAAACGGAATTAAAACAAATCGCCTCGTTCAAGTACCTTCTCGTTGTTTTTAACTAAAGTATTGAGGACCAGATTTCCATAACCATTTTTTCTCTAATATTTAACCTAAGTATAATTAATTATGTAATTTACATGGATAGGAAATTAAATGCTCAATACAATATTCTTAGAATATACTTTACCATCTCATGTATCTGCTGCGCTGTCAGCTTCGCAGCTAGTTCAGGTGCGGAGTCCCGTGCGGCAGCTAGCAACACGTCCGGAGGTAAAGCGCTCCTCAGCGCCGGGGCAAGCATGGCGCTCACGCCGCCCCGCGCCAGCCACGTGGCCCCGCAAGCGCCGAACGGGTTGCACACCTCCAGCGACTGCTTCCTTTACGTCACAGCTGCTCGTCAACATTATGTCTACCGGCTCTCTCTTTCTTAACCACAATTACTTGTGGTAGAGAAGGATGGTGTATACGCTTTTGCGTAAACTTAAGACAGTGATGAGCTTTGCTGTTTTATTGGCTCATTTCAGGAGAATAAATTAGTTATCTAATATTCCTATAGGAAAACAGTCTCATGTATTTTAACTGTTTTAGACCGTTTAAGTTTGTCATAGACTTCTTTAATGTTTTTATACAGAAGATCGTTAACTATAGTTTATTCAGAGCATTTTCATATTAACTACGCATTTTTAGAGGCGCATTAAAGTAGAGGAAATTTCTACTAACAACTATGAGGTAAGAGCAAAAATAAATTTATCTGACTGATGTAATACTCATTAAGCTATAACCTACTCAATTTTGTTCTGAATAACAGTAAAGTTTGAGAATAAAGTCTTTTTTTCTTTGGAAGTGTTTAGTAAAACATTTTAAGGCGTAAAAATTACGCATTCTGTAGTGTTTGGTTTTAATTGGTCGATAAGTTTACAGCCTCAAAGATAGCCTCTGTAAACCTATTTCCGTGTTTGCCACTTACACACAAGTAGCAAACATGTAGGTAGCTAAATGATTGAATACCGAAAAAAACTAACGCTGAAACACTTGGCGTACACTTATCTTCTAACATTAACGTCAATAGTTTGTAAATATTACGCTGTCAACTAGCTCTACATTGGGTCAATGAGGAAACGCACGAATAAGACGTAATTCTTTTAACACATTGTTTGTTATAGCCAGTTGTCATCAAATATTTGCAAACCGTGGCATTCAAAACTATAAGGAAACATTTATGGGTTATCTAACAGAGGTAGAGCAGTAGGTTAGACAAGACAGATATAGGGTAAATAACGTTTAGTCAGAGACATTAACACGAAAACTAAAAAAGGATGAATAAGAAAAACTGAAATATTATTAATAAAAACATTCACTTCATTGAAAGATCCACATCTTGATGACATTTAAATATACAGGAGACCAATCATAAAATATTTTAACAACCAAAACAATAAATAGAGAAACCCTAATGGGTCAGGTCGGGGAAAGACAAAATGACAACAATTAAGAGAAAGATCAAAGAATGAAACACTCAGAAACAGCTAATATCAAAAGAGACCATCGTATTGGTTTATGAAAATAAAAAGACACAGTTTTTCTAATTATCACTTTATAATAACAAAACACACAATATCATGCCTGATTGGCTTTGAAATATTCAATGAAAATATTATCTTTAAGTCTAAACATTTTGGAGGTAGGTGTCAAGATTTACAGATTAACATCAATAGAAATGAGTCACTCTTAAATACCTTGAGCGATGTTCAGCTTCAAATGTTGAGGGTTGAATGTGGAAAAATTACATTCATAAGTAAATGCTGATTATAAGATCCCGTCATAACGATTTTAGGTATAGACATTTGGAGGAATACTAATTTATAAGTGCTGAGGTAGGTATAACGTCTTATTCAAAAAACATTAGTTAATTAAAGTACTACTTATATCTCATTTTAAATACCAGGCATTTATACAGGCCAGTTAAAAAGTAATGTTTTACTATGACTGATGACAAACCTGGGAGTGTGACTAGGTGACGGAGGTAGGGATCTTGAAGAGGCGTTGGATTTGGGCGCTGAGAGAGAATGTGCTGAGCCTGCTCGTCGAAGCCCAGCTACAAGGGCGCTCATGGCTCCACCACCTAAACAATAAAACAGAGTCAGAAAACATCCATAACATGACGATGGCATTCAGGAAGGGATACATGGTCAGGAATGACTTTACAATGAAATCTAAAAGGAATGGGTATTTAGTAATAAATGATTAGCTGTTATTTGTTTAGTGAGGCGTTTAGCTGATACAGCGTTAGCTGACAAAACTATAAACATAATTATTATAATCATCAATGCAATAGCTGTGCGTATTTTACATCTCAAAGATGCATATTATTTACAGTATAATGCGACGACTAAATGGCCAATAAGTTTTATAAATATTTAATTATATAAGTAACTTTTTTTACTCAATTAATAAGACACGCCAATTAGTTTATGTTACAGCAACATTATACAAAAGTGAAATAAAAATTTACGAGTTATTTCGTGTTATTTTGGAAATAATTTAGATGTTGCTTACTCTAGATAGGTAATATGCAATCCTTGGTAACAATCTTAACCAGAGCGTTAAAGGACAAATTTTAATGATAAAATTACTACATTCATAAGGAGCGGAACACATTTTAACTACTGTTAAGCAATTAGGAAAATTTTAGAATCAGTGTCAATGTATCAAGTAGGTTAATTTTGTACCGGCTTCGTAAAATATGTCTTATTAGTTGCATCAATTTAATATATTACTTCATAATGTCATCATAATTTTTAGATGGGTTTTATTTTATGTAATCCATTGCTTTGGGTTTGTTGTCACCAGATGAGATAATTTATAATTAATTTATTTTGTAATTTAATTACGATATTGTATAAATTGAGTGAATGAGTAATAAACATGCCTAATTTAAAATCTATAAATTGTGAAAGAAAGTTTTCGTTTTAAATTTATTTTAAATTTTTTTACCTTTTAAGGTAACTTATTTTGAGTTTGTAATAATTTTCTTCCGCGATAAGGGTTACTTATATAAAAATTTTGTAATGGTTTTTACAGACGCAAAATGTGCAAGAACACTAATTAGTTTGGGTGAACGGCTTTGCTAACGAACAAAGGTGTTTATTGGACAAATACATAAACAAAATAATTAAACAAAACCTGTGAATGTCAATGTGGATACGTGTCGAATGAATCCGGAGGGGCTAATATAGCGAAAACTTCTCCGTTCGTCAGCATTCGAATAATTCGTCTGTGCACAAACAAAAAAAATATTTTTAAGTTTTTTTTTCTTTTATTTTTTGTGCAGTGAAACCTATGTGTAGTAAATAAAATGAATTTAAAAGCCAATAAAATGTGTACCCAAATATTTTTGACAAGTTTTTTTTTCTTAATTAACCAAGTAGGTTTGATTGCAACTTGATGAAGTTTTTTTTTCTTCTTTCTACAATTTATTTTAATAACTCTGATTGTTAACATACCCTCTTCATGGACGTCTAAGGAGTCTTTTCTTTCAGGTTCGTCATCGGAGTCAGGATCGGCGATGGAATCTGCTTCCGTCATGATCAACTCAGGTGGTGGACAGTTCAACGTTGATGAATCTAAAAAAAATATTAAACACTTTTAATTAAGTTCTTTGGTTATTTAGAATTAAGGTCATTTAAGTAAAAATGGAGTGTTGCCCTGAAATTTGAACTGGACAGATTCCGTCAGTTGCTGGTGGCAACGATTAATCCTGATGTAATATGATTGATTCGTAATAAAATATTCACCCTATCACAAATCTATAGATTAACCGTCTTACTAATAAACATTTACACACTCGTTATAACAAGGTTATAACAAAAACGTTACTAATAAACACACTCTAGCTATACGCCTGTTATAGCGGTGGTGTAAGTTGTACGTCACTTTATACAACTGTTATTCAGTCGACAGACCTCGTATAACAAGTGCATAACTTACAATATTGTGTTGATTTATCTCTAATTATGGATTATTTACATTATTTTGACATTTTTGACGAAATGGAGAGTGAAGAACCACCAAGAAAGTAAAAACTACTAATCTCGCCATAATCCGTTTATTTTAGATGATTGTGAGTTTAAAACCAAATAAAGATTTACGAAGGCGTATGCAAAGGAAGTGGTAGATTTAATCCGTGGTGAAATGGAACAGAGTACTAGAGGTCGTGTCTTTTCAAGAGAACTTCAAGTTTGTACAGCATTAAGGACATGGCGCGACAGAAAGTGGAAGATGATGCTTCAGACATTCACGGCAGGAGTCAACAATCCGTGACGAATGTATGCCGACACGATTTGCTATTGCACTAGCAAGGAAAGCTTACCATTTTATTCATATGCCACGAACTCTTGAAGAGGAAGTCATAGCAGATTTTCGTAATATATGTGGCTTAAGAAACGTAACAGATGCTATTGCCTGATTGCACACATATTAAGATCAAAAAGGTTGGTAGTGACAATACTATATCAATAGAAAAGGAGTGTCTTCAATAAACGTATAAGTGGTATGCGATTCCAGCCTATTAATAAAGGACATTGTAGTACACTGGAGGGGAAGTACTCATGATTCCCGAATTTTCAGAGAAAGCCCAATACGGCAGAGATTTGAAAATGGAGAATTTAATGGTCGTTTTTGGGTGATGCAGGTTATGGACTAACAGGTTATTTGTTTACACCTGTACAAAATCCTGCTAATATTAAGCAGGAGGCCTACAATAAGATTCATATACTGACTAGAAACCCTGTAGAAAGATGCTTTGGTGTATGGAAACAGAGATTTCGATGCCTATTACACGGATTCAGTGTATCATTAGAAAATGTTAAACTGTATTTAGTTGCACTTGCAGTTCTGCACAATATTGCAATAAAAATAGGGCAAAATACAGAAATAATGGACATAACGCCCGGTGACCCCGTTTGGGACATAGACCACAAGAACTCAAAATAATGCAACTGGATAAGTTGCAAGGCAATTATTTATGAATTATGTTTTGTAATATAATTAATTATTTTAAATAAAATACATTTTAGTTATCAATTTTATTTATTTTCGCTGTACGTATTACATTTTCCAGTTCTAAATTTTTCATTTTTAACTGCTGCTCTTTGCCTTGGAGTAAGTGTTCTTCTTCGGCCCACTCGTGGGACTGTGTGGTATCACATTAATCCATTTTTAAAGCTTGTTTTGTTACAAAATCACACCATACATTCGCCTATCGATATTGTCACTATTTAGTTTTCGAGGTCAACTAAATACCTTTTCTAATAAATCCCAATTTGCAAAAAGGCTTCCTCTTCTTTGCTATATATCTATAATCACTTGATTCCATTTAATGGTTATTTTTAGGAGATTGTAAATCAAAATAAACCGCGCAAACAGAATACGAAATGAAGTCTCAAATACTCAACCGTTTTGACATATTTTAAGAGACGTTCAAAAGTAATGTCAAAATCTGCTAATGTACTAATATGTAAAAGTGTGTAAAATTATGCGTTTATTACGATTTCTAAGTCGAATTTCAACATTAGGGTATTATATTAATATTCTTTATGACATATTAATTTATTTAATATTTTTACAATAAGAATTAATAGGTAAAAATATGAAACTAATTTAATGACATTTTTTAATATATTACTTTTTAGAATGTTTCTGACAGTATTGCCAGTGGTCAGTGTCATAACTATTTAATAGTTACCCAATGCTTATACCTGGTTTATTAGTCAAGTAGTGTATAAACAGCTATTACGCTCCTATTCAATGAATAAGTATTCATGTGTATAACGACTGTATAAGAAAATTTTTATTAGTAAGACAGTTAATATTTTCTGACTTGTTATATATTTTTGGCATTCTTTTTTTTAATGTTTTAATCCCGCAACCGGTGTTGGTACATACATACTACGCCTAAATTACGCATAAACTCACGCCTTATTGTCCGGGGTAGACAGAAACAGTACAGGTGTTGGTAAGAAAGAAAGAAAGAAAAATTAGTTTATTCACGTAAGATATAAAAATACCGCGTGTGAAGGTCGTTTTATAGTGATCACATAATATTCTCGTCTAACTTAACGGCTAAGTTTACTGAGGGTTAGGAACACGACCATGTCAGAGAAGACACCCACAAGAAACTCTGCTGGGTTCCTATCGCTCTTTTGGTGATCACTTCACAAATATTATTTTATTTAGTAAACAGGACAATTCAGATCCAAGCATTTTTATCGTCCGCTCGCTTGCTTACGATTTTGAAAAAGTCGTCGAACTTTGCTCACGAAATTTAACGCATAAACACGGCGCGGCTTCTCTCATTAAAACTTAATTTGCCATCGCTTCAAGTGCCCCCCGTAAATATTGTTTATTGTTTTAGATGGACAATAATATAACAAAAAAATCTATGTTTTTTTAATGTTACAAAAAGTATATGTATAATATTTTATTGAAGTCCAAAGTTTAAAGTTAAGCTAATTTTACCGGCTTCAAGTGGACGTAGTTATGCAAAAATGTTCCAACCCACAAGTCACCCGAAATCGAGTTATTGTGATCAAACTACCTTTTATGACACTTAGAGTCAGATTTGCAATAAGGTTCCACGTTTTAAGGCTTATATCAGAAAATATTTTTTTCACTTACGTTCCAACCCACAACCTTTATCAAATAATAACTTGTGTAAATTAACTAGAACGTACTATGAGGACAGGAACATTTAATGTTTTACGAAACAGTATATTTATTTTGGAACAAATGTTCCATGTAGATTTGGAACGTTTTTGCAAAATTGCAATAGCGAGACATAAACATTCCAAAATTTGTGGAACGTTATGTTTCAGACCTAAATACCATAATTTGAAAACTTAAAAGGTTTCATGAATTTTGTACTATTATTTACCTAAATAAAAAACCTGTTTCGAAAAAAAAATGTTTCAACTTTAAATAGTTTATTTTTAACACGCTATAATTAGCTCCATCCTTAACTGTTTGCATACACATCCACTAAAAATAAATATTTATAACTCGTAAAGAAAAAGTTTATTTTCTTTGTAGCTATTTATCAATAAAATATCACTTGAAAAAAATACTATGACATTAATTCGAAGTTATGCCCAAACGACTCCAAAGGTATGTTGGAATTTAGTTACCACATTATTTTATAAATTTGACGGGAAGTTGGGCTCTAGAAGTGGAAATGAGTGGAGAGTGGGGCTCTTTGGATATGGACAAAGAAATCCACGGGGCCAAATGCTTGCGGAATTCATGGAGAAGGAGGGACTTTTTATGATGAACTCTTTCTTTAAGAAGCGTAGCTGCCGCAAATGGAATTGGCTAAGTCCTGATGGTGTCACCAATAATTAGATTGACTTCAGCATGTCGACAAAACGCCATATATTTAATGATGTCTCACTCAGTAATCAATTCGGAGAAAACCGGAAGCAATCACCGGATGGTGAGAGGCACATTAAATATCAATCATAGGCTGGAAAGAGGTCGGCTGATGAGGTCTACGCTACTACCTACACCAGTCCATATCCCAGCCCATCCAAGTTCTCGGAACTTCCAAGTCATATTACAGAACCGCTTCGAGAGCCTCAGCAAATATGTTGATGTGGACGAATACCACGAAAGATTTGTGGAAACTGTCCGTACAGTCGGTACCGGTGCTTTTAAGACCCAGCACCGGAGAAAATCAAAAAAGATATCTGACCACACTCTCTCGCTCATGGAGCAAATGCGTACGATGGCACTGCAGTCTCCAGGCGATGCTGATCTATACAGACGGCTCAATAGACAGATCTCTAAGTCACTGACTCACGACCTTCGGCACTTTAACACATTTAGTATTAAAGAAGCCATTGACCAAAATAAGGGCTCTTAAGTGTTCGCAAGAGATCTATCTCTAGGTCAGAGCCAAGTTTATAGGCTCAAGATTGGGGATGGCAGAATAGTGTCGTCCTAGCCTGACCTTCTAGAGGAGATTGAGAAATTTTACGGACAGTTATATACTACAACACAGCCACCTAGTGATCTAGCCGTCGATCCTAGAGCTAGATTAACGCGACACCATACCGAAGGAATCCCGGACGTAAGTCTGTGTGAGATTAGTGATGCTCTTCGGCAACTTAAGAACAACAAGGCACCGGGGTATGACGGAACCACAAACGAGCTACTGAAAGCCGGTGGAGAACCCATTCTCAAGGATCTTCAGAGACTCAATTCCGTTATACTCGAGGGAAAAACGCCACAGGCGTGGCACAGGGGTGTGGTGGTACTGTTCTTCAAGAAGGTTGATAGAACGCTACTTCAAAATTACAGACCCATCACTCTACTGAGCCACGTCTACAAATTGTTCTCGAGAGTCATCGCGGATCGTCTCGAACGCAGACTGGACGATTTCCAGCCTCCCGAACAAGCTGGTTTCCGAAAAGGCTAAAGTACCATAGACCACATTCATACGCTGCTGCAGGTTATACAGAAGTGCAGTGAGTATAACCGGTCCCTGTGCTTGGCGTTTGTGGACTATTAGAAAGCCTTCGATTCGATCGAGACATGGGCAAAGTTGCAGTCTCTTCAACGGTGCCATGTTGACCAATGATATATCGAAGTGCTGCAGTGCTTATACGAACACGCCACCATGTTAGTTCGTCTCCAGGGTAAATTATCAAGCCCTATCCAGTTGCAGCGAAGAGTAAGGCAGGGTGATGTCATATTCCCGAAACTGTTTACCGCTGAACTGGAAGATGCTTTTAGGGCTTTTGGACTGAGACGGACTCGGCATTAACTTAAATGGCGAGTATATCACGCACCTTCGATTTGCTGACGATATCGTGATCATGGCTGAGACCATAGAGGACCTCAACACAATGCTCGATGGCCACAGTAGTCTCTCAACAAGTTGGTCTTAAAATGAACATGGACAAGACCAAGATCATGGCAAATGTCCATGTTGCACCCACTCCAATCATGGTTGGAGGCTCTACACTTGAAGTTGTCGAGGAGTATATATCTGGGGCAGTTTGGTTGGGTACAGATGGTTAAAATGTACCTGGAACGTTTGTGCAAAATTAATTTGAAGCTATGTTCATGTAAATATTAATTATGTTAAAATGTTCCAATACCAAAAACATATTTTTTTCTTATTGTAAAGTGAATAGCTTAAAATTAAACATACGATTATCTAAACACAATATAATTCAACAATAATACGTTTAGTATTGGCCTTTACTAGTTAGAATAAAAAAGAATACAACTGAAACGCGTAAATGCTTTTATCTCAAAATCAACTTACTGTGGAATGGAACATTTTTGCATAACTACGTCCAAGTACACGTTGGAATTATTGAATTTAACACATTTCACTTGAATCATACTAAAATATTCTTTTAAAATATCATAGGAAATGTTTTCTAGATTAATTTATTACCTTTCACTTATTAATAAACAATTAATTAGTAAATTTACGGCATTTTTACTTCGGAGCATGCACTAACACAGAATTTACAATATGGCGACTATAAATTTCAACATTAAAATAAAAATAAAAATTTCTCTGGTGATGTTGCAAAATTGCATTTAGTTGGTAGACAAACTATCATTCTATAAATTTAAAACGTTTCGAATGGACTTTGTAGACTACAAAATAGAGTTTAAAGTCGTTAAATAGAAAAAAAAGTTTGGTAGCGATAGCTACCAGAAGCAAAGTTCGGCGTTCTGTTTTGGTAACTATAGCTACCAGAAGCAAGCGAGCGGTGTAATCCTTTACATAGTGTAAAGGATTACTAATATGATTTCGATATTAACTTATGTTTAATAAAAGATTTAAATTTATTAACTGAAAATTCTTTAACTTCCCTAGGGAGCTTATTATAAAAACGAATACCATTACCAGCGAAAGAATTACTTATTTTATGAAGCCTAGTGTGGAGAACAGCAAGTTTATTTTTATTTCTAGTGTTAACATTATGTATATCACTCATTTTTTTATATTTGTTAATATTTTTGTGTACGTACATTAAATTATCAAATATATACTGGCAATGCACAGTCATAATCTTAATTATTTTAAATTTATCTCTAAGAGACTCTCTTGGGCCCATATTATACACTTCTCATCAAAAAAATCGAAACAGTTGCAAGTTTGTGTTTTGTAAGGATTATCTGAAAAATGTGTATATTTAGGAATATGTGTTATATATCATTTAATAGGGAATTTAATAAGGTTTTCAAATAATGATGTTAATGTTCTAAATTCAAATTAAATTTTCATTGATTTCGTATTTTGTTTAACAAGTCGTATTCGCCCTGTTCGTAGTTTGACGGAAAATGATAAAATTAGGCACGTAAATGAAAAAAAAAGCTAGAAAACGTTTATTTAATAACCCGTATCGCGCACCCAGAGTTCCTCGCTCCTCTTATTACTGCGTCCATGCGATGTTTACCCGCAAAAACCGCCAAGTGGTGGCATTGCTGAATTCTGGACTTAGTCAGGTTATTACGGCTAAAATATTGCATCTTAGCCTCTCGTCTTTTCATAGAATCTGCAAACGCAATCAAGAGACTGGTTTGTTCACGCACCGTTAGAGATCTGGCAGAAAACAGGTAACTTCTGACCAAATAGATCGATTTATAGTAACATCTTTCTTACAAAGTCTAGGCCTTAATTCTTTAAACTTCAGCAGCAGCTTCATGATGAACTTATGGTGGCTGTAAGTGACTCTACAATTAGAAGAAGGTTGAAGAAACGTGGACTTGTACAGATCATCGAAAAGCGCGTCTTAACTTTTTACGTAATCACCTAAATTGGTCATACATCTAGTGGAGCAAGTTCCTCCTTTCTGATGAGTGCAAAATTGTATTGTATGGTAACGATGGAAGGTCTAAAGTCTACAGAAGTGATGGAGAACGCTTTGCGCCATGCAGGATTAAAAGAAAAGGCCATCCAAGGTGGCGGTTCATGGACTGTTTGAGAAGAAATTAGTGGCAACGACAAGACCGAGTTTGTCTTTGTGTTTGGGTCTCGTCTGCCCTTTTTTAACAGTCATAGGTACATCGAACAGTATCTTGAACCTCTTGTGATGCCCTATGCACATTTATTTGACCCCGGTTTAACATTTATGTACGAGGATGCTAGGACAAACACCGCGAGCGTCGTATGAGATTATGTGACTGAAGTCGATATCTCTATTATTGATTGGCCAGCGAGAAGCCCGGACATGAATCCGATTAAACATCTATGGGATGTATAAAAACGACGAATTAGTGTAAAAGATCATGCCTCAAAAACACTTAGCCAGCTTTAAAATGCAATCCAAAAGGAATGGAATAGAGCGCCACTATTTTTGATCGTTACTCACATCCGATCGATGAAAAACCGTACAGAAGCAGTAATGAGAGGTCGGGAATGGTATTTTTATTTTATTTTACGTGCCTAATTTTATCATTTTCCGTCAAATTACGTACAGGGCAAATACGACTTGTTAAACAAACTACGAAAGTTATAAAAATTTAATTTGAATTTAGAACATTAACATCATTATTTGAAAACCTCATTAAATTCCCTATTCAATGATATATAACACATATTCCTAAATATACACATTTTTCAGATAATCCTTATAAAACACAAACTTGCAACTGTTTCGATTTTTTTGATGAGAAGTGTATATACAACGTATCGCTCTTTTTTGCAAAACAAATATTGTGTTAATATCAGCCGCACTACCCCACAACAGAATACCATACGACATTATGCTATGAAAATAACTAAAATAAACTAGCCTAGCTGTGTCTATATCTGTTACCTGACGTATTTTTTTTACTGCGTATGCTGCTGAAGAAAGCCTACCTGACAATTTTTCAATATGGGGGCCCCATTGTAATTTATTGTCTAAAGTAATGCCTAGGAATACTGTAGTGTTAATTATTTCCAGTTCCTCATCATTGATTTTAACTATTGGTTTTATATCAAGAACGTTTGGCATGGTAAATTTTATGCATTTTGTCTTTGTTTTATTTAGAGACAAATTATTTGAGAATTATTTATGTAGTCTACCGCAGGTTGTCGTCTATTAATTTTAAAAATAAAGGATGTATCATCGGCAAACAAAATTATCTCGGGGTTCTTTTTAACTAAATTTGGCAAATCGTTTATATAATATAAGAAATAGAAATGGTCCTAGTATTGAGCCTTGTGGTACCCCCATTTTAACAACTGATCCGGGCGAACGCTTACCATTTACATCTACTTTTTGTACTCTATCGCTTAAATATGATTTCATTATACCTAAAGCAGAATCTCTAACACCATAGTGACCTAGTTTCCTTAGTAAAGTCTCGTGATCGACACAATCAAATGCTTTGGATAAATCGCAAAAAACGCCAAAAGCATCCTGTGACTCCTCCCAAGCCTCAAATATGTGTTCTGTATTAATAGTGTACTAGGTACAGTCACGAGCAATAATATGTACACATTTTCACATTTTGTAAAACATTTATCTAAAGTTCTGCTAATCCAAAATTGAATATTCGAAGATTAGTTCAAAACTGTACGAAACCTCTTCGAAATTATGAAATAATTTTATTATTCTAATGTCTAGATAAACGTGCAGATGGTTTAGAAAATTTGACAATGTGTACATATTATTGCTCGTGACTGTACTAACACTTAATTTAAATTAAAAAATAATTTCTTACATTCTTATCAATTCAATAATAACCAGGACACGAGATCTTCACCATAAATAACATAATACAATTATGTGAAATAAAATAAAACCGGTCAAGTGCGAGTCTGACTCGCGCACCGAGGGTTCCGTACAAGCCTATTTGTCAAATTGTAATACCGTCAGGACTCAGCTGTTTAAATACTATTTTTCCCGCCAAAATTCAATGACGGCAAGACTCAGCTCTATTAAAAAATATTTTCCCGCCAAAATACTATGACGTCACAACTCATCTGTCAAACATTATGTGACGTCACGACTCATCTGTCAAAAATTATATGACGTCACGCACATCTGTCAAAGTGACAGCTGTCAAAGTGACTGGTGCCTAAAATATTTTCCCGCCAAAATAATATGACGTCACAACTCACCTGTCAAAAATTCTGTGACGTCACGACTTATCTGTCAAAAATTCAATTACGTCACGACACAACTGTCAAAAACTGCTTTCCCGCCAAAATTCTGTGACGTCACGACTCATCTGTCGAAAATTATATGACGTCACGTCTCATCTATGACAGATGTCAAAAGTGACAGCTGTCACTTTGACAGCTGTCAAAATTCTATGACGTCACTGGTCACGTGACTCAGGTTTCCCGCCAAAATTCTATGAAATCAAAATATAATGTGATTGAAGTAAAAATTTAAGGTTTTCGGAATTTTCCCATTACATGTACTACAAGACCTTGCTTCATGCCAAATTTCAAGTTTGTAGGTAGACTGGAAGTACCCTGTAGGTTTTTGCTCTTACCCCTCTAAATTTTGCGACAAAAACGGCTATATCTCTTGATTGCGTTGGATTAGCAGTTTGATTTTTGTACGGCACTAAGAGGCAACAAGCCTTAGTATTTGGTGAAAATTTCAGTTTGATACCTTCACGCGTTCCTGAGATAAATGGTCTTGACAGACAGACGGACAGACGGACAGACGGACAGACGGACAGACGGACAACAAAGTGATCCTATAAGGGTTCCGTTTTTTCAAAACTGGTACGGAACCCTAAAAACTACGTATATTATTACGTATTTAATATTATTCATTCTTAAGTTACTATAAGTTTTCGACTCGTTCTCAAATAGATTCTACTTTCGTACTCTCGGGTTCGATTCCCGCTCAATGCAAATGTTTGCGTCTATTTATTTCGATTGGTCTAGGTATTTCTATGTATAATATGTATGTATTTACAAAAAAAGTATATAAGTATTTATATCCGTTGTTCTGTTACCCATTACCCAAGTAGGTTACACCTACCTTACTTTGGGAACAGAGGCGCTGTGTAGAGACGTCCGTGAATATTAATTATTATTTATTTATTATTGCTAAAAACAAACGCGTGAAATAAGTTGAGGAATGAACACAAGGTTTTTTTACTTTGTCACGCTTAAATTCTCACTTTGTTATCGCCTCAGCGAGAACGACTACAAATAGTATCTAACGCTCCATAAAGAAACAAAGTAAAACAATAAATTATATTATTATCTTCCGCATACAAACATGCAATACTTTGAAATATATACCTGGTATTGCAGTTGTACTGTTTGTAATTCATATATCTTTATTGCACATTAACTCATTAATTTTATAGACATACGCCTAATTAGTTATGTAATAATTACTAGTTAGATGTGTCTGTACATTGTTATTATGATCAATATCTTCCTTTTTAAGATGTCGTTATTACAGTTAAAGTCTTTTAACGATTGAGATAAACTACCTTTTGTTTTTTGTGTTACCTAGTGTGAAATAAAGAATTACTCATCAGATAAATGATATTAAAGATTTGATCATATTATTCTAACCATTACGCGAGTTGCAGTCAAATACTAGTGGTATTAGAATCATAGCTGTAAACAAAACAAGTAATTTTAATCTACTCTCTAATTGCCTGCTTTCGTTGCCATGCTGACTGTTTATGGTTTTAATTTTTTTATTGCTTTATGGTCACATACGAGCAAGAGGTCTACCTGATGGGATGGTTAACTACTGTATGACATTGACACCAGCAACTGTACCTTTTGCTATTGCTAAAGAGAACTTCCTGGTAAACTAATAAAATAAAAAAATAGTAAGTATATTCAATCTAATATATAAAAGAAAGTCGTGTTAGTTACACCACTTATAACTCAAGAACGGCAGAACAGATTTGGCTGAAAATTGGTAGGGAGGTAGCTTAGAGCCAGGAGAAGGACATAGGATACTTTTTAGGGTTCCGTAACGATTTTGAAAAAAAAGGATTTAAGTCGTGACGTCATAGAATTTTTGACAGATGAGTCGTGACGTCACAGAATTTTGGATGGAAATATTTTTTGACAGCAGAGTCGTGACGTCATTGAATTTCTGACAGATGAGTCGTGACGTCACAGAGTTTTTGACATATGAGTTATGACGTCATAGTATTTTGGCGGGAAAATATTTTTTGACAGCGGAGTCGTGCCGTCATTGGCGCTATGTGAAGAAACTGCAACTGACAACAAACATGAAAGTTACATTGCTTAGTTATACATCTGCTGAATATTTCTCGAAGCAATTGCTGACTATTGGTAATGGTCAATTACCTGTCGATAAATCGAGCGGCTTAATATCATTTTCAAATAATTTCTGTAATTTAGTCTCATCAAAAGACGAACTTTTCAACAATGTATTTCCAGAAATTATTTCTAACTGCAAAAATAATGAATGGTTGAGTGAGCGAGCAATTTTAGCGGCTAAGAATAAAGATCTAGATGTCCTAAACTACATAATTCAAAATAAGATCATTGGAATAATGCATTCATTCAAATCTATTGACTGCGTCACAAATGAAGATGAAGCCACCAACTATCCAATTGAATTTTTAAACTCTTTGGACGTGCCTGGCTTACCACCGCACAATTTACGCCTAAAGGTTGGCTCCATAGTAATCATGCTTCGAAACATAAACCAGCCAAAACTGTGCAATGGTACGCGTGTGGTGATTAGAAAATTCATGAACAACCGATATGCCGTTTGAATTTAAAAGACTTCAATTTCCGATACGTCTTGCATTTGCCATGACTATCAACAAATCACAAGCCCAATCCTTAAAAGTTTGTGGTTTAAATCTAGAACATTTATGTTTTTTTCCATGGTCAAATACGTGGCATGATCACGGGTCGGACGGATGACCATCTGCATTGTTTGCTTTTGCGCCTGATAATAAAACAAAAAATGTCGTGTATCACGACAAGGTACTTAAATGAAGAGCAACCTATACTTTATTACAGACGCCGCTTTGAAAATTTTCGATTTGAATTCGAATGAGACGGGTATTATACACGTCTCGCTCACGCGCCGCGCCGCCGCGTGCGCCCGTCCCGCCGGCACTCAAGCGACAGGTTATTGCTCTGTGTCTCTGTCGTACAATTACAAATTCGCGCCAAACGCCCGGCTATCTACTTACGAATGAAAGAACAAGATCTGTACAGAGTTGCGTTGCGACTTAGGTACATTTTATTTTATTTAAATTAGGAATAATTTGGTGTTCCAAGTTAACATTATTTATTTGTATTATAAAACTTAAAAGCTTACTAAAGTTTAATCAAATAACCCTTTTTATGGATATTTATGTTAGATTAAATTAATTTATTATCTATACTAATATTATAGAGGTAAAGTTTGTGTGTTTGTGACGTTGTAGGGGGTAATCTCTGGATCTAATGAACCGATTTAAAAAATTATGTCTGTGTTAAATGGTACATTTATAGGGGAGTATAGATAAAGATATACGATATAGACATAGATAGGCTATATAGTATCACGCTATGACTTATAGGAGTGGAGCAGTAATGAAATATGTTTAAAAAAAATTTAAGCGTTTTTTTCGCCGCCCAACGAAGTGGGCACGGGTCAGCTAGTAATATATAATTTAATGTTTTAGTATCACTATACGTACATAACTCTTATCTCACTTACATATCCGTGTAGTGATGGAGTAAGAATACAATATGTCACCTCCTTATCGCATCCCATGGGGGTCGTAAAAACCGACTAAGGGACTATCCCTGATTGTTATCTTTACGAAATAAAAAAGAAGGAAGAAAACTTGAAATTAAACCCTGTACCAATCCATCTGGCCAGCATGGTATTAGTAGGCCAAGTATCCCTCCGTCACGGGAGGAGGTCCAACCTTGCAGTGGGACATTAATGGGCTGTTATGATGATGATGATAGGTAACTCTTTGTATTTGTTAACTTTTCTTTCTTTAAAAATAATGTCTGGAATCCCTTAGTCGGTTGTTACGACAACCTGTTGTCGTGATTGGGTGGTGACACCATTTACTCTGTCATCAGACAGGGAACCGATACTACAGATCTCTAATAGTTTATTATGTAACTGTACTCTTTATATTTATCTTTACGTGATTGATGAGTTGCATTACACACATTGGACAGCCTCTGTGGCGTAGTGGTTATACAACATGACAGCTACGCAGAGGTCTAGGGGTTCGATTCCCGGTCAATGCAAATATTTGTGTGCATGAACATGATTACTTGCATTGGTCTGAGTGTTTCAATGTATAAATATGTATGTATTTAAAAAAAATAGTATATAAGTACCCATAACACAAGCAGGTTAAGCCTAGCTTACTTTGGGAACAGATGGCGCTGTGTAGGGATGTCCGTGAATATTTATTTATGACATTATATGCACCTGTTACGTTTCTACATACTTGGCGTCTTTTTGATCAACGTAACAACAGATGTTGTTATCTTCGTATATCCGTCGTCATGCAAATATGTTGTGCTAGGAGATAAACACTAATTTAGTTTGTTTACATGCTGAGTTTTGTTTCGGCATGATGTTAGAGTATGTTAAAAACATCACGTGGTTACGATCTCAAAACTTTTGATTTAAGGGTACTTAATGAAAGTGGTATTTCTATTGATATCTGGCGTCATACATAGTTACTAGTTTACTACTCAGTGTTTAATTGCTAAGCATGAGGTTTCAAATACATTCAACCATTGGTTAGAATGAACAAGAGTATTTTCTTAATTTGGTCTGCGCAGTAAAAAATATTGCAATATTAATTTAAAGAACACAAAGGATCAGTACAATAATTTGTTAATCGCACCAACAATGTGTTGCTTGGACGTATCCCAATCGCCACACTTCGGGTACAAACTGACAACACACCATATCGCCATCAAGGCAAATCCTTATTTTCCTCTTGGTTGACTCACACAGGATCAAATTGATCAATATCATCTAAATGTACCAAATAATATTTGTTGTTTATGATCAGTTTATGAATTTTATTTTATTTTAATGAAAGCAAATATTAAAATATACAAAGATCATCGACCTCATTGGCCGTTAACACATCCAAAAGTGACAAGAAGCAAATTTTGGCGCAATTTCAAACAGGGCTACTGAATAAAATTTAAATCCTTTTGCAGACTTTATACGTTATTAAACATCCCACGATTCAAGTGATTTCAACATCTTTTAATAGCTCTTTGTAAGAAGAATTACTTTGTTTTGTTTTTCTTTGATGAGAATACTTAAAACATTTTTATAGTTGACGTTCGGCCGGGATTATTGTGATACATGATCGTCAAGATCTTTTTCTTTAAAAGGAAAAGATATAGTTAATATATTAACGCGCAAAGAATGGTACCTAAATACATATTACTACTTTCATTTATGTATATGTACCAGTTTGGGGTTATTTGAGACTTGAACCTTTGGAAGTCAATAAGTATAGGGTCCAAAGCTTAGAGACCAGTTAAAAGGTGTTTACTCTGATGTTACACATACGGATCGCGAAAAGGACTGACCCCACCTAGATGGCACAGTTATGTTGAAGAGGCCGTGGGTGTTTTAAGAGATGCCTTTGTGTAGCAATTTTTTTTTCTTTTTTTTTATGTTTAAGACAACTCCCGCACTAGGGATCATGCCCTGTGTCGCGGGGACCTTTTACAAACATCTATTAACGGACACAAAGAACACCCAGACCAGGACAATAATTTGTGGATCTCACAAATTATTGTCCTGCGTGGGGATCGAACCTACAACCTCTTGCACGGCAGCCGCTTGCGCTACCGTCGCGCCACCGAGGTCGTCGAATCGAGAATTGATTGCAATCATAACATCGTAACAGCCCATTAATGTCTCACTGCAGGGACGGGCCTCCTCCTGTGACGGAGGGATACTTGGCCTACTAATACCACGCTGACCAAACGAATTGGTATAGGGTTTAATTTCAAGTTTTCATTCTTTTTATTTCGTTAAGATAATATTCACGAATAGTCCCTTAGTCGGTTTTTACGACACCCATGGGATGAGATGGGGCGGTGACATATTGTATTCTTACTCCGTCACCACACGAAGAGATATTGCAATATTGATTGCAATAAGATGATTAAATACACAAGATGGGTACACAAGATGGGACTACTATTATAACTACTAGGTATCTACGCATGATGATTAGTGGATAGTTATTCATTCAGAGACTATTTAGTCTCTAAAGTAAAGTAAAAATTCATATTTATGAATCTTTACAACGGGTCAACATACAAAAACATTTTATGATAGGTATTTTGGTAGTACAACGTAGTATTTTCTTCAAACGTAAACAGTATTCTGATTTCTGTGATTCTAGCACGTTGTTATTCTAATTCTATAAGTTTTGGCAACGCTTGTAAAGCAGTGAATGTTTTATTAGCTTTGTTATAATTAATTATACCTATTTACCGAACTATCATCATATCCGCTCATTAATGTCTTGATACATGGACTGGTCTATTCCATGCAGGATTGTGTCGTATGAAAGAAAACTCGACCACGCTGGCCAAACAGGTTAGTACCGTGTTTTGGATCAAGTTCTGTTTCTTTGCTGAAGGTATTTACGT
Source organism: Schrankia costaestrigalis (assembly GCA_905475405.1). Lineage (NCBI taxonomy): Eukaryota > Metazoa > Arthropoda > Insecta > Lepidoptera > Erebidae > Schrankia > Schrankia costaestrigalis. The sequence goes on from FR997826.1 coordinate 18,041,387, forward strand.
AGGCTCTCTTTAGTCGCCTTTTATGTGACCCCCGTGATGAAAAAGAGTCCAGCGCTAGCATAACTTTTTTGTAATGTGCCGTTTAATAGCTACACTATAGTTTTTCACATGCACAGATCAGTTTAAAAAGACAACAGGTTCTTAAAAATTAATAGTAGCGTGGGTAGCACGGACAAAGCGGAAAGGTCAAACGACTCATATAATAAACTCATTAATTTCTGGAAAATATACACATATTTACAAACATACTACATGAGTAATAGTTTGGCAAAGGGTGTCTGTTATGACAAAATGTCCACTAGTCATTCAAACCAAAATAACGTTAAATTATTATCTAATAACTCAAATTAGATGACTTAATGATAGAATTCCAGTTATATGTCCATGGAGTAGGAGTTATTTTCCTTTTTATGGTTTTAGGTGCCAGACGAGGTCACATACAAAAGACGAGACAAGCTTTTTGAAATTAGTATGCTTTGTAGTGGTGTATGCTTTTACCCTTACGACATTTTTTTTTGAAGACATATTATTATCATGACTAGGGGGCCTTGTTTCGCAATTCAATTTAACGGACACAGAGAACATCCACACTTAGAACAATATTCTCCTGAATGTTGACAATATTACCATGTTTAATGTTGTCAAATCGAAACCTGACATACATGACTAATTTGTTGTTTTTTTAAAGTTTAGTGTAAAATTAGATGATTTTTTTTTTAAATATCACTATTTGCTGCATTTTTATTAGACTTACCTCGATCCTGTTTCGTTGAACACGGTGATGACTCTTGGCATTTCGTGACACATTTCTTGTGACACGATAGACCGCAGTTCCGACATTGCATCGCGTCTTTCAACCAGATCTAAGGAACCAAACGGAAGTAAGTAGATTGTTATTTTATAAATACTCAGGTACACGTACAACACAACATACTTCATTGAAAGATTTATGTACCTAAGATCTGATCTAAAAACAAATTCTCGTAATCTACTTATATAACCAAAATATGAATAGGCTAAGAGTCGCGACTACAGGAATGAGGGTCGCGAAGCCTACCGAGGAGATCAAATATTGTTGTTTGTGTCAGTCAATTACGTACTAATGCGTACCTACTAAATTATCCCTCAACAAAAGCCTTCTTTTAAAGCAAAACTTGTTTCTGTAAAAAATAAAATAATTCATTATATTTTATACCTTCTTATTGCAGAAATCGCACTGTGTTGATCTATGAAAATGTGTCCGTACAAAATCATGTGAAGTTCTAGACGGTTTCGGCGGTCTCGGCAGCACGGGATCTCTGGATGTTCTAGGAGTTGCGCGAGCCGTCCCCAGTCCTTCCCATTCCCACCAGACGAGAGCATCACCGAAACAGAGGCAAGGTTCGAAACCCGCGTGCGATGATAGCTTGTGACTTTTGCTGAAATTATCATAACATTCATTACTTACGAACGGTTTGGAAGTGTTCGTGAATAGTAATTTGAACTAAATTTCAGTTTTTTTATGTTAACGTCAGGTAGTCAGACATTGTTTCATTATTTATTTTATTTACATCATTAAGGAAGCAGCAAGAATAAAGAAGTATAGTTTAAGTATTATTAATAAAAACAATATTTATTATATTTGGTGATACATACCACCATAAATCATATCATAAATACCAACTAAAGTTACTGTTATAATAGGTCGGGGAAAATGTCTTTTCGCATAACGTAGGTATAAACTTATTAAAAAATTTCTTTGACTGTACTACTTGTGTCTGGCTGGTTTTGGTAACATTAAAAAGGTTACATTATAAAGAAAAGAAAAAAATAAAAAAAAGTTGTTTCCCGCTATTTTTCATTTGTTTTTCTCTCCGTAAAAATGAGTGAATCTAATGAAGAAATTCGATACATTTTAAAATTTTATTATAAAAAAGGCAAAAATGCAACTCAAGCAGTGAAAAAAATTTGTGATGTTTATGGACCTGATGCAGTGTCAGTAAGAGTAGCACAAATATGGTTCAAACGTTTTCAGTCCGGAAATTTTGATGTTAAAGATGCACCTCGCTCTGGTCGCCCTGTTACGAATAAAATGGACGCCATTTTTGAAAGAGTGGAGCAAGATCGGCATATTAGTAGTTACGATGTAGCTGAGGAACTGGGAATTGACCACAAAACAGTTTTGACCCATTTGAAGAAAGCTGATTATACAAAAAAGCTCGATATTTGGGTGCCACACGAGCTCACTCAAAGAAACTTAATGAACCGTGTACTCATTTGCGATTCATTATTGAGACGTAATGAAACCGAGCCGTTTTTGAAGAGATTGATAACTGGCGATGAAAAGTGGATCACGTACGACAAGAACGTGCGAAAAAGGTCGTGGTCGAAAGTTGGCCAGGCTTCACAGACTGTGGCCAAACCTGGCCTAACACGAAATAAGGTGATGCTGTGTGTATGGTGGGATTGGAAGGGCATTGTTCATTATGAGCTTTTACCGCCCGGCAAAACCATCGATTCTGATCTTTACTGCCAGCAACTGATGAGATTAAAGGAAGCAGTCGAGAGAAAACGGCCGGAATTGATCAACAGGAAGGGTGTGGTCTTTCATCACGATAACGCTAGACCACACACATCTTTAGCCACTCAGCAAAAATTAAGAGAGTTCGACTGGGAGGTCCTAGTGCATCCACCATATAGCCCTGACCTTGCGCCTTCAGATTTTCACCTGTTTCGGTCTCTTCAGAATTCTTTAGGTTCTGTAAGGTTGACCTCAAGAGAGGACTGCCAAAACTATTTGTCCCGTTTTTTTTATCAGAAGTCCCAAAGTTTCTACAGTAACGGGATAATGTCTCTGCCCACAAAATGGCAGAAAGTTGTTCAACAAAACGGTACATATATATTGTAAATAAATGTAAATAAACTTTGAAAAAAAATGTCTTGACTTTTCATACAAAAATACGAAAAGACTTTTTCCCCAACCTAATATTATCGCTAATATTATCTTAACGAAAATAGAAGTAGAAAAACTTGTAAATCCTTCATTAATCTGTCTAGTTAGCGTAACAAAGCCTGTGTTAGCCACGTTTCCTGTCCATGGCTTTGACGATGATGGTAAAATGTGAAAAAAATATTAAGATAGTAAAATAATGGACACATAAAAAATAGATTGAAAGAGATCTTATTTATATTGGTAAGGGAAGAATGCTTACTTGTAGTTGATATGAAAGACATGCAAGAGAACAGTTATTGTGTTATTAATTCACATTCAGAAGAAATAATAGCCAGTAAGAAATTGAGACTTGGCATCCAAGCTTCATTGAGGTAGAACTATAAGGTGCAGGGTTATCTATGCTAAGTCCTAGAGTACTACAGCTGAACACCATCTTACCTGAACTTAATGTCGACATCTGGAGGCAAAAACTGATACCTCTTCATGTGATGTGGAACAGTAGAGTCTTGGCATTCAGCTAACAAAGCTGTTAAGGGTATGTTCAAATATCCTAGAAGAATTTCCTCTTTCTCCCCTGCCACGGTCGCCCATACATTTATGTTCAAATATTTGTGATTCTCATTCAGTTTAAATTCGGTTTCTTCGTCGAAAGGTATAATCGGTTTCAAAGGAGTCTGTTTGGTCCAAAACATTTGACAGATTTCGACATGCTCTGTTTGTCTTGGTCCTCCTGTTTCAAATACTTGCTCTTCATCATCAATGGGTTCTTTTTCTGAGACTTTGCATTCTGATGAGTCTGTTCTTATTAGTGGTATATCGGGATGTTTGACGGTTTTATTGGCATTGGCTTGTCTAAGAGGTGTGCTTGCTCCTGAGGCTGGCGGCGTACTGCCAGCGGAGCTATCGGAAGACTTATTTTCTACTGAGCACCGTCGCTTTCGAAGACCGAAGTTCCCCGAAGGCGATTGCTCTGAAGGTTTTGTTTGTCGCGTAGGTTCTACTTTTTGTTTGGCTTGTGCATCAGTCTCGTTTTGTGGTTCTGCAGTTTTGGCAGGACTTGATTCTGCATCCTGAATAGTAAATAAAGCAATATTAAAAGAGGTCCAATACAGAAATAAGAATAATTTTCTAATTAAAAAACCGATTTCAACAGGAGTCGGTTAAAAACCATGCTGATAACAATTTCTAAGATTAGTATTAAATAAATTTCTGCAGTCGTTTTCATCATAAGATCATGTTTGTGTAAAGTTTTCATTAATACGAATAAAATAAGCCCAAACACTAGGTAGCTGCCATATATCGTTGAGGATTTCCCTCGCCCCTCAATCTTCTTGATCATCAGATCATGTCTGTGTCAAGTTTTCATCAATACAATTAAAATAAGCCCAAACACAAGGTAGCTGCTATATGCCGTTGAGGTGTTCCCTCGACTCTCGGTGGTCTCCAGGATCTGACCAGATCTCTTGATTATTTGGTAGTGACGTCAGAGATGCACATGTATGACAAGATTTTACACAATGCGTCCCTACAATTTTCAAGAGATGCCCTCGATTTCTTTGGGATCCCTTCATTCAGATCCAGATCTGGTGACAATGGGACCAAATGGGAAGCATACCCAAACGAACAAAAAAAAATTTTTCAAATCGGTCTAGCCGTTTTTGAGAAATCAGGTAACAAACACAAAAAAAAAATACAACCGAATTGAGAACCTCCTCCTTTTTTTGAAGTCGGTTAAAAAAGAAAGAAATAGACTATAGATTAAAGATTGTAAGGCTTATTATTAATTAGCACATAAGCTAGTAAAATAATAAATGACAGAACTTTATGTTTTGTGATCCCTGGTCTGTAGCTTTGCAAAAGAATTACTGTAATCTTGGTAAGTCTTTTGCAAAGGTTCTACACAAAGTTAGTTAAGTTATTAGAAATTTATATATTTGTGATTCCTCTTTGTAGAAAAAAACAAACCTTGTCTATACTTATAATAAAACTGTAGAGAGATCAATTCTGTACATTGAATATATGTTAAAAATTAATATTGGAGGATGAATGGTGATCGATACTAATGCCAAAAATGCAATCAATAAATTTTTTGTCTGTCTGTCTGTCTGTCTGTCTGTCTGTCTGTCTGTATGTGCACGCATGGGTCAAAAACTACTGAAGGGATTTTAACGAAACTTGGTACGATTGTAGTCCATACTCCTGGGCAGGTTATAGGCTGTATAACATAACGCTAAGACACATAGGAGCTGAGCAGTGACGAAAAATTTGAAGTGAGTCGGTTGAAAAAACGCGCGTTCGAGCTCTTATCATCGCATACGTCATATGCCATCATACGCCAAAAATATGTATTACAAAAATAATCGTCTTCAAAAGATGTACAAAAAAGTCATGAATAGTATATATCTATCTTTTATATATTAGCCACAATAACGTGTTTAATCGTTAGGGTTTTCTTCAAAGTGTATTAAATACATAAATATATTGTAATTTGCATAGACATATCATTTTCAAACTCCCATATTTCAAAAGTACACTTTAATACCTTATTCATAATATTTTTTTATAGAAATCGGTTTATAAACACACCAGATATAGATGAAAGAAAATTTCCAAATGTCGCCGCGCCATTATGAGTACGGCTGTACGGTTGATTTTTGTTTAACGTCCGAAACGGCCAACCGGTGCATCTATATAATTTCATTCACATTGACTCTTAATGCGAACGGACGTGGTTCTTATTGACTCTTCTCGGGATAAGCGCGCTTTAGATATTAAAATACATAGATACGTAGTTTTTAGGTACTAAGTTTAAAGTAGGTATCTATCTATACTATAATAAAACAATCGGAATCGGATAAGTAATACTCGAGATATCGCTAGATCTCTTTATTAGAACAGTCCAATACAAATCAGGGGTAATGAAAAATGGATTTGGTTCAATGTTGAATGAATTTAAATTTCGTTTTTTTTGTTCACGAGATGGCGTTACCAGTAGTAATCATAAATGAGTTTTTAAATAATCTATAACTATTTTATTATTAAGTGCTATTAATAAGTTATTCCTTTTAAATGTTAATAAAATTAACCATGAATCGTATGTGTAATATCAATTATAAGTCTTCACACTAGCCTTTAAAAATATCAATTTAACGGACACAAATAACATCCAGACTAAGGACAATAGTTTGTGTATCACAATTGTCCTCCATGGGAATCGAACCCGCGACCTCATGCACGCCAGCCATGTAATGCGACCGTCGCGCCACCGAGGCAGGTAATTCTGCCGCACCATAACGTGGCGTGCAAATGTATTCATTCATAATTAATTAGCGATTATCCGTGTGGTGACGGAGCAAGAATACAATATGTCACCTCCCCATCTCATCCCATGGGTGGCGTAAAACCGACTAAGGGACTATCGGTGAATATTATCTTTACAAAATAAAAATGAAGGAAAACTTGAAATTAAACCCTATACCAATCCGACTGGCCAACGTGGCATTAGTAGGCCAAGTATCCCTCCGTCACGGGAGGAGGCGCGTCCTTGCAGTGGGACATTAATGGGCTGTTATGATGAAATAAGCGATGTCATTTATTTTAACTTACCAATTTAACAACAGATGGCATTGTGCCTGTGACCTCATTTTCAGTATCGGTATTAAGATTTTCCTTGAAAGAATGACGTTCGCTCATGTCTTTCAGTATAAGTTTAGACCCAGTCTTTATAGATCTGTCTTTGTAAAGGTCTGTTTTTGAAAAGGTTTTGGTTCGTTCGTTAATTTTACAATTCGTGTGTAGGTATATATGTTTGTTATAAGGTTTCAAAAACCATTTTTCAGTATTAAATCGAATTGCGAAGTAAGTAACATCCGCCACGCGAACGAAGTCGCGGGCACAGCAGCTAGTTTATAATAAATATCAAACCTGTAAATTAGTCTTAGAGCCGGCCGCCCTCATGCCTTGTAATCTAACCCCCTCCATGACTTCGGACACTCTTCGGAAGGAGAAGTTAGGTTTCATGCGCTTTGGTTCATTGGCTTCATCTCTTCTGGTAGCAGGGCCACTACCGCCGCGTCGTACTCGTACTGTGACAGCTCGCCGTTCTACTAAACGTAGGAGTTTGCCTACCTTTAAAAGGTAAAGAGAAATTACATTAACTAAATGTATTTCATAAAACTTCTCCGTGTGCCTCCGGAGTAACTATAGTAATGATACTTCATCTCATCTTATAATCATACATATTAATTAAGGTGATATATGAATACCTAAGTTAGTAGGTATGTATTATATTATCTCATATTATCACAGGTAAGCAAAAGAAGAAAAACTTGAGGTTCCTTATTCAGGCCAGAACAGTAAAACTTATCACACCAGAATTTGTTAAAAAAGGCAGTGTCTGAGGCGATTCAGAAGACACAGGTTCAAACCGGTTTCGAATCAAAAAATTTTTGTATTGTATTCGTGCTAGTTGTACCAAATCTTTATGAGTAATTTATGTGTAATTTACTTCCCACTCACCAGCTTTATGGAATGAGGATAAAGACAACATACGTGACTTTAATTTATTAACTGTGGTATTTCGGGAAGTAAATGGTATTTAATATCGTATTTTATTACCTGTGCAACATTATTAACAGGCTTATTATCTATGGCGAGCACGACATCATCACGACGAAGGTCGGCGCGGTAAGCAGGCGACATAGGTACGACTGTGTCGACTAATACTGCGCCTACGCCTTGGCAACACACGAGACCAAGCGGGCCAGTCACGGCTGGCAATACTACGTCTAGTACTAAGACTCCTCGGCGAAGTGATACCTGGAAGATAAGGTTTTGTAATGAATATCAAGAGATTGTTAAATTAGTCTTTGCCCTAGGTAGTACCTAAATTAGAAAAATCCCCGTTTTTTGGCTATCGTAAAAATCGAGTGGCAAGATCTGATTTTACATTATTGCAAGGTTACCTTGATACAAACCTTATACCAGTATGTCTGACTGGCAGCATGAATGACTTAGCTGAATTACTCCCTTAGTTATGGGTAAACCCATGAGTAGACAGACCCACGCGTGGGACGAGGGCCTTTTTTTATAGCGCGTGCTGGGAGAGGCCGATGTCCAGCGGTGGACTGCGATAGGCTAGTTGATTGATTGATTGTCATTAATAGACCTTATGTAAGCACATGGAGAGCTCATATTAGTTTACATAAGAGAAATATTATAAATTACGTACCCAACCATGTGAATCGACAGCCAATGCTGCCCGTACAGTAGCAGTTCCTCCGGACCATTGTAATCTTGTGACTTCCATAAGTCGTACCGTAAGCCTTCCATTTGGAGTCGGTCCATCTTCTCCTTCCGTGCTTCCAGGGTCTGACTTCGGGAAGAAAGGCTTGTAACTGAAGAATTAAAGATTTACTTATAAAACAGATGTTTATATACTACTTATCGCAAGATATCGTCAGTAAATAATATGTTGATAAACTGTTATCGACAGGTAAATACTTTGATACCCTAAATAAACAATTAGGACACGGTAACATGAGAATATTTTTATCAGATATAATGAAAAAGTTTCATTGTAACTAATACTAACTAATCCATTTGTAACAGCCAATTAGTGTTCCACCGGAGGGACATATAGAAACTTTTTTTTTGTTATGTGGTGCTTATATCGTATTTAGTTTCTAAAATGCTGTCTTGGTTCTACGGGAATATTTTAATGAGCTCTACGGAGATGCTTGTTTTATTCTGCTAACGGATACAGGTTAAGATAAACGTATTAGGCTTCTATCTTCTATCATGTTAGCCAGAAGCTATGCAAACTTTTGCGACTATCTCGGGATATAATAAGGTAGTACCAAGCTTAGTGGAAGTATAATTTTGCCAAAGAATACACTCCCTGAGAATTTGGTGTGCACATTTGGTCACTAAATGGTTTTCAAGCGTAGTTGAATGTAACTTACCTACCTACTCTTAAAGTTACCACGTCTCTTAAATCTGACCTAAGCTAAAAACATTACTTTTAACCAATTTCAAAATGAGACAGAGATCCTAATTTGCTTATACTTTTTTATGTTTTTGTCGCCTCACGGTTAAATTACTACAGATTTCAGTAAAATCAATGTTGTATCAACGCTGACTGAATTTTAAAATAACTTAGTTTAAGTACCTTAATATTTTACCAAAGTTTTTTAAAATTTTACAATGAGTTGAGACCTCTTACCGTATTTTATAATTAGGTAGCGTATGTCTTTGTGCGACTGCTCTTCTAATGTGTGCTGCGACTAATGAAGCCAGTCTAGGCTTGATCTGTCTCCCTTGGAACCTTCCTCGTACTCGGAGCTCAAGCTTCGGTGGAGCTTCGAATGCAAGCGCCCAATGTGTGTAAGGTGTGCGACGAAACATTACGCGGATATTTCCACTTAAGCTTTCCACTAAAAATAAAAATAATATCGTTAAATTATGTATACGGTAATGTAACAAAATGAATGAATAAATGAAAAGTAATGAATTTATTAAAGACAACTTGCGCACTAGGGATCCCTGTGTCGTGGTGGCAATTACAGATATGAAAAGATCAAATTAAAATTTTTAAGAAACTTCCGATGGATAAACAAATCTAACGAGCCCAAACTCGATGGGTTTACTTCAAGGCAGTCCAGGGTTACGTCCCCTATCTTCGAGCCGTTACAGCAGACCAACTCAGTGTTTAAAAAAAACCGCATTAGAATCGAATCTCTTCGCTACATTATCTTATTAAATACTTTTTAATTGGATCTTAGACAAAGCCTACTACACAAAAGAATTAATAGACTGCTAATCTTTTGCGACAAATTGCTAAGTTAATAATAAACGGCGCTTTCATTGAATACGCTACTCGGTTAAAGATACAATATTCTTCTCTATTGCTATAGCCTTCGACTACTGATAGGATTAAATATGGTCCCATTAATAAAACGAATAAATTTCTAACAAGTTTTAAATGTTTCGCTGAGTTTGTGTTACCTACACAAAACTACGTGTATCTCGCTAACAACACCTTTGGGATAAGGCGACACCAACAACCTGTGAGTTTATATGAAAGAAAAACTGTTTTACCGAAACAAAAATTTTCTTTGCACAATTATTTGTACAGATATTGCGCAATATGTACCTACCTACTTACATGACACAAAAAATTGTGATAAAAGAGTTTAAATAAGTACAAAGAATTATTAATGACTACCTAATAACTACAAGAAAACTCTTTGAAACGATTCCACCTCTTCAATTGCGGAGACAAAGGAAAAAAAATATCAGATGAAGCCACGAGAAACAGTTAGTAAAAAATATTAACATACACAACACGATTCGAACAAAAGACACGATCCAAAGAGTATTAACAACACACATCAATATTAACAACAGCAAACATTTTTGTTAAACAAACGAATGAATTGAAAATGTATTTCATCAAATAAAACAAACAAAACAATATCGGGGATTCAGCACGTTTGATGCTTTACTTAAATTGAACAATATTTTATGTTTTCACGTACAGATGAGTAAACCCAGGCTTGTGAGTAAAGTATTTTATATAGACATCGTGGTACCTAAATAATGTGCAAAGGCTATTGATGTTGCAATGTAAGAGATGACGAGATAGAAATACATGGGATTTGATAAGAAAGGAGGGAAAAAGAATCGTCAGTACTCTCACAAATAAAACGTCTTTGATAAACCGTTGACATTGACAGACTGGCTGCAAAGATTTTTGTTTTGTTTAAAACAAAAGACTACCACACTAAGTAATGGTGAAACCACGTTTGAAGAAAGACATAGGTATGATGAACTATACTAACTAAGTTACTTCTTTAGTTTAAACTAAATGAGTCTTTTAAATAGTCCAGTCAAAATAGATTTTCAGTTTGCATTAATTCCCAACAAGCTGGATTTTTGTGCAGGCCTTGAATACGTCATTACAAATGATATGTCAAAAGTCCCCATTGATCCCGCTTGTGCGTTGTTTTTTATTCAAGGTCAAAGGTCACAAATTTGCGTTTTTTGCGTATATCTCTGAAACAACGAGAGCTCGTAAAATTGTCTACACTACAGCCTAAACAACTGGACAGATCTAGCTGAATTTTGGCATACAGGTAGATGATATAACGCAGGCATCCGCTAAGAAAGGATTTTGATAAATTCTACCCCTAAAGGGATAAGATAGGGGATGGAAGTTTGTATGTAACTTTGTCAATTTCAAGCCGATTAGGCTGAGACCAAGCATGCATATGCTACTACATATATATTGAAATAAGCCTTATTTTTAATATTATTTATAAACGCAAGCGAAATCGCGGGAAAAGCTAGTGTGTGCATATAGTCGAAAATACGACTTTCTTTCGCTCTAAAGTCACGATATCTCGAAAGCAATGCTATGTAGGAGAAAAGTGTTGAGATATTTTTTGTAGACAATTTTACGATCTACAAACTTTGTCTGAACCATTTTTCGATAGCTCTTGTTGTTTCAGAGATATACGCAAAAAACGCAAATTTGTGACCTTTGACCTTGAATAAAAAACAACGCACAAGCGGGATCGATGGGGACTTTTGACATATCATTTGTAATGACGTATTCAAGGCCTGCACAAAAATCCAGCTTGTTGGGAATTAATGCAAACTGTAATCATAATTTAGTCTATTTTGACTGGACTAAAAGTCATCTACATGAACTGTACTGAACAAAATCGATTCCAGGTGATACGGATGAACTTCGCTACTAGTGCAAGTGGTGCAGCTACCGCACCTAAGAAAGCTAAGAGTTTATTGATCGATTTGGGTACTATCCTTCTTAAAAGCAAACCCTTGGATATATTTAATTGATAGCAAAAATTTTTAGGAATTGATTAATTTGGGTATGAGTATAATTTACATGTAATGATAATAGCAAGTAATTACTTAGTTAGAAATTATAGCAACTTGTGAATAGTGAATATTAGAGAAAATTTTAATCAAAACGCTCAAATCCAAACTGGAGAAAACCTTTTCATTCGTTAATTAATTAAAGAATCAGTAACCCACTGACTGACGTAGGTAGAACATTAACTGGTTTGAGTTTTGGAAAAAATGTATAAGAAAAACATTATGAAAATACTAATTTTAAACACAACACGGTTAATCAAAATAATATGAGAGAAGGCCTGGCCCCGCAGTGCGATGTTTCAAAGCTGTCAGCATTTAATAAATAAAAAAATGGTCTTTTGAATTTAAATCTTACCAGTTATAGAGATATTAGCAATCTTTCCCAACAGCATAACGGCATCCACATCGATTCTAAAGTTGCCGTCGTATGCTAAGTCGAATTGCAAATCCAATGACCTCAATCTTGCCCCGTCCTCTTCCAATTCACCGGTGAGAACTCGTAGGTTTGTTATACTTGGGAACTCACTTCCTACTTCCAACGAACGAAGCTGCAAAGAAAAAGGATTTGATTTAGAAGTTTTGTGACATAAACATCTGTTGGCTTTTGTGATGGGTATTGTTGTCAAGATTATATATGACTAGCTGACCCGTGCCCACTTCGTTGGGCGGCGAAAAAAACGCTTGCCTTTTTTAAAAATATTTCATTACTGTTCCACTCTTATTAGTCATAGCGTGATACTATTAATATAGCCTATGGCACTCCCCGATAAATGGTCTATTTAACACAAAAAGAATTTAAAAAATCGGTTCTGAATATCCAGAGATTACCCCCTACAACTTCACAAACTTACAAACACACAAACTTTACCTCTTTATAATATTAGTAGGTACCTATAGAGTATTATCCATGTAACGATGGATTCAGAATACATGGTATTAATCAATAAACCAATTAGCCTATCGCAGTCCACTTCTGGACAAAATGCCTCTCCCAACAAACGCCACAGAACAGGGTTCTCCGCCCTACGAATTTAGTCCGACCAAGAGATCTTCTTGATCTTTCTATCCGTGTGGTGACGGAGTAAGAATACAATATGTCATCACCCCATCTCATCCCATGGATGTTTTTGGTTGAGGGCCATCCGCCCCACCACAGCCCGTGTAAAGTAGTAGCGGTCGTCAGAGACCAACTACTCGTCCTAAACAAAAAAAAACCATAGGTGTCGTAAAAACCGACTAAGGGAATAACCGTAACTACTATCCTTACGAAATAAAAAGAAGGAAAACTTGAAATTAAACCCTATACCAATCCGTCAGGCCAGCGTGGTATTAGTAGGCCAAGTAACCCTCCGTCACGGGAGGAGGCCCGTCCCTGCAGTGGGATATTAATGGGCTGTTATGATGAAGCGATCTTTTTGAGGTAGAATTAATTTGTACTATAAATTAATTCTACCTCAAAAAGATCGCTTCATCATAACAGCCCATTCAAAATCTTACTCCAGCCAAAATGTTGATACTAAGAAAATTCATCTATACTAACATCGCGTTAGACAGATATTTTACGTTATTCGCGCATTATTTTAAAACTGAGATATCTTTCAAACTAATAATCGGATCTCATCGCTGTAAAGGTCAATTTTGTTTAAAATTAAATAAATATAATGATTAACGTAATTTATTTTGATAAGGGTCAATACCATACATAAAATACCTTTACAAACAATGCATTTCTTGAAGTCAAATTTGATTATTATAAAAAAGGTCGTAGTGAGTCAACCTTAGAAGATAGATATATTATGCTATCGTTGACTTAATTGTAAACCTTTTTTAAAAGTACAATTCTCTAATACATCATTTCAGTATATCTCCAGACGTTTAAGCAGCAGAAGCAAAATAAACGTTTTTAAGCGTCCCTTTTATATACATATTTCATTACTGTTCTACTCCTATTAGACATAGCGTGATACTATATAGCCTATAACACTCCCCGATAAATGGACTATGAAACACAGAAAGAATTTTTTAAATCGGTTCTGTAGATCCAGAGATTAGAGATTTTCCGAGCAGTTCCCGGTTAGAATAGGACTGCCCCATATCCTCCCGTGGGTGTCGTAAGAGGCGACTAAGGGATACCACGACCCGTGCCTATCACCTAGCATCTCGGGTCAACCTCTTGGTGGGGGTGAACCACCAACAACAGCATTCCCAAGGAGGGTTGGCGTCAGGCAGGCGGCCGGCCGTAAAAAAATATAGCCAAAACCACTAGCAGCATGAGAAGAATAAATAAAGTGAGCGATAGGGTTAGGGCGTACCCCACAGGCGACGCGCAGGGGCAGCACCCGGCTACTGTGGGAAATGGACAAGGGTTGTCGCATCGAAACGGGCGGGTGCGACGTAAGAGGCGAGTCCAAAGTGTGAAAGAATTAAGGTTGAAGTGTGCGAGTTGGAATGTGGGAACGATGACTGGAAGAGGAAGAGAGTTAGCGGATGTGTTAAAAAGGCGAAGGATAAACGTGGCGTGTTTGCAAGAGACAAAATGGAAGGGTGAAAGAGCTCGAGAGATAGGGGAAGGATATAAGTTCTACTATTGTGGTAGTGACGGCAAGAGAAATGGAGTGGGGGTAGTTTTAGATAACAGGTTGAAAGAAAGTGTGGTTGATGTTAAAAGAGTGAACGATAGATTGATAGCGGTTAAACTGATTGTGGACGGTGTCACTTTAAATATAATAAGTGCATATGCACCACAGTCAGGCTGTGAGGAGAGCGTAAAAGGGAAATTTTGGGAGGACTTTGACTGCTTGATGATGAATGTGCAGGACAGTGAGGAAGTTTATATAGGTGGTGATTTTAATGGACATGTAGGAAGAGAGAATGTTGGATATGAGAGAGTGCATGGTGGTTGGGGATTCGGAAACCGGAACGCAGACGGAGAGACACTGCTACAAGCTGCCTGTGCCTTCGACCTGGCCATAACAAACACGTGGTTTAAAAAAAAAGAGGAACATCTCATAACTTACAAGAGTGGCCACCACGCGACACAGATAGACTATTTCCTAATAAAGCGAAGGAGTCTATGCTGTGTCAAAAATTGCAAAGTGCTGCCAGGCGAAGCACTAGTTACCCAACACAGACTGATTGTTTTGGAGGTCAAATTAAGTGTCTCGCCCAAAAACCGGAAAAACCGCCCCCCACCAAAGACACGATGGCGTATGTTAGAGAGGGAAGAATGTGCTAGTATGTTTAGGAATCAAGTTGTGGACAAGATGAAGGAAATGAGTGAGATGGAAAGAAAATCTGTGAATATATGCTGGAGTGAGATGGCAAAGTGCATAAGAGAAGTCGCAAAAGATGTGTGTGGAGAGTCGAAAGGTAAAGGTCTGATAGATAGGGATACATGGTGGTGGAATGAAAAGGTACAAAACGCCCTTAGAGAGAAAAAGGTGGCGTTTAAAGAATGGCAAGGTGTAGAAATTTTGAATGCAAGTTTGAAAGATGACAAAAAGGCAGTTTACATTGAATGCAAGAAGAGGGCAAAGAAGGTGGTAGCAGTTGCCAGGGCTAGGGCGCAGGAGAGGTTATACGAGAACCTGGATACCCCAAATGGCCAAAAAGAACTCTACCGAATTACGAGAGTGAGAGAAAGGCGAGCGAGAGATGTAATACATATGAAATGTATGAAAGATGAGTTTGGTAAGGTATTGTGTAAAGATGATGAAATAAAAGAGCGATGGAAGGTGTATTTTGAAAAGCTTATGAACGAAGAGAATGACTGGAATGGTATACTCGAAGAGGCACAGGTAAATAAGGGTCTGGTAAGAGAAATTAGCGTGGATGAAGTTATAACAGCAGTTAAAAGTATGAAAGATGGAAAGGCTTTGGGACCGGATGAAATACCAGTTGAAGTATGGAAGGTGTTAAAGTATGAAGGAAGTATGTGGCTGACTTCGTTCTTCAATAAGTTGTTGCATGAAGAAGACATCCCACAAGAATGGTGTACTAGCTCGCTAGTACCCATCTTCAAAAATAAAGGGGATGTCCAGGATTGTAACAACTATAGAGGAATTAAGCTTATGTCACATACTATGAAAGTATGGGAAAAGGTGATAGAGAAAAGATTGAGAGAAGAGAGTGAGATTACTGAGAACCAGTTTGGTTTCATGCCAGGTCGAGGTACAACGGATGCCATATTTGCACTCCGCCAATTGTGCGAGAAGTACAGACGTGTTCACAAGAACTTGCACATGATGTTCATTGACCTCGAAAAAGCGTATGATAGGGTGCCTCGGGAAGTGTTGTGGTGGGCCATGAAAGAGAAAGGTGTACCTGGGAAGTATGTGGAGTTAATTCGTGCTATGTACAGGCAAGCCAGTACATACGTCCGATCGTCTGCTGGCAACTCCGACCAGTTCAGTGTGGGGGTAGGCTTGCACCAAGGGTCGGCTTTAAGTCCTTACCTCTTCCTACTGATTATGGACGCCTTGACGGCGGGCATACAGGAAGAGGCACCCTGGTGCATGCTGTTTGCCGATGACATTGTTCTGGTTGGGGAGGATGGACCTGAGATCCAGAGCAGATTGGAGCGTTGGCAACAGAAACTGGAGAGTGTTGGCTTGAAAATCAGCAGAACCAAGACAGAATGCATGTTCTGCGATTTCGGCGGTCTCTCCAGTCCTGAAGCCATAGCGCTTGATGGCGTGCGACTTCCAGTATGCTCCGACTTCCGGTATCTCGGTTCTTGCATCCAAAGCGATGGCGAAGTAGATCGGGCCGTCAAGCACCGAATTAACATAGGATGGATGAAATGGCGGCAGGTCACGGGAACCATTTGTGACCCCCACATTCCCCTTAAATTTAAGGGGAAGATCTATAAGACCATGATCAGACCTGCCGTCTTGTATGGATCAGAGAGTTGGGCCACAAAAGGGATGAATGAAAGACAATTGCATGTAGCAGAGATGAGAATGTTAAGAGGAATGTGTGGTGTTACGAGAGCGGATAGAGTAAGAAATGAGTATGTAAGAGGAAGTTTGAAAGTGGCACCGGTAGCAGAAAAACTACGTGGCAACCGGCTGTCATGGTATGGGCATGTTATGCGGAGGAATGAGAATCATGTGGTAAGGAAGGTGTTGAACATGTATGTGGATGGATATAGGGGAAGAGGACGACCAAAGAAACGATGGATGGATTGTGTGAAAGACGATATGGCTGCGAAGAGTGTGAATTGTGATATGACGTCTGATAGGAAAGAATGGAAGAAGAAGACATGCTGCGCCGACCCCAAATAAAAAAAAATAAAAAAAAATTGGGATAAGGGCAGGGGAATGATGATGAGATCCAGAGATTAGCCCCTACAACGACACAAACACACAAACTTTACCTCTTTATAATATTAGTATAGATTTAATATAACTTATAATTGATATAACACATACGATTCATGGTTAATTTTATTAAAATTTAAAAGGAATATTAATAGCTTTTCATTATAAAATAGTTATGGATTATTTACAAACTCATTTATTTTTGAGTATGATTACTACTGGTAACGCCATCTCGTGAACAAAAGAAACGAAATTTAAATTCATTCAATATTGAACCAAATCCATTTTTCATGGCCCCTGATTTGTATTGGACTGTTCTAATATAAAGAGATCAAGCGATATCTCGAGTATTACTTATCCGATTTTGATGAAACATACCTCAGTTTAAGCCTAATAAAAAAGGCTACAATACAATGTATTGGTCTTAAGATTATATTAATTCGTTTTAAAGATGTGCGGGAACAAACAGACAGACAGACAGACAGACATTAATTCTAAAAATTGTGGTTTCGTGCTTTTTGACTTTTTTCTAGATTTTATAGATAATTTTTATCTGAATTTTCGAAAAGAACAGACATTTCGACCTTTACAGTTTTATTATAGTATATAGATAGATTATTAACATTGAAAAATACATAACTGACAATAAAATATAGAAATACAATCACAAAACATTAAATTATTGTTTAATGTTCTATTTGTTTTACATAATAAGTTTAATTAAGCCACCAACAGATGGCGTTATTTGATATATAGTTAAGATATTTTTATGTTCATCTTATAGCATAAGTATGTTTTGTAGTTTTCTCTCGCCATTGGAGTTTTATTACATAAAATTCCATCGAGTACTTTTTGGGATTTGTTCATGGGCCTTCGAGCCGGATAAAAAAATGTTAAATGTCTTTATTTTATTTATTCAAAAATACTGCACGCAGGACGCAGCTTAACTCTAAATATATTCCAGTCTACATTCCTAAGATAGCGCTGTTTAATATTTCACTTTGTAAACATAAACTACGTATAAAACTAAAACTACTTATTCTTGAGCACTTTAAATTCAAATATCTTTTGATAGACTGAACCGATTGCAATGAAACAAAAATTAAATGGAACTTCAAGTTACACTCAATCGTTGTGTATTAAAGGCATCTACATTTTACGTTACATTTAAAAATACTGCACGCAGTTTAACTCTTGATGTAGTTCTGTCTAAGTTTGAAAGATGGCGCTGTTTAATATTAATTAGTTAAATTCAAATATCTTTTAATTGACGGAACCGATTTCAATGAAACAAAAACTAAATAAAACTTCAAGTTACGCTCAATCGTTGTGTATAAAAATCATCTTAATTGCTTTGGTACTTTTTACGTGATGCCCGAACAAATTTTAGGTTACAGATAAACAGACATACAGACAAAAATTCCAAAAATGGTGGAAATGGGTTCTATTGGTTGTCTTTTAATATCCTGGCTATTTTTTTTGGATTTATTTTCAATGTACAAAAACGACTTTTCTACAGTTTTATTATATGTATAGATTAAATGTTGTTGTTGTTTACCGTGTGATCACTGAGTAAGAATACAATACGTCACCACCCCATCTCATCCCATGGGTGTCGTAAAAACCGACTAAGGGAATAACCGTAACTACTATCTTTACGAAATAAAAAGAAGGAAAACTTGAAATTAAACCCTATACCAATCCGTCTGGCCAGCGTGGTATTAGTAGGCCAAGTAACCCTCCGTCACGGGAGGAGGCCTGTCCCTGCAGTGGGACATTAATGGGGCTATTATGATGAAATGTTGTCAAGCCACGTTAGCCAGATGAGATTGAATAGCGGTAGTTGTCATTCTTTTATTGCCGCAGAGATAATCCCTGATGAACCCACGGGATGACTTGGGACGGTGATACCGCGCGTTTTTACTTCGCCTTCGTCGCCACCCAGTGATTTAAGAGATTTCAATACTATTAGGTCTTTCTTTACCTATGACCGTTTTGTATGAAGATTTTTAGTTAGATTTTTCATACTAACGTTTTCTTAGATTTTTCAATAATTATTAAACATAATAAAATGAAATTTGGTCTAAGTAATGGCGCACATTTAAGCTAACTATTGTATTAAAACAAAGAATCAGGGAAGAAGTTACAATTAAACAAATGGGGAAACACGTTTTAAATTGGATAAATGTTAACAGGCTTATTAATATTACAAATTATACTTAATTATTTTTATTTATTATCTATTGTTGGATGTTGGTAATATCCTATATTTCCTAAATAATAACAAAATATTTAAACAATATGTTTTAAAAGAATATAAGTAGAGTCTAAAGACTGCGCAGAAATAAAAGGGCAATTTCATAGGTTCAGAACGGAAATTTTAGTTACGTACCAATTTGATGAGATGATTATATAAGACTTTCTACCGATACTGATCTTTTATACTCGCTGCATCTTGTTTTGTTTTCCTTAACATTAGAATTTTCATAAGCTACATCCCGTACCGTACCGAAGTGCAATTTCCCGTTAAATTTCTTATCGTTTCTCCTTTCTAAAAGAAACACGTTACTCGCTCTTTTATAGTGCCATATCGATGATTACAGTATTACACCGTATATTTGCAAACACGTTTTCGTCGTTCCAATTTCATCTTTGTAAGAGCATTAAGGCTCGAGAGACCAGTCTGTGATGGTTGAAACTAGGGCATGCAATTCCGGAGTTCCGGAATTCCGTAACTCCGGAATTCCGTAACAATTTCACTGATTTTTTAATTCCGGAATTGAGAGGAGTAATACCGGAATTCCGGTATTCATCATTTTTTAATATTATTAAATAATACCTGCATAACATACCATTATTTGGCTAGTGAGTTGTCATAATGTTGCCTGTGCCATAATGCAATGCTATTACAGCTAAATTTAATTAAACTAGACGAACATAACAGCTCTATGAGTTGAGACAACTTGCGAAGTCGTGTAGAACTCTAAAAGTCGACTACTGGGACTGGGAATGGTAAGTGATCACCGCCGCCCATGGACACCCGCAACACCAGAGGAATCACAGATGCGTTGCCGACCTTTAAAAAGGAAGTACGCTCGTTTCTTGAAGCTCCCCAAGTCGTAACGGTCCGGAAATATCGTCACAACGAGCTTGTTCCACAAAACAGTTGTTCGCGGTAGGAAGTTTCGCAAAAATTGCACAGTGGATGACAGCTAACCATCAAGGTGATGACGATGGTAGGACAGCCGATTGCGAGTGGTTCTGTGGAGAAATTCAGCTGCGGGCAATGTCCAGAACAACTCCTCAAAACAATCCCAGTGATAAATGCGGTAGAGAATGCACAGAGACCCTACATCTCTCCGCAAAGCCAAAGAATCGAGCCGACTAGAGAGCACCTGATCGTCAACAATTCGAGCCGCCCTTCTTTGTATGCGGTCAATTGAAGGAGTTGACTGGGATGCTCCAGCCCAGAGATGGGAACAGTACTCCAGATGTGGCTTGTAGAGTTGTAGGCGATGGTTCGGCGTAAAACACTGACCCGCTCTATTGAGCACACCCAGTTTTTGCGAAGCTAATTTAGCTTTACCTCCAAATGATCGCGAAACTGAACTTCGCTAGAAATGCTGACACCCAGGATTTCAATAGACGACTTGGCAACAAGAGGAGCGCCTTCGAAATCAATATCCACGAAGAATAGAGATTTTTTAGCGGTAAACGCGCAAACCTGTGTCTTTGAGGGGTTGAATCGGACTAAATTTAGCCGACCACAATTCGAAACTAAGCATGTTTTCGATATCTGACACAAGTTTGTTCCGGTTCTCATTAACGTTTTCTACCGCGAAAGAGAAATGACAAAGCGGAACGTACTCTTTTTAAATGAAAAAGGTTTTTGTTTCTATCAACAGCGTTTTTGAAATCGTGTTTACTCCGCTCCGTTTTCGAGGCAGGAGCGAGCTCATTTCTACTCTTTCTACACGTTTGGCTCTTTCCGTCCGACTATTTGTTGGTGGCAATACAACTTTCCTCAGTAGCATCTTTTATCGTCTTCAGAACTTCACAATAGCAGTTCTTTAAAGAATTAGATCTCTCGACCAATTTTCTAATGTACGCGATGGCGACTATCTGACAGAAGTTTACAAATATATTTTTATGTGTTCTGCTAACAAGTGTGGAGAATGGAAGTGTTTTTCTGTGCTGGCAAAATGTAATTATCAAAACAATAAGTAAGTTAAGTCTTGCCTTAATTTAACGGCTTAGAATGACAATAATAAAGAAGAAAAATTACCAAACATGTTCAAATTCTTAGTGAATATAATTAAACAACTGATATTATTATACACTTCTTTTAATTCAACATATTCCAAAAATTACCAGTTCCGGAACTAGCACCGGAATTCCGGAATTAGACCTCCAGTATTGGAACTCAGTTCCGGAATTGAAAACCTTCCGATATTGCATGCCCTAGTTGAAACCAAACAACTGTTTGCAAACATACACGATCTCTAAGTTTCTCTGACGTAAGTAATTTTCATTCGAAATTTGTACTCAAGGGTATATTACGATCGTTATAAACAACTTCAGGTAGCTACGAGAAAATAACATTTACTTCAAATTACTTTTACAAGAAATTGTAGTCTTAAAACGTGAAAGTTTTCTACCTCCGGGAATTCGTATGGAACAAGATAACTACAACAGCCTAAAGGCAACATTTCCATATTACATTAAGAAGAAGATTCAACACAATTATCGTTAGATAAAAAAAGTAGCCAAA
Source organism: Schrankia costaestrigalis (assembly GCA_905475405.1). NCBI lineage: Eukaryota > Metazoa > Arthropoda > Insecta > Lepidoptera > Erebidae > Schrankia > Schrankia costaestrigalis. The sequence goes on from FR997826.1 coordinate 18,063,312, forward strand.
AAATACTGGGAAGTCTAAAATACCAATCTCTTGATATCGAAACCCCACTTTTACTCAAAATAATTGAATTCTGGGAATACCAAGCGTTAGAGTGGATAATCGAATCAATAAGCCATCAAGTATACTCTCCTCCGACCGAAAATCAAATGAAATAAAAATAAATATTTCTGTCAGTTCCATTACACAGCAAAATGTGTGCTAACCACTTGACAGTAATATGCGATCAATATCATATAGGACGCACGTTTTTGATGCTTGTTTGAGAAATTTCCAATTAATGAGGATATTTATTCAAGTTCAAAAGATGTCGTTATTTCCTTTTGAATAAAATGTGATTTATTTTTAGGTACGATCATAAAAATAAATATATATTCAAGTAGGAGTGCTTCTTATTCAAAAAGGTTCCGTAGTGTAAATACAATCAAGTAAAGTAGTAAGAGGTGATCTCATACGAAAAGGTTCAATCACATCACAACTCAAAATTCAGACTCATAGTTTGACGTAGGTTTTACCTACATTAATTTTATGTTTACTTCTTCACGGTAAAGAAATATAACAAAACGTAAAATCTGAAATTTTTGGTTACTCTTTGTCATTTAAGCTTTTCTGTTTTACATAATTTCATCTTTTCGGGATTACGAAATATCTGCTACCTGGGACAAAGGCGAGAAAAAGGTTGTTTCATAAAACATGTCGACAATACGGAGTTCTTAAATAAAATGTCCTTCGATTGGTGAGTCGTTTTAATTAGGTATTAATTAGTGTAATTACCATTAATTAATGAAAGGAAAATTAAATTAATAATTTACTTTTCAGTTTCGATTCGATCTTTTAAGTTTCAATAACTTGGTATAAACAGGATATATTTATCGTGATCTATTATAATTTGAAGGTTTTCACTACAGTGGTGGAACTTTCAATGGGTAGAAAATTTAGAGTACTACTTAAAAAATAAAATATATTTAATTGAACTCTCTTTAAAAGCAAATATAACTTAAATCTATTTCTGTATAAAAGAGGAGACTAATGATTTCTGCCCCTTCATACCTTCTGGGAATAATCTATCTGCTTTAGTATTATTAATTGCTTTGATTAAGTTATTTATTCTTTGAATTCTCTGATGAGTTAACTAACGATTTCTAAACAAGGACGATTAAATAAGCTTTCAAGTTAAATGTGAACAGCTACTAATTGAATAGCTTAATCATTCAACAGATTAACTGTTCTTATCAATAGAAGGACGTTTTGTTAGAAATTGTTTACGGCGGTTTAATTTTTAGGTAAGTGGTTTTTATGTTGTGCCAGTTATTTAGATAATCTTTATTTTTAGATAATCTTGTTTAAATTTTTTAATCATAAATAAAATAAAAAATAAAATATTGCATGCTTTTTGACGCTCAAAGTTAAGTTACAACGCATGCCACTTGTTGGGGCAACGGGTAATGCATCTATCCTTCGTAACACAGACAAGGAACGTGGTAAAAAAAAATCAGTTAACTTTCTTTGAACATAACGTTTGAATTTTTTATTATATCAAGCAGCGTGAATAAAAATTATCAATTCTTAAAAAATAATCCAAGTTGTTTCCATGGAAATTTCTTCAAAATTAGTTAATTACCTATTTAATTGCTTTTTATAGAAACGAAATTGCGTAAATAGGGATTATAAATAGTGTCAACACTCTCACATTTGTTTTAATTTGATACGTTCTTGGCTCCTTCAAAAAGTGAGTGAAAAAACATCATCCACGGCAAACAAATCGAAAAGTAGCAAAGTACGTTTGTACAGAAATATGTATAACTAATCTTCGGCCGTTCAGAGAATGCGTTCCTGACACGTCGCGATTGAACTGACGCAGTAACTTTGTAATGGCGTTGCAGTTACGATAAAAATATTTTTGCTGGTTGTTTATCGTTTTAACTATTGATGAGCATTAAAACAACATTATTATATCAATAATTAATGAATGTTATAATGTTGTGTCAAACTGAGTGTCAAATAACTTGGTAAACAATATTTTTCTAAATCTACACTGCGCTATTACAAGGTTATGTCAGCGCTTTATATTTGTAGTGCTGTGCCAACAATAACAGTGAATAATAGTATCGTAATCTGTTCTTATCGATACAGTTATACTTTATAAAATAATACGTTTTGTTTTTCTTTTCAAGAATTTGAAAATAATGGACTTTAGAATAACTTTTATTAAATATAAAAATAAAAGTACATTAAATACAAAGTAGCATTTTTATATTTAGGTTGAAAATGGTAACCCCAAATGGCGTTATGGGCCGCCATTTTGTGACGCTGAAACAGTCGTCTGTTGTCGTTTCGTGCGCATAGACCACGTTCTTCAAGTGTTTGCGATCTGTTGTTATTTGACTTTGATTGTGTCTTATATTGCGTTCTTTTTACTTTTGGTGCATAATAATGCCTAAACGTGGACAAACATTGAAAACTGGAGCCCGTGAGTTAATTATCAAGCTGCAAGATTACTTTGAGCGGGAGCGGCAAAATGGCGGACCCCTGGTTCCTGTCGAAAAAGTACAAGAACGCGTCTCTCAGGCGCTTGGAGTTAGCAAACGAACGATTACAAATATTAATAAAGAAAAGTTCGGCTCTACTGGCATGGAAGATAATATTTTACGTACTCCGAAGAAGAAACGTAGAACTAAACCCGTGACAGATATTGATACCTTTGACGCCGATGCAATCAGAAATCATATATATGGTTACTATTCCAGAAATGAATATCTCAACAGGATGAAGCTTTTGGCGTCGTTAAGAGAAGCTGGACTGTTTAGCGGGGGTAAAACTGCTTTAACGAAAATCTTAAAAGATATTGGTTTTTCGTATAAAAAAACAGACAAAAGAAAAATTTTATTAGAACGATACGACATCATTTTGAAACGGATAAGTTTCTTGAGAGAAGCAAAAAAAATTGATAACTGGGATAATGTCGTGTTCATTGACGAGACATGGCTAAACGCCAATCACACGGTTTCCCGTTCTTGGACGGATGATACACAAGCGTCGACGTCGAAAGTACCAATGGGTAAGGGGGCTCGTCTGATAATATGCCACGCAGGTACTGCAAAATACGGCTTTGTGGAGAACGCTTTACTGGCATTTCAATCAAAAACCACAAATGACTACCACGAGGAAATGAATGCCAGTACATTTAAAGAGTGGTTCCAGAACGTGCTTTTGCCCAGCCTACCAGAGCCTTCTGTAATATTGATGGATAATGCCTCCTATCACTCGTTTCAAATACAGAAACCACCTACCCAAGCTAATAAAAAAGAAGAAATGGTTGCTTGGTTACAAGCAAAAGGCATTGACGCAAATATGCAGATGCTAAAAGCAGAGCTAATTAAGTTAGTGAAAGAAAATAAAGCGGCAAATGTGCGATACGAAATCGATGAAATGGCTTTGGAGTACGGTCATCGCGTTCTAAGAATTCCACCGTATCATTGCCAATATAACGCGATTGAGCTAATCTGGGCTCAAATAAAAGGTTACGCCGCCCGCCACAATACTTCCCCGCCATTCAGCACGAAAAAGATGATGACCCTGTTAAAAGAAGCCTGCGGGAAAGTCACAAGAGATGACTGGGCAAAGGTTGTCGAAAAGACTAAAAACCTGATTATGGAACATTTTGACCGAGATATCAGGATTGATTCTGTAATTGATAATAATATAATTATACATGTAGGCGAAGATGATGATGAAGACACCACCTCCTCAAGCGAATCGGAGTCTGATTAATATTCTGTACGCACATTTAGTTCAATGTACTTTATTCCATAGAAATACAGATTGTAACTTTGTAAAAAATAATAAATAAAACAATTTTATTATATTAATATTCCCTTTTATTGTTTCCACGTAAAGAACTAAAATATAAATTTTAAATGATTCCGCCAATTTAAAACGGTCTAAATCTAATCATAAAAATAACGCGGCGGTTCATTTTGGAGTAACGGTAACGAACTCGGTATAATGTTGTGTCCATCACTAGTCGTGACTAACTGATAAGTGTCAGGAACGCATTCTCTGAACGGCCGGACATTAGCTGCTGTGCCCGCGACTTAGTTCGCGTGGCGAATGTTACTTACTTCGCAATTCGATTTAATACTGAAAAATCGTTTTTAAAACCTTATAACGAACAGATATACCTACCTACATTACAAACGAATTGTAAAATTAACGAACGAACCAAAACCTTTTCAAAGTAAATAAATAGTAAATAAAATATCTATGAAGACTGCGTCTAAACTTATACTGAAAGACATGAGCGAACGTCATTCTTTCAAGGAAAATCTTAACACCGCGATACTGAAAATGACGTCACAGGCACAATGCCATCTGTTGTCAAATTTGTAAGTTAAAATAAATGACATCGCTTATTTCATCATAACTGCAAGGACGCGCCTCCTCCCGTGACGGAGGAATACTTGGCCTACTAATACCACGCTGGCCAGTCGGATTGGTTGATAATATACGGATAGATTGGAAGATAATATTCACCGATAGTCCCTTAGTCGGTTTTACGCCACCCATGGGATGAGATGGGGAGGTGACATAAATATTGTATTCTTACTCCGTCACCACACGGATAATCGCTAATTAATTATGAATGAATACATTTGCACGCCACGTTATGGTGCGGCAGAATTACCTGCCTCGGTGGCGCGGCGGTCGCATTACATGGCTGGCGTGCATGAGGTCGCGGGTTCGATTCCCATGGAGGACAATTGTGATACACAAACTATTGTCCTTAGTCTGGATGTTCTTTGTGTCCGTTAAATTTAACGGACACAAAGAACATCAAGAACATCAAGAAAATATCAATTGATATTTTTAAAGGCTAGTGTGGGATTTGTCTTTTGTAAAAAAAATGCTGAGATAAATTATTGTACCTCACACCTTTTTACCATCTAGCAAAAAATATTTGACTAAACTTAGACTCGACTATATTATTATTATTATCTATAGATAAACTGCGTGCAGTATTTTTGAATTACTTAGTAAAATAAACACAAACACTTTGAATAATAATTTAATGTTTTGTGATTGTATTTCTATATTTTATTGTCAGTTTTGTATTTTTTTATTGTTGACAAATAGCAATAATGTGTAAAATGATTTTATAAAGAAAAAACGTGTTACTTATTATGTTGTCTGTTATATTATACCAATATATTATTAATTATTAAATAGTTATATAAGTGTGTTATAATTGCAGTTATAATAAGATTGTGAGAAAAGGAATGTTACGAGGGCGGGTAAATAAGTCCGTGACTTTTACCATAAAACACAGCTTTTTATATAAAAACTTATTTTCGTTTTCAACGTAGTCTCCTTCGAGCTCTATACACTTAGCCCCAAGGTTCTCCAATTTTTTTATCCCTTCCAAAAATTGTATTTTGTAGAGGTCTTCAAAATAGGCATTTGTGTGTGAGGTGACTTCGTCATTGGTGGCAAATCTCTTTCCGCCGAGCCATTTCTTTAAATTTGGGAACGTAAAATAATCACACGGAGCTAGATCTGGTGAATAGGCCGGATGAGGGAGCAACTCGTAGCCCAATTCATGGAGTTTTGCCATGGAAACTGCACATGTGTGCACCCGAGCATTATCCTGGTGGAAAAATCTTTTTACTTGGCCAAGTGCGGTCGCTTTTCTTTCAATGCCTCATCGAATCGACCCAATAAGTTGCTGTAATATTCACCATTGATTGTTTTTCCTTTTTGAAGGTAGTCAATGTGGATAAAACCGCGTGCATCTAAAAAAATAGTCGCCATGACTTTATTGGGTGACAAACCCACCTTTGCCTTCTTTGGCGCCGATTCACCCCGAGAAACCCACTGTTTTGAATACTGTTTGGTATCCGGTATGTTGTGGTGGATCCATGTTTCGTCCACCGTTACAAAACGGCGCAAAAACTAGTTCCTATTGCGATTAAACAAAGCCATACGTTCCTGCAAAATTGTCACACGATAGTGTTTGTAGTCGATTTTGAGCATATGCGGCACCCGTCTTTCTGAAAGCTTTCTCATACCCAAATTATGATTCAAAATTGAAACCACTTAGCCATATGAGATGCCTGTGGCTTCCACAATCTCTCTCACTTTCAATCCCCGATCGAATAGAACCGTATCATGATTTTTTTAAATTGTTTCGGATGTGGAGACCTCATCTGGTCGTCCAGAACGTTCGGCATCTTCTGTGCTTGTATGGCCACATCAAAATTCAGTAAATCACTTTTTACCATGGAAATGGATGGTGCAGAGTCCCCATAATATTTATCAAGCTTAGCTTTGGTTTACGTCATAGATTTTTTTCGCAAAAAATGATGCTTTATGAGCACACGAAATTCACTTTTTTCCATTTTCTTATTAGTCAACGCGGTAGTCTGATATTAACGGCCGTTAAAAACAAACTAATTGTCAAAACTTGTTCAATTTTTGACAAGAGTCAACTGACAGATGACTCTTGACGGGAGCAGTGTTGCTTTTTCAAAAAAGAGACGGGAAATCTAAAAAGTCACGGACTTATTGACCCGCCCTGGTATTTTAATTCAATTTAATATTTATGATTAAGTATATGTATAGTTTAACTTTAAAAAATGAAGTTTGTACGCCAATATTAGCAATACAGGAAAAGACTATTTATTTTTGTCAGATGTTTTGTATCTGTGATTAACTAATAAAGGTTATTTGTATTTGTATTTATTTACATTAATAAAAACAGGTGGAGTCTGTTGCATACTTTTACGCTGACCAGTAACTACTACAGTTTAAACTAAATGAATACTTACCAAAAGAATAATTTTACTTTAGATTAATAGCTTACTAATACAATTTATATTTAATTAAATTGTTTCAATTACGAAAAACACAAAAATATAACAATCAAGTAAACTTATAATTGATTTAATTTAATAAGACTTATAATTGATATTACACATACGATTCATGGTTAATTTTATTAACATTTAAAAGGAATAACTTATTAATAGCACTTAATAATAAAATAGTTATAGATTATTTAAAAACTCATTTATTTTACGATTACTACTGGTAACGCCATCTCGTGAACAAAAGAAACGAAATTTAAATTCATTCAACATTGAACAAAATCCATTTTTCATGACCCCTGATTTGTATTGGACTGTTCTAATAAAGAGATCTAGCGATATCTCGAGTAATACTTATCCGATTTTGATAAAACATACCTCAGTTTAAGCCTAATAAGAAAGGCTACAATACAATGTATTGGTCTTAAGATTATATTTTAATTCGTTTTAAAGATGTGCGGTAACAAACAGACAGACAGACAGATAGACATTAATTCTAAAAATTGTAAGTGTGTAGTGTTGTTGCTTTTTGACTTTTTTCTAGATTTTATAGATAATTTTTATCTGAATTTTCGAAAAGAACAGACATTTCGACCTCTACAGTTTTATTATAGTACTAGCTGCTGTGCCCGCGACTTCGTTCGCGTGGCGGATGTTCCTTACTTCGCAATTCGATTTAATACTGAAAAATCGTTTTTAAACCCTTATAACGAACAGATACCTACATTACAAACGAATTGTAAAATTAACGAACGAACCAAAACCTTTTCAAAGTAAATAAATAGTAAATAAAATATCTATGAAGACTGCGTCTAAACTTATACTGAAAGACATGAGCGAACGTCATTCTTTCAAAGAAAATCTTAACACCACGATACTGAAAATGACGTCACAGGCACAATGCCATCTGTTGTCAAATTTGTAAGTTAAAATAAATGACATCGCGTATTTCATCATAACTGCAAGGACGCGCCTCCTCCCGTGACGGAGGAATACTTGGCCTACTAATACCACGCTGGCCAGTCGGATTGGTTGATAATATACGGATAGATTGGAAGATAATATTCACCGATAGTCCCTTAGTCGGTTTTACGCCACCCATGGGATGAGATGGGGAGGTTACATATTGTATTCTTACTCCGTCACCACACGGATAATCGCTAATTAATTATGAATGAATACATTTGCACGCCACGTTATGGTGCGGCAGAATTACCTGCCTCGGTGGCGCGGCGGTCGCATTACATGGCTGGCGTGCATGAGGTCGCGGGTTCGATTCCCATGGAGGACAATTGTGATACACAAACTATTGTCCTTAGTCTTGATGTTCTTTGTGTCCGTTAAATTGATATTTTTAAAGGCTAGTGTGGGATTTGTCTTTTGTAAAAAAAATGCTGAAATAAATTATTGTACATACCTCACACCTTTTTACCATCTAGCAAAAAATATTTGACTAAACTTAGACTCGACTATATTATTATTATTATTATCTATAGATAAACTACGTGCAGTATTTTTGAATTACTTAATAAATTAAACACAAAACACTTTGAATAATAATTTAATGTTTTGTGATTGTATTTCTATATTTTATTGTCAGTTTTGTATTTTTTTATTGTTGACAAATAGCAATAATGTGTAAAATGATTTAATAAAGAAAAAACGTGTTACTTATTACGTTGTCTGTTATATTATACCCATATATTATTAAATAGTTATATAAGTGTGTTATAATTGCAGTTATAATAAGATTGTGAGAAAAGGAATGTTATTTTAATTCAATTTAATATTTATGATTAAGTATAGGTATAGTTTAACTTTAAAAAATGAAGTTTGTACGCCAATATTAGCAATACAGGAAAAGACTATTTATTTTTGTCAGATGTTTTGTATCTGTGATTAACTAATAAAGGTTATTTGTATTTGTATTTATTTACATTAATAAAAACAGGTGGAGTCTGTTGCATACTTTTACGCTGACCAGTAACTACTACAGTTTAAACTAAATGAATACTTACCAAAAGAATAATTTTACTTTAGATTAATAGCTTACTAATACAATTTATATTTAATTAAATTGTTTCAATTACGAAAAACACAAAAATATAACAATCAAGTAAACTTATAATTGATTTAATTTAATAAGACTTATAATAATTATAAGTTCCCTCCACCTGTTTATGATTGTTATTTATTGATATTACACATACGATTCATGGTTAATTTTATTAACATTTAAAAGGAATAACTTATTAATAGCACTTAATAATAAAATAGTTATAGATTATTTAAAAACTCATTTATTTTACGATTACTACTGGTAACGCCATCTCGTGAACAAAAGAAACGAAATTTAAATTCATTCAACATTGAACAAAATCCATTTTTCATGACCCCTGATTTGTATTGGACTGTTCTAATAAAGAGATCTAGCGATATCTCGAGTAATACTTATCCGATTTTGATGAAACATACCTCAGTTTAAGCCTAATAAGAAAGGCTACAATACAATGTATTGGTCTTAAGATTATATTTTAATTCGTTTTAAAGATGTGCGGTAACAAACAGACAGACAGACAGATAGACATTAATTCTAAAAATTGTAAGTGTGTAGTGTTGTTGCTTTTTGACTTTTTTCTAGATTTTATAGATAATTTTTATCTGAATTTTCGAAAAGAACAGACATTTCGACCTCTACAGTTTTATTATAGTATAGAAGATAGATAGATTACCTACTTTAAACTTAATACCTAAAAACTACGTATCTATGTATTTTAATATCTAAAGCGCGCTTATTCCAAAAAGAGTCAATAAGAACCACGTCCGTTCGCATTAAGAGTCAATGTGAATGAAATTATATAGATGCACCGGTTGGCCGTTTCGGACGTTAAACAAAAATCAACCGTACAGCCGTACTCATACCGGCGCGGCGACATTTGGAAATTTTCTTTCATCTATATCTTGTGTGTTTATCAACCGATTTCTATAATTATTTTTTTATGAATAAGATATTAAAGTGTACTTTTGAATTATGGGAGTTTGAAAAAGATATGTCTATGCAAATTACAATATATTTATGTATTTAATACACTTTGAAGAAAACCCTAACGATTAAACACGTTATTGTGGCTAATATATAAAATATAGATATATACTATTCATGACTTTTTTGTACATCTTTTGAAGACCATTATTTTTGTAATACATATTTTTGGCGTATGATCAACGTATGCGATGATAAGAGCTAGAACGCGCTTTTTGTCAACTGACTTGCTTCAAATTTTTCGTCACTGCTCAGCTCCTATGTGTCTTAGCGTTATGTTATACAGCCTATAACCTGCCCGGGAGTATGGACTACAATCGTACCAAGTTTGGTTAAAATGCCTTCAGTAGTTTTTGACCCATGCGTGCACATACAGACAGACCGACAGACAGACAGACAGACAGACAGACAAAAAATTTATTGATTGCATTTTTGGCATTGGTATCGATCACCATTCATCCTCCAATATTAATTTTGAACATATATTCAATGTACAGAATTGATCTCTCTACAGTTTTATTATAAGTATAGATAACTGGAGTCCCTATTCATATTCATGGACTTCACTCAATGCCTAACATCCGGCAGAGTAAAGTCGCTCTAATAACCAATTAATAAGAAAACAATACCTTTTTCATAAAATAATTTCACAGGTACAAAATTACCTACTTGTTATTCTACAAGCAAAATATACCCTAGAAACAAATTTAATTTGGGTCCTTGTATTAAGACCTAGAGGCTTGTAAACAAAACTGTTAAGGTACAACCTACTTGCCGAAATAAACAATCTTGAGAGTAAACAACGGTAAATGGATTTTATAGGTAAACATTGATGTTGTTAGCGTTCGTTATTAGATGTCTTCATTTACGAGGACTTTTTTATTGACATCGATGACACGAACATCATCGCTTCTGATAATATCAAAGAAAAAAGGTCCTTATCTTATAAATCCTTAATTGGTTTTACTAAATACAGAAAACTTTGGTTTCAACAAGTTTTTTTTCGGTGTCAAGAGCAGTGTAGTGAGTTAGTGACCTTAAGCTACTACAGGATAGGATATTGCTCACAGAACATTAAAATTTTAATGTTCTGTGATATTGCTTTCATTTCCTTTATTAATTCCTATTAATAGCAACTTTTACGTAAATCACATAAATATTTAAAGTAGTTTTTTAGCTATGTAGACTTGTTATTTTATGAGCTTTTAAACTATTTAACTCTACCGCTTCAACACAGTAACTAACAATTATTTAACATTGCCTTAAGGGGAAATAAGCGACCAAAGCGTTGGTACTAACATAGATAACCACTTGCTGAAGAAATCTACATAACAGGATATTGATTTCATTTCCTTTATTAATTCCTAATAGTAGCAACTGGTCACGTTAATCACATAAACATCTCAAGTAGTTTTTTATTAGCTATGTACTTACCGTCAATGATTCAAAAATTTTCCCCGACGATGTCTTAGCAAGTAATTCTGCTAGCTCCGTAGCCATTCGTCGTCTCAGCCATCGCGTGTCAGCCGTACTCTGTTGGAATATGAACTGCAACATCGCGTTCAGAGCTCCCTCTGGTGTACTACCAGCCCCGCGGGTGAGCTCCGTTAGTATTTCCTGAGGGAGAAAGAAAAACTATGAATATGGCGTTATATGAAATAGTACAAATTTCTGTATCTGTGTTAATACCCCGCTTTAAACTGGCGTCGTGCTGAAAACAAACTCATTGGGCGGGGGTAGGGCGCGCAAGTAATAACAAGTGTGATAATCAGTGTGAGTTTCCTTTATTAAAAATGTTAACTAGAAAGCAAAAAAGTATGATACCCTACTACACCGCTCCCCGTCCCTCCGCAACATCGTTCGCCGTGACTTGTCTTGCGCAGACAAGAATATTTTCTTATTCATCGCCGGCTCTGTGTACACAGGTCGTGCTTAGAAACGACACGAATTTTTGCGTAGGCCCGGCGATTTTTCTTAGCGTGTACAAGCGCCGATTGGGTCTGTCAAACGTTTAAAGTATTTTATATAATAAAACTTATTCTAGCCACTTTTTCGCAACTAAGACTCCTGTAAGCCAGATTCTTTTTCGTCTCTCTGAAATTGTAAATATCGACGGTTAGTCTTCACAATGGGAGTCATCATAATATTTATTTGTGGAATATTGCTAACATAAAGAACTACGGATATTACAGTTCACAGTGGAAGCAAAGAAAAACCCCTAAACTCCCGCTATAACTAATTGTGTCATCCACAAGATGTTGCCTTGAAAGTGAATATTCTTTGTGTTCATTAATTTCATGTTTGTAAAAGTCCTCATGACACAAAACTCGATTCCTAATGCGGAATATTTCAAAGAATCATGTCTGTAAATCTCCGTGTGGTGACGGGGTAAGAATACAATATGTCACCACCCCATCGCATCGCATGGGTGTCGTAAAAACCGACTAAGGGACTATCCGTGAATATTATCTTTACGTCATAAAAAGAAGGAAAACTTGGAATTAAATCCTATACCAATCCGTCTGGCCAGCGTGGTATTAGTAGGCCAAGTATCCCTCCGTCACGAGAGGAAGCCCGTCCCTGCAGTGGGACATTAATGGGCTGTTATGATGATGATTAATGTCTGTAAAACTTATAAATTATTTACCAAGACTCGATCAAATCAAAAGCTTTCTCATTGTATACAGACACTAAACGTAATCACGGATTAAGTATACTCATTTAACTTCAGTATAATCTGCAGCTGTATTGCCTTCTGTATTTCTCCGAAACACACCCTTTGCTTTGTTAAAATTTTCTACGGGGAATAACCTTATTATGTAATTCAAGAATCCAAAAGCAGGGCAAGGTATCCCTTATCTCCTTATTCTCGTAAAGTATCTCGTACCGTACCCGTATCTCTTTAAACAATAGACGATATGACTCCCAAGACGCAGTACTAAAGTCTAAGTATTGTGTGTTAGATATAAGTATATACCTAATTTAATTTTATTAAATAATATTATAGGTAGGAGGACATCATTGCTCTTAATTAATTTGTGGGTAATATAGATACCCTAATCTTTTATGAATAAAAACCAAAGCTCAATCTATTTGCACCCGTAGTAAAACTTTTTGGTTAACTAATCTAAGATTCTTACATCCAACCTTTGAGTCCTCAATATTTAATGGAGCTTTCTTTATAAACCGAGTTAAGTATACTTAATCCAGAGGATTTATTCGAGCGTGAATACTTTCATGAATTTACTAATAAAGTTTGGAGTTAATCTCTAGACTGAGGTCTTTCTGCTTCGTTAGCTAAATATAGTATGAAACTTTGATAGTAAATCTAGTATGCTGTGCCCGACAGGGTCCACAATTTGAACCTTTGTTAAATTTACCATCTTGTACCTATAAAAACATTGTGGAACGCAATAAAGAATTGAGTACCTATTGAGTATCTTTAAAAATAAAGTCAGAACAGATTGTTGGAATAAGGGTCTTGATATTATAAGTAGCAAAGGAGTGATGCAAGAGGTACGGCCGGGGTGTTATTACCCCTAATTAAATAGGATAACTATTTTAACAAAATAGGCACCTAGGATAGATAAAAAAAATTAATACAGAAACGAAAGGAAATGGACAATTGTTTATTTTTAATAGTACTTTAGTGATAGTTTACTTAATATAGTGGTGAAGTAAGATAACGAGATATATGGGCTTGTAATAAAAGGCGTTTGAGGCGTTTACTCAGAGGACGCAGGTTTGAATACTGTTCCCGAGGCTCAATTTTTATCCATTGTTTATAGATTCCCTTTAATATAATATACTTAGCCAGGAACTTAGTTACTATCTACCTATTATAAAGCTAAACTAATAGATTTAAGAACTAATATTGAGAAGTTGTGACAATATCCATTAAGGTTTATAATAAAGTTCCCAGCAGGAGTCCCCGATGACGTCATGCCTCATCTACAACAATTTATATCAGCTATGTACTATTTAATTATATTTTGCACAAAATTGGGGTCAGCGCTCGTAATTGAAGCTCTTTGTTTGGAGCGTATTAATGATGGACGCCGCCGGTCAGATGTAAACGTAAATCCGAATTGTTGGGCGGCGAAAAAAAACGCCTCTCTTTTTTAAACATATTTCATTACTGCTCCACTCCTATTAGTCATAGCGTGATACTATATAGCCTATAACACTCCCCGATAAATGGACTATTCAACACAGATAGAATTTTTAAAATCAGTTCCCTAGATCCAGAGACTACCCCCTACAACGTCACAAAGACACCAATTTTACCTCTTTATAATATTATAGTATAGAAGTATAGATAATGCTGAGTTCTTTTGACCTCTTTTTAACATCGAAGGTGACAATAAGCAACCTAATTCACTCCAATATGTACCTAGTTTACGGGCTAACTAGCATGATTTGTAACTGCCACGCAGATTCCCAGATAGGACATTTATTAGTCCGATCTGGGAGTTATTGCCTTGAGTCTAGAAGTTCTTTGTGTCAGCTAAATTCAAGATTATAAAAGCCCCAGCGACAAGAACAGAGATAAAGATATTAGTAACTTATTAACAACAATACACAATGTGCAAATTAAGGGCTAGCCGTTCGTTTTCGGTGCGTTTTTCGAACGGCAAAAGCAACGTTCTTTTGTTTTCAAACAAATCATGCCGTACGGCAGTATTTATAGTGTCCAGCGTTCGCCGCACGGCAGCCGTACGGCAAAATTTGTATGAAAACAAACGAAAGTTGCTTTTGCCGTTCGAAAAACGCACGGCAGCCGTACGGCACGAAACGGCTGAAAGAGCCCTTAGACAGTGTTCTTATTCTATTGTGTATCCGTAACACAATATCGTAGGAAAAGCTTATACAGCTTATAATTCCAGGATTATTCTCTCTGGTACATTTTAGAGGCCACAACACGCGTGTTCTAACCCAAAAGGATTTACATCCACAATAAACATCCAGTAAACACATAGTATAGGATGTTTATGTTTGACGGGTGAACTGACTGACGCAATAGTTTCGACGTAGGGTTGTTAAACAAACTGAATTAATTGTATTAAAGTCTTTGAGGTAAGTTAGGGATCCAATTCTGGGACTATCGACGTGGCTTTAATCTTTCGTAACGCCTAAAGTTTGTTAACCTTCTTGACCCTTCAAAGATGAAGGTTTAATTTGAGATAACATTCCTCTGACCACACTAGTAGCTCCTAACTAAGCTAAGCTTATTCTAAGGCTGTTAGGTCATTGATAAACATACTTGTTATGCGGTTTTTGTAAAAAATATTATCATTAAAAAACCTCCAGATCAATCCCAACATTTAATAAAATGCCTTTCCCTAGAGGTGCGCTTAACAGTAAATCAAATCATTAATTATTATATAACATTATTATTTATATACCTAACAACAAAATAAGGTATGTAAGTGTCTAGTTTTCTGTGTTGCTCTACGAATCGCTACAACATGTATAATGTTAATACAACTTCGGTAATCGCAAAATATAACAAAGAAAAATGAGAGAGCTACAATACGTTTCCTACCAACAATAAACCAATAGATATATTTATCGGAAAAATACGGAATGGGCTATGTTTGGTTTCCGATATCTAGTTATTTGAAACTATGTGAACCTAAAAGCACATGTTATTTTATTTGCAACTCTCCGTATAAGGAACATGTTTTAATATTTATGTACACGTATCATTACGCTTATAATATACGAGTATTTAGATAGATTCTAGAGATATTTAAAATAATTACATTAAAATAGTAAGAAACCAAAATGGTTCTTTATACGAGGCGTTCAAATGTTTTGAATGTGACATTCAGAGGACCCGAACTGAAGCCTTAACGCGCCTTCCAAATCAAAACAAACAGCTAAAAGTACAAAATATATATTTTAACGCTTTACATAATTCAACGAAACACGCTACAACCTTATCGCTTCACTTGATTAACGAAGGTCAGAGGCAAAGCTCTATTACTAGTTGAATTCCACGAAATGTAATTATTTAGAAGCGCTCAGACTCAATTTTCGTCACTGAACTTCAGGAATTTCTTGTTGAATTTGTGTTTTTGCCAAATGATTGAATACTTGAATGCTCTCAAGGAACTTATAGAGACATTAGTATTACACCATTTTTTTTTGCATTATTCAATAAAACTACACTGATTCTTAATTTCTAAGGTTGCCATACAGCGCAGCAGTTTATCGGCTCAGAGTTCTTGTCACTTAATTATTTAACATTACTAACTTATTATATACAGTACTATACGAGTACTAAAACTATTAGTAGCAGTAAAATATTGTACATATACACGGATATATTGATACACAATACTGCCACCATCTGCCAGTATCTTAACTTATTATAAAACTTAAGTAGATTACGTATAACCTTTAATAGGTCTTTACCTATAGGTAATATTGCCGTTTTATTTCTGCGCAGTCTTAAGACTCTTTATTCTTTTAAAACATATATTGTTTAAATATTTTTTAGTTATTTAGGAAATATAGAATATTACTAACATCTAACAAAAGATAATAAATAAAAATGATTATTATTTGTTTTAATAAGCCTGTGAACAAGTGTCCAATTTAAAACAGCGGATTTTCTCATTTGTTTATTTGTAACTTCTTCCCTGATACTTTTTATCTTTGTTTTTAACACAAAAGTTTGCTTAAATGTGTAGTGTGTACTTATACCAAATTTCATTCTATTATGTTTAATAATTATTAAAAATCTAAGAAAACGTTGGTATGAAAAATGTAACTTCTGATAAAATCTTCCTACAAAAACGGCAATTTCATATTTAAGACCTAATATTTTAAAGAGATGTTTTCTTATGGTACAATTCCGTACATATTTAACTTATTGACTGGCCAATTTAATTATCATGTTAACTAGAATGAAATGATGATGAATGAATCATCATGAATGAAAGCGTACGTGTTCCCTGCAAGCCTTTGTTTAGCGGAAGGGCTGGCGGTCCTAGTAATGTCGGTCAAACGTTACGTGTCGGCCAAACTTTCAGTCGATCTTAAGTAAGTGTCGGCCAACGTTTCGATCGAGCAATGGTTATTTGGTTAATAGTTATAGAATCCTGCCCCATTGTTATCGAGGTTTGCTACCGCGGATTAACACGGGGTGACTCGAGTAATGCCTGTCTTGTCGCCGTCATGACTCTATTATACCCAAGTCTAATAGTAATCTGCTTGCTGAAAGGAATCCCTACTCGAAAACCATCAAACAAATAAATAAATAATCCTCACACATTCACACATCGCCACCTAGTCCCAAACTAAGTCGCTAACTAATTAATTATTATGGTTGAAATTATAAAACTGAATTTGCACGCCGAGACTGGCGGAACATGCAGTACTGTACTACCTATTAAGATCTTGTAACTGTTTCTGGGAAATAAAATATTCTTCTACTTCTAAGCAAAGCTTGTACTATGGGTACTAGGCAACGGATAAACTTACTTAAATACTTTTATTGTAAATACATACTTATTATACAAAGAAAACACTCACACTGCAAACAATCACTCAGCGACCAATGCAAACAATCATGTTCATGCACACAAAGATTTGCATTGAACGGGAATCGAACCCGAGACCTCTGCGTAGCAGCCATGTAATATACCGATTGCGCTACAGAGATCGTCTAATAATTAGCTTCTGTGTGATTTTAATCCACAATTTCCTTAACGTCAATCAAAAGTCAAATTATTAGAATTCGTTACTTAAAGTAAATAACAATTTGTGTATAATTGCTATCTACATCATAATGTAGTTCAAGTTTTAAATCTTAATAATTTTCACAACAAAAGGTAAAACGTTACACAAAGCTTTTCTCTATGTACAGCAGTCTTTTGTTATTCGTCATCTAATAGTTACCAACAGTTATTTTCTGTGTTGTTGGCACTACATATATAATTACTAGCCTTGTTCATTGTTTGTTTTCAAGATGGAGTCGAGTCCTGTATCTTCCTATTAGTCAAGTTTTAAAGTTTGATAGAGAAGTTGACGATAGTAGAGGTAATGTATAGTATGTAAAATTACCTGTTTAAAAAATTACCTATAATAAAGGCCTACTATTAGAGGTAATCTTCTTACCCATAACTTTATGTCTTACTTTATGTCTTTATCATACCTTAATCTTACTACATTAAGAATAACTTGTAAAGTCCATATTCACACAATGTTATGTTACTTTCAAACTGACAAACACATATCTATAAATTTTTAAATTATTATAACTTTTGAGAGAATGGAAACTATTAAAAACCTTAGTCCGGTTAAAAAAAGATAAAGGTTAATAACAGCTCTCTGATCCAGCCAAAGTTCTAAAAATAACAAGCGAGCTAAAAATGTTTTTATGTACTTTTACGTCCTTTACTTTAATGTAATTATTTTAACGCTTCAGAGCTTATATAGGGCAAGCCTTGGAAATATTGCCGGCATATATTTTTAAATAATTAAACTACGGTATAAATTAATTATTTATAACTTTATATTTCAGATTGACAGACAGATTGTAGGTCCTACGTATAGGTACCACGATAGCAAGACTTTCGTAGATATATATAATATTTGCAAAATTTACCTTAGTTGTATTTTACAACACCCAAGAGAAGAGTTTGGGTAGTGACAGCGTTTATTCTTTCTACGTTATGCCTTCTACAAAAGGTGTATGTGTGTATAACAACTCGATACAAAACTCTACATTATCGTGTTCAGGGATCTGTCTGTGTACATCCACCGCCATGTATGATAAGACCGGTAAAATACCCTTGGAATTAAATGAGGTAGTGACATCCTATTTTCTTAATCCATTACACAGACTAAACAATCACCCAAGTAGGTAAATATGCAAGTGGGTTAAGAATGAAAAATATGAACAATGTGTATTGTGTTAGTAGATAACACAGAAGTGGAACTTCACGTGAATGCTCTTTGTTGAAAAGTTAGTGCATTTAATTATGTGGAGTCTAACAATTGCTAGTACTACTTTTAACTTTTATTTTGTTTTTCTTTGTATTCTTATAATGTGATGCATGGTGAGATGTCTATGTGATTATGGATACGAAAGACGATAGACCTGATGCTGTAGAGTTTGTTAAGCCGCTTCTTGTCTTCTAGCGCCTTGGAAGCGGTGGTAAAGTTTAAATAGGTAAATTTAGATTAAGTAGCTTATAAAGACGTCAATAAATTAATAATTGACGTTATACTTATATAACGTTGAATAAATGATATTTTGACACCAATTCATCACATCCTGTGGAGTCAATTGGACTATAAAGTGATCTTGAAATAAACTGCTAAAGAAGAAATTTGTGAACAAATCCTTTACCTAAAGGCCAGCTTGGTATATTAGGTTAAGGGCCTGTTCACGGCGAGCGATTACTTTTTAGCAGCAAACAACTCGCAGCATGCTCTTCGCGTGCATGCCTCGCCGTGTAATCACAGAAAAATCGCCGGACAAGTCACAAGTGTGAACAGGCTCTTACCTCCCTGTATAAAGCGCCGATTACACTACCCTACATGTAGGACACTACATCTTGTAGGGCACTACATGTTGTCTAGTGTAATCAAATGTAGGCTGTTAGACACTACATATCGGAGATTGGCGAGTACCGACCGCCCTACAAGATGCAGTGCACTACATGTAGGGTAGTGTAATCGGCGCTTTAAAGTCAATCCGTGCGTTCTTGATCTAAAATATTGCATACACAGCAAATTATCATTTTAGTTATGCTGGTAAAGTAGGCGACGACGACCTGATTAGGACGGCGGGAAGCCGATGGATGAGGGAGGCACAGGACCGCGCAGAGTGGAAACGTTTGGAGGAGGCCTATGTCTAGCAGTGGGCGTCTATAGGCTGATATGATGATGATGATGATGGTAAAGTAAATTCTTACCGGCGGTAACGTGACAGGTAGACTAAAATAGTCTTGTTCTTGTGTTTTCTTCTCGAATGGCCTCACGTAGTACAAGATGAGTACTAGTGGTAGCGACAAAGCTGATACTGCGCCAAAAAATGCCGCCATTAGCAGCCATGTCCAATCAGGCATTTTGTTACAGCTTTGATAACTGTGGAAGAAAGAGAAAATAATTAATAATAATAAGAGTACTACACATTTTGCAAGTATCAACCAAAATAGCAAAATACTTTATGTTTGTTTTATAAAAGTTGATCTTTGTTAATACCAATAGTCCCACTAGCAAAGGTTTTCTCTACAGCTTCCCAAAAATGGTTGATATTGAAAAAAGTTAGTATTCGACCTTTGTATTTAGTGACTCATCACTCTTATGTAAGTACTATCGCTAATTAATATGGGACTTTGTACACGTTGTTATTCGATGAAATGACCGATCGAATAAATAGTTTTTTAATGATTTCCAATCGATAACGACCTCTGTGGCGCAGTCGGTATATTACATGGCTGCTACGCAAAGGTCTCGAGTTCGATTCCCGCTCAATGCAAATCTTTGTGTGCATGAACATGATTGTTTGCATTGGTCTGAGTGTTTTCTATGTATAATATGTACGTATTTACAAAAAAAAAGTATTTAAGTATGTTTATCCGTTGTCTAGTACCCATAGTACAAGCTCTGCTTAGTTTGGGACTAGGTGGCGATGTGTGAAAGTGTGAGGATTATTTATTTATTGAATCTTTCTTATATTTACAGGTACTAATCACCGTTCCTTGTAAGGACAATGAATGTTTGATTCACCTTTTTGTGAACGGTTAACATTGCTTGAAAGATAAGAGTAATTCTTTGCCCATGTTTTCAGGGAAGAGCCTTCTCTGGGAAAACAAAAGTCGTAAAAACAATTTAATATTAAATTCTGGAGAAGTACACTATGGGGGCCTGGTAACATACGGAGTAGATGAGGCTTTTTAAGTGTCTAAGCCCTAAAATTAGAGGAATAGGTAATTAAAAGCTTGTAGGAAGCATTAAATTAATAAATAATTTATACTGACTTAAACAAGCTAGACCGGCGCTTTTTGCGAGATACTGTAAAGTGGGATAGCTTAAGTTGAAAGTGATGAAACTACATCACTAAATCAAAAAAAGGTTGATGAGATTTTTTATTGCGGCAGATAGAATAGGCACATTCGCCAGGTACAAGTTATTTAACATAATGATCCGTCATCATATTTTATCAGCCTAAAGACCTACACTGCTTAAATTAATATTATGCATATACCGAGCTGATATTCTAAGCCCGTAACCATACGAAAGAACAAAGAATAAATCAGACAAACACTTCGTAAAGTACCTACTAAATATATACCTAAGTAAATACATATATTCGTTATAACTTCCACGTAACCGTTTTTCAAGAAAATAATGAAGTAAAAAAAGTTTAAACACGAACATCAATTACGTTTACTTTATATGAAAAATGATAAAATATTCCTTCGTCGGTAAAATAATATTCATGTCGAATATGGAAAACATGAAACGTGTAATAAAATGGTAGAAAACTTGAGCGTACGAGGTTGAGTTTCCAGTTCAAAGGTCAAGTGGAATAAGTATTGATATACGAGTCGTATTTATATGGCTTCTCTTTGAAGAATATGAGTTTAATTATTCAGTGTTTTTTAAAATATACTCCTATTATACCTATTAGTTTTAAAATGATCAGCCTTAGTTGTTCGACGGTCGTGACTGCATTAGATATTAAGTCGCCAGCGCCACGCAAGTTATTTTTTTGTGTGATCCACAAATAAATGGCTCGCGTTTGAATAGAAAAGATTAGAACATTTATTTTGCAAATATATAAGACACTAGCTGATGCCCGCGGTATTACCCGCTTAATTGTTATTTTACACCATAAACTACCTATATTCCAAATTTCATCAAAATCCATTTAGTAGTTTTTGCATGAAAGGGTAACAAACATCCATCCATCCTCACAAACTTGCATTTATAATATTAGTAGGATAGGATAAGCAAAGGTGTGTCACTTTAGTGCCTAACAAATAAGGTGAATATTATCTTCACTAAATAAAAAGAAGGAAACCTTGAAATTAAACCCTATACCAATCCGTCTGCAAGCGTGGTATTAGTAGGCCAAGTATCCCTCCGTCAAGGAAGGACGCCCGTCCCTGTAGTGGGACATTAATGGGCTGTTATGATGAAATAAGTTGACAATTACGAATTTAAGCTCTCTAGATATATCAGACCCACAGCTAAAAAACCGGTCAAGTGCGAGTCTGACTCGCGCACCGAGGGTCCTGTACAAACCTATTTATTTTCCCGCCAAATTGTGATAACGTCAGGATTCAGCTGTTTAAATACTATTTTTCCCGCCAAAATTCAATGACGTCACGACTTAGCTGTTAAAATATATTTTCCTGCCAAAATTCTGTGACGTCACGACTCATCTGTCAAAAATTCTATGACGTCACGCCTATCTGTCAAAATTGACAGCTGTCAAAAGTGACAGAGGTATCAAATATTTTCCCGCCAAAAGAATATGACGTCACAAATAATCTGTCAAAAATTCTTTGACGTCACGACTCATCTGTCAAAAATTCAATGACGTCACGATTCAACTGTCAAAAAATATTTTCCCGCCAAAATTCTGTGACGTCACGACTTATCTGTCAAAATTCTATGACGTCACGGGTCACATGACCTATGACGTCACGGGTCACATGACCTATGACGTCACAGGTCACGTGACCTATGACGTCACAGATCACGTGACACAGCTTTCCCGCCAAAATTCTATGAAAGCAAAATATAATATGATTGCTAATAAAAAGTAGCCTATGTTCTCTCTCAGGGTCTAAAGATTGTCTGTACCAAATTTCATCGAAATCCGTTCAGCCGTTTAGGCGTGAAAGAGTAACAGACAGACAGACAGACAGACAGACAGAGTTACTTTCGCATTTATAATATTAGTATGGAAGATATTAAGAATATTCATAGAGATCTGCTATATTTTACCTAGGTAGGCATGCAAAATTTTACAAGATCAATCATAAAATTTAGCCATTTCCATTCATTCCATTCCATTGTTTTCATTAAAATAAAATCCACCAACCTTCCCTGAAATTCTGTATTGAATCAGTATTATTCAAATATACATATAAAATGAAGACTTGGAAAAACCACTTGTAGATTACATAAAAGAAATCGTGATAGAGTCGAGAATATTCAGCGGTGTGGAAAACAGTTCAATTTCATTTTTTGTATTATGTAAACGAGCAATGCTTTCTCATGATGTTAAGTGATCACCGCCCCCTTTCCGCGCCAGAGATATGATATTTTGACGGCCTCTGTGGCGTAGTGGGTATAAAACGTGACTGCTACGCAGAGGTCTCGGGTTCGATTCACGCTCAATGCAAATATTTACTTTAATGCCCCAACGCCTTTGAGATGAAATAGGCTGATGACAGCCGTTGAGGAGGTACGTTGCTATAAGCAAAATTCTGTCTGTCACATCTATGATAGAATAATATGCTGTATAATGTTCTAAAACTCACTTTGATGTTGGAGTACTCAGACAGACTGACATTTGTTAATGTTTTTGATGTTTGTAAAGCAAGTATTTCTTTAATCTAATTCATTGTATACCTAAGTATATTATAGTTTTATTTAATTAAGTAATATAAAATAACTTCCAAATAATAATGTTTGGCTTTCCTTGCTTGAGGCTGTACGTTACCTATATTGGCATATATGATTGGGTTAAAGCAATTACGCTTGGATCGACGAATTCAAACTGGTTACAACACCTGAGTGGACTTATTGCCTTTAAAGCTACGGGCTACGGGATAACGTTTGCCAAGTAGACCGAGTTTGAATTACACAAAGCGTTTGACGGACGAATATGTAAATGTTTAACGTCACCACTCCTCGTGTGGCGTGGGTAACATAAATGGCGACTCATCATAACAGCCCATTAATGTCCCACTGCAGGGACAGGCCTCCTCCCGCTGGCCAGACGGATTGGTATATGGTTTAATTTCAAGCTTACCTTTTTTTTTATTTCGTAAAGATAACATTCACGGATAGTCCTTTATGGATGAGATGGGTTGGTGACAAATTGTATTCCTTCTCCGTCACCACACGAAGTGGGCGACTAAGGTGATTCAAAGTGTCAAGATGTATATGAAAACTGTCAGGGTCAGTACCAACCCGTCTTGCCAGCGTGGTATCTGTAGGCAATGTTTTCTTTCCAAACTTGAAGGATGCTCTCTGTAGAAAGATATTCATGGCCAGTAATGGATTAATAAGGTAATAGTCAACTTGCCATAAATAGGTGTTTGTTTTACAAACTTTTACTCTTTTAACTTAAACATAATATTTATAGATATTCGATGGTTGTTAGATTGTTTAAATGTCGCCAAAGGTGTCTGACATGAACCATGTCACAGTAATTTTAGAACACAGTAGGTATGCCGAGTCGGTCGTATTCTTAAAATAATTAATTGCCAGCTGCGCTGTTCGTAAACACGCGATAAGTTTACCTTTTTACCGTACTTTAAAAAGCGGAAGAGTTGTTCAATGTAGTTTTAGTTTTTTAGTTGTTGTTTGTTACCGCAGAACTCAGTTTTTCTTGACCAATTTAAAACTTGTTTTGTTTGGAAGGGTAACTTTCGTAACAATCTATAGCCTTAGTAAGGGTACGTTTTTAAAGTTATGAGTGTTAGATGTGTTTACGTCGATTTAAGTAAAAGTACCTGCTGTGATATGGGTTTAATCTCAGGAAAAAATATCGGATTTCTTTAAACGACATGATAAAAATACCTTCATATAATAGAATAAATGGTTCAACATGGTCATATTGCCGCGTTTTTATAAAAACATAGAGTACAATAGAATAGAAAAAGACTATTTTATTTCATAACAGTTTTCTTATTTTTTGAAAAGTACTAGGTATATAAAATATTCCTCAATCTCACGTTGTTGTCACTGCAACATAGGTATTTCAGACTCATTGTCTGCAGAGTGTGTACTGAAATCGAGGCGTAGTAGGGTATGTTTTGTTTGTAATTGTCTGGTTTGAAAGGGTGACAATAGACTGTTGGACCTATTTGTATACGCAAGGCTTTATTGTTGTTTTATTTTTATTTATGCATCTTTATTGTAATTGGGTTCTATGACTTGCAATATTTAACTGATTTTCTGGTCCGTAGTTGGAAAATGTCTATATTTCCAAAAGGATTTTTACCAGTGGTAGACAACAGCTGTATGTTCCTGTATGCCCTTGCAATTAAACAGATATGGGATGTTATTCCTATTTGAACAGGCAACGAACTATATTTGAACAAATGTTACCATTAATCGACACCAACAATTTATTCTACGCTAACTCAAATTTTAGGAAAATTCGTTTTTTACGCTAAAGTGCTTAAAATGTGCTATTTTATTTGTAACTAGCTGCTGTGCCCGCGACTTCGTTCGCGTGGCGGATGTTACTTACTTCGCAATTCGATTTAATACTGAAAAATGGTTTTTTAAACCTTATAACAAACAGATATACCTACAAACGAATTGTAAAATTAACGAACGAACCAAAACCTTTTCAAATACAGACCTTTACAAAGACAGATCTATGAAGACTGCGTCTAAACTTATACTGAAAGACATGAGCGAACGTCATTCTTTCAAGGAAAATCTTAACACCGCGATACTGAAAATGACGTCACAGGCACAATGCCATCTGTTGTCAAATTTGTAAGTTAAAATAAATGACATCGCTTATTTCATCATAACAGCCCATTAATGTCCCACTGCAAGGACGCGCCTCCTCCCGTGACGGAGGGATACTTGACCTACTGATATCACGCTGGCCAGTCGGATTGGTATAGCGTTTAATTTCAAGTTTTCCTTCATTTTTACTCCGTAAAGATAATATTCACCGATAGTCACTTAGTCGGTTTTACGCCACCCATGAGATGAGATGGGGAGGTGACATATTGTATTCTTACTCCGTCACCACACGGATAATCGCTAATTAATTATGAATGAATACATTTGCACGCCACGTTATGGTGCGGCAGAATTACCTGCCTCGGTGGCGCGGCGGTCGCATTACATGGCTGGCGTGCATGAGGTCGCGGGTTCGATTCCCATAGAGGACAATTGTGATACACAAACTATTGTCCTTAGTCTGGATGTTCTTTGTGTCCGTTAAATTGATATTTTTAAAGGCTAGTGTGGGATTTGTCTTTTGTAAAAAAAATGCTGAAATAAATTATTGTACCTAACACCTTTTAACCAGCTAGCAAAAAATATTTGACTAAACTTAGACTCGACTATATTATTATTATTATCTATAGATAAACTGCGTGCAGTATTTTTGAATTACTTAATAAAATAAACACAAACACTTTGATTAATAATTTAATGTTTTGTGATTGTATTTCTATATTTTATTGTCAGTTTTGTATTTTTTTAATGTTGACAAATAGCAATAATGTGTAAAATGATTTTATAAAGAAAAAACGTGTTACTTATTATGTTGTCTGTTATATTATACCCACATATTATTAATTATTAAATAGTTATATAAGTGTGTTATAATTGCAGTTATAATAAGATTGTGAGAAAAGGAATGTTATTTTAATTCAATTTAATATTTATGATTAAGTATAGGTATAGTTTAACTTTAAAAAATGAAGTTTGTACGCCAATATTAGCAATACAGGGAAAGATTATTTAATTTTGTCAGATGTTTTGTACCTGTGATTAACTAATAAAGGTTATTTGTATTTGTATTTATTTACATTAATAAAAACAGGTGGAGTCTGTTGCATACTTTTACGTTGACCAGTAACTTTAAACTAAATTAATACCAAAAGAATAATTGATACTTTAGATAAATAGCTTACTATTACAATTTATTTTTATTAAATTGCGTTTCAATTACGAAAAACACAAAAAAAAACAATCAAGTAAACTTATAATTGATTTAATTTAATAAGACTTATAATTGATATTACACATACGATTCATGGTTAATTTTATTAACATTTAAAAGGAATAACTTATTAATAGCACTTAATAATAAAATAGTTATAGATTATTTAAAAACTCATTTATTTTATGATTACTACTGGTAACGCCATCTCGTGAACAAAAGAAACGAAATTTAAATTCATTCAACATTGAACCAAATCCATTTTTCATGACCCCTGATTTGTATTGGACTGTTCTAATAAAGAGATCTAGCGATATCTCGAGTAACACTTATCCGATTTTGATGAAACATACCTCAGTTTAAGCCTAATAAGAAAGGCTACAATACAATGTATTGGTCTTAAGATTATATTTTAATTTGTTTTAAAGATGTGCGGTAACAAACAGACAGACAGACAGATAGGCATCCATTCTAAAAATTGTAAGTGTGTAGTGTTGTTGCTTTTTTACTTTCTTCTAGATTTTATAGATAATTTTTATCTGAATTTTCGAAAAGAACAGACATTTCGACCTCTACAGTTTTATTAGATTACCTACTTTAAACTTAATACCTAAAAACCACGTATCTATGTATTTTAATATCTAAAGCGCGCTTTACCCGAGAAGTCAATAAGAACCACGTCTGTTCGCATTAAGAGTCAATGTGAATGAAATTATATAGATGCAGCGGTTGGCCGTTTCGGACGTTAAACAAAAATCAACCGTACAGCCGTACTCATACTGGCGCGGCGACATTTAGAACTTTTCTTTCATCTATATCTTGTGTGTTTATAAACTGATTTCTATAATTTTTTTTTATGAATAAGATATTAAAGTGTACTTTTGAAATATGGGAGTTTGATAAAGATATGTCTATGCAAAATACAATATTTTTATGTATTTAATACACTTTGAAGAAAACCCTAACGATTAAACACGTTATTGTGGCTAATATATAACAAATAGATATATACTATTCAGGACTTTTTTGTACATCTTTTGAAGACCATTATTTTTGTCATACATATTTTTGGCGTATGATCAACGTATGCGATGATAAGAGCTCGAACGCGCGTTTTTTCAATCGACTTGCTTCAAATTTTTCGTCACTGCTCAGCTCCTATGTGTCTTAGCGTTATGTTATATAGCCTATAACCTGCCCAGGAGTATGGACTACAATCGTACCAAGTTTGGTTAAAATGCCTTCAGTAGTTTTTGACCCATGCGTGCACATACAGACAGACAGACAGACAGACAGACAGACAGACAGACAAAAAATTTATTCATTGCATTTTTGGCATTAGTATCGATCACCATTCATCCTCCAATATTAATTTTTAACATATATTCAATGTACAGAATTGATCTCTCTACAGTTTTATTATAAGTATAGATAAAAAAATCATGAAGTAATATACAAAAATAACAAAGTTACAAATTTTATACAACGCTAAGAACAGGTAATTTTTAGAATCGCTCGACTTAGTTTACGCTAACTTCACTTGTCTCATTATAAGATGGAAGTGCGCGGTTTGAAACACTTTATTAGTATAATGCTAATTAATAGAGCTATCGTTACAAGTAAGTCTAAATATTAATAGTGTTAGTGTATTTTTACAAAAATGACACGAAAACGAGCTAAATATTTAGTGAAATTTACCAAAAAGTTAAAATATTCATTGAGAAGTGCTGATAATCCGCTTTATACTGCTACAAGAGGTTAGTTTAATGTGCTATTAAATATATATTGTATGTTAAAGTATATAAAATATGGTTTATAGAATTAACTATATTATTTTGAAAGTTGTAGCCGCTTTGCTTAAAGTTCGTGTAACACTACGCTAACTGTTACTTAGCGTAATGTAGACCGATCGGATTTCGTTCTTTGATTGGCCATGCACTAGTTAGTGACTGTATGTTTTATATTATTTCTCGTATAAAACTATGTTAAATACTTTATGGACAACATATTTGACATTTTTAAATGTAGGCTTAAGTTTAAATGAATGCGTAATATAATTTAGAGTAAGCAATGTAAAGCAATAAAAATCACACTTGTTTCGTACTGTGACCGCCCGTAATACACTACGCTGACTACTAGTTAGACGTGTGTAGTGCATAAAATAATATTGTGGAATTAGGGGTATATACGGCTAACTTGCACTAAATTAAAAAATATACACAATTAAGGAAAAATATAAATATGAAATAACTATAAATAAATCAAATATTAATCATACAAAATTTCAAATTAATATCCTTATTAATATAAAAGTTATCGCGTTTTTCCCTTTAAACGCGTCTACTGAAAAGTTCACTTTTATGGGTTTATTTTTTTAATTTTCTCCCCGGGGTTATAACCGCCTCGGGGAGGAGTTTATTGGCGCAACAGTGCGCCCAAAGCTATTAGATACTAATGAGTGCGCTGCCTTATATATACAAAAATGGACTTAAACCTAGGGATTTAGGGAGTGTAGTGAGATTGATTATGATTGTGTATGTGTTGGTGGTGTTATGTGTTATTGTACGATTTTAGTGTGTTGACAATGCATGTTAAGTGTGTCATGAATGAATTTGAGGTAGATTTCTTTGTGATGATTTGTGTAAGGTTGTAGGGGTCAATCTGAAAGTAGTGGGATGTTTGTTCATGGTGTAAGCGGGTGCGTGTATAATTTGGGCATTGTGTTAGTAAATGTATGAATGTTTGGGGTGTGGTGTCGTCACATGGGCAGGTGTTGTTTTGTGTTATAGGAAATCTGTGTAGGTAGTGTTTATGATAGCCGTGGTCAGTGAGAAGTTGTGTGAGTGCGAAGGTGTGTCCTATATTTTGCGTAAGTGTGTGTAGGTTTTCAAGGGTACCAGTTACGAATGGTAGAGCCCTTAGGGTTGTTGGTGTATATGGTACAAGAGTGTTGATGGCTTTGAGTTTTGTTCAGTTTGTTGGCGTAACTGAGTGGGAATCGTGAAAATGTTGGCTGACAGCTCAATGTGGCAGCTTCCTTGGCTGCGGTGTCTGCGGCTTCGTTGCCAATAATGCCAGCATGAGCTTTGATCCAAATAAATTGAATATCAAAGTTTATGTTATATAATGTTTTATGTATGTTGTTGGTTAATCGATGTGTGCTCTGTATGTTGCTGATGTCTTCCAATGCGGATCTAGAATCCGATATGATGACGGCTGAGGTGACTAGCGGCTGCTGTTGCAACCACATGCACGCCTGGTCAATAGCTGCCAGCTCTGCCTGGAAAACAGAGCACGAGGAGTGGAGTTTGAATTTGTGAGATGTGGATGTGTTGTGTGGTGTATATGCAACGAAAGCAGAGCCGACACTGTTGTCATGTTTGCTTCCATCGGTGTAAATGAGATGTGCATGTTGGTGATTTGCTAATGTGGTATCGAGTTCTTCTTGCGTTTGGTTAATTATGTATGGGTGAGGAATACGAAGTGCGGGATGTAGTAAATGTGATGGATGTATGGGTGAGTCTAGTGTAATGTCTTCAGGGAGGTGATCGGTGACCCCAGTGATCCTAGTTAGTTCGGTTTTGGCTGTTTCTGTGACCTTGATGTCGAGCGGTGTAAGTGCGGATAAGGCTATTGCATCGGTGGTATTGATGGTACGAAATCCCTTAATAATTTTAAGTGCAAATCCTCTTTGTAGAGAAAGCAGTTTTTTGCAATTGGTTTTGTATTTTAATGCCCGTTGCCAGACGCTGGATGCATAACATACTATAGGTTCAATCACCCCCCTGTATAGTGTATGAATGTTATCAGAGTGGACTCCCCAAGTTGGGCGAACATACATGGTGAGTTTGTTGTGGAGTATTCTTGCTTTGTGTACTATGTGATCTACGTGCTGTGTGAAGTGTAGATTGTCGTCAATAACGACACCGAGTATTTTTGCAGTGCGAGTGAATGGTATTTGTGTGTTGTTCATTATGATCTGTATTAAGCGTGTATTTTTCGTGAAAGCCAGTATAAATTGTTGGTGTCGATTTACCATACATGATTACTTATATTTTCTTCTACATAATGAGACACATCTCAATGAACATGTCTGCATTCCAGTCTACAATTTTCGAGAAAAAATTGTTCAAAAGATACACGAAAACACTTTTACGAAATCGTCAAAACCATGCGCCATGGACATTAAACATTCAAAAGGCTTGGAGACTTCCTCTTAGTACATATTATGATGGGTTCAATAGAGGTAGGTAAAGGTCAAACTATCCCAAAGGATTACTATCCTACTACATTGGATACAACCCGCAAAGATGTTTTTTTCTGAAAATAGCTTCAATTTAGAGCGGTAATGTTGCTGTTATTTTTTAGACCACAGTTTTTGATGTTATGGTAAAAAAGAGCCTAGGATTGTAAAATAAACCTATTTATATCTCTATAAACCTAGGGCACTAAAGGAACAATCTTCCTTCCGCCATGCAAAGCATTACTACTACTATGTTAGCGTAATACTAATGCTATGTTAGCTAGATAGATTAGTAGGAGGGTAAATGGTTTCAAGTTTTTCTAGTTTTATTTCTTACTAAAACATTTATCTTATTCATCATATTTTTGCTGCTGTAATTCAACACTATATTGCCATCGCAAGGAACACGTAAATTGTAGTTGTGTACCAAACCAATTTATCACTTGGTTGCCGTTAAACCCTTGGGTTCGTTTATATTTACAGACAGATAGAGACTGACATATGTGATAGTAGATAAAATACTAGAAGTTTTTAGTAGTTATGTATTCCACGACCACGAACGTGAAGTGGAATTTTGGTATTACTTTTATCGTACTTGTTCATTACGTTTGAGGTGCCATTATATTAATTTGAATGCTTCATATTAGATTAGTACTTTTTGTATAATTTGATGACGATACCAACAAGTCGTTAGCTTGATTGTAAGCTCCACGGTTGTCCATACCAGTTACAGAAATACTCGTAGGTTTTCAAATATAGAGATTATCGTGCTCAGCTGTGTTCATTACCCTTCAATGAAGCTGTAATTCCCATAGTCCTCTTATATCACTACCATAGCACCTATTATTTTAAATTTAAACCATAGTTCAGACTTTATTATAGCGTGTTTGTAAAAATATATTATTTTAGGGCTCAAATACTACGATGAAAAGATACGCGTCCGTAGGGACAGGGTCAAACTGCTCGTTGCTAACAGAATAATAAATCATATTTACCTTACGTAAACGTGATTTATGAGTAAAGCACTCACAAGTAATGTAATCACATTTATATAGAACCGTTTTCATAGAAATTTCGAGAAAGATTTATTTGATGAAATAAGGATTTGATGTTCTTGTTTATTTTGATAAAATAGAGTCAGAAATTAGAAAGAACTTTACAAGATTTTATATACAAGTCGTTAAAACAGTCCTTAATTGTCCCACTGCAGATACTAGCCCGTCTCTAGTGTCGAGCCATAGTTACCAGCGGCATAAATTGGCAGTGAGCCTTATGGCGGCAGAGGTGCTGCCCTCCGATCGACTTCCAAGCAGACCTTGATTATAACGTGGTTTGTTAAAGCTAACTTTGCCTGGTAGCTCACTGGCCAGATGGGTTAGTTTGTTTAAAGTTTCGCATCAATTCAACACTCGGGTTTTGATCAGTAATTATTGTACAGACTCCCCCACCTTACCCTTAAACAAAGGTAACATTCAAACTCAAACATCTTTTATCCAAAGTAGTACATGATATTGTATCTTTTTGACGTCATCTAACACTACTTAACCTAAGTTTATAAATATTTCAAAGTTTAGAAAACTTTACCAGCGCTTCTAAAGCGCTAGTAAAGAAGAAGCGGCTTAACAAACTCTACTGCCGCATTTACTTAATGTCACTTTACTTAGTAACATTAGGTAACTGTAAAAAGGGGCTGCAACCATTTTATACCAAATCATTAAAACCACAATAATTAAGGGATTCCACAGGAATGTACCTATACCTACACATCTACGTACATACATCAGATAGGCATGTCATAAACATTGATTTCAAAGTTCACATCGCGTAGATAGCTGCATACGCTTAACCATTATGAAAGGGTAAGGGGCTGCACCCCATTCACCCATTGTATAACCATAGTTCGTGACTCGAAGACAAATTTTTGTTCATGAAATATCATAATGCCTAATGAAGACGTGATAATATAACTTCGGTCGTTTATTAAACTTCTTATTCGGTTTTATACATCGGTATCTTTTTTTTCCTGTTGAAAGGAGGCCCGTAAGGAGTTCATGACAATGAAGGCTGTCACGGTTATTACCATAGACATTTCAGATTCGAGCCGACTAAAACCATAAGTCTTTCTCTATTCTTTTATGTAGCCCTTGGAGACCTCCGATGGACACTTGAAGGTGTCTAGGATGGTGGGAGAATCATCAATGTGCCTCATCGATCTCATCAGTGGGTTATAAGGGATACCTACTTTCTGTGATACTGGCCACGTAGCCAGAAGTCTGCTAAACCTATGATTAAATAATCGTTGTGTGGTGACAGTATGAGAATACTCTCACCAACCCAAGTTTGACATAAAATTAGATCCAGATCTCCCACAAATTACACTTCCACACTTGGAAACCAAGTTATCATCTTTATTAATATTTAATATTGTATACTGTGTTAAGTAATTTGTGGAGATGAATTAAATGATTTTTTTTTTGAATGAGCATTGTTTTCTTCAATTAACTGTTTAAAAGGAAAACTCGATACAAAATCTAAAAAATTCTAATTATCATATCAGCCTATAAGCTGTTTCAAGCTTATAGGCTGATATGATAAATAGAATTTTTTAGATTTTGTATCGAGTTTTCCTTTTAAACAGTTAATTTTGTTTGCAAGGTTAACGACAAGCGCTTACAGAATTTCAACAAACATTATCAACTGTTATCATTTCCTTTTAACGTAAAATTACTTGCTAATTTGTTAAAGGTCTTTTATGTTACTAAATGTTACTTTGTTGTTTTACATTATTAACTTAATTTAACTTTTGGATATTGTAAGTAAAAGTAGCTACAATCAAAAGCTTCTTAGTTTAATTGGATGTTTTCTCATGTCACTGTTTACGCTCGAGTTATTGTAACATGTCAAAAACATGGTTAAACTCATTTCTTAGGAGAGAGGCTTTCTCAAAGACTCTACTAAGAAATTATGTCGTGTCATTTGTTTTTAATGATTCTTTATTTATTTTTTATTTTTAGGAAAAGTACGTTCTTATTTTAAAAATATGTATTAAGTTAGATTACCGTCAACCTATGATTGAAAAAAAAAACAATAAACAGGATTAAATTCTCATTTTATAAATCAT
This sequence comes from Schrankia costaestrigalis, assembly GCA_905475405.1. Classification (NCBI taxonomy): domain Eukaryota; kingdom Metazoa; phylum Arthropoda; class Insecta; order Lepidoptera; family Erebidae; genus Schrankia; species Schrankia costaestrigalis. The sequence goes on from FR997826.1 coordinate 18,097,479, forward strand.
AGTTTATTTTGATAGTAAAAAGTTTATATTCATCCTTAATTAAAGAAAAAACAATAACATAGTTGTTTACTATTAATGCTGGCCGCGAAGAGCCAAAATAAGAAAACAAAAAACAATGAAGTCAAGCAAAGTGTTTTACTAGAGATAATAAAATTCACGATATAAGTTGGTTAACAAAAGGTTTTACAGTCAAGGTACACAAAAAAGGTGTAAAATTACTTGGTTTATAGACTTAGGATGTGGCGAACTGGTTAAAGCATTTTACTGCCACTAATATTAGACTTGGGTATGATTCCTGGCAAATATTTGAATAATAACTAATGAAATGGAACTTACATTGTAATTAAACCTACAAATAAACTGTGTATACGATGCATACAAATTACATGACAATATACTTATACAATGCATACATTTTTCTTATTTGATGCCAATGATAAAAACATTAGTTTTGCTAAGTCAATTATCGTCATGAAAGTAAAAACACTAACGATATTTGAGAATCAAGAATCGGGTTAATAATAGGACAGAGTCCTATTATTAACCTGTTATTTAAGACGGAGAATAAAGTACAAAAGAATATAAAAGATATCTTGAAAGGTCGCAGCAGTTTTTTTAAGATATTACGAATTTAATTCTAAGCCGCGTAAGAATATCCCACTTAGCTGCACTTTATTTTGTAGATGATGTAAAAACCTAAATCATTACTTCTTGCTAGAGTATTTTGTATGTCTAACTTTTCCTCCGTCGATAGAAGAGACCCGTACCTCTAGTGGTACACAAACATACTGTTATAACGAATCTAAATAAATGTGTTCTACAATTCTTATTCGCTTTACCTTACATTATTATGGAGAACGATTTACGAGTTTAACGAACGTAAATAAAATCGTCTTTGTTCAAGAAAATCTTTTCAATCAAAATTGGATTCATTCCATTTGAATTGAATCAATCATTTTATCTTTCAAAATATTTATTTTTACAAACGAATTCTAAATTTCAATGAGTTTGTAATTATGTGTAAGGTGCTTCAACACGGATAGATGGTATTGCCATCTGCCTTAGGATGACAAAAGTGAGTAGCCTGGGAAGTACATAGTAAGACGGAATAAAGCTAGACCTGCTAAGCTACTGGAGGTGATTTGAGGATAGCCCACTTATGCGGAGATTGTGGCTTAAACCGCATCGTATACTAGCCGATACTGTCAGGGCGAGTAGCCTCTCACTCTTGGAGCTGGTCAGTTTGAAGGTTTAGGACGAGCTTTCTTGGGATGTCGCCGCTTTCTTTAAAGAGACGATTGTGTCCGTCAAGAAAGCGGGGGAAAGGTGCGATGTAGGAACTGCTAAATAGCTGCATTCGCATTACTAGGTATAATGGCGTAGTGCTTATGTGTGAAGCAAGGAAAAACTACAACTTTAAAATAATGGTTCCGATATACATTAAGTAATAGTACAGTAAGTCCTTCAAAAGAGACGGCTAGTCATCGTAACGTGAACTAGTGATTTATTGATCGATGTAAATTTAGTTCAAACTATTTTGGTAACGTGTCACCTTGACAGTTTTTAAGGAAGGTACATCAAACAGATATGTACAGAAGGCAATATAACTGTACCTTACTTATCATAGCAAAGATTGGTGGTCATGATATGGTTGTCAATTTTGGTTTATGCATCAACAATTTATACAGTACTTTGAATACTATGACCTGTGACTATGACACTAGTATTTGTTTAGTCGTTTGATTTTTTTCAGGGTAAAACAAGTGAAATCTAATTTTTAATAATTCATATAGGTAATAGATTATCTGTGTGATGCTGATGGCATAATAAAATTTTAAAAGATGCTATGTTGGTGAAATTACATTGGAAGAGCAAATTATCATTGCAACTGAAAGTGGGAACCCTATACCTAATCGTTTGGCCAGCTTGACGCGCTCAGGTAGAGGTAGCGATGTAGTGACACTTGGTCCATTAATTTCATCGTCTCCATAGACAGGGACAGCCCTGCAATCAAATATTAGAAGGTAGGTAAGAAGATATTATACACAAAGAGAACAAACAAATTGAGTAGGATCGACGTGCAGCTCAACCCTTCCCATCTCAAACATTCTATCTTATTATTTATGTTTAAAGTGTGACCTATATTGTACTGTAAGCATAGTTATAAATGTAAGCGTCTCAATAGAATATCATACCATGGGTGTCGTAAAAACCGACTAAGGGTCTATCCGTGAATATTATCTTTACGAAATAAAAAGAAGGAAAACTTGAAATTAAACCCTATACCAATCCGTCTGGCCAGCGTGGTATTAGTAGGCCAAGTAAACCACACTTCTTCCGGCAGCTTGTTGAAGATGAAGTAGGTATATTGAACTAAGAAATGATAAAAAATAGCTTCTAACCTATGTAACCTCTCAACGCGTTTGTCTCCTCTAGCGAAAAAAAACTTTTCTTGACAGCTACAACGACAAGTTTATTGATTACTCGCCACCTAAAGTCCAACAAATCTAATAGGTACGGTATGACAGTTCTGACAAATTGAATAATAAGGTTGGGATAAAAAAATCGATAACTATAATATCCGAAATTTAAGAAATCGATTACGATAATATCCGATTTTTAAGACACTTTAATAATTAATCTCATTATTAGTAAAGAGTAGAACCTTTTGTAAAAAAAACACCACATATTGCAAATTCTCTGGTTTTTACATCAATTGCACACTTTGATATGGATGAAAATTTCTGGAAAATAGCATTAAACGTTTATGAAATAGAAAACACGTAAATTACTTTGATCAAACCACTATCTTTCTTATATTTAAATATATGTAATTTTTTCAACGTCAAATTTCACCATTTGACATAATTTGTAGATTCTAGAATTTTGTCTTTAATTCCATTTCTCAAAGGTCAAATACAGTCTTTAGTCTGTGGTTGACACGACCCCATAGTTGTTTACCTTTATATTCAAGTCGTAATAAATAAACAGTACTTACTATTAGATCTAGTACTTTTAGAGAAAAAAAAATTCCAAACATTACTTTTATTTAAATTATAATTAATTAAATAAAAGTAATGTTTAGGATTTTTTTTATTTACTACTAAGACCTTAATAAGTTGCCTCCCGTCACCTTCGACCACGTCGAGTACTAGTTATAAGTAATAGTTAGTTACGTGTCTAACGATAATAACGATTTTTCGTATATGTAAACGATTTTCTTGCATACAAGTGTATCCGAAGAGTCGCAACACTACGAGCAGTAACCTAACTACGTGACTTTGCAATGAGGTCAAGAATAGAACTATTAGATATTATTTACTATGTAAATATGTGTTATTTTGCTTTGTTTGAACGTTTTTAATTAAATTTATATATTAAGAATTGTACATTTTTAGATACAATAATAAAATCTTTCTAAATTTATGGTTTTACGAAAAAGGTTTTCGAAACTGAATAATGTACGCATGAACAAAGTTGTTTCAGTTTGAAAAATATGAAACGTCATACTGTATCTATTAGATTTGTTGAACTGTAGAAACGCTCTAATCATCACTGGTGTTAAAATGATCACCCCGCTTCGGCTGTGTTAGTTTACTGTCAACAAAGTAATGAGGTTTCCGTCAAACTTTCGTGCTCAAATATTGATCACAAAATGGCTGTCGATGTATCGTATCTGTGTTTGTTTGTACTACGGAAAGTTTAATTAAATGTTGTCTGAGTGTGCCCTTTAAGTTTATTATATATAATATTTGTTTAGTAGTAAATGGTGATAACTTTAATTTTCTAAATACTTAACTTATGAGTATGGTCGTGTATTCCGTACATTGAGGTGATCTTTTTTCATTTGAGCTGTAATAACTGTATTACTTAGTCTGTCAATTTTTTCTCTGCCACTGGACGAGGCCTATCAATTAGCCTAGCATTAGGCCATAAAATTTAAAATAATTGTGATAATGAAAAAAAATTGTAAAGTTAGTTTAGTGGTCAAGGCGTAATTTTAAGTCTTTCCACAGCGTTTTATTATTTCAGAAAATACGACGAAGAAGAAGAAGACGTTAAAACAAGAAAAAATCGTTTGCGAAAATATCGTTTATTTCTTAACCAATATTTAGATAGAACCATGTTTACGGTAACACCGAGTCTATGCATATGTGTATTTGACTATGAGATAAGTACGGTCTATGTTGGGTGGATACCCAATAAGCCTTATAGCTCTTGTTGTATGAATTTCCGAAGGTATTCCTCATGTTTATTTCATAACTTTATTTTCCGAACCCGCTTACATCATTTTATGTTTCCGCCAATACTTCACTCGACCCTCATTGTTCTGTCGGAGAATACCGTTCGTATTTTGAAATTTTTCGCCTCAATTTCCTAAACCGAATTTAATAGATATTGATTATGATGCATGTGGTGTACGTGACGAAAATAATGCAAGTTTCGTGATGTACTTAGAACTTTCTAGATGAATCCAGTATAAGTAATATTATGTTAACTATTTTTGTGCGTTTACTATGGTATGGTAGTTACTCGTGGAGAAAAATAAAGGCATGTGTTATTAGAGCGTAAACTACTGTACTATGTAAGCGTGCATCGCTTTGTGATAACATTCGCAAAGTACGTGCTCGGAAATTCAATGCCAATTTTGAAAAATGTGGTTGTATTTTTTTGTGCTAGGAACATGAGTAATATGAGCAATATAGTCATAAGTCATAAGTCATAAGTCATTTATTCATTAACAATTAAAAATCGTATCTGAAATTTACATTAAAATTAACTTAATTCATTTACAGTAATTGGTATAGGGCAACATAATCAACAAATAAATTAAAATAAATAGTTTTCATTTTTTAAATACGTTCACATTACAATTAAATATTATCTCAATATAAGTATATAATTATATTTACAAGTCATTGACATCATACAGACACCTAGCTAACAGAAATTCCTTGAGCCTATCCTTAAAGGATCTAGAATTTACATCTTTTTTTAGTTCTAAAGGCAACTTATTAAACAATTTTATTCCTTGATATCCTGAACTGTGAAAGACTATATTTAAGTGTGGTTGTATCGTGCTCTTGAAGTTCCTTGTCCTGGTCTCTTCTCTAGCCAGCCTTGCCTCCTGTGTCTCTTGATTTACCACATGTTTGACAAAATTAGACAGTACTACTAAAATGTAAAGGCTTGGTACCGTGAGTATTTTCAAGTCACTAAAATATTTCCTGCAACTTTCCGTTTGCGGTACTCTCACAATTGTTCGTATAGCTCTCTTCTGTAGTATGAAGGCTCTTCGACAGTTGTAGCAATAACTATTACCCCAAAATTGTATACTGTATCTTAACCTACTCTCCACCAATGCATAATATACTACCTTTAATTGATCTTTATCTAAATCATTTCTTAAGGTTCTCAAAGCGTAGCATGCTGATGAAATGGACGCATCAATAGCTTTTAATTCTGCTTTCCAATTCAATAAATAATCCAAATGCATTCCAAGAATTTTAATTTCGGTGACCGTATCAATTTTTTCTGCATTTAAGGCTACTTGTAATTTTTCTTTATTGCGTGATGTTGTTTTGAATAACATGATTTTTGTTTTAGTCGTATTTATTTTTAATTTGTTTGCCGAAAACCAAGTTGAAAACGCTTCAAGTGTTTTGTTGATCACTTCTGTCAATTGCACCATTTCCTTCCCAAGTAACACAGAAAGCATTTTAACAAGCAACAAGTGAACTTATATAGAGCTTAAGACCCGTACAAACTCTTATATAAGTTTACCGAGCGTCTTGAAGCTGAACAAGGGCATTTGAAAATCATTGTAATGCTTTACGCTGTATAACAGTTGGATAATGGCATATCAGAATGCTTTTGTAAAGCCTTTAGCTATTTTTAGTGCTTTTGGTTCTACAAAGACATTTTAAAGTAGTTAATAAGTGCTTGAAGCTGTTTTACAGCACAAACGTGAACCACCGTAATGCCATGTAAATCCGATATCCAGTTTTAAGCTGTTTTTTGTGCCTTTTGCTGTGTAAAAGCACTTGTAAGGGGTAAGTAAAAGCTTAATGCTGCTGAACAGCATAAATGTGAATCAATATAATGCTTGCATTTTAAAGGAAGAACTGAGTGCTGTTGTTTAGCTAATAGCTCTTTAAACAATCACACGTGAGTAGTTGTAATGCTGGTGGCATTCATTGGGCTCACCGGGCTGCTTAAGGCTGACCACCATTTTGTAAATATTTTATAACCAAAAAATATTTTCTTTCGGACCTATTTATAAAAGGAATTGTCATTTAAAATATTTATATAACTTAATTTAATACAGTACAAGCAAAACTATGATTGTATTTATTCAAAACTTATTCTGTACTAGGAATACACATTTGTTTTGGTTTTACACACATCATTTTTATAAAACATTTTGTATGAAAACCACAAAATATCGAAGGCGCGTGAAAATTTTCAATGAAACTTATATAAACAAGTACAGTAAACTACACTGCGCAGTAATATTTGAAGGCAAGAAATAACAAACGAGTCAAAAACTTATCCGATGAATTTGTTTTGATGCAAACTATAATATGGCGTCACTCACTGTTTTATTTTGACCGTCTTTACTTATTCTTTTTTTGATTGTAATAATTTACACGTAATAATATAAAGTTTCCTAAGTGTGAACACTTAAATTGCTCCAATTATTCTTTTAGCACATTTAAATGCTAATCTAATGCTTTTGTAATGCAATAGGCTATCTCATTGACCATTTTAATGCTTTTTTAATCCGATTGGCAATATTATTGACCAAAATGATGCTTCTTTAATCCGATTGACATCTTTTTTGACCACAATAATGCTAATATAATGCGCCAGTAATGCTATTAACCAGCTACTGTGAACCTATATAGGGCATAAAGCTGTATAATTTGTGCCCAAATAAGCATTACAGTAGCCATATAAACGTTTATAATGCGACTATAAAACTAACTCAAAATGCTAAAAGGATACAAGAATACTCTTATTCGGCCCTTATAATGCTTTGATGTGTTACTTGGGTTCTCTCCGACGATGGCATTTGTATCGTCGGCGAAGACTACGAGTTACACTGCAGGTACAATTTTATTCAGATAGTTGAATAGGTCATTTGTAAATATAATAAACAACACAGGCCCCAATATTGAGCCCTGTGGAACCCCGGTCTCCATTTTTGCCAAAACTGATTTGTGCGACCTTGTAGATCCATCTGCCGTAGTATCTTTTACTTCTACAAACATTTGCCTGTTATGAAGATAATCTGTAAACAACTTTAACGCATTTCCTCTAACACCATAGTGATACAGCTTGTGGATTAGAAGTTCATGATTCACCGTATCAAACGCAGAACTCAGGTCCAGAAATATACCAGCTACACGAAGTTTGTTGTTAATTTTTTCTACGATATCCTCTGTTAATGTATACAGTGCGTCTGCAGTACCAGCCCCTTTTTGATAACCGAACTGTCGTGTATTCAAAACTTTATTTAAATGTAGATGGGAAATTAATTGAGCTTTAAGTATCTTTTCAAATATTTTTGACAGTGTCGGTAATAACGATATAGGTCTGTAATTTTTCGCATCAGTTTTAGTTGGAGCGTCCTAAAAATTTTGCATTTGTCAAAATTTTTTAACCAAAAAGGAGATGGAAACTTTTGGGCTAAAGCCTGTACATTACTGTTCAGAGTAAGGATATGCCCTAAAAATCTTTTCTATTTTTTAATAAAATAATAATAAAATTACTCAATTTTATTAAGATTCGAACTTGAAAAAAATAGAAAAGATTTTTAGGGCATATCCTTACTCTGTACAGTAATGTACAGGCTTTAGCCTAAAAGTTTCCATCTCCTTAAAAAAAAAATTATCTTGGATTTCAGATTGCCAAAACTAACAAAAGATTTAGCACGAGACTAATAAGTGTGAAGCTATAAATTGATAATACTCTCATTTCTGTTTAATCTTGGCCCAAAACTCTTAGTGAAGGTTTCATTCTCCTTTGTGTGTTCATTTAAATAGCATGCTTAAGTATGTAGCGAATGCTCCCGATTTGGAATGTAGAACATATAAAAAAAAGCAAATAATGCCCTGTTATTCGACCGCATTGAATTGTCTTCAAAAAATTAACGGGTTTATACGATACGGACGATTTTATAAAGTGAATCGAGCGTACAAATAAATGTTGATGATGACATCAATATCTTAACCCCTTTTCAAAAGTTTTTCTGTTTGCAATTGACATTGACGTCAAAACTCTCTCTTGTGCAATAATGTTCGAAATCAAATTAATAACTATGCCAAAAGCATATTTTCAACTGAAAATAATTTTGTATAAACTTCATGTTACTGACACTAATGAACGCTTAATTACCATAATGTTTCTGCGTTATTATTTTAACTTTTACTGTGTTATTATAAGGTTAAATTTTCTTCGAATTTAATGCAATTTTGAATCATGAATATTGACATGCAACAAAACCACTAAACGCAATTATGTTGCGGTGGACTATGAATATAAAAAACATTGACAACCTAATATTTACGATTACATTTATTCGTGTTAGTTACCAAGCTTTCAGCAGCTTGTACCTGTAGAAATATGAATGAACGAATACAATTGTGAATAGGTAAATTAACAACTAGCTGACCCATGCCCACTTCGTTGGGCGGCGAAAAAACGCGTCCCTTTTTTTTAAACATATTTGATTACTGCTCCACTCCTATTGGTCATAGCGTGATATTATATAGCCTCTGACACTCCCCGACAAATGGACTATTCGACAAAGAAATAATTTTTAAAATCGGTTGAGTAGATCCAGAAATTACCCCCTACAACGTTACAAACTCACAAACACACAAATTTTACCTCTTTATAATATTAAGTATAGATTTTTATCGATCTCATTCTAGAAAGTACTTAATAATTATTCAACCATCATGATAGTTGATTTACAGGTGAGATAAATTGAAGAACGTAAATAAAATTATGAAAATAGCACGATATGTCAGAGTACGAGTAGAGGCTACTAGGCTCCCGTAATCATAATTTATCTACAATCTTATTAGTAACAAGTAAGTTTTCATAAATTCATACAGCAGTCTCACAAAACAGCTGACGCAATTCCATGTCTTTGTTATCGTTAAAGATGTTTTTATCAGACTTCACGACATATGCTTTAAAGTCTATAAATACCAGAGTTGTCTAAAGAAAAAAAAAATTAAGCCTAACATTTTTTTGTATAAAAGTTCAGCCATGCTTTCATCCTAAGCAAAATGTTTTGCTTGAAAGCCTAATGACGTCATTGCTATTGATTGAATGTCGTTACCGTACGTACTACGTAATCATTCATTACTGCAAATGATAGAAGCCTCACCCATATCTATCGGCGGGGAGTAGAGAAGCTATATAATATTGAAGGGTAATTACGTACTGTTAGTTAGTTTATGAAGACTAAGAAAATCCGTTTATTTGAAAACAATAAGTGCATGGAATCGAAACAAACCCTAGTCGGCATTGAGTCTAGTCTTTGTAATAAAGGGCTGATAAGAAGAATGTGCAGCAAAAATACTAAAAAAGTATAAGTATTATGAAAGTTATCATCATCATCATCATAACGGCCCATTAATGTCCCACTGCAGGGGCGGGCCTCCTCCCGTGACGGAGGGATACTTGGCCTACTAATACCACGCTGGCCAGGCGAATTCGTATAGGGTTTTATTTCAAGTTTTCCTTCTTTTTATTTCGTAAAGATAATATTCACGGATAGTCCGTTAGTCGGTTTTTACGACACCCGTGGGATGAGATGGGGTGGTGACATATTGTATTCTTACTCCGTCACCACACGGAAAGTTATAACAAACGGTTGTACTTACTAACAGTAACATCAAAAATCAAGCTGGAAAAAGCAGCGAAGAAAGTAAAAATAAACAGAGGTTTGAGACAAAGGAAACTGTTATCGCTTAAATTATTCATAGCTGAGTTAGACAAAAATCTTTTGTAAACTAAAATGGGGCCAAGGGAGAAACTTTATCGCACTTGCGTTTTGCTGACGATTTTGTACATTTAACAAAGGAGAACCTACAAAATATTCTCTCAGACCCAAAAGAGGAAGCCTTAAGGAAAGCCTAACGACAAACGACTCTAAAACTAAAGTAAAAGTACCAAATACAACTGAACGACATCTGCTTGCTACAGTTCTAACTTATGGCTGCCAAATCTGTGCACTCAATAAAGCATAAAGCAAATAATCGAAAACTTTTCAGACAGCAATGGAAATCTTGCTGCATTTATGAAAATCATACAATATGAAACATGTGTTTCTTGCATCTTATGATTTAGGGTCCTTCTCACGTAGTGTGAATAAGCATTTTGACGACCTCTGTAGCGTAGTGGTTATATAACATGACTGCTACGCAGAGGTCTCGGGTTGCGGTCATAATACTGTATTTTATAAAAAGACACGAAACCATCAGAAATGTCACTAAATTACAACTAAATTAAAACCGAATGATTTCTATTCTACTGAAGTCGGCTTTTTAACATCGTGGCATTATTTATTACGATTACAACAACCTGATAGAAAATTAAAACCTTTAAAAAAATGAAGACGAGAGTTAGCTCTAAAGAGTTTTATTGCAGTGGTCCATGGCTGTCCATATTTGTATAATTGCTACAACCCTCCGACCAGAATAATAATTAAAGGTTTAGTTTTCTTGCTATGATTATAGGGCTATCGTTATAGTTATATATTAATCTCGCCTTTGAACTACGAAGGTACAAGGGCAAAGTATTGTCAAAGCAATTGATTTTAACTCTAGCTTTAAAGGCTTAAAGACCTTTGATATTAACGGTACATAAACTTAATACCTCTAACACTAACGAGTTTCAATACCTTTAGAGTACGTTTTGCAAATGCCAATAGGTTTTAACCCCTGTTCACGATCATGAAAGAAATCTTGATTAATATCCTACCTAACCTTATAGCTGGAAACTTTAATATTAGTAGGCCAAGTTTCACTTTTTCTAAAAGAAGCCTGTTGCCGAAGTACTGTAATCTTAATATTTGTAAAGCGTTAAGTTATCATTATCTGATATTTGAAAAAGATGCAGAAGACAAGACAGCTTTACGCTACCACCAGCTGAACAACTCATTCGCTTTATCTCTATATCGCTAAGTAATTCGTTCTTTGTGGTATATCGCCTATCGTGCCGGTTGTCAGTGCCGAAGAGAAGGTGTGTTGATGACCCGATGATGTATGTGTGGTTTAAAACACAGTCTTCTACTTTTTTATTCGCGCGAAAACGAGAGAAAATGCCGTTATATTGAGGAATGTAAAGAACACGTTTATATAATTTTTAAGTTTCAATAGGCAAACTACTCGATACAGAATACTTCCTACAGTGGGACATTCAAAATCTGTTATAAAAATTAAAATCTGTTGCAATCTAAACAGATTTAAGTTCACATACTTAATTTCATGGGACAGATACAATTGAGTATTTTATGTAATAAAGTGAAAATGTAACATTGGTTTTTAATTGTTTAAAGGCTGGCGTACGATTGACCCACTTAATGGTACCTTATGATAACCGTCGCTCAGGGAATGCTAGACCATAGCTGCAAGCTCCTGCCTACTCAAGAATAAGTTATGTCCCATAACCCTGTAACCTTCCACCTTAACACAGTAACTTAAGCACACTACTGCTTGAAGTTAAATAAAGCGTAATAAGCGTAGCGACAAATGCGGTCTCTTGCTGAGGAGCACTATACCACCTAGAACCTACGAATATATCAGTATTTTCGAAAATAGAACAAGAATCAATTAATTAATTGTTACATTTCAATTAAAACTAAGTAGGTAATTTATTATTCAAATCTATTCCATTCAATTATTTATTCAAAGCCTGTCTAAAAGTCGGAAGTTAGTACAAAATCTTCTTTGTATTAAACGATACAATAGTTAAAGAAATAATGGAAGCGTTCGTTTTATTATTGATAAAATAAAATAGGCACGCACTACAATTGACCTGTGGATTCCCTCATTCATTATTTATAACACTGGTTGCTTATTGTAATGTTAAGAATTTAGATTTCTTGGCAATTTTAAAAACAAACATAAGACTCTTGCAACACATACAACTGGAAACATAAGACATATAAGTTTTAGGAAAAGATTACTATTAACTATTATCATCAATTTTATATAAAGAATAACGTCTATAGTCGTCATTATAGATTTTAATAAAAATTGGAAAAACTAATTTTAAATATGTACTTTTCAAGTATTTTTAGTTTGAATAGAAAACAAGATGCCATAAAACTCGATGTCTATACATCAAATACTAACAAAAGAATAACATTCATCAATCACTTACCTGTTTTAATAAGTTAATCCTAAAACAACGAGTCAACGAATTTCTACGTACAATCGATATACACTATAACAATTGACATCAAACAACTCTACTCTAATCGTATTATTTCTTCTATAATGATATATTTTATACTACATCTTTCACGCCAGCCGGGCCGCCCGGCGGCGTTCAATGTCTTTTACATTACTGACACTTAGTAAAATTATTATTTTTGTAAAAAAAAAAATTACCTTTGCTCTACTGGGCATGCGCGGAACCTCGCCAATTGGACCACAGCTCGAGTATGGAAGCATTAGACCCTATTGGTATTCAACGTACAACCGGCCGTATTTTCTTGTAATATCATATTTTTTTATTAGCACATTCCTTGTCTTTGTTCTCATATGACAGTAATTAAAGACGTACAGTCACGTCGACAGGGATTCATTGTTATTTTCTCACATTATTTTATTTTTTGAGTATCAAATAATTTTGTATGCAATGAAACGCTTGCGCGAAGGACAGATCGATACCACATGTACAGCTGCAATATATCTGGCCACAATGCACTAATCATTCTGAAATGTATCTTAATATGTAAACATAAGGTGTGAAATGAATTGACGTGTTGTAAAGACATTGTTTCATTCATGAAAGCAACACATTTTGTTTACACGCTATATAAATGTCAATAGAGGTTACATTTATATGTGTTAAAGGCAGTTGATATTTTAACGACATCTTGTGACCTTTTAGATATTAAAAGGTGAAAACTTTGTCGGGAAAAACCTCACGTCGTATGTAGGGGTCGGCTAGTTGGTATTATACAGAAAGTTAAGACTGGATAAATAGTTTTAATTACATAAATAAAAAAACAATTTGTTAATCTCTTGATAAACTCGGTTCTTTTTTTATTTTTTTATTATAGTGTTAGTGATTAACCCTGCATCATTGCAACGTCGTCAATGCTGTAAAATTATTACTGGCAAACCCTGTAACAACCCCATATCTTAATACAGGAGACTCATCCTTGCAGTGGCGCATTATAGGCTTAGCTAGTGTAGATTACGTCTGGCTAGAATTAAATGATAACATTTATATACGTTAGCTTATCGCGACTTTTGCTACGCCGTAGAGGCTGCTACGAATTTGTAATCACGTAGCGTTTGTGACAAGAATATATAAATTATTTCGAATGAAGTGTACTCTTAAATGTTACTTAATTATTCAGGAGGCTCGAATTTTGTTGTTACTCATCCAGCTTATATATCCTTCAACATGATTAAATATTTAAGTGAAACGGTGAAATGACAGACAGATTTTTTTGTTTATTTATGTTTTATCTTTTTTAAGCGGTATCTTTATATTACTTATAGGGATTAGAAAAAAGGTGGTTGGGTAAGACTACCATAGCTCACTACCTCAGCTCATCACAAAAGATGTCGTGAATCCCAATAAAGAAAAAGTTCGCAGAAGTGTTATTTACGAACACAAAAGAAGAAAAACTTGATATAAAACTAATCTGCTTGGCCAGTGTGGTATTGGGAGTATTTTTTAAACGTGTTGAAATTAATCACCAATTTATGAATGAACCTTATGTCCGTGTGGTGACGGAGTAAGAATACAATATGTCACCACTCTATCTCATCCCATGGGTGTCGTAAAAACCGACTAAGGGACTAACCGTAAATATTATCTTTACGAAGTAAAAAGTAGGAAAACTTGAAATTAAACCCTATACCAATCCAACTGGTCAGCGTGGTATTAGTAGGCCAAGTAGCTCTCCGTCATGGAAGGAGGCCCGTCCCTGCAGTGGGACATTAATTAGCTGTTATGATGAACCTTATGAAGCTGCGGTCAGTCGGGGCGTCGTCGTGTTGAATTCGAACCGACTAAAAACACACAGTGTTCTTGCCATTTGTCTTGTGTTGCAGGATCCAGGAAACATCTGACGGACATTGTTCGCATGTATGCCTTTGCAATTTCATTACTGGGGTTGGGTGGGGTAACCCACGCTACTTTTCATGGGCGTCGCCGTCGCGCTGCCGTCTAGGCCTGTTTCTGTAAGTTCATGGAAGCTGGTGATCTTAGGCATCTTTTATCAGCGTCTTAGGCGTTGTTATTACAAGATCTAGTTTCATTCATCAATAAATGAGGCCTGTCCCTGCAGTGTGTATGTAGACTGTTGACGATGATGATAAAATTCGGCACAATAAGAAGATTGAAAGGCAGATAGAAATATATTCGTAGGAAACCAATTATATTTAAAGTAGTGTAAAGTAATTGAGTAAGAATACATAATTTCGTCACCTTGGTTATGTAATGTGTAAAAGCTAACAAAGGATAGTTCGCTGATTTTTTCTCTACTAAAACAAAAGAAGGAAAACCATACCTCTAGCAAGCGTGGTACTAGGAAACCTTTCACTTCATTCATAAATGAAGCCTGTCCCCAGAAGACCGATGATGATGATGACGGGTGATGAAGAAAGATGACGAATAAACCGCACAACAAAGACAATGATAGCGATCGATCTTTCTAAAATATATTCCTAAAGAACCCATTTCATTTAAATGATATACAAAAAGGGTACATTTTACGCCTATAAAGTCTCTAGACGTGACCTTTATTATTCTTTGGATAAAACTATGTAAATTACAAGGCTTAATGAATGTTGTCTGGGGATTTGAATACCTAAATCTACTTATCTGTATAAAATGCAAAGTAGTATTAGATGATCTGTGTAACGTTCTTGGAATAGTATAATTATAAGGTCTCGAGTTTTATTCCCGCTCAAAGCAAACATACTCGTATGTGCAAGATTATGAATACTGTCATTTGTACCTCCACTTCGCTGCTTTTACGGTGTAATACTGATATACATACAGTACCCGGCCGTTTATATTACACATCGACAGAGATGATGCTCTACGGAGCCGAAATTGACCGATTGTCTCTTTCCACAGGTCGATGTGTAATATAAACGGCCGGGTACAGTCACGAGCAATAATATGTATACATTTTCACATTTTGTAAAACAGTTATCTAATGTTCTGCCAATCCAAAATTGAATTTTCGAAGATTACTTCAAAACTGAAGGGAACTTCTTCTAAATTACGAAATAATTTTGGTATTATAATGTCTAGATAAACGTGCAGATAGTTTAGAAAATTTGACAATGTGTACATATTATTGCTCGTGACTGTACTGTACGTATTTACTCAAAATATGGTTGGGCTCTTGAATCATGGTTAGAAATGTCGTGTAACTTATCGCAAATATAAGAATAGCAAAGAAAAAGGAGAGTCATGCCAAATAATATTATAAAAGGTACTTCTTATTAAACAGATAGATACATACCTAACGTCACAAAATTGCCTTACGTAAATTCAATTCATTACGTACCATTTAGTTATAAAGTAAATGAACATAATCATATAAGTAAATATACATAAGTTTATCTTATACGAGGTTCGCATCGAGCTTTTATTGCTTTATGATTGAGTTAAGCGTCATTTATAATTCACTTTGGTACGCCTACCTACCTAATATCCTAAGTGAATACGATCACGGTGAATAATGTACGGGGTATGTTTTTTTTTAGAAAAGTTGGCATGTAGGAACATTGTGTATATTTATTACAGTTTATATAGGTAAATTTCAAGTTATTTACTTGTTGAATAGTAGTAATTATGTTAGTATGTACGTCTGTCTATCGCGTGGAGATAGACTAAGATGAGGTACTTATTGTTGCAAACCCATCTCGGATGAGCAGTTTACGGTGTTCTCAGTTCACATGATTTGTGTTAAATGACATTGAACATTTTAAACAAAGGATAATTTAAAATGTTCAATGTGAGAGTAAAACTTTATACGATAACTCCACCGGAAACTCCTAACTTCCCAAGTAAGCAGCTCGAAATCTAATTATAGACAAACCTTCACTTTAACCCCCTTACTTATAAACGCCTCTTACATTTAATCACTGTTTAGCGAGATTTTTATTACGGAAACCAACCTTATACCAAACAAGGTAAGAGTCTATGCTAATTCAGGAGGTAACTTTCAAAAGTGGTCATCTCCAAATTCATAAATTTTGTAAAAACTTTACTAGATGTCTCTACTGAAGATTATCAACGATTCAGTAACGATCATTAATGGTCAAATACAAAGAAAACACGTTAAAAATTCATTTTATTTTGACTTTATTTTCAAAAGTAGTCTATTACATACAAGTTTACTTTCAAACGTAGTCAAATCCAAATTGACCAATCACAGCGCATTTAATTTCGTCCACCATATTGCTATCGTCATACATTCACCGAGTCGCAGGAGTGTACATTACGTCTGGATTGTCTAACGAAAATAAGTGAAATTCAAGGGATAAAACCAAGTAAAAGTATATAAAACATGGAAAAAAACGTAGAAGAGGTACCAAGCAACCAGGCACGTAAAAGAAATCTTTTGGGTCGGCCGACTGATCGCCGAGAATTGAAGAAGAAAACGTCGGTATTTTTAGCACGTGTTGCTTACAAAACAAAGCTTAGGGATGTGCAATTCGAATGTTTGATTTTTATATAATTAATAATAACAATTACTGATGCTTCCTCCTTGTGCCCAGTCCTGCCAGGTAAAATAATAAAAGGCGCAACCCTATTAGTTGTTTTTTTTATTATTAGCAAAAATAGTCAAATCCCAACAGCTCTTTAACAAAATTAGCCAAATCCATTCCCTTAATATTCATATCTAGCCATATCCGTACTTTAGAAACAAAAATGAGCAAATCCGCAAAAAGCAAATCTTTAACTTTGTTTTTTCAATTGAATATCAATTAAACATTACATTTTTATCAGAAATTTGTAATTTTGATTATTACATCCATCTGCTTAAACTATTCAATGCCACGCATCTATAAATAAAAACTCTATATACAAAATGCATGATTTCTCCGTTTGGCCAAAAGTGGAGATGACCGCTATTGAAAGTTACCTCCTGAATTAATCAATTGACTAAAAGTTAAGAGGCGTTTATGAGTAAGGGGGTATATATAAAAGATACGTATAAAGACTCTGTTTTGAAAAAAATACTAGTGAATTAAATTTTGCCAGAAACAGAAGCTAATTAATTGTGGCGAGAGTAAAAAAACATGCTGTCATCTCCTTGTCTCTTAGCAGTGTCTTAAAAGTTTACAAGGATTATCTTAACGAAAACAAAAGAAGGAAAACTCGTCGTAAGTACTTAGTCGTATCACACATATCAAAACGGAAAGGGATCGTCTCCGTATCAACTAGAGCGGTTCAGTATTATTTGTATGAAACTCCTTATTGCAACGCACATTAATTGGAATCGTACCGCACGCGCACCGAGGAGAAAGGCGAGCCGGTGCATGTGTGCTACGACCCCAACTCTCTACCAATCCATATGGTTACTGTACCTATTCTCAGTTTGGTTACTCTCATCCCTGTGATACATCTAAAGGGGTTTTTATGACGAAAAGTAGGAGTATTAAAAGTCACTTGCGAAATTTAAAGGACCGTGTTACGACGAATGCACTTATGATGTGTGTGTGTTACCTAGTATTTAATTAGGTACTCTAATTAAACTTTACTAACACGGTGCGGCGTACGAAGCCAGCTCAGTGGTGTGTAACTGCTTAGGAATTAGGTAAGTACTTTATTTTTAAGAATATTTAGTCTCTAATAATATACTTAATGAGTGAAAAAAAGGGTAACAACACACCCAGCTTTTATTTATTTTGATTAGGTACTTGCCTGCAAAGGAAGGTCAATATCGGTATTAAGTGTAAGATTTACTACTATCACAACTAGTTAATAGCCTCTCTTCAACTAATTGGGGTCTACCATACTGTTAACATGACAACCCTATGTTTCATAATAGGGTTTTGTTGTATGTTTCATAATAATGAAACATAGGATTTTATGTTTGTTTGAGTATTAGGTTTTATGTTTATGTTGATTGACAAGATAAAGATTGTTGTGCTTGACTGTCAAGCACTACTTACTTAAGGTAATACTGTATGACGCAGTTGGTTCATTTTCTGAAAATCAAAAAAGGTTTTTGTGACAAAAACATCAAGCTATGGACTGGGATATAAAGTAATGTATAGGTAGTTAGGTACAGGTTACGAGAATAAGAATTAATACGAATAGGTCGAGTCAACTACAAAAGTTGATTGAGGGAATAAGATATACCTACCTACTACCTACGTTGATATAATTCTATGTGTACAAGTTACGGTATGTAAATAAAAGGCTTATGTATTAATCAACATTTATTTAACAACATTTCTTTGAGAACATTGACGATACATAATATATATTATATAATACGATTCTAGTATTGATCTTAAAATAATTGTATACCAACTATACATACATGACTTAAAATTAATCTCAACATAATCTTTCAAACATTTTAGGTTCAAAACAATCACTAAACAAGGTTTTACCTCTACTTTGAAGTAGATACTATTTATGGTACTACTCCATTTGACTTTCTACCTTATTGTCTATGCATCTGACAAAGCAGCTACTCCTGGCAACACTTTACCTGAAAAGAAAAGATTGCAGTGTAATGAAAATCCGTTTGGTGATGGAGTAAGAGTACCTGATATACCACCATTAAACATGGATATAGCTAAACGGTATCGACTAAGTACATGTTCACAGATATTATCTATAAGAAACGGAATTAACAAAAACGGAATACTTAACATTAGAATAGTATCTAAGTAAAACTCAATCAATTACACCTTAATAGCTATAGGTTTTCTTTATGTCAAAAAATATTTTAATCGTCTGATCAGCAAAAGTAAGTCTGCGGGAGATCAAAAGTAAGTCTCCGCGCTACGAATAATAATTAAGACATATTCAAATCATCAAGAAATTGAAGCCAATGTTTTTTAATTTCTTCGTCTAGGAATTGATAAACTTTTCGAGAGCTTTGAGTTGATGCTTATATCAATTACTTATTGACTATTAATATGCAATGTATATTTCCATACCTTCGAGCAACTCTAGTGAGGCGCCACCACCGGTCGAGACGTGAGAGACTTTGTCTTCTGTTCCCCATTTAGCGCAGCAAGTAGCTGTGTCACCTCCACCTGTGTCAATGTAACGTTTTATTAAAAAATATATTCTAGCATGGAAATAGTGCCACCAATGGCCTTAAAATACCTGTGCCACACTTTCTAAAAACAAAGAAGGAAAACTTGGCATAAACTTTTTACCCATCAGCCCGGCAAACATGGTAGGTAATATTAGACCAAGTTTCTCTATGCTACAAGAGGAGGTTCGTGGGTTCACGTCGTTACTGTGGGACAATAATCTGCTGTTATGATTTTTTAGAAGTATTCTACAGAATACATTTAAAATAAATACTTAAGTTATTAAAAATAAAAGCTTTCATCAGGAAATTTTTTTAGATTAACAAAGAATCCACTTACCAATAATGGTGACTGATCCATTGGCCGTCGATTTAACAACACCGTCCATTAGCGACCTGGTACCGCCGGCAAATTTCTCAAATTCTAATACACCCGCTGGTCTGTCAAGCAAGGAAAGGTATTTATTTACAGGTTATAAGCATATGCCTTTGCCTATGATCGGAGATGATTTGGTCTGCTACAATACAATGATCAGATTAATTGATACAGGTACAATATTTGTTATTCAAAAGGTATTATTAGAGTACGATCTTTTCAGCCCTACTTTTGTTACAGATAAGGGATAATTCTTAGGTGTCATTAACATGTTGGTAGTAGTCAACCTATTATGTAGAATTGTCATTCTGGTAACAAAATACCGTGCTCTCCACGCCACAAATTCTTTTAATGATTAAATTTACAAAGAAACATTCAAAGGTAATGCATACAGGGTCAGTTTTCGTTTGTTATCTATAAATGACAGTGGCGCGGCGGTCAATAGGTTAATAATTATACCTCTAAAGCAGGTGGTACAATATTAATAAGAAGGTAGTTATATCACATATAGATGATATGAAACAATTATCCATACTTTGTTTAAAAGATGAAAACTTAATTTGTGGTATTATATTTAAGATAATAAATACATACCCATTCCATACAATAACTTTAGCTCTTGCAATAGGTTCAGCAAAGATCTCGTTAGACTTGGGTCCGACGTCCAGACCTAACCAGCCATCAGGAATGCCTGTTTCTACAGTAGCTGTGCCAGCCTAAAAGTATGACAATGTTTTGTTTAATTGAATAAACATACGACGACCTCTGTGGCGTAGTGCTTACGACGTCTGTGGCGTAGTGGTCGAGGTCATCGTATGTAACATGACTATATGTGTAACATGACTGCTACGCAGAGGTGTCGGGTTCGATTCCCGCTCAATGCAAATATTTGTGTGCATGAACATGATTATTTGCATTGGTCTGAGTGTTTGTATGTATAATATGTACTTATGTATTTACAAAAAAAAAGTATAAGTACAAGTACTAATATCCGTTGTTCTGTTACCCATTCACAAGCAGGTTAAGCCTAGCTTACTTTGGGAACAGATGGCCCTGGAACAGATGGCCCTGTGTAGGATGTAAACTGTGGATATTAAACATGACATAAAGTACACTCTACTTTGTGGAAGTGGTATGTGGCTGCGGTGATGAATCCCATGGAGGACAAGTGTAAGTGTGATTCACAAATGACTATATACAGAGTTGTTCCTGATATGTATAACATAAAACCTATGTAGCCGTGGAAGTATGCCGTTTCTGTTTTTGTTTCAGTTTAAATAAAATAGTAATAATATATATTACCTCAGCATCTTCAGCAAACTTATTAGCAGTGATAAAGTCAACGGGAAGGTGTACTTTAACATTGTTCTTTTCTGCCTTTTCTAACAGTTTTGCAACAATTTTAGCTCCTTCAGCATCATATAAAGAGCTGCCAATCTGAAAAATAATAATGTGTTTCATTTGTTTTTCATAGATTTGTCAATACACCAAGAAATTCTTCTAGACAGCTTTAGATATTACCCTCTTTTTTTAAATACTTATGACATAAGTTGTAAATGATTTTAACTTCAAATCCCAATCCAATACAGAGCTCAATCCCTAGGGGGATTGTTGTCTTTAAAAAAAGTAATCAAATAAAAAAACAAATATCAACAATAAATAAACCATTGACCAAAAATATGAATTAGTTCCTAGAACAAAAAAAGAAAGGTTTAAATTTCCATACTTACAGCCATGCCTTTAGTCTCCTTCAAGAAAGTGTATGCCATACCACCACCAATTATCATCTCATTGACTTTGTCTAACAAGTTCTCAATAAGAAGGATTTTATCTGCCACTTTGGCACCACCAAGTATGGCAAGGAAAGGCCTGAAATAATGGAACAATATTAGAAGTTGCTGTTTGAATGCAGCTAAATATAGAACATTTTGTAATTATTGCAATAAATTTTGTTTTTTACATTTTACTTTATAACATGTTACTGTTTTATGTATCAAATAAATGAAATAAGGTATACTTCAGTGTGCAAGACTCCACATCACCATATTATACAAAAATATAGATAAAATAATAATTGAAGATTTTTAAACAAGTTTTTTTTTTTTAATTGTTTCGTATAGTACATACTTAGCTTACTTATATAAAAGTAATACACAATATTTACCTTTCCGGCTCATGCAGAGCTTTGGCAAAGTACTGAAGTTCCTTTTTGAGCAGAAATCCACTAGCTCTCTGTTCAAAACCTTCACCCATCATTGAGCTGTGAGCCCTGTGAGCAGTGCCTGTAACATTATTAATTTATGCATAGTTAAAGAGAATTTATGAGACCTAAGAGAGGTATGCCAAACTCAAGTCAAAGTTGCTTTGGTAAATTTAATATAAGGTTATAATCTTATTTGAAGTTTTTCTAATAAGAGTCGGTGTACTTTGAATCTCAACTGAGCCTACCTGAAATAGTATTTAGAGAATTGTTAATACATCTATTAAATTCAGTATCATACTTAGATTTCGTATTTAAGATAATTCTTCAAGTGGAATTTAGTGTAGCTGGATTAAAAAGTCGAAATTAGACTAAAAAAGTATGCAATATTGTACTTATAAGAAAGAATTGTTCAGGTTTTACTGATATATTCTTACAAGCACAGCAAGACAGTAATAAGGGTAGTAGGTGTAGAAGCAATATTTTTTACAATAGCAGAATAATACTAATTTACTTTCCTTTAAACATTTTTACTTACCAAATGCATCATTGATGTATAAATCACCAAGTTTTCTCAAACTAGCTCTAAAGGCCTTTACTTTCTCAGGATCAGCTTTAGCTTTGGCTCCAGATGCATCTAGGCCCTTACCTTCTTCTTCAATATGGAATCTAAGGTTTTCTAATAAAATAATAGAACCTGGTGCAGGGTCAGCACAGGCAGCTTCAACCTCAGGGCCAACACAGTCTGATAAAAAGGTGACATCCCTAATAAAATAAAATTTTACTTATTACTCAAGATTTTGTTATCTGCATTGTTTTATTTTAAAGTTTATCATTGGCCAAGGTTGAAGTAATATGCAAATTACCAAAAATAGGTAAGTCTTACTTGTTTAAAAGTTTCTTAAGTTCATCAGCAACGGGTTTCAAAGTGTATTTAAGGTTTACTTGACCATCCGGCCTTCCAAGGTGGGACATAAGTACGACAGACTTCGCACCCTTATCCAAGGCATATTTAACTGAATCTAACGCCGCTACAATACGCTGATTATTTGTGATTACTCCTTCTTTTAGTGGAACATTAAAGTCCACCCTGTAATGATATAAAATAGCAGTTTTACACATATAACAATGAACAATATGAAACTAAAATACAACATCTCGTTAAAAATTGTTTATACCTCATCAAAACACGTTTGCCGGCTAAATTAAGTGCGTCGATGCTAAGCTTATTTAATGCCATTTTAGGAGTATTTTAATATTATTACAAAAAAAATATATTTTACAAAAAAAACTGCGGCAACAAGAAATTGGATTTCAATTCAATCAAAAGCATAGATATGAATATGTACTAACGTAATCAAAAGTGACACCTATAACCTTGGTAATGTCAAAGAGGTCAAAAGAATATTGCCATCTGTAATTAATGAAAAGTCTATGAGGCATAGAAATAAATTATAATAAAATAAACAATATTATTGTTTATATTGCAAAGAAATCTAAAGAAATCAAGATAATTCAGTAATTACAAAACGTTCGTAAATTTATGAACCAATATACCAAAGACAAACCTCAAGTCAGCTAGAGTGCAACGAGGAGGTAATATTTTTAAATTTATGTTGGCACCATTGTTCGCTCTTCGCGAAATATGCACGCATCGAGACGCTAAATTAAGAAGCAATATTTTTTACAATAGCAGAATAATACTAATTTACTTTCCTTTAAACATTTTTACTTACCAAATGCATCATTGATGTATAAATCACCAAGTTTTCTCAAACTAGCTCTAAAGGCCTTTACTTTCTCAGGATCAGCTTTAGCTTTGGCTCCAGATGCATCTAGGCCCTTACCTTCTTCTTCAATATGGAATCTAAGGTTTTCTAATAAAATAATAGAACCTGGTGCAGGGTCAGCACAGGCAGCTTCAACCTCAGGGCCAACACAGTCTGATAAAAAGGTGACATCCCTAATAAAATAAAATTTTACTTATTACTCAAGATTTTGTTATCTGCATTGTTTTATTTTAAAGTTTATCATTGGCCAAGGTTGAAGTAATATGCAAATTACCAAAAATAGGTAAGTCTTACTTGTTTAAAAGTTTCTTAAGTTCATCAGCAACGGGTTTCAAAGTGTATTTAAGGTTTACTTGACCATCCGGCCTTCCAAGGTGGGACATAAGTACGACAGACTTCGCACCCTTATCCAAGGCATATTTAACTGAATCTAACGCCGCTACAATACGCTGATTATTTGTGATTACTCCTTCTTTTAGTGGAACATTAAAGTCCACCCTGTAATGATATAAAATAGCAGTTTTACACATATAACAATGAACAATATGAAACTAAAATACAACATCTCGTTAAAAATTGTTTATACCTCATCAAAACACGTTTGCCGGCTAAATTAAGTGCGTCGATGCTAAGCTTATTTAATGCCATTTTAGGAGTATTTTAATATTATTACAAAAAAAATATATTTTACAAAAAAAACTGCGGCAACAAGAAATTGGATTTTTTTTTTTTTTTTTTTTTTTTTTTAAAATGGCGATTCTAAGATTACGCCAATGACCAGTTAAAATAGTACTTTTAGTAGACGAGCAAGGTAATCAAAATTTGTTGTTATACATAAATACGTGTTATTCTGTGCTGTACTAAAAAGGCAGATATTAATTTAAGAATATAAACAAGAACAAAGAATTAAAATGACAAAACCATTACAGTTTTATGTTGTTTATCTCTATATAGTTACATAAAACATATATAAACGGTGAATTAGAATACGTAAGAATATTATTAAAATTAACAGGACGAGGTATACGAGAGGGAATGTAATCATAGAATGAAGAGCGCATTAACGGACATTGGAAAAAAATATGATCAGGGGAACCTTCATCCAAACCACACTCACACATCGAGCTGTCTTTGATCCGTAATTTAGCAAGATGAACGTTGGTACAAGCATGACCTAACCTCAATCTACACACAACTGATGTAGATGTTTTATTAGCTTCTCTAAATTTATAAAACCAAGGCTTCATTGGTATGTCCTGCTGGATGGAAGCATAGTGTCGACCTTTATGTATCTGAGTTTTAACCCACACAGCTTTCCATTGAGATGTTAACCTTAATTTTGATAGATTTACAAGATCTTGTGAGTAAGTCTTATATTGACTGAGACAGCCCAACGCAACAGCGTCTTTTGCAAAGGAATCAGCAATTTCATTACCAGTAATGCCCTTATGACTAGGTATCCATACTAAAACAATCTGCTGATTGTTTAAAGCACATCTCCAAAGAATATGCCTAATATTTAAAATTAAAGGTGATACATTTTTTGCACGAATTAAGTTTGAGAGAACAGACAATAAGCAGCTTTTCGAGTCAGTAAAGACAACGGCTTTGTTGATATTATGCGATTCGATATAAAGTAAAGCCTCTAAAATGGCTATTGCTTCGCCCGTGAAAATAGAATTAACACAAGGACTTTTAAAGTTTAAAATGATCTTATATTTTGGAATCCACACCGCAGATCCAACGTTTTCATTATCTGACATTTTAGAGGCATCAGTGTAAAAAATGAGACTATCATTCCAAGTTTCACTAATTATTTTAAGGAGTTGGATATTGATGAGAAGGGGATCATCACTTAGATTTAGATTAAAAACTATATTTGGTTGATACAAAATGGCTTCAAAAGGAATTTCATAAATAGGTAACATTTTAGATGTAAAGTTTTCAAAAGGCAGGCTTAAATAAAAAGAAAAACTATTAAATAAGGGAGGATAGTTCTTACGCACCCAATATCCACCTGCAGAGATACAATCCGCAAGACAGTGTAATCTCGCGATGAGCGGGTGATTAATATTATAAGTTAATTTAAGAAAAAACCTATCAGCTAAGTACTGTCTTCTTAACGATAAAGGAGGGTCAACACACTCTACTTGAAGACCATTAATAGGAGAAGATTTCATGGCACCAATAATTAATCGCAAACACTTTGCTTGAATTTTATCTAACAACATCAAACCAGATTTGTTACAAGGTTCTAGTAAAAAGCTACCATAGTCCAAATGACTTCTAACTATAGCGTTGTATAACAATTTTTGACAGTAAGGGTGAGCACCCCACCAAACACCAGAAAGAGATCGTAAAATATTTATACTTTTTTCACACTTTTGAACAACATATTGAATGTGATCAACACCCGAAAGTTTAGAGTCTAAAATAAAACCTAGAAATTTAATTTTTTCTTTAACAGGAATAGTTTGATTCCCAAGAGATATAGTGATAGCTGGGACAGTTCGTCGACGGCTAAAAATAACAACTGAACTCTTAGGAATGGACAGATCTAAGCCATTGCCTAGAAGCCATTCTTGAAGATAATGTAGAGCAGAATTTAGTCTAGATACAGCTTCAGACAATTTATCAGCCAGAACATACAGACTCAGATCATCAGCAAATTGTAGAATCTGACAGAAAGAATTCACAGACAATTCTAAATCATAAGTATATAAATTATATAAAAGGGGACTAAGAACTGACCCTTGAGGAAGGCCCCTCCAAACCCGTCGAGCTGGGAGACAACCATTATTAAAAGAATTGACAATAATAGACCTGCCACAAAATAAATTAAAAATATAGTTGGCTATTTTCATTGGGATGTTCAGTCGTAGTAATTTCTGACGTAAAACTGACAATAATACATTATCATAAGCTGCTGCGACATCCAAAAATACCCCAACGCAATACTGATTATTGGACATTGCTACGCGTATATCAGACGTGATAATACTAAGACTATCCATTGTACCCATGCCTTTACGAAATCCAAACTGAAATTTTGATAGTAAACCCTGACTTTCCAAAATATATTCTAGTCTATTTTTAATCAAATGTTCCATAATTTTGCCCATTGTACAGGACAAAGCTATGGGACGGTAGCTTGCAGGATTCAACTTTGGTTTACCGGGTTTCAATATAGGGACTACTATGTGGGATTTCCAGTCCTCTGGAGGGGTGCCAGAGTCGAAAATCAAATTAATAATGTTTAAAAAGTATGATTTTGTTTTTGATCCAGCCTTTACCATAAAAGAGTAAGGGATGCCGTCAATGCCAGGGGAAGAGTCCTTTAAGTAATTTAAAACTTGCGAGAGCTCATCAGAAGTAAAAGGACCGCTAAAGGGACCCGAAGAAAAAGGATCATCCGAAGTAAAAACTGTTGCCTCATACAGCGATGGAGCTATGGGAGGGGCAAGCCTTTGTGAAAATTCATGAATCCATATATTGTCATCTTGTGATGGATATGGATGTAATGGAGCCATGACTTTGCGAAATCTTTTAATATTGTTCCAAACAAGGGACACTGGAGTGCGTGGGCTAATATTCTCACAAAATTTACGCCATCCATCTTTTTTTTTCTTGGCCAATAACTGTACTGTCTGCGCAGCAACTTTTTGATATTTTAAAAAATTATCCAGGGACATAGTAGAGGAATATGCCTTTTCAGCCTGTTTTCTCTCTATACACGCATCAGAACACTGTTGATCCCACCATGGAGGAAAATATAATTTCTTCCTTGGGGGTTTTTTACGAGGAATACTCCTTTCAGCTGAAGAAATAAGAGCATTTTTAAGAGAGGTATATGAATTATCTACATTTGATGGATAAGGTATGGGAAGATTACTGATTTCTTGATCAGTAAAGACTGAATACATTGGCCAATTTGCTTTATTTACATTATATTTAAGTCTAGGGTTGAATGTGAGTTGAGAATGGCAGAATGAATTAGAAGAGTGGATGAAAATAGGAAAATGATCACTACCAAAGGTGAACGGCAAAGTTTGCCAACTAATTAGGGAAGAAAAATTAGGCGAACACAGAGAAATATCAACGGCACTAGCAATATTGCAAGTAGGACGCACTCTTCGAGTGGGAGAGCCGTCGTTTAAAACGCAAAGGTTAAGTGAATCAATTATTTCAAGAAGTCGTACCGAAAGTGAGTCAGATATGTGCGACCCCCACATTTCGTTATGGATATTAAAATCCCCCAAAATTACGATGGGGCTTTGAATGTTGGAAAAAAGATTATATAAAACATTTAAAATATGCAAAGAAGGTTTGGGAATATATACAGAGACGAATGAAATACCCATGACTTGAACCGCAATGATATTAAATTCACTACAATTATGTGTCAAAGGTATGTGAGAACAGGAGACAGACCTTGAAACCAAGAGACAGACTCCTGCATGACCATCATCCCTATCATCCCGGAAACAAGCAAAACCAGGAACTCTAAATAAAGAACCAGGCTTAAGCCATGTTTCCTGGATTGCGATGACGGAAGGCATGTATTTATTTACTAAATATATAAGTTCCGATTTTTTATGTTTAATGCTACGACAGTTCCATTGAACTATTCTTGGAAACGAGAATGTTAAAAGGCGTCAAAAGCTGAGTAAGTTGAGACCTGAAGTGGTCTGAGAGCTGAGAGTCATTTAAAAGAGGAAGAATTTTCGTTAAAATAGATAATAAGCTATGAAGAAGATTATTAGTATCAGAATTTTGATCTATTGGAGGATAACATGACCCATTATTAAAAGAAGACGTAGGAGTTTGTGTGATGTTATTATGAGCTATTCTATCAAACCCATGAGTAGAAGCTGGAGAAGGAGGGGACCGAGTAATGAAGGAAGTTTTTCTGTAAGAAGAAGTTATAGGGCTTGAGCGAGGGGAAGACGAGTTTACAAAGTTTGAAGAAGTTTGAATTGGTGATCTTGTGACATCAGCAAAAGACTTCCTTACTTGAGGAAGCCTAGCCGATGCCTCCAAATATGATATATTGTCTTGAGACATAACAATTTTGATTGACTTTTGTCTAGAATGTTCAGGACAAGAAGGATCTTTAGAAGTGTGCGGTCCTAAACATAAGAGACAGGTAGGGGGACTTTTAGAACAAGTATTTCCCTCATGGGCTTGAGCACATATGTAACAGCGCGGACTTGAACGACACTGTGCAGTGACATGGCCAAACCTACAGCACTTAAGGCACTGAATAGTAGGTAATATATATTTTTCAATTGGCATAGAATTAAAAAAACAGTAAATATTGTTAGGCAACCTTTGGCCACTAAATGTGAGAATTACTGTAGAGGTAGGAGTATAAACTGGAGATCCTTCTCTTGTAGATCGTCGTGAAATTCTTCGCGCCTTTATAACATTACCAAACCCCTGAGGAACCTCGATGGCTTCGACGAATTCCTCCAGGGACCACTCCGTAGGGACATGCCTCACCACTCCCATGCGAGAACTCGAAAAACTTGGAATAATAGCCTTAAATTTTTGAATAGTAAGGGCCGGATGCACTAAAAAATTGTTTGCCGCATTGGCAGTTTTAAATTGAATGGATTAGGGCATGCGATATCGGAAGGTTTTCAATTCCGATACTGACTTCCGATATTAGATCTCAATATCGGAATTCCGATATTAATATCGGAATTGCGTATTTTTTTTAGAAATTGCACTTTTTGTTCAAAAATGCACAAATTCGCTGTGAGGTTGGATTGAATGCAATAAAAAATATTTATAAATCATATTATTTAATTTGGATTGCTTGTTTTATACTCGTATTTAAGTTTTACCCACAGTATTTACTAAATCAGATATTTCTCATTATTTTTCTGTACTTATTGCTTAGTTTAACTATCTCACTCTGAGACTTAAATCTGAAATTAAATCAACAATTAGGAACAAAAAGTAATTTATAATATCCTATTCTTTAATCTAATATCTTATTACTTATTAAACTTATCAACAAAGCTTAAAAGTTGAATTGACGAACTTCTTAGAATTTAAAATATTTTATTTATTTTATTTTATTTTCTTCGGAACACTAACAGTATAATTTACAATCGGTTATTACATAAATATACTTATACACAGCTATTAACAGGTATTCGCAAATATAAACTAAACATAAAACCATTGCATGACAGAAAAAAAATAGTTCAAAATAAATTGTAAATTTAATTTGTTGCTTCTCTGGGATTGGGACCAAAATAATCTGTAGTAAATAATTTCTTTACCACTGTTGGCTTAGACCTAAATATCTCAAATTCGCTATGCCTTTTGGCAATGCTGTTAACGGAACTACTCCCACGAATGAGAAATGAGTTTTGTCTAAAATTAGTGTTGGCTGAGGGTAGTACTAAGGGTTGATTGCGCCTAACTGGCAGTTTTCTAGGGACCCAAATGTTTAGTTTTTTAAATAGGGTTGGACAGTCGACCCCACCATTGACAATTTCTACAATTGTTACAACATCAGATATTGTATCGTCTATTCTGTAGGGGCATAAAATGATACCTCTTACATCTTGCTTCATACCCATGATCGATGCACCTATACCTATACTGTAAATATCTTAGGAACTTTTTCTGTACGGATTCAATGCGCTCAATATAAATGTTATAAAGCGGGTTCCATACCACTGATGCGTATTCGAGGATACTGCGCACGAGAGCACAGTATAGTACCTTAATTTTTATTTAATTATATAATATGCCAACAACAATAATTATTGGAAATATTTTTGTCTAATTTTTATCTATACTCATTACTAATATAAAACTAACAAACTCGGAATCAACAAAACTTTAAGAAGTCTTGTTGATTCTAAGTTTAGTAGTTTAAATTACAATCAACTGTAGTAAAGGTTCCCTATATACATAGGTTTATATTTATTTTAAAATCTCGTTTTTCTTGGTAATATGTTCTCAAAAACAACAAAACGTCAAACATTTTGTCGGATAAATAACCGCCCGACGAAAAAACATGCTCACTTTCAACATTGGTGGGCAAAATTTATGTGAGATAAGTGTAAGTTCATCTGAAGAGACAGAAGCTGTCGGTGCTTCAGTCTTTCTTTCTGTGAAGTTGAGACTGCTAGTATCGTTTTGTTTATATTTGAGGCGTTTTAACAACTTTACAATAATATCACATATTATTAGAGTAGGTAAAGAGTGAGCGAAACAGGTAACAATATTATTGTTCTTGTAGCACATTATGCATAGCGAGCTGGCAACATTAATACGGTACCTACTGTTTTGCTCGGCGATACACAAGGATCGATATATGTATAATTTAAAACTCAAAATATAGAAAAATGATCGAGTTCCGAGATTCCGATATTCGATCACCCAGTATCGGAATTGTAATATCGGACTTTGCGTTCCGAGATTCCGATATTACGATATTCCGAGATTCCGATATTCATGCCCTAATCCGGTTCCTTCCTACGCGTTTTAGACCATCTTTACAAATTTCCTTAACTTTATTACCAAATAAGAATTTTCCAAAGGTTACTGGCTTTAAAACTGCTGAAATATCCTCAGAAGCCTTGGATACATGCACAATAAATGGACCTAAATCAGTGTCCGAATATGTGAGTGGGTTTTGTTCGAAGTTAGGATGTATATAATAATTTTGAATTGAAGAAGAAGGAGAAGAGATTAATTTTTTAGACGGAGATGATGAATCATCACAGGATTCCGCCTCAATATTCCTCTTACGTGTCGTCGTAGTCGAAGGTTGGTTAGAACCTCCCCCCCCCGGGTCGGGGTCGTCCATAGCGTCGAAATACACTATGAAATAAAGTTAAAAAAACTTACTCAGTGCAGGGAAAAATACTCTGAACCTTTTAAGTAAAAAATTAGCACAAATAACACGAAAAATTCAATAATTTAAATGTCAATTTAAATTCAAATGAAAAAACGCTTGTGTCGCCACCAGTCGACCAATCAGAAATTGGATTTCAATTCAATCAAAAGTGACACCTATAACCTTGGTAATGTCAAAGAGGTCAAAAGAATATTGCCATCTGTAATTAATGAAAAGTCTATGAGGCATAGAAATAAATTATAATAAAATAAACAATATTATTGTTTATATTGCAAAGAAATCTAAAGAAATCAAGATAATTCAGTAATTACAAAACGTTCGTAAATTTATGAACCAATATACCATAGACAAACCTCAAGTCAGCTAGAGTGCAACGAGGAGGTAATATTTTTAAATTTATGTTGGCACCATTGTTCGCTCTTCGCGAAATATGCACGCATCGAGACGCCCGGATTTAGAATGTTCTTTGAAAGTCTACGTTGAAATACATGTGAAAACTAGAGTTAGTGAGAAGTTCCGTGTGTTACCTGTTCCAAAGTATAATTTAGATTGTTTTCCTTTGTGTATTAGTGACTGTGTTGGGTGACGAATAACTTAAAGCGTAGTGCGTCAAAAGTTGAAACATGGTGCCGCTAGGTCCCGGGCCAGGCCACCCTGCTGCACACCAAACACACGGTGGGCCCTCCGCCAACCTTTCAGGCCCAAATTCTCTATCACAAAATGCTCCACAGTCCAATAAATCATCAGTGGCGGTAAGTAGCGTCTCGTCAATTATTTCATTCGGTTGCGTCGTCTGGCGTGCGGCACATGTTTATGTAACTTCAACTAGGATGAACACGTGCGATTTGGCGCTAACTTTGATACCGGGTTTCAGAAGCCGAATTATACGCTCAAGTTTACGTTAGCGGGACACACGAAGGCTGTGTCGTCGGTCAAATTCAGCCCCAATGGAGAATGGCTGGCTAGTTCCTGTGAGTATAACGTCATTAGCACTGCTAAAATTAATTTGCTTGTTATAGTTCTTTATTTACTTTTGATGACCTATTTGGTAAACTGTTTACTTATTACAAGAAAGACAGCCTTTCTTTATCTATTTGGTAATAAGATTTTATTAGGTCCAGTTATCAAAAGGCAAGTTTATTTTTAAAATTTAGGTAGGAAATGTTTTAAACCGTGCGTAATTAGCTTAAGGTTCATTTTAATGAGTATGTGATAATTAAACTTTGTTGCTGGGCTTACAGATATTTATGTAGCATTATCTTTGTTTTACAAATTATTTTAGATTATGGTCTTGTTGTTAACTAATAGAAAATAAATAAAAAAAACTACAAACAATTAATATAATCTTCATTAGTAAAATAACTTCAGTATAGATATCTCATATGGCCCCCTTCGATTAGGTATAAGTAATTCAATAATCATATTTCTTATATGTTTCGTTATAACATTTAAAATTGCTGATACAACAATTTGTACAGAGGTTGACCTTGAATTACTTGTCCAACACTAAAAAACCTTTAGTACAAAGTAGTTATATTTTAGTGGTCATGAATTGTAATAAAGTACATTTGCTAAAACTGTTATTAACTTAATTACAATTAGTTAAATAAATAGGTGATATAGTTAAAGCAGTCATTTGCTATGCAGATTACCTAATAGTTGAAACCCAAATACTGAACATAGGAAATGGTTTTAGTAAATCTTCAATATGATGTCATAATTTATACTTCTGATGTAAATATATTCTACTGAATATATATTGATTGGTTACTACTAAACAAGGCCAAATATGCTTAGTTAACTTAAGTATGTTTTATTTTAAAATGTAATATTTGTAAATAGTTATACCAATACATAGTGTGAATCATTTTATCAAATTACCTATGCTATGTTTCTCACCTTTTCCTTTTAACCTAATTAGAATAGCTCCAAAATGTTAAAACAAATGTATAAATTAAATTTAGCCTTGTTGCTATGCCTCTTTGTTCTCTTGTTTAGTGATGCCATGTTTTGTTTTAATGTATTGTTTAATTTAATTCTAAACTCATACTTACCTCATTAAATTAAAGTATACCTAATAAAAATAAACTATTTACTGTATAAAAAACCTAAACCAATTACTTTGTTGCAATAAGAATTTTTATTGTTATATTGTATCTATGATAAGATGACCTAATAAGAATTTATTATCATTTAAATGGGAAAAGCTGTTCTTTTATATACATTCAATATTTAAAATTTTATGATTTATGCTGACAAATATCCATACATGTTATAGGGAAATCATGTTAGCTTTCTAAGTAGTGGAAGGACATTATTATTAATTTAATAAATATTTGTTTATTCATCAGTTGACTATCAGATCAACAGGTGTTAGCTAAGTCATGCCACAGCCTTTAATATCATGCTCTCAAATAGTAGTGCATAGAACTTATTTGTTCATTTATATAATTTCAGCTGCAGACAAACTTATCAAGGTGTGGGGTGCTTATGATGGCAAATTTGAAAAAACAATATCGGGACACAAAATGGGTATCAGTGATGTGGCATGGTCATCGGATAGTAGATTAATAGTCAGTGCCAGTGATGACAAAACATTAAAGGTAAATATTGTTATTCATATAATATTTTTTATATTAAACAAATTTCTTATTGTATAAAATATTGTTAATTCAATAACTAAATAAAGCCTATCAGTTGACCTGCATAAGTCTTTTCAGCATTCAAGCATTTCCTCATATTCTTATAAATATGGCATACACGAGATTTATTCAAGGTTTTAAATTAAAAAGTCTAGGCAGTGGTAGTTAATACTTCAATTTAATTATGTGCATACAAATAAAAGACAATAATTTAAAGCTTTAACTACAGAACTAAAAAAATGTTGTAGATTTAATTATTATAAATTAAACTTTTTTGTTTTTATAATTGACGGGTTAGGGTAATTATCTAATTTTATTATTTTTTTTTCTTTCTGATTTATTGTACCACAACTACAAGCAATTTTAAAGTAGCATAATTTGTACAAGGCACCATGTGCTAATACACAAATGTATTTATGTATCAGGAAGCATTATACTGCTCCATTTAAATTATCAATTCTTTACCGAAATCATTGTGTTGCTAGGCAGTTTGTACAAAAAATATACTAAGATCTATTATGCTTAATAAGCTTTGTTTCGTACCTACATTATAGAATAATAATATGTCCATATTTGCCTTGGACGTCCACTGCTGGACGTAGACCTCCTCCAAACATTTCCACCCTGCGCGGTCTTGTGCCTTCCACGTCCATCGGCTTCCCGCCGATAATAATAATACAAAACTAATAAATTAATTTGTAGATACTTATTCTCATTTCTTCATTATAAATCGTTAAAATACGCTTAAATAAAATTGATATTTTGTAGGCTCATAAAGTTTCAAAGAATAGCGCAGGTGCGCATTTAATTTCGGACCACGTTTTATTAGGGTTGTGGGGGTAGGAAATCGCGTGAGGCATTCACAAACACGCGGTTTGGTTGACATTTATAAAGACCGTTAAAGAAAACCTTATCAAATGGGGTTAACGTCCTTTGTGTCAATGTTGTAGTAACCCGGCAACCGTCGTACAATAGTTTAAATTATGTTGTAATGTCTTACAATATTTTAATATGGTTGTGCAATCCAATGATTGCGTTGCAAAGGCTTTTTTTCTGTAAGTTTCCAAGATCTTGACGTACTTTACGGCGGGTGCGCCAAAGTTCACCTAAAATTTCAACTCCTATAATTGGAAGTCCGAAAATGTTCTTCCTAACATTTTTCATCCTAACAATCGCAATTCCTAATTTTTTTGTCCCTAATGTTAATAATCCAAAGCATTCATCTTCATAATTTTTATAGCAATAAACATCTATTATACTATTATTTGTTTTCCTATATTTTCTCAACATAACCATCTTTTATACTATAATTTAAAGTCATATCTTTTTTGTTTAGATTTCTTTTTATTCATAATAATTAATATTATTATACATTAATTTTGCGTAACTTTGTTGACAACATGTAGGTATAACATGATATACCAAAGACCAGAGCAAAACCAGAGTCCCGCTCCAATCATTCAGTCAAGATCCAGAAACGAAATGGGTCCTATTCATAATTATTGGTTTAGGTTATGGTAGAACTGTGACCCCAACGCACGAGCCGAGCGAGCGCAGCGAGCGTGCCGCGGCAGCGGCCGACGAAGTGCCAGAACCGAATTGGTCCTTTACTTATTGGTTTAGTTACGGCTATGGTAAACTCTTAGGCCATAAGCATAACCGTGAACGAGTCATGTTTTATGGATTTCATTCATTTAAGACAAAAATATTCTAATAATTTTAATAAACAATAATTAAAAAAAAATGGTTTAATGTAAAAATTTAAAAAGTTGTTACCTAAGTAAAATCACAAGAAATAGTATAAAAACAAACCTTTTTATTACTTTCACTTGGTAAATATTTCTTTCTGAGTATGAGAGAAAATATTATGGTGAAAATGTTTAGGGATAAAAGCGTTATGACAAAAAACATTAGGAGTTTAAATATATTTACATAACGATATTATTAATAACGATTTTCGGAAACATGAGTGTTATGAACATCGCCGGTAGCAATACAAATAGTATGAATGAAAACTTTAGGATTTAAAATTTTAGGAAGAGTGATCATTCGGATTACAAATCGTTAGGAAGAACATTTTCGGAAGAAGAACTTTAGGTGAGCCAATATGGACCCCTTTACGGCGCTTAAAAATGCAAATGTGTAATCGTTTAATACTTAAATTAAATGTAAAACTTTGTAACATAGTAATACAACTACTGTGCATCTTGTATTTGTTAGTAAAAAAAATGAGCGGACTATTTTTGTAACATGAATTGTTATAAGCTTTCTTTTTTATTTATAAGTAAATTTTAAAAAATCCCTTAAATTGTCGCTACGAAAACTATTTAGCTCACTGTGATGAAAGGGTGAAATGTTATGAGCGCAGCTGATCGCGGTAGATACGTATAATGTAATGTGTTGCAATCAAATTCGATTAAAGTTTGAGGCTGGTCGGCAATATTACAACGAAAAGATGTCATGAATTTAAAAACCTTATGAAACTTCCTACAACCGGTTCCGCACAGCAATACAATACTATCGTTTTAAAAAGAAACCGTGCGAAGTCGGCCCGTGTCGCTAATTTAAAGTAACTACTGTAACGACGAAAGTGCGTATGTTTTTAACTCCTTCATGTTTACACTCGCTGCACCAATCTAGATAAGGCCTAATTAAATCTCAATTGATTTAAAAAGGTTATTGAAATTTATAATAAATAAATCTACAAATTACAATGTTTTGTAAATAAATAATATAATAATAAATTACTTTTATTTACGAGTTTTTCATGTTTTAAAATATATTACGATTAATGAATATCAAAGGTAACCAACATAAGTACATAAATATTATTTGTATTAAGTATTGTTAGGCGATTTATAATAATATTATGTTAAAGTGAAACTTATGTATGTAACTTGAGAATATCGTCAAAGTTCATTCATTGCATAATTTCTACAACAAAACATGTTTTTTTTACACTCGTCTTTACGTTTTGTATGGACGTAAAGTAATGGACCTATATCAGCTATTTTTAGTTATGAAGACGTTATGACTAAAGCCGTCAACGCGGCTAACTACGTTCTGACATCATTTCTCTAATATAGTTACTGCTAGGATTAGATTTCATTCATCCTTCGTTAGGTCCTTAGTAGACTGTCTTGCAAAAATCGCCATTCGGCCGCCTACGAAACCTAAGCTACGTAACAAGTAATGTGTGAAGAATTTTTTTTCTTACTACGAAACTAGTTACGTACAAAAAAGGTTTTTTCTTCCAGCTAAATTCTTTACTCTAATGCTACATAAACCAGTTAATTGTATAGATTTTTTTTTCTAAATCGGGCTTTATCCATTCCCAAAATATTAGAAATTATTAATTAGTTAGGTCATCTAAACGCTACCGCATTTTTCTAGTTAAACTAAATTAAACCCTTTATTTTTAATTGTAGATATAGTCTTACCACGACTATATCGTTTAGAAAACACAATAAATTTATTTAAAAAACATACTATTGTCACATTAAATGTGTATAGGTAAGAGTATAAATTCTAATTATAGATATATTACCGACACATTACACCTACAAGTGTATTATCTTTACAGGTATGGGAGTTGAGTTCGGGCAAATGTTTGAAGACACTAAAAGGACATAGCAACTACGTATTTTGCTGCAATTTTAATCCACAAAGCAATCTTATTGTATCTGGTAGTTTTGATGAAAGCGTTAGGATATGGGATGTTCGAACAGGTGAGATCTAGTATTTTTTTATTTTATGCTTATCCCCTTTACCGCTTTTACACCTATTACTGTGTTTTATTGTGGAAAATGTACACAATTTCTTGTTTAATCAAATTAAATCAAGTAGTTAGAACTGAGGTTAGATATAATCTAATATTGCAACTATTTAAGAAAAATATGAAAAAAAAACCTAATAAGAATCATATTAGATACTTCTTCTACCTACTGTATCTGTACATAATACTAGTAAGATTTTTGTTGTAACTCACAATTTGGCAACATACATTAACAATGGTTTAGTTTATATTTACTAAAATGCTATTTTGTTAAAAAACAAATAAATTGACAATGACTAAAATAGTTGTTTAGAAGACATTTATTTTGTGAATGGTTTATTTGACCTAGATGATTTTGTGGACTGTTTTATTTGACCTAGAAACAATACTTACTGTACAAACTGTGACGAAAATAATAAGTATATTGAAGAAAGTTTTACTATGTATCTTACTCATATTTATGTTGAAAGTGCCCATTATTAATTCTGACTATGAGTATAATATTAACTTAATGAATGAATTAACTTTTATCCATATAATATGAGCAACAAATATGTAATTTTTAAAACAAATTTTAGACAAAACAGTCCTAGCAACTGTATTTTCACATAAGTGCATTACATTATACAATATTTTACACAAATTTTATGTTATGTAATAATAATGTCTATTAACGTAACCCTGTGAAGAAATTTTTGTTACAAAAGTGTGGACTTTCATTACAATTTGGACAGGTGTGTTAATGTGTCATACATGTTCTATAATACCTGTTTGTACATACTTATGGAAAACTGTAAATATACTTCACACTATGCTTCTAAATCTGAAGGCAGACCTCTGTGGCGTAGTGGTTATATAACATGCCTGCTACGCAGAGGTCTCGGGTTCGATTCCCGCTCAATGCAAATCTTTGGAGTGGATGAACATGATTGTTTGCATTGATCTGGGTGTTTTCTATGTATAATATGTATTTACAAAAAAAAGTATTTATGTATATGTATATCCGTTGTCTAGTACGCATAGTACAAGCTTTGCTTAGTTTGGGATTAGATGGCGTTGAGTGAGGAATATGTGAGGAGTATTTATAAGGCTTTGGAATTATTTATAAACATCTTAATTATCAAATTACGGGTAGTAACTGTATATTTGTATAAATAAAAGGTTGAATTAATTTTTCGATAAGTAGCTTATTTTTTATTATATTATTTAATTTTCATTTATTGTAAAGTCATAAGCAGGTTGTAGGATAGCAATACAAAGTACCTATTATTTCATATTTTGTTGATTTGTACCCATGAAGGCTAGGATAATGTAACCAGTAACAATATTATGTCTGCAGTAAAAACCATCACCCACTGTAATTATTCATTGTTTACAGGAAAATGTTTAAAAACTCTACCAGCACATTCAGACCCCGTATCAGCAGTTCACTTTAACAGAGATGGCAGCCTTATTGTATCATCAAGTTATGATGGATTATGGTAAATGAATATTATATTATTTTTTAATACAACCTAATTATTCCACATATTTAAAAAGAAAGCTTGTTTTAACAGAATGCATGAAGTGTTACGGCCGAATACTCAAACGTCTGTTAAAAGTAAATGGCGTTTCTAGTTTAAGCGCCGCTTTACTTTAACAGACGTTTGAGTATTCGGCCGCTACTCTTTGATAATTTAGTATGCAACTGACTTGATTTATGTTTAATTTTAGACTACTAAATTATTTTTAATTTAATATTACAGTCGAATTTGGGATACAGCTTCAGGACAATGTTTAAAGACTCTAATCGACGATGACAACCCGCCAGTATCATTTGTTAAATTCTCACCGAACGGCAAATACATCCTAGCAGCTACATTGGACAACACGTTAAAGCTATGGGATTACAGCAGAGGGAAATGTCTCAAAACGTATACTGGTCATAAGAATGAGAAATACTGTATCTTTGCCAACTTCAGTGTTACTGGGGGAAAGGTGAGATTTTTTATTTTATTATTTAGGCATACTATTTTAGTTAATAGTAGTTTATAAAAATTTTAAGTTTTAAAAACATTTTAGATCGAAATTCTGTTAAATGTTGGTACTTTGTGAATGGTTACAAAAAAGTAACTTTACACCACCATCTTTATTAGAAACATGTATATTGAATGTAGCTCTTACATTCAATATACATAGTGGAGAAATTTGTGATCATTATTTTATTTATCTATGCAACAAAACATGATAATAGAACCTAATCAACTAGCTAAATAGCGATTTAGGCCATTACATCACAAAACATACTCAAAGCTCACACATAGATACTCTTATCAGCTTTCTAGTTGATAAGAGCAACTAAATATGTTGAGAGCATAATTTTCCCACAACCTATATTTGGGTGATTTAATCTCTACCTACTTTAGTGATAAAAGGCCTATTAATCATAGCTTATCAATGACGTATGTAAATATAGTGTGATACACATACAATAAGCTCTACATAATTTTCATCTAAAGTTGTAAAATTATTTAGTGTTGACAATATTAAAGAATTCGATGTTAAAGTGATTAGGAATCAATGGAGCATTATGTAATTAATAACTTGCTTCAATTCATTTGTATAAATAAGCAGTTAAACCGCTTGTTAATTTCCTATTCTTATCGGAATAAAGCTTTAGTAATTTTTAAAAGCTACTTGCAATGTTGTACCTACATTAAAAGCAAATTGATCACTATTCTATCATAATCAGGTCTTTTGGCCTTAATTACTTAGTCCATGTGGCGACATAATAAATATATCTGCTGTAAAAGTACCAAGTAAAAAGCAAATCGTTAAGCATAAATATTGCTAGAGAAAGAAAACTTAGTCAAATTAGGTATTTTAATTGTATTAATAGCCCAAGTTTCTGCAATGCTTCCATGCGCTTTATATTAACTGATTTATAGTATAATTTAAGATGTATCCATTTGAGTAAGTTGCATGCATAAGTTTTATCTCATATTAGCGATTATACTTTAGGTAAAAGCTACACAGTCTGTAATCAAACTTTTATGTTTCACAGTGGATAGTATCAGGCTCGGAAGACAATTTGGTATACATCTGGAATCTGCAATCAAAGGAAATCGTGCAGCGGTTATCTGGTCATACGGACACGGTGCTGTGCACAGCGTGTCACCCCACCGAGAACATCATCGCGTCGGCAGCGCTCGAAAACGATAAGACTATTAAACTTTGGAAGAGTGATACTTAAAATTAGTTGACGTGAGTTTTTATTTTCTTAAAATTATATTATGTTTATTATCAAGTCTATGTTACAACTCTGATTCGACCTGAGAAAGTGTCAGAGCCCTAATTAAATTCGACCTACCTGGTAAGACCCACTATGTTATGACCAGAGTTAGAAAGGGGCCAGCTCTTATTCTATTCTATTTTTTGTATTATTAATTAATTCTCTTTACGTCATAAATAAGTAATTTTGTTTTATGTATCATCCCATTTATATTTAACTGTAACCAAAAATACTTCAGGCTGGTATTCTAATCTGCCATCGTACTCACGGATTCCAGGTCGCATTCATATCTTACATCACTTGTCACTGCTCGTCGTTTTTTTCTAGTCATTAGTCACTATATTTATAGCCACTTAGAGCAGTGCCACTAATAGAACATTATGCTTTGTTACAGGCTCGCGATCAGTCAATGATCTGTATAACGTGGCTTCATTCTGAAAGCCGATGCCACTGACTTGTGAATAAATTTTATATTAAGATACTAATTAGTATCAAAAGGACAAGGACGCTGAAATTATGAGTGCGTTGTTTTATTTCGATATAAGTTAGTGTATCACAGTTGAATATGAGTGGAATTTCTGTTGATAATAAGATATAAATATTTTTGTATCTGAAAATAAAAATGAGCAAGTGTTAGCGATTATGTTTTACTTAAGTATGAATTTTAAAGTTTCGCTTAAGAGTACTTGTTGGATATAATAAAATAAAGATTCTGTAGTTGTATGTTTTGGTTTTATTGTAACTTATATTTCCCCAACTGTATAAACATAGTATAGAAGTTTTGGAGAATATCAACGACAATGGTGGATATTCTGAGCATACTTAATGGGTCGTACGTCATGGGACATCAGACTCGAACCGATTAAACTACAGAGTGTTCTTTCTGCGTCGAAGGCTCCAAGTAAGCCCTTAAAAGCATAATAAGGACCCTGTGCTATTTACTTGTTACTCTTGTAGAGATGTCGCGGTGAATCCAAAGAAGATGATGTTATCTGATAGATCACACCAAGACAAGAAAATAACATCTAGAAAGATTTTCCACCCACTTATTTGTATTTTGGTATTCTAATTTTCTATTACCTAATCTTAATTTCTTATTTAGCATGTAGGTAGAATAGAACATGCTGAGGGGCTTTGTACAAGTACCTATCTCTCTAAGAATTATTAATACTTATCAGTAAATTGTCCTTCTGTGAAGATAAATATGTTGTAATGGCTTACTATAAATCTTTTAGCGCAGTATCCGAACAAAGTAGTAAATTCTGTTAAAAAAAACTGAAGAATTTTAAGCTTTACTAGTTTTATAAATTGCGTATCATTTATTTTTGTTAATTGCCAACAAATTGTACATAAATCACTAGCCATACATTGTTACAGTTATCTACGACATTGATGCAGTTAGTTAAAATCGATTGCCGAATGCTCGTTTATCTATGCCCAAAAAAGTACAAGAGTGCGGCATCCCTGCAACATTTTAAAACGAACGGTGCCATACCTAGTTTTTTTTCTGCTTTACTTATTTAGTAATTATTTATTACTAGGTGCCTGAAGGTCCAAAACTAAGTACAACATGTATTGTTGTAATACGAAATAATGTATTTCCAATGTGTGCATAAGATTTTGGTACCCCTCATCTGATTTGTCTACACACAACATGGCGTCAAGTCAATTGCACCTGAATGAAGCCGAGGGGCAATGTGATGTTCCTAGTACCTACATACGTAATATTAGGTATACCTACTCCTGTCTCATTCACAACGTCACATTCTAAAGTAAGTAAACCTTCCAGAATTTTTGAAAATAATACAGAAAAAGGTATTAATATTTAATAACTTATAATCCTTTTTCTTACGTAGGTAGACAGAAACACGAAGTCCGTATGGTATTCCGAAATAACGGTTTTCCGATCACAGAACATTTATACTCAAAGGAGAAGAATGTCAACTTCATATAAAATTCGTGAGGAAACTTTTCCTAAGCGTGTGGCGCCATCTATTGGCACCCCTCCTAAAACTACGGTTAATGTCAGCAGCGTGGGAAATTCAAATTGATGGTTATTTTAATTATTATAAACAAAAAAATAAATCTTAACGCCCTACGTAGGGCATTAGATATATCTCTTTGTTTATTTTGTTGAAGGTTTAAATTAGGATGACTGTATTTGGAGTTGGATTTGATAATAAAAAACTTCATTTCTTTTACAATTTATTTATGTAAATAATATTCATAATAAAAAATATTCACATTCTTCATTGAAACATTCTTTTCTACATAGAAACTCATTGTAACATAACAAAAACCCTATAGGAGTCACTCTCTCAGAACTGGAGTCAATAACGTTCTATTTCACAAAAACACTTTAACTAAGGAATAGGATGCTCGTGCAACGTTTTTAATGCAGGATGAACTTGTTATTTATCGAGATTTTTTATTTATTTACAAGATATTTAGGAATTTACAAAATAAACGGTTTCTTTTCTTGTAGTGTTGACTGTTGACAGCTCCATATAAACAAGTATTAGGTGCATTTCCGATACACTCTACTCCGGCGGTTAGTTGAACGAAAAAATGATCAAATTGGCCGACACGGTTGGTAGTAAGAATGCATCCTTCGCCGACGAAACGGTTCGCCGATCGAAACGGTAACGCGAAACTCCGAATTGTAGAAGGTTAGCCATTACAACGCGATTTGCTGTTAACGAATAAATCAGATGTTTATGTAGGTAGATAAATCACAGCAGCCTAAAATGACTGAAAGCAGGTACCTAAGTGCATAGAGGATGAAAGGACGTTAGTTCTAAGAATATCCGGTACGGCTTGTATTTCGATTTTGTGTTTTTCAGCTTTGTAAGAGATTGAAAGTTAAATACCTACAAGTTTCTTAGTTCCCTTTTACGAC
Source organism: Schrankia costaestrigalis (assembly GCA_905475405.1). NCBI lineage: Eukaryota > Metazoa > Arthropoda > Insecta > Lepidoptera > Erebidae > Schrankia > Schrankia costaestrigalis. The sequence continues at coordinate 18,141,824 of FR997826.1, forward strand.
ACTCAGGATGAGATGGGATGCTGACACTGTACCTAGTCTGTAGGTATTCTCAGTTCGTTCGTTGACACGGACAAGATAATTATGACGTACCTAACTTATTTATTATCTATTATTTTTTGTTAAGTGTGTCAGCTTATCTATCGCGGGAGTAAGATAATAAGATTTATTAATGAGGTCAACGTTATGTCGAATAACCCACGGGAATAAAGAAACCAACTCTGCAAGGAAAGTAAACTAATTAGGTTGATAGAATATTATGAGTAGGTAGGTAATCTATAGCAAAGTACGAAGACTAGGTATTTCTTACGAATAAGACTAATTAAAATAAATTAAATTTAATAGATCAATATGATTCTTCATTTCGTAATCTTGGAGAAGTATCTAGCTATACTTAATGAAAAAGAATAAAAAGACAACTCCGGCCCGAGACTTTTAAAAAACATATTTATGGTCTCCGTGTGGTGATGGACCCCATCTTAATTCCATGGGTTTCGTAAAAACCGACTAAGGGGCTATCCGTAAATAATATCTTTACGTAATAAAAAGAAGGAAAACTTGAAATTAAACCCTAAGTACCTATACCTACCAATTCGTTTGGCTAGCGTGGTATTAAGTATCCCTCCGTCACTTGAGGAGGCCCGTCCCTGCAGTAGGATATTGGTGGGCTGTTATAAATTAGGTAAATGAACAGAAGAGCATCCAGGCTCAGAAAAATCATTAGACAGTTTGTACGGCAACAAAGAACTCCACGAGCAGCTTGAAATGAGAACAGACAGACAGGAACATCGGGTATGTGATTAATTCTTCTTTCCCACAGCCGCAATTTAGTCATTTCTTAATCATCATAACAGCCCATTAATGTCCCACTACAGGGACGGGCCTTCTACCGGGACGGAGGGATACTTGGGCTACTACCTAATACCACGCTGGCCAGACGGTTTGGTATAGGGTTTAATTTCAAGTTTACCTTCTTTTTATTTCGTAAAGATAATATTCACGGATAAGTAGTCCCTTAGTCGGTTTTTACGATACCCATGGGATGAGATGGGTTGGTGACATTCTTACTCCGTCACCACACGGAGAATTAACATTTCCTAAACTAGTCATCAAATCATTTTAAGAAGTTTCAATATTTTATACTTCGCATAGCCCCAGGTTTCAATAAAACAACATCAAAACTTACGCAAGTCTGAGTGAAGTAGGTAGGTACTATTGAATATTGGATTTATCTTATTGTTTGCCTAGGTTGCTTTGTACTTATTACTTTATGTAGTCTCCGCAAAGTAGGTTTTATTCAAGTTTTGCGACGAAGTTTTATTCACATATTGTTTTCTCCTTGCTAGAAAGTTGGTGCACACTATTGTTTGAAGTAACGAGATTTTGTTATATTTAAATAATTTATGCAGAAGCTAATCTTCTTTTTTAGGGAAAACAGCTAGCTGAGGTAGGGTATAGCTATGTTTTAGTTTCTAGGAAAGCAAAAAAGCCTAATCATCATCATATCAGCTACATGAAAAAGTATACTACTGAACATAAGCCTTCCCTAAGCGTTTCCACTGCACGCGATATTATACCTCCCTCAACTATCGCCTTAGCACCGACCTCATCAGGTCATTAACTATCGCGTCGTTGGTCTGCCTATCCTGCTTGCTTAAACACCCTGCCTTTATTTTTACGTGGGGTAATGCGGAATCTCTAAGGTGGGCTGTGTCATGGGAATGTCGAAATCAAACCGATTAAACCCACACGAACTTTATCCCAGCTGTCATATGCCGTGGATTTCAGATAACCCTGAAAAGGTTATCACAAAAGCGGCCTGGCTTAAATAAACACCAAAGAATTAAGTATCAAATACTAGACATTAAAAGTAAATACAGGATAAGTCGATTTAGTTCAAATCTTCACGTACAAAGATATTGAAAAGTTATTGATACGTGCACTGGTTTAAAGAAGGGATTTTCTCAGCGTATGATATTAAATTGCTGCAAATAGTGTAGAATTTTATACGTTGCGTGGATGCAATATAAATATGTGAGTGTGCTATGTTAGTTTCTCTGTGCTGACGGAGTAAATATACATGCTGTCATTACCTCATCACGTCTCATGGCTGTCGTAAAAGCTAAAGAAGATTGGAAGTTTATCCTCTCTACGAATATAAAATACTTATTAATTTATTTATGTTGCGAGTTTTGATTTTTATGTAAGTTCTTGTTTCCGATTTGACAACCTGTTTATTTTGAATATAAGCGTCCTACCTGTTTAAAAGGTAAGGACGTAAGCAAGCAGCAAGGAAGCCAAGTCGCTGCCTACTTTAGACAGAAGTTGTTAAGTCTCAAATCCTGTAACTTCACTAGCTACTGTAAACCACTTACACAAAGTAGCATGATGAGCCCATTGCTACTTGGAGGTTGATTAGGCGAGCACAGCGGTGGTAGAGTCGACTCGGCCCTTGATGGAAAAACCTACCTGACAATCTGACAAAACATTTAGTTAAAACTTAGGTACCTACTCTCACAATCTACCTCCTGTCCCAATTTTCAGCTTATTGATTCACCGCCTCAAGACCTGCTTAATAGTAACACATAGATACATCTTTATACGAAAAATTATTGGAGTTAAAATTATAACACACAAAGTAGATCAGTCTTTAAGAGGAACATACCTACGCTACCTACGCAAAAAGCTTGTTCATCCTGAAACTTTTCCCGAAGTTCAACTCAAGGTAATTTATTTAGATATACCTACTTATAACAACTCATACAAGGTTCCTACTACTTGTTGATCAAAGTTTATTTTCAAACGGGAACGTACTTTAAAGTAAGTCTTCTCGAATATAAAATTGTGTTTAAACTTTTACAATAATTCTAAGTACCTATACATCACAGAACGGCTTTTTTCTTTGACAATTGAAAATATTGTATCTGTTTTAAGGAAATACAAATTACTTTATTTTATCTACACCCGCTCACACAGCCATTATCTAATCACTTGGCTGTAGTGAACGTTGAACAAAAGTACGTTGATACAACTTGCAATATAAGGCATACCTACTTAAGGTTTCAGATTTTGACTAATAAGTAGGTACATTTACGAAACCACGTTACGTACGTCAATTTGAGTTTCATTACTGGCTGGCCTTTTTTTTTTTTTTTTTCGTGGAGGAAATACTTTTCGTATACCTGTCGCCTTGGGGTTAGACGAGCAGGTGATGTCGGATTCCCAGACCGGTCTACCGACTAAAACCTCCACGATGACCTTTCTCAGGTGTTCCAGAGAGGTTTCGGGAACGCGAATGCTTCATCCGAAACCTATCTCACCTCGCCTTAAAAAGGCTCGTCAAACGGTGCCTTGTTGGCAGCCCGCATACTCTCACGACTTATAATAATCGTACAACTAGCGGTGCAGTCCCGAAGCCGCTAGCGAACCCTGGTTGAGGTGCCGGAGCTGTTGCCACGGCGTCGCCTTGTTCGAGAGGGATCGGCTCTCTCTCGCTCTCGCTCAGCAGTCTCCTTCCGGAACATGACTGTTTCGCAGAAGGAGAGCACACACATCCACCCATCTTCATCCGCGAGCATAGCAGCTATTATTGCTGGCGGTGAAAGATCGCTCCCGATTTGGGCAATCATGACTGATCGCTCCGACTCCCATGCTGGACAATCCTCGAGAGTATGCTGCGCAGAGTCTCTGTCGCTTGGACAGTGATGGCATTTTGCAGTCTCTTGACGTTCTATTCGACACAGATACTCACCGAAACAGCCATGCCCGGTGAGTATCTGTGTCAGCCTAAACGTGACCCTTCCTCGTTTCCTTGTCATCCAGGTTTCAAAATTCGGCAATATAGCACCGACGGCGCGTTGGCGTATACACTGAGGCTCCTCTAGTCGTATACGCCATCCCCGGAGAGCATCTCTGTGAGCTTCTCGCCGCAGCATGACAAGGGACTCCGATAACCTCTCACCGTCTCCAACCATGCGGATTGAACGCGTCTGGCAATAAATCTTCTCGTCCATCTCAGCCAATATGTCTAGTAGCGTGGTCTTTGCCAAAGTAGTTGCTGTCTCAAAAGAAATAGTCCGATATCCCCGCACTACTCTGATAGCCAATATGCGCTGCAGACTCCTAAGAAGAGCTCTGCATCGTTGTACCCTACTACGTGGTCCATCCCTAAGACAGATTGCCCAGACTGGGGCACCGTACAAAGCCATAGATCTGACGATCCTGCTATAGAGACGGCGAACTTCCTCATTAGGTCCTTCAAGATTCGGAAGCAGGCGGTGTAAATAGCCGGCAGCTCCTCGAACCCGAGGCACGAGTGTCTCAAAATGGTCTCCAAATCCCCATTGACTATCTAGGTGAGACCGAGATATTTTAATTTTCGGCTCACTGGGACTGCAGTATCACCGACTCGGATGCACGAGTTAGGTGTTTCCTCGCCTCGCCGTAGATTATGGAACCATAGTGCTTCGGTTTTTTGTGGCGCCACTTGTAATCCTAGCCCGTGGATTCTGCGCATGATACACGCAACTGCCAGTTCGGCAAGTCTTAAAGTTTCAGGAAAGCAAACTCCTCTGGCTATTATCAGAGTATCATCTGCGTAACAGATTATACTAGCGCCCGGGGGAAGGCTTGTCCGCAGAACTATATCATACGCGAGATTCCAAAGTAATGATCCTAAAACCGAGCCTTGAGGAACCCCACAACTAATATTCTTTACTACTCTGGTTCTCCCCCGACCCGATTACTGGCTGGCCTAAATCTCAAGCCTTATTGTTTTTAATTTTAAATATGCAGAGGTTTTTGCGTGTTCCTTTCTTAACCAAATTCTGTAACAATGTTTGTCGCATTAAACATAATTTTATACGAATAAGAAATCGGGGGGAATATTAAAAGTGAAAAATGTGTTTGTTATTATTATTACAAAAAAAACACAAAAAGTATTTACTTGTCAACATATCACAGCCACTACGACACGACTTAAGGGAGATTTGACAAACGTATAATAAGTATCAATGGATATGCAGGATAAGTTAACTCTTATTAAACCTGTTGTCTTGTGTGGTATTAATAATTAGCCTAGATTCCATTTTTTACTGAAGTTAGCGTTAAAGCTATTTTACGATGACCTGTCATAAAAAGTTATATTACCTACCTTGTGTTTAATTTATATAATGGAACTTCGAAAATAATTACCCTTAACTTGTGATATTTAAATTGCTATCCGCCAACATTCACTGGCCATAAAAACATCAACAATTTCTTTTTTCATTACGCCGAAACAAAAAAGTATAAAATGAGGGTCCCACTCGACCCAATTTGTAGAGCTTGTCAATTAAAAGTTTATCTTTAAGGGCACCAAATTAATATCAATCTTGAATAAACATTTTCTTATACACAAGAGATTAATTAAAAGAATATTAGAATATTCATACTTCAAACAATGTTTTTGAATATCATCAGCGCTTTAATGTTGAATTACCCGCTTAATTTACCTTTATGCAGTAGTATAAAAATGTTATTGTATTTAGGCGGAAGGGTGCAGTAGCTACAGGGTTGTGAAATCTAACAACTTTTTTCTAAGGTAGAGTCTTATGTGTGCCTAGCTGACATTCCTAACGGAAAGTGGATGGTGCGAAAATAACTTCTCTACATCTGGCAGAAAGTCTGAGTATGACATCGAAAGCTCCTTAAAATAAGGAAATATATTTATATAAAAGTCACCACAGGAACAATGTACATATATTTCATACTAATATTTAATATCTCCAATCTCCGTGGCTCTACTTACGAAGTTTAGGGATTGTGATCAAGTTTTCAAAGCAAATTGGACTTTATGAACAAAGTTTCAGTTGAAGTGCATCCGTACTCTTATTATACCGGGATATATTGTTATTGAATGGAGAACAAAAACCTCACAACTTTATATAATAATAGGTAAGTACATACATACATAAACTCACGCCTTATCCCGTCCGGGGTAGGGAGAGACGACAGAACGCCACTAGATAGTACGAAGTACAATATTCGAATTCAGTTCAAGACTTTTTGATCCATATTTTAACGGATTCAAATTAGAGTACGCTATTAAAAACTTTTTACGTTGCAAATTATCTTAAAACATTGGTATTATTTTACCTACAACTTGTAGCAATTCTTCGTAAAGCTGTGTAAGGAAATTTCATTCTAAACAGATACTTATAAAGTTTGAAAGTTATAATGAAATTCGGCGTGTCGCACCATAAATCTGGTGAGATTGACATTATCGAGTCGGGAGTGAATCCCATTATGTCCTTCTTGATGAAATGTTTAACGTACTTCTGTTACTACTGTTCTTTGTTACGACAAACTGCAAGCTGTTTTGTTTTATACTTACTTTATAACAGGAAAAGTACGCAAAAAAAAAGCTTGAATTGTTTTCATCTTTGGTAAGTATGTCATATTATAATGTAGATATTAAGTAAATTAAACGTACCTACAATGTTTATTACCACAAAACACTTTCTTTTTTTATAAATACTTAACATAAAATATGAAAAACAAACAAAAAAACTAGTTAAACATGTGTTACTTGTAAGATGACGTCCGATAGGAAAGTATGGAAGAAGAAGACATGCTGCGCCGACCCCAAATAAAATTGGGATAAGAGCAGAGGAATGATGATGATGAACATAAAACATGGTGACATTACAATTCACAGCATCTCACGCTACAGGTGTCATTAAAGTCAACTAATGGAAAGTTCTGAGATACTTTACGAAAGTAGAAGGAAAACTTAATATAAAACTCAAAAGTAACCTGGCCAGCCTTGTATAAATAGCCTAAGCTTCCCTCTGTGGCCGTCGTTAAAGAAGTCTCATCCCTGCAGTAGGGCATTAATGGGGTGCTGATGGCAGAGAGCTAATCAATATCACACAAATTTAAAGTTAATAAAGGTGACGAAATAAAACCAATAATGAATAATGTAATAAATGATAAATTTTAATAAAGAAACTTGACGAGTAAGTATTCAAGGCACGCCTACCCTCCCCGAGCTACGTAATTTACTAACTTATAGAAAATTGAAAATCGGATAGCTTAACGTCACAGTTATGTTCAACTTTTTTAACGATTATTAGTTAAGGATAAAGATTAAGTAATTTCAGTAATTTATTTCACTTAATTTATTTACTGTAATGGGAACACCAAAATATCATTAATTTTAAAGGGAAAAAGCAATAAGATGCATAACCACCATTAGTAGCCAAAAATAGGCTATAGTTCATCCTAGTGCATGACTCTAAATTGGTAGGTATGCCAACTAAGCCTTTTACAGGACTTTAACCCCCAATGATATCGAAGTAATTAATACTAGAAAAACTTCGATGTATGATATAAAAAATACGCATCAAACTCCAGCTATTCCTATCCACTATTTGATGTGAGCCAATAAAAAATAAACAACAAAATAAAAAAGAAAAACTGGGAAAACATCCTGCCAAGTGCACTCCGTAGAACGGAACGATGGAAATAATACCGGGCATAATACTCGTAGTGCACTAATTAAGCCAGTATCAATGTAAATACGATGCTTCAGGTTTTTATACAATAAAATAGGAGAAAAACATGAGCTTTACAAATAAATAAAACAAGATCATCAAATAACAATAAAAAGGTTTTTACCTTTTTAGGGACCCGTGTCTTTTACATATTGGATTTTGAGAGTAGGTATGTTATGTATGTACCTAGGTGTATTAAGTATGTTGCATATGTGTGATCTATGTTCCCCGGGGTCCAGTTAATTATTATTAAATTATTCATCATTCCCCTGCCCTTATCCCAATTTGTTTTGAGGTCGGCGCTGCATGTATTCTCCTACTCATGCTTCTAGAGGTTTTGGCAATATTTTAAGGCCCGCCGCCTGCCTGACGCTAACCCTCCTTAGGAGTGTTGTAGTTGGTGGTTTACTCCCTATCAGGATGTTGACCCGAGGTTCTAGGTGGTATGCACCGGGTCGTGATATCCCTTAGTCGCCTCTTACGACACCCACGGGAGGATATGGGTCATTCTTTCTAACCGGGAACCGCAGGGCATATTATTAAATTATTAAGTTAAATTTATTGATATTAAATTATTAACTACTTACTTACTGCTTATGTACCTACGCAAATGAAACAGGAAGTTAATATTACTGAGTTTAATTTTCATTTAGTAACTATTCTCTGGTCGTAATCAATATACCTTACTTCTTACCGTACTTCCATAATACGCAGAATTTTAAGAAAATATTACACGTCGTGAAGGAAGAAGACGCACCGTGACGTTGAGTATTTCTTCTGCTTTACTAAATAATTAGTAGGTGCCTAAAGGTCTAAAACTAAGTACAATATGTATTGTTGTAATACTAAATAATGTATTTCCAATGTGTGCAATGGTTAAGCTTTCGGTACCCCGTCGTCTACTTCATCTGTTTTGTCTACCCACAACATGGCGTCAAGTCATATTGCACCTGAATGAAGCCGAGAGACAGAAACACACAGCCCATGGTGTAAGTATTGGAAGTAACGCGAATCTCCAAATTGGTAGAGGGTAAGCCACTACAAAGCGATCTGCTGTTAACGAGTAGGTAAATCAGATGTTTGATGAAGGTAGATAAATAACAGCAGCCTTAAGTGTCTCATAGCAAGGTACCTACGTGCATAGAGGATGAAAAGATGTTTATTCTAAGAATCCGGTACGGGTTGTAGTTCGATTTTGTGTTTTCCAGCTTTGTTAGAGATTGAAAGTTAAATGGAAGTTTCTTAGTTCCATTTTACTACACTCGGGATGAGATGGGATGCTGGCACTGTACCTAGTCTGTATTCTCAGTTCGTTCGTTGACACGGATAAGATAATTATGACATACCTAACTTATTTATTATCTATTATTTTTTGTTAAGTGTGTCAGCTTATCTATCGCGGGAGTAAGATAATAAGATTTATTAATAGGTCAACGTTATGTCGAATAACCCACGGGAATAAAGAAACCAACTCTGCAAGGAAAGTAAACTAATTAGGTTGATAGAATATTATGAGTAGGTAGGTAATCTATAGCAAAGTACGTAGACGAGGTATTTCTTACGAATAAGACTAATTACATAAAATTTAATAGATCACGTATGATTCTTCATTTCGTAACCTTGGAGAAGTAGCTATAGGTACTTAATGAAAAACAATAATAAAATTAATTTTCACAAAAAAAAGAACCGACTTCAAAGACAAAAATTGCACTAAAAAGTAATAAATAATTACTTGTATTTTGATTTTACAACAATAAATCAGCCATTTTTTCTACTTAATTTTAATCTAAAGAATAGGTTCTTTTCATTAAGTATTGTAAAAGTATTGTTAAGGATATTTCTTGAAGAGTCTGTAAATATATTTATTTGTAGATTCTTTAAAAGATAATCAAATTATTACAAATAATGTAATATTATTGTTATTTTTGGAGTCGGTGTCAGCCACGATAGTAATTATTAAGTATACCATTTTTTATTTCTGACTGAAAACTTAAACAAATATTATGGCGCCGTGTTATACACAGACTAATAATTACATAAAATTCACATTCGAAAATGAAACGGCCGTTTTCGTTTTAAATGCAATATTTATCTAATTAGAAACCATTTAAAGTGATGAGAGTGTGTTATACAAACTTTATTGCCTATTCTAACGACGTTGTAGACAACATTTTGCATTATTGATCCTATTCGCGAATTATTTCTTTAAATCTAATCTATTTTAAGTTCTGGAAAGCTTTAATCAGTTATTAAATATAATATTAAAACGTTTAAATGTGATACTGGTATTTTAAAATATATTTATTTAAATATGATAAGAATAGTTGTTTAATATTTGTTTAATTTTTAAACTAATCCATAAACAATCAACAACTATAATGTCGAAGTCATATATAATCTGTAATTCATGACCGTCATTCCGTTTGCTTAGGTATTATCGTACTTATTTCGTTGGCTGACACCGCCTCCAAAAATAACAATAATATTACATTATTTGTAATAATTTGATTATCTTTTAAAGAATCTACAAATAAATATATTTACAGACTCTTCAAGAAATATCCTTAACAATACTTTTACAATACTTAATGAAAAGAACCTATTCTTTAGATTAAAATTAAGTAGAAAAAATGGCTGATTTATTGTTGTAAAATCAAAATACAAGTAATTATTTATTACTTTTTAGTGCAATTTTTGTCTTTGAAGTCGGTTCTTTTTTTTGTGAAAATTAATTTTATTTCTAAATTTTTAGTGAATTCCAATTCTATAAATCCGTGTGGTGACGGAGTGAGAACACAATATGTCACCACCTCATTTCATCCCATGGGTGTCGTAAAAACCGACTAAGGGACTATCCGTGAATATTATCTTTGAGAAATAAAAAGAAGGAAAACTGAAAATTAAACCCTATACCAATCCGCCTGGCCAGCGTGGTATTAGTAGGCCAAGTATTTCTCCGTCACAGAAGGAGGCCCGTCCCTGCAGTGGGACATTACTTTGTCTGAATATGGGTAGACCTACGAAACGCGCTGCTTATATGAGACAGCGCCGATTGAATGAAACAAACGAAGAAAGGGAGAAACGCCTTTTAATGTAGGAAATCTACCTCCAATGTCATTTCAAAAGAGACTAGTGAACAACGGAGGACCTACATGCAAAAAGTTTTAAATAGGGAGAACATCGAAAAGCGTAGCCACCGTCTCGGCATGGTTAATTGGTAATAATAATTAAGTTAATTAAAATAAAAATAAATCAAATAAATATAATAATTATTATTATCAATTTGTTCTAAAGAATAAGTTTAAAATAAATTAAATGCAATTCAACAATTTTGTCTATTTATAATCCGTTATTAATTCCTATTTTAATTTTAAATAAGAATTTCATTCAAGTCTTAAACCACACCTGCGATTACATTCATAATGTTAAGTTTTCATCAATACAATTAAAATAAGCCCAAACACAAGGTAGCTGCTATATGCCGTTGAGGAGTTTCCTCGACCCTCAGTCGTCTTTATCATGAGATCATGTTTGTGTAAAGTTGTGTGAAGTTTTCATCAATACGAATAAAATAAGCCCAAACACAAGGTATCTGCTATATACCGTTGAGGAGTTCCCTCGACCCTCAGTCTTCTTTATCATGAGATCATGTTTGTGTAAAGTTGTGTACAGTTTTCATCAATACGAATAAAATAAGCCCAAACACTCGGTAGCTGCTATATACCGTTGAGAAGTTGCCTCGACCCTCAATCTTCTTCATCATCAGATCATGTTTGTGTAAAGTTGTGTACAGTTTTCATCAATACGAATAAAATAAGCCCAAACACTCGGTAACTGCTATATACCGTTGAGGAGTTGCCTCGACCCTCAATCTTCTTCATCATCAGATCATGTTTGTGTAAAGTTTTGTAAAGTCTTCATCAATACGAATAAAATAAGCCCAAACACTCGGTAACTGCTATATACCGTTGAGGAGTTGCCTCGACCCTCAATCTTCTTCATCATCAGATCATGTTTGTGTAAAGTTTTGTAAGGTCTTCATCAATACATTAAAATAAGCCCAAACACAAGGTAGCTGCAATATGCCGTTGAGGTGTTCCCTCGACTCTCTCTGGTCTCCAGGATCTGACCAGTTCTTACTCTTGACTATTTGGTAGTGACGTCAAAGATGCACATGTATGATAAGATTTTACACAATGCGTCCCTACAATTTTCAAGAGATGCCCTCGATTTCTCTGGGATCCTGTCATCCAGATCCAGATCTAGTGACAATGGGACCAAATGGGAAGCATACCCATACGAACAAAAAAAAAATTTTTCAAATCGGTCTAGCCGTTTTCGAGGAATCAGGTAACAAACACAAAAAAAAAAAAATAATAAAAAAAATACAACCGAATTGAGAACCTCCTCCTTTTTGAAGTCGGTTGAAAAGACAACTCCCGCCCCGAGACTTCTAAAAAACATTAATTAGGTAAATGAACACAAGAACATCCAGGCTCAGGATAATCATCAGACAGAGTTTGTACGGCAGATAAGCAACAAAGAACTCCACGAGCACCTTGAAAAGAGAACAGTCGCCAGGAACATCGGGTATGAGATTAATTCACTTCACACAATTAGTAATTTCCTAAACTAGGTAGATGCTAGGTAGTCATAAAATTATTTCAAGAAGTTTCAATATTTTATACTTCGCCTAGCCCCAGGTTTCAATAAACAACATCAAAACTTACGCAAGTCTGAGTGAAGTACCTATTGAATATTGGATTTATCTTATTGTTTGCCTAGGTTGCTTTGTACTTATTACTTTAGTCTCCGCAAAGTAGGTTTTACTCAAGTTTTGCGACGAAGTTTTATTCACATATTGTTTTCTCCTTGCTAGAAAGTTGGTGCACACTATTGTTTGAAGTAACGACATTTTGTTATATTATACCTAATAATTTATGCAGAAGCTAATCTTCTTTTTTAGGGAAAACAGCTAGCTGAGGTAGGGTATAGCTATGTTTTAGTTTCTAGGAAAGCAAAAAAGCCTAATCATCATCATATCAGCTACATGAAAAAGTATACTACTGAACATAAGCCTTCCCTAAGCGTTTCCACTGCACGCGATCTTATAGGTACCTCCCTCAACTATCGCCTTAGCACCGACCTCATCAGGTCATTAACTATCGCGTCGTTGGTCTGCCTATCCTGCTTGCTTAAACACCCTGCCTTTATTTTTACGTGGGGTAATGCGGAATCTCTAAGGTGGCCTGTGTCATGGGAATGTCGAAATCAAACCGATTAAACCCACACGAACTTTATCCCAGCTGTCATATGCCGTGGATTTCAGATAACCCTGAAAAGGTTATCACAAAAGCGGCCTAGCTTATATAAACACCAAAGAATTAAGTATCAAATACTAAACATTAAAAGTAAATACAGGATAAGTCGATTTAGTTCAAATCTTCACGTACAAAGATATTGAAAAGTTATTGATACGTGCACTGGTTTAAAGAAGGGATTTTCTCAGCGTATGATATTAAATTGCTGCAAATAGTGCAGAATTTTATACGTTGCGTGGATGCAATATAAATATATGAGTGTGCTATGTTAGTTTCTCTGTGCTGACGGAGTAAAAACACGTGCTGTTATTACCTCATCACGTCTCATGGCTGTCGTAGAAGCTAAAGAAGATTGGAAGATTATCTTTACAAATATAAAATAATTTTTATTTAAGTTGCAAGTTTTGATTTGTGTGTAGATAAGTTCTTGTTTCCGATTTGACAACCTGTTTATTTTGAATATTAGCGTCCTACCTGTTTAAAAGGTAACGACGTAAGCAAGCAGCAAGAAAGCTAAGTCGCTGCATACTTTAGACAGAAGTTGTTAAGCTTTCTTTAACTTCACAAGCTACTGTAAACTACCTACTTAAACACAGTAGCATGATGAGCTCATTGCTACTAGGAGGTTGATTAAGCGAGCACAGCGGTGGTACCTGGTAGAGTCGACTCGGCCCTTGATGGAAAAACCTATCTGACAATCTGACAAAACATTTAGTTAAAACTTAGGTACCTACTCTCACAATCTACCTCCTGTCCCAATTTTCAGCTTATTGATTCACCGCCTCAAGACCTGCTTAATAGTAGCATATAGATACATCTTTATACGAAAAATTATTTGAGTTAAAATTATAACACACAAAGCTGTAGATCTTTAAGAGGAACATACGCTACCTACGCAAAAAGCTTGTTCATCCTGAAACTTTTCTCAAAGTTCAACTCAAAGTAATTTATTTAGATATATAACAACTCATACGAGTTTCCTACTACCTACTTGTTGATCAAAGTTTATTTTCAAACGGGAACGTACTTTAAAGTAAGTACCTATTCTCGAATATAAAATTGTGTTTAAACTTTTACAATAATTCTAAAGAATACAGAACGGCTTTATTCTTTGACAATTGAAAATATTGTATCTGTTTTAAGGAAATACAAATTACTTTATTTTATCTACATCCGCTCACACAGCCATATCTAACTAACATGGCTGTAGTGAACGTTGAACAAAAGTACCTTGATACAACTTGAAATAAAATGCATACATAAGGTTTCAGATTTTGACTAATAAGTAGGTACATTTACGAAACCACGTTACGTACGTCAATTCATCATTACTGGCTGGCCTAAATCTCAAGCCTTATGTTTTTAATTTTAAATATGCAGAGGTTTTTGCGTGTTCCTTTCTTAACCAAATTCTGTAACAATGTTTGTCGCATTAAACATAATTTTATACTAATAAGAAATCGGGGGGAATATTAAAAGTGAAAAATGTGTTTCTTATTATTATTACAAAAAAACACAAAAAGTATTTACTTGACAACATATCACAGCCACTACGACACGACTTAAGGGAGATTTGACAAGCGTATAATAAGTATCAATGGATATGCAGAATAAGTAAACTCTTATTAAACCTGTCTATCTTGTGTGGTATTAATTAGCCTAGATTCCATTTTTTACTGAAGTTAGCGTTAATGCCATTTTACGATGACCTGTCATAAAAAGTTATATTACCTTGTGTTTAATTTATATAATGGAACTTCGAAAATAATTACCTTTAACTTGTGATATTTAAATTGCTATCCGCCAACATTCACTGGCCATAAAAACATCAACAATTTCTTTTTTCATTACGCCGAAACAAAAAAGTATGAAATGAGGGTCCCACTCGACCCAATTTGTAGAGCTTGTCAATTAAAAGTTTATCTTTAAGGGCACCAAATTAATATCAATCTTGAATAAACATTTTCTTATACACAAGAGATTAATTAAAAGAATATTAGAATATTCATACTTCAAACAATGTTTTTGAATATCATCAGCGCTTTAATGTTGAATTACCCGCTTAATTTACCTTTATGCAGTAGTATAAAAATGTTATTGTATTTAGGCGGAAGGGTGCAGTAGCTACAGGGTTGTGAAATTTAACAAATTTTTTCTAAGGTAGAGTCTTAGTTACGTCCTGGTCTTGCTGGCCTTCTTAACGGAAAGTGGATGGTGCGAAAATAACTTCTCTACATCTGGCAGAAAGTCTGAGTATGACATCGAAAGCTCCTTAAAATAAGGAAATATATTTATATAAAAGTCATCACAGGAACAATATACAACGTCATTTTAATATTTAATATCTCCAATCTCCGTGGCTCTACTTACGAAGTTTAGGGATTGTGATCAAGTTTTCAAAGCAAATTGGACTTTATGAACAAAGTTTCAGTTGAAGTGCATCCGTACTCTTATTATACCGGGATATATTGTTATTGAATGGAGAACAAAAACCTCACAACTTTATATAATAATAGGTAAGTACATACATACATAAACTCACGCCTTATCCCGTCCGGGGTAGGGAGAGACGACAGAACGCCACTAGATAGTACGAAGTACAATATTCGAATTCAGTTCAAGCCTTTTTGATCCATATTTTAACGGATTCAAATTAGAGTACGCTATTAAAAACTTTTTACGTTGCAAATTATCTTAAAACATTGGTATTATTTTACCTACAACTTGTAGCAATTCTTCGTAAAGCTGTGTAAGGAAATTTCATTCTAAACAGATACTTATAAAGTTTGAAAGTTATAATGAAATTCGGCGTGTCGCACCATAAATCTGGTGAGATTGACATTATCGAGTCGGGAGTGAATCCCATTATGTCATCCTTGATGAAATGTTTAACGTACTTCTGTTACTACTGTTCTTTGTTACGACAAGCTGCAAGCTGTTTTGTTTTATACACTTACTTTATAACAGAAAAAGTACGCAAAACAACTTAAATGTTTTTCATCTTTGTAAGTAGGTAGGTATGTCATATTATAAGGTAAATTTTAAAATAAACGTACAATGTTTATTACCACAAAACACTTTATTTTTTTTATAATACTTATCATAAAACATGGTGACATCACAGAATCTCACGCTACAGGTGTCTTATAAGTCAACTAGTGGAAAAATCTGAGATACTTTACGAAAGTAGAAGGAAAACTTAATATAAAACCCTATAGAAAGCTAGCCAGCCTTGTATAAATAGCCTAAGTTTCCCTCTGTGGGCGTCGTTAAAGGAGCCTCATCCCTGCAGTGGGGCATTAATGGGGTGCTGATGGCAGAGAGCTAATCAATATCGCACAAATTTAACGTAAATACAGGTGACGAAATAAAACCAATAATGAATAATGTAATGAATGATAAATTTTAATAAAGAAACTTGACGAGTAAGTATTCATGGCACGCCTACCCTCCCCGAGCTACGTAATTTACTAACTTATAGAAAATTGAAAATCGGATAGCTTATCGTCACAGTTATGTTCAACTTTTTTAACGATTATTAGTTAAGGATAAAGATTAAGTAATTTCAGTAATTTATTTCACTTAATTTATTTACTGTAATGGGAACACCAAAATATCATTAATTTTAAAGGGAAAAAGCAATAAGATGCATAACCACCATTACTTAGTAGCCAAAAATAGGCTATAGTTCATCCTAGTGCATGACACTAAATTGGTATGCCAACTAAGCCTTTTACAGGACTTTAACCCGCAATGATATCGAAGTAATTAATACTAGAAAAACTTCGATGTATGATATAAAAAATACGCATCAAACTCCAGCTATTCCTATCCACTATTTGATGTGAGCCAATAAAAAATAAACAACAAAATAAAAAAGAAAAACTGGGAAAACATCCTGCCAAGTGCACTCCGTAGAACGGAACGATGGAAATAATACCGGGCATAATAGTGCACTAATTAAGCCAGTATCAATGTAAATACGACGCTTCAGGTTTTTATAGAATGAAATAGGAGAAAAACATGAGCTTTGGAAATAAATAAAACAAGATCATCAAATAACAATAAAAAGGTTTTTACCTTTTTAGGGACCCGTGACTTTTACATATTGGATTTTGAGAGTAGGTACAGATAGCGCGCGAGTTGAATGCAGAGCTTAGGAATGCGGTAGTGCTGTGGCCTAATTATAAATTATTAATTGACATTCATATCGATAAATTTAAACAATGTTCTAAGTTTAATTTTATTTAGTACACTAGGTTAACATGGTAAAAAAAACAATATCATAATTATCACATGTTTTAATAATCATTTCACACAACGGAATAAAAAAATAACACGGGAACTTCAGTATTACTATTAACACAATAACACGGCAAACGTACGATAGTTGACAAGGATGGCACAGCACTACACTGCAGGCGCGTGAGGTGGGGCGTGCGGATAGCGGGGGGAGATGCTCCCGCCCTTTACCTCAGACCCCGACTGCATTCAACTCGCGCGCTATCTGTATGTTATTTATGTAGGTGTATTATGTTGCATTTGTGTGATCAATGTTAGCCAGGGGTCCGGTTAATTATTATTAAATTATTCATAATTATTATCAAATTAATTGTTATTAAATTATTAACTACTTACTTACATACACTGCATGTAGGCAAATAGAACAGGAAGTCAATATTATTGCGTTTAATTTTCTATTCAGTAACTTTTCTCTGGTCGTAATCAATTTAGGTACTTTCATAATACGCAGAATTTTAATAAAATATTACACGTCTTGTAGGAAGAAGACGCACCGTCCGATAATAGGAAAATATTTAAAGTTTTCATTAAGTTGATAGAATTGTTTGAAATCGACTCAACAACTGAAACTGTTTACTCAAAGGATGAAAGAGGCTTTATCATATCGCAGTCGGCAGGACAGACTAATAGCTATTGTTATTGGCCATTGTTTTGATCTACCAAAATAGGTTTTAGATGTTAATTTTAGCCGGCTTTACTAAAGGTCCATCCTCACTAAAGAGCCCGCATCGGCCAGTATCGCATCGCACCGGCCAGTGTCCTATCCCAGTAAACTATGAACCGCGTCCTTCGCTTCTATTTAGTTTCATAGTTTTAAGCCTTGAGAGCAGAGGAGCGCATTCGGCGGAATTCGAACGTATGCGTCGGTAGCCGTACGCACTTACTTGACTTGGTAATATAAACTTTAAACACTGTGTACAAGATTTAATTTCGTTTAAACATTGTAAAATTCGTTTCGATGCGAGCCGATGCGGGCTGGTTAGTGAGGATAGACCTTTAAACTTAAGAAACAAATCTTGTCCACTTTCAAATATGATTTCTTTACCAGGATCAACGAATTGAGCCACGCAAAAGCACCGATTTTTTCTAAATGATACCAAACACGAAATACTTACTTTTAAAGACTAACGAGAAAACTGTATAACAAGAAATCGCTTTGTATGCTTACTGTAAATGTCGTAAATTAGACTTACCTACATAGAAGTAGTTGCGAAAGTAGGTTATATCGACTCTAGTTAAATCGCTCTTTAATCTGCTAAAAAAACTAGTGCCTACCTACTTCCTTGAGCTTTAGTAGGCTTTTTATCTAAAACCTAACTGAGTTGTAGGCATTGGGCGCCTGCAATAGTTTTTTTATGAAATGTAGAGACTCAAGTCTGAATTTTTTAAAGCAAAATAATTATTTGCCAAATAATTATTCCGTTTATTTATTTATCCTATTTTTATTAACAAAATTACTATTTATTCAAATATACAGGGTATATATACGGGTAAGTATGAAGTAAATTAAGATACTATCCTTTATATACATATATAGACTATATATTTTATACTTATATTTTAGAAATATCGTCAAGGAGTCTATCATTATACGATAAAAAGAAACTTCGTTCTGAATCATATTAAAAAAATATAAAGAACCACAGTCATTTTTTTAGTTTAAAATTGTATCTCGATTGTAACTGAAGCACGATTCATTCTGCGAATGCTGTCGTCAGAAATAAAAAATAACTCGATGAATACTATAAAATGAAAGATAAATGGTTAGCGAGGAACAAGGCATGGAAAGGGAAAGATATCGGAACGTTTCTTAGTGGCGTAATTCAAAATATTTATTTAAGATGGTAAATAAAATTTAGTTTTTAGAGCATGTATCACAGAAATCTTCATATTATCTCAACTGAGTATAGGCAACTTTGGGTACATGTTATGTCGTAACTACATACATCACACCACAACAAGGAGCCGAGCCCCAAATAAGCCCTTCTCTTATTTTTATGCATCCAAAAACTCTACATAACGAAAGTTAAAGCTAAATATTTTTTTTCTTTCACAAAGTAAAATCCGACTCTCTTACCTTTTAATTCTAAGATTTGTACTGTTTAAATTTAGGTATTTACTTAATTTTATATAGGATCAAGAAGGGCTCTTTACGAGATATGCTACGTTTCCCAATACATGGTTTTCATCGAGGCACCTTACTGCAACGGCTATCAGTCGTTCCAAACAATTATTAGTATTAAAAATACTGAGAGATGTGTTGGTCACTTTAGTCCCTTAAGTGTTGGTAGGTAAATGTTCCAAGGCAATAAATATAGGTACTATCATTTTCTCTTCCCTCAACTCAGGCTTCTCTCTCTCAAACTTCTGACGTTGCCTGTTATTTATTCGTATACGGTGAACTTAATGCCGATTCAGTTCAAAGATTACCGTGAGTACATTTTAAATTGTCGATCCATTTCTTATGAGCGACATTAGTGACCTATTTCCCGAGGTATATAGCAGTTGAAATGTTCTTTAAGAATTTAAATATTGTAAGGTATAAAAATTTAATAAGAGCTTAATATTAAGTTAAATATTTAATATTAGACTGCATACAGTGTTGAGGAATCGCTTCCTTAGTAAGGAAACGAAAGCTTAGGGAAAGTAGCTAAACTATCTCGTAAACGTCTCTTTACAGATTGAGCCAACCCGTTTGCGTCTCGCCAGTTGATATCGGTCGGTGGCACTTCATTTCAGACTATAGTACCTAGTTGCACATCAAAATGAAATCTTAGTGAAATTTGGAGTAGGAAATAATACTACTTTAGACAGATTAGCTAATACAAGAATTATTGTAAAGTTTTATTTTTATCAGAGGTAGTGTCTTTTTTATAAGCTCTCTAATGACACAGAGACCCAATAATAAACTTGTCTGTCAAATTAGTAAAATATTATCCACTACCAATACTTTAACAAAAACATTGATGTTCTTATGTTTGTTGATTTAAACAGCAGTCTTCTTTTACGACACCCACAAGAATTTCTTTTCTTGTGGGTGTCGTAAAATAAGACTTACGTGACCGTTTTTATTGACAAGAAAAAATAGCTGTTGGTTTCATTCAAACTTCAATTTCTTTACGTCTAACTAAAAAGAGAAGTCTTTAAATTAAAACATGTGTTTAAACCGCCATCTGGCCAATTTGAAACAATGAGCTTTTATTTATTTTACGCACGGCAAGATTTATTTTGTAGGTATTGTTTACAAATATTTTGCAAGATAGAAAAAGCATACATTCAATTTGCCGACAACCGTGATTAATGTTCTGACAAGATCATAAACCAAAAACTCCGTTGATAATATGTTTATTTTTAAATTTTATTTCCGAACGCGATGGGAAAAGGCGCGTTAATGCAAAACATGGCGGTCGTGATTATTTCTTTTTAAATCTGCAAGGAGTACGTTAACCAATTCTTAGACTCTATGGTTGAAATTTGTAATACTCATTATAAATATTATCATAAATGTACATAAACGCATTGGTCAACTTTTATGTAAATTCTTAGGTACATTACGTCCTCATTATTTTGTTACTCATAGGTGGGTACATAAAGTTACTAATTGTTTATTCGTTTAGTCATCAACGTTCATTTTGTGGATACTACAAAATAACATGGTTTTAAAATTTCTTTACATTTTCAAATATTTTTATTAGAAAATTATCATTTTATGTTGGTCAAGCTATTATCTCGCATTTCGAACCTACCGTTTTGCCTTAGCTACGAAATGTATTCGACACGGCGCACCTGGGTTACATCGCTAATTTACGTGTAGTAACGCGTGAAATTGGGTTACGCAGATTATTATAAGATCTATGTTTGAAGGGGACCCAAGGTCACATGTACAAACATTTTGTGGGTGTTTTATGTTTTATAAAAATATAAATTTTGTTTATTACAGCTGTATATACAAAAAATTAGTAACATGTTTAACAATTATTGTGGTGCGTATGGTACAATACGTATGACGTTAAAGCCGATTAAGGAAATATTGGTGATAATATGTTCTACTGATATCATATTTCGACACCAGAAGTATCAATTAACGTAAGGGACATTTTGGCCAAAATGAGTTATATATACCGTTGGATTCGGAATTTCACGCTCTATCGTTTGGTATATTTGAAATTTCTCTGTCGTTAAAAAAATGTCCCTTACAGTACACGTTTTCGAAGGTCTAGACTGTTTTTTATACTAAAAAATTAATTTAAAGGACGTAAATATTTTTACGTGTTAGAAAAAATAATGTAAATAGTTCTGAAATGACATTCAGTCCCTTACATTAAACAAAAGTTTTGTACAATTCTCACAATATGACCTTTACGTTAAAACACAATACATAACTTTACTTTAATTTGTCGCTTACCTTAATATATATTCAAGGGCCCACTTTTAATTATGTCTAAAATTTCGAAAAAATGTACATTACACAGTATTTTTCGAGATTTTCAAATATTTTACTTAATTACAAGTATGAATTAAAAAACATTTAATGAACAAAATTTCTTAAAAAATCAACAAAATGAGAATCAGCCATAAAAACTGTAACGTTTAGTCAATTGTCCTAGACATGTTCCATAAGATTTAAGTCTGAACTTCAAGGAGGCCATAGTAATTTTCGAATCACACCCTTAATCAGGTATTCACTTGTGATTTTTAGGGATGTGTGGCCGGGCACTATGATGGATTAACAGAAATTATTCCCCAATAAATGGTGCAATTGGCATCACATGAGGTTTTTAAGCCTCTGTAACATATTTTTCTGAGTTTACACCACCACTTTAAAAAATATTTTATTTTAAAATATATTATATTAAAAAATAACCAAGTCTAAGTACGAGCCCCGTAAATGATGCCACCCAAAACATTATTGAACCACCTTGGCACACCACAGTTTCAAGGGGCACATGGGGCAAACCTTTTATTTTTGTGCCTGTAAGAACTCTGACGACCTTCACGATAACTTAATGATATCCGATATTCGTCTGTAAACACCACATTTTTCGAATGCTCTAGACGGATCGACATCCGTATTGGCAAGGCGGCAACCATGTTCGGGAAGCTAGGTACAAGGGTATGGTACAATTGGTACAATAAGCACCTTACTACTAAGACCAAGATGGTTGTCTTTCAAGCATACTCTTGTACGGAGCTGAAACCTGGACATCGTATGCAAAACAAGAACGTCGCCGTCGTCTTAACTTATGTTACATGCGTTGCTTACGAAAGATCTTGGGCTTAGCATGGCAGGACAAGATGACAAACGAGAAGGTTCTAGAAATCGCACAGCTGCCTAGTCTGACAGTGCGTCTTAAATAGAGACGTCTGCGTTGGCTAGGGCATGTGCATAGGATGGAACCCTCTCCATTACAACGACGTGTTGTTCTTGGTGCAGTAGCGAATGGAAAAAGAGATGTTGGGAGGCCGCTGCTTCGTTTCAAAGACTGCACCAAGCGAGACATGGCAGCATTTAAAATAGACCACCGTGACTGGGAGAAGCTCGCGGAAAAACGTCCTGAGTGGCGCAATCGTGTCGGAGAGGGTCGCAAATTTTGTAATGAAGCCTGGATTGGAGTGCTTGCTGACAAGAGACAAAAACGACATGAACCTGGTTCGACACTAATGTCCAGTTACTTCTTTTGTCAAGCCTGTGGTATCGGTCTGTATCTGTACAGTCATCAAAAGCGATGTATTACAGACACCACCTCATAAATCGTCTGCAATAGACGAAAAGGCCTTATATATATTGACCATTGCCTGTACTCACGAGAGAAATAAGAAACTGTGGTACTCTAGCAGTTTTGAAAGCTTAACCTTCTTCTGACCGTACGTATACCCCCACACACATTTTTAACTTCTTGGAGTTGGTTACGTGCTTGAATTGCTGTAATGAACCAGTCCCTAAGGACATTTCTGACGATAAAACGGTTATTCCAAGTCAAATTACACAGCTTACGACTGTGACCTGGTCTCGGTTCATAAGATCCTGTCTCTAGGAACTGCCTAACTGCATTTACCACAGTCGTATTTACTGTTCGACAAAATTTCCAAAATTAATCTAAAGATATTGTAAGTTTAAGTATATTTTTACTAATGGACTTAATAATCAAGATATCAGGTCCAAAATTACATGGTAATTGCTCTTAATAGTTTGTCATACATCATATTTCATCCAGTTCATAGTAGTTTATGTCCTTTACAGTAGATTTGTGTTATAGTTTCCTATTAAACTTGGTGCTTACTTTAATATGGGATAATTTACATTGAAAGCTTGAGTGTCTTAAATTACAACTAGCAGGAACTAAGCAACTTTTTTTAATGTAAGGGACATGCTATTTTCTAAACGCGTAAGTTTACGTAAATATTTTATTTACAGTTATAAAGAAGAGGAAATTATAAGAAACTTTGTCCTAGACACTTTTAAGATTAGGGCAACTAATAAAAAGTTACAGAAGAATTTGTAAAATGGGAATGGTTTTTTGGCTCTCCTGAAAAGTCGTGTTTTGTCCCTTACGTTAATTGATACTTCTGGTGTCGATTTGTTTAAATGTAGGCGCAGCAAAGCCGGTTCGCGAGGATCGTAGTTAATGGCGCTCAGTAGTCTCTGCCTAAAGTCATGGGGACCAGTCGTGAGTTTATGTAAGTACGTAAAGTAAAAAAATCGTTATCCCCTGTAGCTATAACAATCGTAACAGCCACGAATCCCCATAACACTCCATGAATATCCAAGACAAAAATGATTTCGGATCGCATCGGCTGTAAAGCAAAGTCTGTTGAGTTGACTAAGACTGCCCACAATTTAATAAAACTTGATAGCAAATCATCTATATTTGAAAATAGTAATAGTGATGTAAGTTTATTTAATCACCTCATGAACATCTACTTATATTGACACAATGTAGGTATGACCGGTGTAACCTTCTTCTAATTCGAATGGCGCGTCGTAATACTCGACCAATTTTCCTTCCATCAACGGGAGAGTGAAAATAAGTAGACTTGGAGAGCTTTGCATAAGGATATAATAATATGACTTTTACGATGTTATGATAATGATTTGTTTATTGTCTTTTAATAATTATTCTTTCACAACATCCCCATCCCGTAGATGTTAATTAAAACAACAACATGCAAAAACGTTACAATACATCAAAATAAACATTCAAAGAATTCAATCTCGCTTAAGACATCATAAAAAGTCAGCACAAAAAAACATAAGAGTCCTTTTTCCTAAAGTTCTCCCTGAATAGTGTTTTGAAGCAAAAGCAACAGTTGTGTAACGTATGTACGTCCCGGTAAAAGCATATTGCAACGGACATTTCTGAAAAGCTTTGTATTGTGTGAAAACGGCGCGAGCGATGCGCGAGAAACAGTGAGCGACGCGATTTAACAACGTCAGGACGCCTCACGGACAGGCTGAACCGTATCAAACGCCTTAGCTTTAGCGCGGATATTTGAAAACTGTAGAGTTCTTTTTACAAAGCGTCATGAATGGTGTCTATTTTTGAATTTAGATCAACTTTCTTGTCTATGCATTATAGTGTTGTGATTTTTTTTTGTGAAATTAGTTGTAAACTTTTTGGATTTGTGCGTGGTAAGTAAATATTTTTTTTAAATTAAAATTTTCTTTTTCATGCTATTTCTTTATTAGAGTATGGCAACCTCAATGCTGCCAATTTATCACTTATATTCACGCAAAAAGAGTCATTGCGAGGCAGCGTCATCATGCAACAAATGCTGTAGGTATACATGCATAGGTACAGGCTAAAGATGCTACAAGTTTTAGTTTTCTTATTCTTAAACAAATCTAAGGTAATATGTATTTATGTTTTCAACTAGAAGTCAAGTATTTAGTGAGGCGTCTTTGAAAATAGCTTGTTTACAGCCTGTTACCCATTGAATGTAATTAATTAAGAGACATTTACTTCGATTTTTATACAAATAATATTCAGTAGGTGTTTTAATTACGCCAAAAAATTTAGTGTACGTAAACTTAGAATGTGTTTGCAAAATACAGGTGTCTAGCAAGTACACCTGTATTTCAATAGTGGTAGGGTGTGGTTCGAACCTGGTATTTTAACTTACTCTCTACATTCGTTGTAGGATCCTTTTATCAACATTATTTTTATTTTTGAATGAAATAAAGTATTGTGCGTGGAGTATGAACCTGCAATCTCGTCTACGGTAGCCGTTTATCGCAACCCCTACGCCATCGAGGTAATTAATATTCGTCTGCTTGTTTGTTTGTGCTAAATCTACATACGAAAATAAAAACAATTTTATTAATAAATTGCAGTAGTTCTAATTCTAACCAAACACAATAATTATAATGCCAAAAAGGTGTACTTAAACAAATTTAATAGGTCTAAGCACCACAGACCAATTTCAAAAAAATACATTCGTAACACACTTTAATTTTAAATATAGAATACCATAGAGTAAACGGAAAAGTTAGCTTAATGATATTGCCATTGGTAGTGATTTGACTAAATTCAAACTTTTAAAACGTTTTTTCCTCAGGGGAATTAGAATTGTGGAGGCCGAAACAAGTAAATTGATGTTAAAGAACTTTGTTCAATGTTCTTTCACAAGTTTTGTTTTGACGAATCTACGTCGTATTGATAATAAAACAGTATTTTTAGGTACTTAAAATAAATGTTTGTTTTGTACTTTAATAATTTCGATCTAATCACTCAAATCAGAAAATGTATTCATGTTGTTTCTTTTTTTAATTTTACTTGCCTTTGATGAATATCATCATCAATATTTAACTTTACTTTGTTTAATGCAGTACCGGAGTAAGTATAGTATATTATGGAGTCATCACCCCACCACATCCCATTCCTATCATAAAATCAGTTTAAGAAAACCATTAGTCTGGTATCAGTAGAACAATTTTCCTGTCAATGGAAGAAAGGTCAATGAAGGCGACCTAAACTGGGTTTTTATCAGGAACATAAAACTGTATTGTTTTTAAATAAGGATAACGGATTAATCAGATACAAAGATAGTCCTCACTACCATTTTTAAAGAAACTGATATTATATATAGGATCCTTTTATATAGTTTCCGTTTAGCTTGGAGAAACGTCAAAACTAATCGATTAAAATGTCTGAAAAGTTAATCGAATTTAGTCGGTAGGCTTAATCGGGAAGATTTAAGTGGTTCTTAATTATTCGGTTACAAGCACTCCGGGGAAAAGGATCAAACTAGAATATTAATATCCTGACCTCATAAAAATGCCACATAAGTACACCTAATAATATTACTGCTGGCACCACATGTTTACGTTTTAATTATCAACCGACTTCAAAAAACGGAGGAGGTTCTCAATTCGGTTGTATTTTTTTTTTTTGTGTTTGTTACCTGATTTCTCGAAAACGCCTGGACCGATTTGAAAAAATTTTTTTTTGTTCGTATCGGTATGCTTCCCATTTGGTCCCATTGTCACCAGATCTGGATCTGGATGACGGAATCCCAGAGAAATCGAGGGCATCTCTTGAAAATTGTAGGGACGCATTGTGTAAAATCTTGTCATACATGTGCATCTCTGACGTCACTACCAAGTCTACCAGTCTTTGAAGTCGGTTCTTTTTTTTTGTGAAAATTAATTTTATTTTTATAATAGTGATGATGGGAAAAATACTCTCAAAAAAGGTTTGACGGCATGTAACTTCGGTTAGTACTTAAATATTAGTAGATTAGTATTTAGTAGTAGCGAGACGTTGTTAAGAGATGACAAGGATAATTAGTCTAAACTAAATCTCTCAAAAGCTTCTACGAGAACATTTATAAACAATAAATGAAATAAATAAATATTCACGGACGCAAGCTGGGCTTAACCTGCTTGTGTTATGGGTAATAAGGACAATGGATATTAGTACTTATGTACTTATATTAGGTATATTTTATTATATTATTAGGTATATATAGAAACACTCAGACCAATGCAAATAATCATCTCCATGTACACAAATATTTGCATTAAGCGGGAATCGAACCCTAGACCTCTGCGTAGCAGTCATGTTATATAACCACTACGCCACAGAGGTCGTCAATAAACAAACTTGTTACAAAACTTAGTTGTGCTAAATAAACAAATCTAAGATAGCTCTACTTGCTAAAACCATAAATATTTTCTTCGAACTTACGACTTGGTTGGCTTGAAGTGTGTATGTTCCTTTAGGGTACTTAACATAGTATGTAGGTTTCTTTAGTTAGTAAGTATCATATAATATGCTTAGTATGTAGTTTACTGTAATGCGCATTATTATGTACTTTTTTCACTTAATGAAAGGCTTTCCATCAAAGTGGTTGTTAGTTATTTAAGTCACCAAATCCCCAACATTACAGCTCCTTTTACCCAATGCCACCAGTATTTCATCATATTATTGTGCATTTTACGGTATTAAATAAATAATTTAATTATTTTAATACTCCGTTTTAATGAACCGTATGGTTTGATGACGTCATAAAATGAAAACCATCTTGTCTAAATTGAATTAAATTTTTCTTGTGCTCATTAAAATATTTTATTATACCATAAATGGCGACTGTGGCTTTGTCGCTTTATTTAATATAATAGCTTTTTCGTTTATTATCGTTTAGTTTTTTTTTTGCTAAGCAGAAATCGCAAGTAGTACATAAACATGCCTTTTTTTTTCAAAACACGGAATTGAGCTCTTTTTAAAACATTTTTGTACATATACATGTCTGTTTTTTTACAAAACAAGGAATTGAGCGCTTATTAAAACAATCCCAGTAGACCAAACTAAGTAGGTATTCTCTGTTTTTAGAAAAAAAAATGTATTTTTAATAAGGCCTTATACGTATATTGAATACCAGCGCTATGGACAACCATAGCACAGTGCTGAGAAGGGTACCCTTTTTAGTCTTACAAAGTAGGTAGCTATTTTAGTTAAGTAATTATAATGTATCTCATATCATATAGATCTATACGCTGTGTGAGAACCGAATTAAATATATTTTCTTTCTTTCTAGGGTATATCCCAAGCTCATAAAAAAAACTGTGTGAAAATTATCGATGTAAACTTTAGAAGTTTACATCGATAATTTTCACACAGTTTTTTTTTTCATTTAATTCAAGTAAGCATTATCATCGGTATCAATGTTTTTATGTTGGGTTTTTAATTACCAAATTACAATTACCTTCCGTTTAATACACTTATCATAGTCTGATACGAATATAAAAACATAATCATATCAGCCCCTTAATGTCCCACTGCAGAGACGGGCCTCATCCCGAGACGGAGGGATACTTGGCCTACTAATCCCACGCTGGTCAGACGGATTGGTATAGGGTTTAATTTCAAGTTTTCCTTCTTTCTATGTAAAGGTAATATTCACAGATGGTCTCTTAGACGGTTTCTACGACACCCATGGGATGAGATGGGGTGGTGACATAATTGTATTCTTACTCCGTCATTGCTCGTCATGCATCCACACGGATTGCTAAACATAATTATTATCTGTTAAAAAGCTTCATAGGTGTGAAACTTTGACGCGTGAAGATAATGTTTTGTTGGACAATTAGGTCAAATATTAGTAACCCACTTTTTACGTATTTAGGACGTGAATCCGATATTTGAAAACCTCCTGCAAAATTTTGTTTTTTTGCCCATAGCAGCTTAATATCGGCCCACTGCGGGGACAGATCTCTACCTGCATGTAAACTTGGCCTACAGATAAGAAACACGATAGCCACAAGAACAAGAAGTATTTATGACCTAGTAATCCATTTACTTAATCCGTGTGGTGACAGAGTTAGAAATACATGTCACCACCCCATCTTCATCCCATGGGTGTCGTAAAAACCAACTAAGGGACTATCCGTGAATATTATCTTTACGAAATAAAAAGAAGGAAAACTTGAAATTAAACCCTATGCCAATCCGCCTGGCCGGCATGGTATTATTAGGCCAAGTATCGTCATGAGAGGAGGTCCGTCCCTGCAGTGGGACATTAATGGGCTATTATGATGAATCCATTTACAGCACCTTATTTTGTTTCGTATAAAAGCTTAGATATTTCGAAATAATTTTATTTGAAATTAAACCCTATACCAATCCGTCTGGCCAGCGTGGTATTAGTAGGCCAAGTATCCCTCCGACACGGAAGGTGGCCCAACCCTGCAGTAGGACATTAATAGGCTGTTATGATGATGATGATGATAGTAAAAATATAAATGTTGCATTGTTTGAAATTAAAAACAACAAATTTTTAGTTCTCCTTTTGGAAATTTTTAAAACATACATTTAAACATCGAAATACTTTAAAACTAGTTTTTCATCACTGAAAACTCGTTCCTCCAGTGCGTTTTTACAATGGCAAAAATACATTAAAAACGCAATGTAACATAAAAATAACATAAATCTCTTTACACATCAAAACATAAATCTTTTTACACCCTCTCTACAGCCTTACCGTCTTACTAATAAACATTTACACACTCGCTATAACAAGGTTATAACAAAAACGTTACTAATAAACACACTCCGCTATACGCCTGTTATAGCGGTGGTGTAAGTTGTACGTCATTTTATACAACTGTTATACAGTCGACAGACCTCGTATAACAAGTGCATAACTTACAATATTGTGTTGATTTATCTCTAATTATGGATTATTTACATTATTTTGAAATTTTTGACGAAATGGAGAGTGAAGAACCACCAAGAAAGTAAAAACTACTAATCTCGTTATAATCCGTTTATTTTAGATGATTGTAAGTTTAAAACCAAATAAAGATTTACGAAGGCGTATGCAAAGGAAGTGGTAGATTTAATCCGTGGTGAAATCGAACAGAGTACTAGAGGTCGTGTCTTTTCAAGAGATCTTCAAGTTTGTACAGCATTAAGGACATGGGCGCGACAGAAAGTGGAAGATGATGCTGCAGACATTCACGGCATGAGTCAACAATCCGCGACAAATGTATGCCGACACGAGTTGCTATTGCACTAGCAAGGAAAGCTTACCATTTTATTCATATGCCACGAACTCTTGAAGTGGAAGAGGAAGTCATAGCAGAATTTCGTAATATATGTGGCTTCAGAAACGTAACAAATGCTATTGCCTGATTGCACACATATTAAGATCAAAAAGGTTGGTGGTGACAATACTATATCAATAGAAAAGGAGTGTGTTCAATAAACGTATAAGTGGTATGCGATTCCAGCCTATTAATAAAGGACATTGTAGTACACTGGAGGGGAAGTACTCATGATTCCCGAATTTTCAGAGAAAGCTCAATACGGCAGAGATTTGAAAATGGAGAATTTCATGGTCGGGTGATGCAGGTTATGGACTAACAGGTTGATTGTTTACACCTGTACAAAATCCTGCTAATATTAAGGAGGAGGCCTACAATAAGATTCATATACTGACTAGAAACCCTGTAGAAAGATGCTTTGGTATATGGAAACAGAGATTTCGATGCCTATTACACGGATTCAGTGTATCATTAGAAAATGTTAAACTGTATTTTTGCACTTGCGCTTCTGCACAATATTGCAATGAAAATAGGGCAAAATACAGAAATAATGGACATCGCCCGGTGACCCCGTTATGAGACATAGACCACAAGAATTCAAAATAATGCAACTGGATAAGTTGCAAGGCAATTATTTATGAATTATGTTTTGTAATATAATTAATTAAGTCAAATAAAATACATTTTAGTTATCAATTTTATTTATTTTCTCTGTACGTATTACATTTTCCAGTTCTAAATTTTTCATTTTTAACTGCTGCTCTTTGCCTTGGAGTAAATGTATTTCTTCGGCCCACTCGTGGGACTGCGTGTTATCTCATTAATCCATTTTTAAAGCTTGTTTTGTTACAAAATCACACCATACATTAGCATATCGATATTGTCACTATTTAGTTTTCGAGGTCAACTAAATACCTTTTCTTATAAATCCCAATTTGCAAAAACGCTTCCTCTTCTTTGCTATATATCTGTAATCACTTAATTCCATTTTAATGCTTATTTTTATGAGATTGTAAATCAAAATAAACCGCGCAAACAGAATACGAAATGAAATCTCAAAAACTCAACCGTTTTGACATATTATAAGAGACGTTCAAAAGTAATGTCAAAATTTGCTAATGTAAAAGTACGTAAAAGTGTGTAAAATTATGCGTTTATTACGATTTCTAAGTCGAATTTCAACATTAGGGCATTATATTAATATTCTTTGTGACATATTAATTTATTTAATATTTTTACAATAAGAATTAATAGGTAAAAATATGAAACTAATTTAATGACATTTTTGATTATATTACTTTTTAGAATGTTTCTGACAGTATTGCCAGTGGTCAGTGTCATAGCTATTTAATAGTTACCCAATGCTTATACATGGTTTATTAGTCAAGTAGTGTATAAACAGCTATTACGCTCCTATTCAATGAATAAGTATTTATGTGTATAACGACTGTATAAGAAAATTTTTATTAGTAAGACAGTTAATGTAATAACAATAATGGTATCATTAGAACAAATTATATTTTAATTCAAATCGACAGCGGTGTTATACAACATGATCGATCTTTTCCGCTTTTTTGTACATTTTCCATTTTCATTATTGATGTGCGCTCACCCCTACAAAAAATAAACTTGGTAAGAATATAATATTAAGTATACGAAATTATGGTTTACTAGGATGATGCTGTCATTCCGTGTGGTGACGGAGTAAGAATACAATATGCCACCACCCCATCTCATCCCATGGGTGTCTTAAAAACCGACTAAGGGACTATCCGTGAATATTATCTTTACGAAATAAAAAGAAGGAAAACTTGAAATTAAACCCTATACCAATTCGTTTGGCCAGCGTGGTATTAGTAGGCCAAGTATCCCTCCGTCACGGGAGGAGGCCCGTCCCTGCAGTGGAAAATTAGTGGACTGTTATGATGGCAAAAATGTATTTTGCCTTTGACAGGTATCTTATCCTTTATCGTGCGCTTAGTGGCCAATGCGGTGTCGAGATTTGGTCAAGCCGCCTCTGTCGTGGCTTAAGTCTGTATCACCATGACGACAGCTAAGACTTACTTTGAGTGCCCTCCGAAACACTGGGACGCTCAGATGAAATACATCTTAGCGGTCATGAAATGACCTCGCCGATGTTACTGTCGAACTGGCTGTGAAGCCCGATTTACACAATGACAAGTACAGTAGCGAGTTGAGTAGTAGTTGTTGATTAAGTTGATTTAAATAGATCTCCATCCTATTTTTTGGCGAGCTAAGTTGGCGAGACGAGAAAGAGGGGGCTACTTCGTACTAACTCGCTACTGTACCTGTAGATGTGTAAATCGGGCTTTAGTGTCTCAATGATTGCTTTTTATCATTATTCTTGGTAAAAATAAAATAACATTATGTAATTAAAAAAATAATTTAAATGATGCTCTACATTTTTTATTCGCATACCTAAGTCCAAATCTGGACATTCAATTATTGTTACTTCGTGGAAATGACATCAGTATTTCTTAAAATTAAAATGGCGGAATATCCACAAAAAGCCGGTCGGAACCTTTTACAGGATTATTCTACCGGTGTACACGGTGGCTTCAAAAGAATGAGAAATGCGTATGTGCATTTTTTTAAGCTCAATCGTTTTGTATAGTAAATAAGATTGTAAGGGTACGGGGATTTTGTTACTTTCAGATTAAAGAAGCTCGTCCTTTTTGGTCGAAGTCGAACGTAATGTTTATTTATGTGATAAATGTTTTTTACCACTGGTATGAGTCAAAAACATGGTTTGGGTTAATCTTAAAGATTTGTTTTTCTTCCCAGTTTATTTTATAAAATTATTTTGTCATTGTTTTTAATTTTAAATGGAGCTAAATGAAAGATTAATTAATGAAAAAGTAACATCGAATGTATTTAATACATAAGTTGGTAGAGTATCTGTTGCTAAATTATATGTTATTATTGCTATCTCTGATCTATAGTACTATACTTCCACACTATAGCCATAAAGTCATAGGACCTTTGATGCTGAAGGCATACGCGAAGTATTGATATTTGACTAAAAAGGTTAGCATCCAAACTCGCTCTATCTTAATTTACTCTATACTTCGCACCTGAGAACTTGTAAACTCCAGAAAAAAAAATAGAAGATCGTCTGATGTTTCGAGAATCCTAAGAAATGCAATTCCATTTTCAAACAAGTCTTAAAAGGGTACTTTCGAAGTAGGTAGCGGCTTGGCAGTGCCCCGGCGTTTCTGAGAGGCGGTTTCGATTTACAGTCTGTCAGCTAGGCCGCTTCACCTGCCGCCTTAGGCATTTGAAGTCCTGCTTCTAAGAATTGAACGTTAATAGTTGTTTGTTGTAGTCCCCGTTAGTTTTATAATCTTCATAGTATAAGTAGCTAGGAATGTAAGCCTATTTCGATTCTCGAATTTTAACGAGACCAGTGTCTTTAGCGAAACGGTTGTGCATTCGAGTAACTTGTAAAATAATTTATTTGTGTGATACAAAATTAATGGTTGTCTTGGACATAGTTGGTTTTTGTGCTTATTAATTTTGTGGCTGTTAAAATCCCCACGACACAGAACTCCTTAGAACGGGATGGATTAGTTACGAAATTAGTTGTTATTCGTTACTGATATTATATTTTTTCTCAACTTACCATGTGCGCTTTCACAATAAGTGGGAATAATAGTTTACACTAAAAACAGTATAACAAACATGTATCACTTAAATAAAAACAATATAGGTAGGTACGGTCGGGGTATTTGCCGCTCGACCACCCTTAGGCGAGAATCGCTTGGCACGCGGCGCATGCGATACGTGGCACGCCCACGTATCGCATGCGCCGCGTGCCAAGCGATTCTTGCCTAAGGGTGGTCGAGCGGCAAATACCCCGACTGTACATAAACATTGTTACTACTGTCCCTATTAATTTAACAGAAGGAAGTAACTTCTCTGTGCCTTTGTCGTGATTGACAGTTGAGTTGATCACTTTGTTTGTTGATGAGTTTGAGCTTGCCATTATTGTGATTCCGTTTGACCTCTTTGTGACAATCAATCTCAGTAGAAGTAGTTTTGATGTTGACTTTATAATGATGTGTGCTGTATTGTAAAGAAGTTACGTTTTAATTAAGTATTAATTAACCTATAACGCTTTGGTTTAACTAGAAAATCTGTCGGTTCGAGTCTTGTCTCGATAATTTCTTTCACTTTTTTCTTCCTTTTTTAGGTTTTAATGTTAAGAGCGTTTATAGGGCTCACTAGCGGCGGCAATAGGAAAAAAATCATAATTCGCAAATAGGATCAATAATGCAAAATATTGGTAACGAAGTTTTGAGAAAAGGCAATACAGGATTTGTTTTCATCGAAATAATTATTGCGAATTTACAATACCTATATACCTATTGGATAAGTAAACCATAGATTAGATAGGGTGATCAATCTCAGAAACAAAAATACCAGCTATTTATTTTCGAGATAATAATAATATTCATGGTGTATAATGGATTCCATACCCCGGAGTTAGTCAGATTATGCATTAAATATCAAGGAAAAGAGTCCTGTCACTCGAGGGGACATAATATGAAATGAATGATGGATGATGTTGCATTTTTTTTGGATTTAATAAACTAAAGTGGTTCTTAGATAGGTAACCAACTTTTTTGTTTTTATATGAAAATGAAAATAATTTATTTGCATTAAAACACGGTATTTAAAGTTGGTACAATACAGTATACATAGTTCATACATGTTTAGCTAAGTAAAATAGCATGCAAATATTCAAAATGTTTTAAGTTCCATTAATTCCTTAATACTATAAAAATTATGCTCCATTAATTAAGTCCGCAGACTAATTGAAAATTATATTAGCTTTATAAAATTTAAATCTGTCTTCCTTTAAAATTACAGTTTATCCCAAAGTTAGGATCATTATAACAAGCGTTCTTCCATAACGGTAGAAACAAAAACTTTGATGAAAACACCAAGTAAAAATTCTCCACGACTTCTCCATGGGTTTTATCCCAGGTACGGGAGTGAGAAGAAAGGAAGAACATGGACTGACTGAACTATGTTGCTTGATTATGTCTCGTTTGAGGTGATCGATGTCTGTTGTAATCTTTTCCATGTAGTTGGAAAACCTCATAACCTATAAAAATTCATATGATCTCCTAAATACTCTTATCCATCCAATTCTTTCGTTTCATCGAAAAGATCTGTAAAAATTTCCCTTAACTAGCTTTTTTAACATTCACGGAATTACACAGCTTAATGACACCCTGTATTTACACTACACGAAGAACACACACGCAAACACACACACACACATCCTAATAATAACATAACATTATTATCTGACAGGTTAAGTTGGTTGTACGTCATAGATACCTTACACAGATAACTACAACTATAAACTAATTGTGGGCTATGGAATAACTTTACGTTCGTAACATATGAAAGGGATTCAAACTAGAATTGTTTGGGGACTCGAGTCAGAGATATTGTTTCGGTATTTCACGTCGGCTTTATGTACTATATTAGAGTTAAAAGCACAAGTTTATTAGTTCTATCGTGAAGTTGGTACAGACTTACAAACTAGATTATCTTGAAAGACGTCTCATTTGATACGTGTGTATAAGTTTAAATTATCATTATGATTCTACTTAACATTACATTAGTACGTTAGTAATCCTTCAGCTAGGTGCACTATTTAGCTTACAGAGGTCGAAAAGTTGAACTGTGTCCGAATAGCGGAGGATGGGTAAGTATGACTCGGATACTGGATACTATACTGGATATCCAGTAAGTGGACTGCAAGAGACTGGATTAATTAATTTGATTAAATAATATCATTGGAAGCATTCACTTTTTGAAGGATTCTAAAATAAAAAGAGGTTATTTTAATACGGTTATTATTTTTTGAAATGTATGTTATCATATGCGGTCATAACCCAGTATCTTGTACAAATTGAGCAAAGATACTCTCTTATGTCTGAAGCCAGGATTTGTTTTGACTCATTAGGAAATGGCTTACGAAGAAACTAAGTAAGTGGCGTAATGATATTTTAATAATAATGGAAGAGTACAGAATACTTTCGACTCAATTAACCATAATTCAAATCGTTGTTACCGATTCGAAACGTATGATTCAAGTTTCAGTTATAAGCGTAATAATGTGAGTTGGTAACACAGATATCTGAACATAGGAGATGTGCCCTGAATGTCATTTTGTATGGAAACCTAATGTCGCCAGTTTTATTAACACACACAGCAATAGAATATACGAATAGACTACTGTTCTCAGTTACATCTAGATTATCAATGAACGCAATACTCTGTCTCGTTTTTCCTTGAAATATCTCCCTTACACGGTGTCACAGCGAACCAATCAGCGCTACTATATAATATACAACTAAAACAAACTTCAAAAAATTTAGATAGAAGAACTACTACAATGTAAAACTACTACATTAAAAAAAATAACATTTATGCTAGGCGTTGACCTTATCGATAAATAAATAATAAAATTTATCGATAGACAAGACTTACCTATATTTTATTAAAAATTAAATACTTATCATATACTTAAATAATAATTACTTTTATAAAAAATGTATAATATAATAATATATAATTGTACAATACTTTTGTAAAATAATATTCACGACAGTTTGTGTAAGATCGTACATGTCGTGAAACAAATTAATCCGAGAACTGATGTCGTAATATCGCAGGTTGAAAGAACTCAAGCGTCATACTTCTTTTGCGTCCTTATTGTCGCAGCAGTTTGTAACATTTTGACTGTTGTCATACAAAATTAACGCACCTGTGAGGGAGAGCTAGCGATAATTTAGCCACATTCGGTAAAACCTAGCCGACTTTAAACCACGACTTTTTTCGCACGTTCTTGTCATGCATGATCTACTTTTCATCGACAATTATCAATCTTTTCAAAAAGCGCTTTGTTTAATTACATCTCAATAATGAATCGTAAATCAGTACATGGTTCACTATGTTTCTTTGAGTGAGCTTGTGTGCCCCATATTTTGAGCTTTGGGTCAAAACTGTTTTGTAGTCAATTAAGCCCGATTTACACATCGACAAGTACAGTAGCGAGTTAAGTAGTAAGTTGTTGATTAAGTTGATTTAAATAGATCTCCATCTTATTTTTTGCCGATTTAAGTTGGCGAGACGCGATAGAGGGGGCTACATCGTACTTAACTCGCCAAAAAATAGGATGGAGATCTATTTAAATCAACTTAATCTTAAAATACTACTTAACTCGCTACTGTACTTGTCGATGTGTAAATCGGGCATTACAACTTATAGATGTAAATTTTTGGATTGTTGTATAGATAATAAGACTATGTATACAGATTATTTTTTGAAACAGATAACAGCGTGTACAGTTCATTTATTCAAGCATGTGCAT
Source organism: Schrankia costaestrigalis (assembly GCA_905475405.1). Lineage (NCBI taxonomy): Eukaryota > Metazoa > Arthropoda > Insecta > Lepidoptera > Erebidae > Schrankia > Schrankia costaestrigalis. Next base: position 18,179,438 of record FR997826.1, read on the forward strand.
GCGCATGCCAAAATGCGCGAGCAATATTGCGCCTAGATAAAATTAAAACAATAGCATGAATAAAGGGATTGCTAGATGAGCATTTAGACTGATTTAAAGCAAATCTGATAAAACCAGTTAAAAGCATGTGTCTGTGTGCTAATAAATGGATGAGCGTTTAAAAAAAACTTTTAAAACCACTGTAATCAACATTTTAAACCTTTATGTTCTAGAGTACTTACTCCACCTTTGATTTAGGATATTATTTCAACATTGTAATACTTATATTGAAGTTACATGATTTAACACAGCGAATAGTACATAATTTAACATTTAAAAAAAATATTTTTTTTTTATTTAAAATAATAACACTTTTACAATTTAAAATTCCTACAATACACGACTATTTATCGAAAACGATAGATAGTCGTAGTCATGAACGGGTCGTCACTATCGTTTGGTTGTTAGAGCGATCACGGTTAGCAACCACTTGTCATAAGTAATATCGTTGAGCGAATAGTTCATTGCTTCATATATCATTGAATGACTAGTTTAGACAGCATTAGAGCAGCAATGTATATGTTACAAAAATATTATAGTACTTAATTGTACGAACATGAAAATAACATAGTGAGGACATCGAAGATTATTTTTTCATGATTTTAGAGGTAAATACAATAAAATACATGTACTAGCATATGGTAAGTGATTCCATTATTAATAAAGATTTTTTTATTGCTCTTATTTTTACAGGCAACCACTGTACAACTTGGCATTTTATATGTTATCCCGTTCGTTGTCAAAACACAGCTAAACCTAGGTGACAGCTATTTTTAGCTATATAATCGTTCTAATCATATTGCGCTTCCACGAAAACCCCGTCATACCACTTCTCCTTTTATTTAGATTTCTGTGGTTGGTAACGTAACGACCCAAATGACAGAGATTCGTAGACGCGAAACAAATTGCCTTCAGAAAGGGGAAAATTGAGTAGATATTTCATATAAAGACAAATAAATACTTGTGATGCCAAGCTTTTGTTTTGATGTTTTCACTTTTATTTCATGTTATACATTTATTTGTCAATAATGTTGAACATATTTTTTTCGCATTTTTTTTTCAAAGACTACTTACTACATCTTTAGGAATCATGCTCTGTGACACTTTGAAAGACACAAATAACATCCAGACTCAAGACTGTAATATGTGGATCGCAAAAGGAATTGTCTGGCTTGAGATTCGAACCCACGACCTTGTGGACGACCGCCGCATAAAAGACAATGATACACGTGTTGCAAATACTCGGAAGTTCTCTGTTGAATGACAGATGTAATTGTTTTTATTAAGAAGTGCGACTCTTGAAGTTAGCTTGTGCCGTTGTCAGTGATGAATTAGGCTTTGTTATTATCTAACTTGTCAAGCCTTATAGACCGGGGGCGTTATCTCTAAAAGATGATTATTACGGATAGTTTAGTCTTACAGAGGCCATTCCTCACGTTTGGCTCAGGCAGGCCAGTGTGTCGAAGTCCCGAAAATAAGATAAATGTGGTTAGCGATGAGTGTTGGTTCCCGATAGTGGACCCTCAATAAAATGGGAAGAGCCCCTCCCTTCTAAATATTTAATTTATTTTTAACTTTTCATCTGAAAACATACTTTTACACTGATTTATATTATAATGTTTTTGGAGGAAAGTAATTGGGCATATTAACTTGTTATCTTCTTAAACTCGTCAAAGTTGGCTTTAGAGAGGTGGTTAAAGTTAGGCTACATTTACATAATTGTACACATCTATGTTTTTACATTTCGATTTTACATGTCTGAAAGGACGAGTTTCCTTACGGTCATTGATTTACAAAAAACCAAAGATACACACTCCACTTCCCAAAAACGTCCGCAACAAATAGGCGCATTGTGCACTTTTTTTAAATTAGTATCGCGTTGTTCTACCGGCAAACGTCAATCATTAAATTTTATTGCTTTATGTGCATTACTTTTTAAATACAACTTTATGTCATGCGTGTAAGATTGAATTTGAAAAAAAAATATGTTTACGATATTACTATACGTATTTATTGCGTATGTTTAATTTGGTGACACTTTTGGCTGTTAGTTTTGTTTGAAAATGTGCATCTAGGGTTTTTATAAATCAATGCTTACGGTAGATTTTTATTAGTAAGTATACAAAGTAATAAACTGCTAAAAGTTTGTGCATAGTTTTCACAAAGAGAAGACAGAAGTAATGCCTATTCAATTCATTGATTTCCCGAAACCTTAACCAGATCGTCAGCCTACCATATCCTACATTCTATTAGTAGCAATAATTAATTGCTGCTAAGCGAAATTGATTATATCAGCTGTAATCTTATATGCTAAATACCCTTTGAACAGTCTATAATATAACAGGGTATTACCAGGGGTGCTTTGTAATCTGTTTCATGTATAGAATATCGTGTACTACGTAACTAGTTCTCAAATTCACAGTCAAAAGGTACAGTCACGAGCAATAATATGTACACATTTTCACATTTTGTAAAATACTTAAGTTCTGGCAATACAAAATCGAATGTGAATATAAGTTCAAGCCAACTTAACCTTTACGATACCTTTCCATTTGCTTTAAGTTTTGGCATAGATTTAAAGCCAGCCGTCTGCCTGACACCAACCCTCCTTGGGAGATTTCGCTAGTGGTTTTCCCGCCACTGTACCGAATGACCAAAGGTACTGCTGTTACTCTTACGGTAAAGATTTCTCGGGAAGGATTTGACAGTATACCCGAGGAAAAGTACAGGGGGTCAGTACCTTTTTACACTCCCTTAGTCGCCTTTTACGACACTCACGGGACGACATGGGATGGTGACATTCTACTCTGCCGGCACCTTTACGATAAGTGGCTTAAAAAAATGAGATTAAAAAAAAAAGATTAGTTCATAGCTGTACGACATTTACTAATTTAAGAATTAACTTTCGTAATCTAGTGTCTAGATGGATGTTTAGATAGTTTTGACAGAGTGTATAATATATTATTGCTCATGACTGTATCTACTTCTCGAATTCACAGTCAATAGGTACCTACTCAATAAGTTTCTACATAATATTATGTAGATGTTACATAATGTTGGTATATACTTAGATCATGTATGGTAAATCGGTAGGAGATGGTTTTGAATTTCATCCAAGATTATTGTTAGTCCGATACAAAAATTATTGTTCTTAGTTTAAATGGTTTGTAAAGGCACACCTTAAATACGCTGACTTCCAATATGAATATATACTATAGATTATACTAAATATCTCCGTGGGGTGACGGATTAAGAATACAATATGTCACCACCCCATCTTATCCCATGGGTGTCGTAAAAACCGACTAAGGGACTATCCATGAATATTATCTTTACGAAATGAAAAGAACAAAAACTTGAAATTAAACCCTATGCCCCTATACCAATTTGTCTAGCCAGCGTGGTATTAGTAGGCTAAGTATCCCTTCGTCCCGGTAGAAAGCCCGTCCCTGCAGTAGGACATTAATGGGCTGTTATGATGATACTAAATATAAAGGGGTAAAGATTAAATAAATAAAACAAATTTCAGTCACATTGTAGAAAAAAATGACAAAGTAAAATCACAGCGAAATTCCATGAAGGCGTCCAAATACTCTCCAACGGATCATAATTATGATGTTATTTAATTAAAACTTTTCGTCGCAAAAAGCTTTAACTACGTGATTACGTTTTTTATTTACACCTTGCTAATTTGGTAACAGAACTAGTAAAAGCCCTTGATTATCAAACCTTTAATAGAGCTTTCTGATCTAAGGTGGAAATAGTTGAAACTTGTTTTTTTTTAGGAAATACTTTATTGTTTATTATAACAAAAACCCAAGTTACCATGTGCTATGTGTTGGAACTCAGCTCCTTGCGAATAAGAGGTATTAGTCAGTGTGTTATCTATACTAATATTAAAAAGAGGTATAGTTTGTGTGTTTGTGAGTATGTGACGTTGTAGGGGGTAATCTTCAGAGATTAGATGGCTTTAGGAGAGACAGAAAGAATTTTTAAAATCGGTTCATAAGATCCAGATCTAATGAACCGATTTTTAAAACTCTTTCTGTGTTAAATAGTCCATTTATCGGGGAATGTCATAGGCTATATAGTATCACGCTACGTCTAATAGGAGTAGAGCAGTAATGAAATATGTTTAAAAAAGAGATGCGTTTTTTTCGCCGCCCAACGCAGTGGGCACGGGTTAGCTAGTATTAAAATATACTCTTCGTAAAGTAGACGTATGTAATTATGGTCACTTACCGTGCTACCGATATGGCAAGGAGCAAGAGGAGTGCATGAGCTATCCGTAGCCCTTACAACATGACTTTATCACCGACTGACCTGGCTGAGGTGAGGTGCAAGTCAAACCTGGATGTTTTTATTGCCATAAAGCGGCATCTCGATGATAAGTGGTAAGGGCTACTCATAGTTGACGACCTCTGTGGCGCAGTCGGTATATTACATGTGTTCGGTTCCCGCTCAATGCAAATCTCTATGTGTATGCACATGATTGTTTGCATTGGTCTGAGTGTTTTCTATGTATAATATGTATGTATTTACAAAAAAAAATATTTATGTAGGTATGTATATCCGTTGTCTAGTACCAATAGTACAAGCTCTGTTTAGTTTGGGACTAGATGGGGTTGTGTGAAAGTGTAAGGAATCTCGATGATAATAGGGCTACTCATAGTCAGGACTAACAAAGCAGAGAGTAATGCCGCTGCCTACTCCAGACAAAAGCTGTTAAGTCTCATAGCACTATTGTTTCATTGACGACCTCTGTGGCGCAGTTGGTAGTTGGAGACTTAGAGTGCATGAACATGATTGTTTGCATTGGTCTGAGTGTTTTCTATATAAGTATAAGATGTATGTATTTACAAAAAAAATGAGTTTAGTATGTTTATCCGATGTCTAGTACCCATAGTACAAGCTCTGCTTAGTTTGGGACTAGGTGGCGATGTGTAAACGTGTGTGGATTATTTATTTATTTACTAGGCACTTTACCCTAACACAATAACATTTTCAAACTACTGCTTAATCATGATCCCAAAAAGAAAATTCGCTGATGTGAACATGCTAACGTGTCTCTAGTAATATATTATCAGCCATACTAGTCACGTAGAACAAATCTCGAGTGATTACGTAATAACGTTCAAGTGCTTACCTAAGTGAATTTACAACAAGTTTTTGATATATTGTATATGAAGGAATTGCAAACTTTATTTGAACTATTAGGCTATGAAAATATTAAGGAAAGGATCGGTGGTGCAACGGCATTCGGCTGCCTGCACAAGGTTCCTGATTCGAATTTAAATTATATAAAACTAGCTTTTCCTCGCGGCTTCGCTCGCGTTAAATTCGGGGTAGCACTGTTCCCCTTTCCTGGACACAGAAAAAAAATGTAGCCTATGTTACTCTTAAGCACTTCAACTGTCTCCACTTAAAAAATAACTTGTGCGGTCCTGTGCCTCCCTCATCCATTGATTTCCCGCCGTCCTAACTAGGTCGTCGGTCCACCATGTGAGGGTTCTCAATGCCGTGTTTATACCAAAAACAAATCACAAACCTAATTCGCTTACTTGGTTAAATATCAATTTTGGCATTTCAATTTGTGTAATACCTTTAACATTTGTATTATGATAAATTTGAAATATGTTTATACATTTAAACGTTTCGTTTAGGGAGTTTATGAAACAGAGGCATTTATAACGTTTTCAATTAATGTTACATTTCTCTCTGAAACAATAATTTCCAATTGGTTAAAAGCACTCGATTGTGTTTGTAGAACAAATACATATTGTGTGATTGAGACAAATACTTTTTGTGTATTGGATCAAATTTATTTATTTTATGGACTAAATTTTTGTTCGCTTTTGTATTATTGCTGTCTTTATCATTAATAGGCTTCATGATTTGCGAGCTCTAGAGAGTGGTTTATTTTTACGAAATGAGCTTTCGGTCAACTGTGCTTTATATGAACCAAAAACCTTCCAGTTAAACGTGTTTCTATTTTACGTTGCATATTAATAATGGCCGAATAGCCTTCAATCAGATTTCGTACGTAATCAAAGGTCTTCTAAATACAAGAAGCATTTGCATTGTTCATGATAAAATATGAAACTGTAGGTACTTAATATTAAGGTAATATTAATTTTAAATCAATATCAACATCATAATTATCAGGCTATGTGCAACTTACTGCTGTACATAGGCTTCAACTATTTCTACATCTTTAACTAGGCCTGTCTAATCTATCAGCCTTACATCTTTTATCAAGTCTGGGGTATGAGCAGTCTGCGTTTTTCTATGCGTGGTCGTTCACATTGTTTTTTTTAATTGCAACCTTTAGCGCTATGTTGATCATCTTAATTCTCTTTTAATTTCACTACGTGCAAGAAAATTATGTCTTATGCATAGACGAAGTAATTTCTACAAGGATTTAATTAAATTACATATTTTTTTTTTAACTTCTGGACGAGTTCAGAAACGTGGTTTCGGGTCCCGCCTCGAGTACCAATTTTTTCCATTGTCTTTCTTTTTTAAGGATTCAATTAGTACTAAGTTGTGTTATTTACGAAAGCGTAATAATATTTCTAAACGATTACTAGCTAAGTACTTACAAAAGAACCTTTTAAAAGGAACTTCGCCAAATAATCACCACTTACTGGCAGAAATTGTTCCAAAACTTTTCAAGTCCTTAAGCCATGTAAATATGCTGAAGCCTTACAAAGTCCAAAAGGAAAATATTTAACGTAAGAGGGAATTGTCATCTTTGTTGTTGAGAAAATAAATAAAAAAACTTTTCCCATAAACGACACTTATATGAGGTGAGGTTATATGAGGTTATATGAGGCGACACTTGCATGATAACGGATAAAAATTAAATATTTATTGTCGGATTATTAAATCATTTGGTTTAATTAATTGTAACATATATTTTTTTTTACGTAATGAAGCTGAGGTATAACTAGAAAAAATCGAAAAGAAGATAGATAACGGAAAAAATTGGTACACGAGGCGGGACTTTAACCCGCGTCTTTGGACTATACGTGTCCAGCGCCATGACCACTAGGCTACCCGAGCATCCCTCTCGACTACCAAATTTAACCTTGTTTTGTACGGCGCGGCGCCGGGCCGCAACTTAGAACTCAACTGTACAACGCCATCTAGGCGCGACAGCTTTTTACCATTGTCTTTCTTCTTTTCGGATTAAATAAAAATTGTGTTTTACAATCTATGGACAAGCCAAGGACATTTTCAGTAGTCTGTGGTCGTGACTGACATAAGTCACGACGTGCGTGTGGCTTGTGAGATATCATGGAGCATTTCGTTTCCGTTGACGACCATATATCATTGGATTAATCCCGCGTGGGATTAGTGGCAACTGAAAAGGGGGTACTTTCCTATAACTGTGTCATCTTGAACGAGATACATTTAAGGTTGCTGGAAATTATTGGCTGCCGAAAGACTTTAGGGTTATTTTTCCAACATCTTACCTAGAACCTTATGGATATGAGTACTGGGAACAACACTCTGTCACATTCGGTTCCAGGTTGACATGTCATCATAACTGCTCATTAATGTCCCACTGCAGGAACAGGCCTCGTCCCGTGACGGAGGGATACTTGGCCTACTAATACCACGCTAGCCAAATGGATTGGTATAGGGTTTAATTTAGAGTTTTCTTTTTTTTTATTTCGTAAAGATAATATAGATATAGTATTCTTACTCCGTCACCACACGGTGGTTGACATGTACATTATAATAAAAGCACTGTGGCATAAGCATGGTCATCAGATTTACTTAAGTAAAAAGAAAAGTTTAAAATGTAATCCTTACAAAATACAACATAACTTTTATAATGTAATAGAAAACGAAAACAAGAAGCACTTAGATAACGTTTTAAAAGGATAGCGTAATAAAGATTATCACCCAATACGTAGTTTGCGGCCTGGCCTCGGGACATAGACTACGTGATACGGACATTTATCCCTTTTATGGCCAAACTAACTTTAATATAATTTAGAAAGCAATTCAACCCTTTGAGGTAAGCAGTGAGCTTTCAGTTAGGTAACGAAGTATATGATTTTATCATGAATGTTTAATTAATTAGGTGTATTCATTTACACATTTTTTTATATTTAAACTATGGTAAACGGAGCAAAATCGATGACAGAACAAGGTGCATTTGTTAACTGAAGCTTAAAGAACATAGTACATTATAACATCACGGCAATGGAGTAGCCGTTGCACGGCTCTGCTATTAACTATTGAAAGTTTTCCCGCGAGGTGTAATAAGTTTTATAGTTATGTATCTCATAAAAAATCCTACTAATATTATAAATGCGAAAGTTTGTGAGGATCTATGGATGGATGGATGTTTGGTACTCTTTCACGCAAAAACTACTGAAGGGATTTTGATGAAATTTGGAATATAGGTGTTTAGGGTGTAGAATAACATAATAATATAAGCCACTTATAAAACGCGGATGAAGCCGCGGGCATGGTTCTCTATTTTGTCTCATAATTTTTTTATCCATAATCTAAGGTGTCATAACATTTTGTATCCGAATCATCATGTGTCCGAATGGTAGCTAGCCCTAAATTCATGTTTTATAATATCACTTGTCCGAAAACCTAAATCCCTAAACATAACATGACCTAATTTTTTTTGCTATAACCATCACAATCTATAATATTTAAAAAACATAAATACTATATTCTAGTTTTACATAAAAAAATTGTTTCTGGCACTCGCCGGCCGCTGCCGCGGCACGCTCGCTTCGCTCGCTCGGCTCGTGCGCGTTGTGGTCACCGTACTAACCTAACCTAACCAATTGTTTCTGACTTTTGCCCTAATATTTTATTTTAGGACATGTGATTTTATAGCAAGAAAAAATAGGATATGTGATAATTATAGTACCCCATTTTATGACACACAAGTAGAGACAACAAGGTAAAGACGATTAGGTAATATACGATTTCGTATACGCGTACATTATGGAAAGCGATGATTATAGTAAACTTGTTTGGGATTATGATTTTCGGACGATCGATATTCGGAGAAGAAAGGGACTACCCGCGGGCATCTGTTAGGGCGCCTTCAAATTTGCCGCTAAGTGTCGCGCGGAGGCAGCGCGTCTGCAGCGCTGCGGTCGCGCTGCCGTCGCGCTGCCGTCGCTAGGTTTGAGAATGGTAGTGCTGTATTTTAGTTTTACTATGGACTCAGACGAAGAAGCACTGCTATTAGTGTTACTATTAAAAAGAAAACGAATTTTAAACAAAAAACAAAAAAAGAAGCCTAAGACAACGTTGCCTTTATTTTGCATAACTCAACAAACTGAATTTTATAAAGTGAAAAGTTACAGTGATCAAAAATTTCAAAATTATTTAAGATTGTCAAGAAAACAATTTTATGAATTACTTTCTCATTTAGAACGTTATATTGGAAAACAAAATACAACCTTTAAAAATACTATTTGTGCTGAAGAGAGACTATTTATAACACTCAGGTGAGTAAAAAATTACAAGTTAAGTAATAATTGTTTTATTTTTTTAAGTAAATCACATTACACATTTTTCTTATTATTATTTTTAAATATTGTCATTACTCTCTGAAAACAAATTCTCATAAATAGACGACATATCAGTCAGTGCCACATTAACTGGGCTTTGGCTTGATTGATTCGTAGAAGTAAAATAGTCATGATGCTGTTGATAAGAATAATCGAAATTATCATTGATAAATCGTCGTATCAGACCGATCATTTCGTACTTTGCGTCCGTCTTGCGGTGTTCAGGTATTTTCTTAAAATCACTTAACATTGATAATAAAAAACACCGATCGCCATCATTCTCAATAGATTCATCTCTTTTTTGCATTCTTTCAGTGAGTATTTTCAAAATTTTATTAATGTCATCTTCTACTGGCTCCGAAACTTTTCTCTTTTTTGTTGTCGAGGGCTGAGTAGAAATATCAATAGGTCTGGACTCCGACAAACACGATAAAAATTGAAGTCGGTCAAAATGTTGATATTTTCGATGTGATGAGGCAGCTGATCCACTCTTTGATGCTCTTTGCTTATTAAGCTCACGACTATAAGAATCCCTTAGGTTTTTCCATTTGCGTTGCAGTAGTATAGCTGAAAAATGTAAAATCAAAATTTTTATTTACAGGTTCTTGGCAGAAGGTTGCAGTCTTACAAATTTATATCATACGTATAATCGTGGACTTTCTACCATTTGTGGTATTGTCAGAGAAGTTTGTCGAGCAATATACGAAATCCTCCATACTATTTATATACCTGAGCCTGAGGAAGAAGATTGGTTAATTATTGCTAACGGATATTACACCAAGGCCAATTTCCCTAATTGCTTGGGTGCTATTGATGGAAAACATATAAGAGTAATCAAACCAGAGCATAGTGGTTCTCTATATTACAATTATAAAAATTACTTTTCTATTGTTATTTTAGCGATATGTGACTCAAACTATTGTTTTACGTACATAGATGTTGGCTCATATGGAAAAGCTTCTGATTCGCAAATTTTCAAAAATAGTATGTTTTACAAAAGACTACATGAACAGGACTTAAATATTCCCAATCCGTTGCCAATTACAAATAATGGACCACCAGTGCCTTTTATTTTCATTGGTGACGAAGCATTCGGAATTAGTCATTTTTTACAACGACCTTACGCTGGCAATCACTTAAATGAGAAGAAACACATTTTCAATTACCGTTTATCGAGGGCAAGAAGATACATTGAGTGTTCGTTTGGCATAATGGCAAATAAGTGGAGAATTCTTCATCGTCCGATAAATGTACAAATACCCTTTGCTGTAGATATCGTTCGCGCGTGTTGTGTGCTACATAATTTTCTTAGGAAGACGGATTCAAAGCAATCCAACTCCAACCCAACAATGCTGAGATACGATTTACAAAACATACAACAAAATCAAAATAATCACCCACAAATAAGTGCTACGACTATACGTGATACACTAGCTGATTATTTTGTTAGTCCAGAAGGAGAATTGTCATGGCAAACGATGAAAATATAAAGCAGTTGTGTTAAAAATATACTTACATGCTTCATTTTTTTCGCTTGCAGTCTTGTTTGTGAAATTTTCAATAAATTTATTACATAATATTTCTTCCCAAGCCTTTTTCTTTTCGATTTTATTGCTGTACTTATCGGAACTCGAATCCCATATCGCTGGACATCTTTCCACTTCATCAATAAATTCTTCAACCTGATTTTCGTTCATGTTTATACTTGATGATGGTTGAAATTATGTCAGAATCTTGACAGATTTGTTTATGTTCTATACAGACTGAAACAAGCAGCCTCTTTAAATACGTCTCTTACCGCATACCATGGCTATGTCTCATCAAAATTAAGGTATGCTCTTATATTATGGGGTAACTCTGTAGAGGCAGATAGGGCTTTTCTATTACAAAAGAAATGTATTAGAGCAATAGTTGGCATTCAACATACAGAAAGCTGTAAAGAACACTTTGAAGAACTTAAAATTTTACCACTGCCAAGTCTTTACATTTATGAAATCTGTATTTTTGTACGTATCCATCCACATTTATTCTGTAAGCACAATGATGCCGTGACAAGACCTGGTAGGCACATACACAAACTCTTAGTACCGAGACAAAGAGTACAGGTAGTAAGTCGCAATGTATTCAGCATGGCGATACATATTTATAATAAGTTACCAATAACAATCTTAGAATCAAAACATATAAATGGCTTTAAAGAAAAACAATTCAAATTATTAAAGGATAGATGTTTTTATAGTATTAAGGAATTCTTGGATAATAAACAATTATAACATTAATTTAATAAATGCATGGTAAATAAGTTTTTTATTAATTTGTATAATTGTATTATGTGGATGAATGTGAATAAAAATTATGGATATGACATGACAATATATTGACATTGTGTAAAGTAATGATTATTAAGTAATATTAATATTTTGTATACCAGATTATGGTAGAATGTGGCTGTGATACTGAACATTACTAAGAACTTTATGTACCCATATTCAGACAAATAAATGATATATTTTCATTTCATTTCATTTGAATAACAAATAAATACGTGCGTAACGTCACTAGTCAATCGATGAAATGATGCGCGGCCGCAGCGCTGCTGCAGCGCGTCTGTAGCGATGCAATCGCGCGTTTTTTATCTGTATGGATTTACAAAACAGCGCGACCGCAGCGTTGCAGTCGCGCTGCCTCCGCGCGACACTTAGCGGCAAATTTGAAGGCGCCCTTAGTAAAATATAATTAGTTCGCTCAAAAAAAAATAACTTCCAAATCCGATCTCTGAAAACATTTGCATCATTAATAACCAAAGTATAAAGTATTTTAACAATGAAATCTGTTAAAATTACATGAACCTTCAAAATATAAAGTATTTTAACAATGAATGCTGTCAAAATTGTATGAACATTCAAAAGCACAGATTTCACAGATTCAAAATGTCTGTTACGAGCTCATATTATACCTGTAGGCAACGTTGGGCACTTCAGCAATTTACGCTCTCCAATAAATCGATGGAACGTAATGCAAACAATGAATGTTTTTGACGTTTTATCTAGGCTTGGTAGATAGTGATAAGTGAAAAAGGTTCATTAGTACGTTGCATTGATTATATCCTTCATGTTATCGAAATTCTACTTCCTGTTTATAAAGGATGGGCAGATAATAATAGGTGTCATAGATAAGTATTTACAAAAATAGAATAGAAGTATGTTTATTCGTTGCCTAGTACCTATAGTTAAAGGTCTGTTTAGTTTGGAACTAGATGGCGTTTTGTGAATGTGTGAGTAATATTATTAGATACTAGCTGATGCCCGCGGCTTCACCCGCGTTGTATAGGTAGCGTAAGTGTTATTCTACACCATAAACTACCTATAATTTAAATTTCAACAAAATCCATTCAGTAGTTTTTGAGTGAAAGAGTAACAAATATCCATCCATCCATCCTCACAAACTTTTGCATTTATAATATTGGTAGGCTAGGATTTAGAGTTTTTTTATTCAATTGTAAAATAATTTCATCTATAAAATTTCACGCGCGGTTTCACGCGCATGCAAATTCGAAGCTTTTTCTTAGATATTTCATTTTTTATTATTTCATGTTTGTAATTGCGTATTTATGTGAACATGCATATTTTAAAACCAATAAAAAGTCCCAAATTGCTCAAGAAATGTTTTAGTTCTCAGGTAACAAGCATACAAAAATTTAACCGAATCAAAAACCACTTATTGGAATCGTTAATAAATAGGTAGGTAGACCAAATCAAGCAGCAAATGTTAGACTTGTGCAGTTACAACCTAACGTACAGTCAGCCCCAAAAGTCGCTGAACACATTTTAAATTCCAAAACTGCTGAACGAGAGTACAGAATAAGCTTTACATACGAAACGACCATAACACGCTGAACACGGTTATTACAAAAGTAGCTGAACCCTAGTATTAGCTTATTCTGTACTCTTCTTGCGACACTGACTTATGACATTTTTAGTGTTCAGCAGTTTTGGAATTTAAAATGTGTTCAGCGACTTTTGGGGCTGACTGTACATAAACATACCTATGTTATAGTGTAAATAGAAACCTTTACATAGAATATAGTAGTTAGTTGTTGTTTTGTTGGAGAGCCCACAATATTGAGAGACCCACGTCAAGGGAATGTTGGGAGTAATCGTCGATAGCGGAGACAAAGAGGTATTGAAAGTAATTATGTTTCGTAGGGTTGCTACTACAGATTTTATTGTTTTTTTTTTATTCTAGCTCAATGCAAATCTTTGTGTGCATGAACGTAGATGCTTGCATTGATCTAGGTGCTTTCTATTATATAATGAATGTAAGTATTCCGAAAGTATGTATGTAACCATGTTTATCTGTTGTCAAGTTAGTCAAAGTAAAAGATTTGCTTTTTAGATGACGTCAATCTATCAGGAATGTTATTATTTTCGAAAACATAAGTAGAAAAACTAAACGTAATGGTTTATAAGATACCAATCCGTCTAGGCCGCCTGGTCTTTGTAGAACAAGTTTCCTTTTGTCAATAGGAGAAGCCCGCCCCTACATTAACAGGCTGTTAAGTAGAATATCTACTATAAAAGTAGAGAAAAAAAATGTATGTTTGTAACATTAAACCCGCAGGTTTTTGTCTTTCGTATAGTAATTCGCAGGTACAAAACATACATATTTATAATATTTGTAAGAACAAAAGGAACAAAGAAGTGACAACCCTATTGGCAATCCTTTATTAGCCCACCTAATAATATTTAATGGTGATTGACGGAATAAAACCCCCGATGTCACACGAAGATTTCCGATTAAGTGCCGATGGCAATAAATGGTAAATGGAGACACACCCTAGATACTTTATTACACGACGATACATATCAATGAAAGAATTGTATTAATATCGATACAACTGTGATGTCATGTAATATTGTTGGTACCGTTTTATCTCCCCTTCACACTTTTCCCCACCTTTAGATTTGCAAGCAAAACTTTTTTCTTATATACCATACAAATATGGTTTTTTAATATTATTATTAGCTTAGTGGAACCCGTAACTTTTGTAAAACAAAAGAAAATCTCAATTACGCGCCATAAAATTAGCAATCTCCCGGTAAAAGTCCCAATAAAATCGGCCCAACCGTTTTGGAGATACCGGAAACAAACAAATTGTAAAACTCTGTCGTATTCTGATTAAAGGTTTACTACGTCACAGATGCATAATCAACTAAAACACGCACGTTCTCTATTTAAACTTCACTATTCCATTCTCCCTTGACGGTATCCCGCTTAGCCTTCGTCTACAGTCGTCGATTGACATCTATTGTACAAAAGTTTCTGAACGGTGACAGTTTCCCGCGAAAAGGGACGCTTGTTTGTCACTCTTTGAATTGTCTATTAAAACAACGGTTTTATTTTCATTGATTTTATGCGTGAATACTTAGTTTGTTTTTATCTTTCTTTTCATGTAAGAAGAACAGCGAGTGCTACATTTTAGTTTCATTCGGTTTTCATTATTTATAAATCTTATCGTAATCAATAAGCAAAATTAGATTCTGTGTTTCTATTTTATTAATTGTTTTTTCTTATTACTTTTTAAACATTCATTAGTTTAGAAGAAAGCTCTTTAATCAGATTATATATTTTTATACAAATTCCTTAATATAGGTACCCAAGTATGGAATGACTCTACTTATAAAATACTAACAAATATTCAAATCCAAGGTGGCCACTAGAAAAATGTGTCAAATGTTTTTTTATCACGTTTCATGTAATGATGGGAGAGATCCAATTAAAACTTTTTAAATCGATTCTAATTCTATTTGAACTAAAGCTTACTTTCTGTTGACTTTTATAATTTTGGTGGCATTCGTACTAGATAGCTACTATATTATAGGTTTAGTAAGCTTTTCCTTACCTATGTACCTTTTACGACACTTAAAGCATGAGACTAGATGGCGACGAAGATAGTAAAAGCTCTACTTAGCTTGAGACTAGATGGCGTTGTGTAAATTTGTATTGAATATTATAAATAGTATGAAACACATTTTCAAAATAAAGTAAACATTTCCGACTACTGTGCAAACTACATGTCAAAACAAAATTGTTTTATGAGAAATAAATATAACAGAGACATTTACGGACTGATGAATACTAGCTTGTACTCGTATTTGTCATACGTGTGCTGTGTCGGTTTTGCGGTAAGGACTGTGTCACGTCACTAGCATGTAGCGTCGGCAACGATATTAGCTGTACAATTTATTTACTAAAGATAGTGTTAGTAAAAGAATTTGAGCACATACAACAAAAATATTTCAAAAACCTTTGTATTACCGGTTTCATTAGTTATTACTGTTTTCTTTGAGAGGTTTATTTTTAGTTTTTATTTATATTTTAGTATTCTATTTTATGGTGTTGCAGGAAAATGACTGCAGTGCACCTTATGTTACTTCTAGACAAAATAGGTTTATGTACTTTCTCACCTCTTCGTAAGTAAAATAAATATTGAAATAAAAATTGCTGTTCACACGTCTAAAGAACGCTTTACACATCGACAAGTACTGTAGCGTACTGGGCTTTAGTTCAAACTTAAATACGCTTTTGTCCCTTAACATCTCATTGTTTGGAAAATATAATTATTTTAGTGACCTTACTTGAATTGATATAGTACGTGCATGTATGAACTATGTGGTAGACTGATGAATGATGTGAGATGCTATTCCCGATAACTAGCTTCTTGGCTTGTTATCCACAGGATGTAAGTGTTCTGACCAGCATTTAACAAGTTGTCTGGTATTACGGTGAACTAAACCTGTTTGCATGAGCCTGGGGGGTTTGATTTTGTACCTAATTAGTAGTACTTAGCTTACTGATTTTATGGCACATGCATAAATAAGTATTTTCTTACTTTTTTCTATCTTCTTTTGGTGTAAGAATTACCAATTTATTTTCTCCGCTTAAGCTCCGTGTGGTGACGGAGTAAGAATACAATATGTCACCACCCCATTGCATCCCATGGGTGTCGTAAAAACCGACTAAGGGACTATCCGTGAATATTATCTTTACGAAATAAAAAGAAGGAAAACTTGAAATTAAACCCTATACCAAGCCGTCTGGCCAGCGTGGTGTTAGTAGGCCAAGTATCCCTCCGTGTCATGGGAGGAGGCCCAGCCCAGTGGGACATTAATGGGCTGTTATGTTATGATGATTTTGCCAACATATAGGGTTGAAGATTTATGTTCAATCTTTTTACCAGTCAATGGATGTTCCATAGTATAGGAGGGAAAGTGGTCCACCCTGGCAGGCGTAAACTCTAAACAAACTCTATGCTGTGATTATAAAGAAAAAGAAAAGTAGGCTTGGTGACAATTTTAGTCTGTTACCATTCGGTAACCGCAATTTGTATCTAAATTGTCCCCACCTTGTCAGAAAAAAATAATATTATTTCTTTGAATGACATTTTGGGCGCCACGTTGCAACAGTTAAAGTAAATTATGGGTCTCTAGGTTTTTACATTTCTCCTCTAATTAACATTTCAAGTTGTAATGTTGGTTAATTTTGTTTGTAAATGCGTAAATTAAGGGCAATATTTTGTAGAATTTCTGCGACTACGTAGAGACCTTTTGTTTTTTAGCGTGTTCTATCTACTTTGTCATGGTGAACAAGATATTTTGTAAAAATATCATCTATACCTTGTCTTACATCCTCGTTCTTTATGAAAAATCATGCGTTTTCATAGCCACAATAACACCTGTTTTAGTTATCCCGACGCAAAGAAATAAGTTAGGCACCTCTTTTCTTTTCCGAAAAATAAACCATAATCACATAATTTATCTATTAACAAAAATACATTTGCACTTTTATAATCACGTAACAAGCTCTGCTCAGTTTGTAACTAAATAAACTTGTGTGAATGTAAAAGAAATATTGTGTAAAAACCATTGCTCTATTTATTAAACTCTGGTTTCAAACACACAGCACAAACAAGCAACTTAGCTCAAATAAACAACACTCACGATAGCATAACGGTATTAGATACTCAACAAGATAGTTGTTGCAGCTTGTAATTATATAACTAACAGTACACACAGCAACTAATCAAGCTAGACACTCAAGTACCTTAATACCTTGAAATAAGACACAATATCAAATGAAAATGTTTAACTGTGTGTACATGTGAAGCGTAACAGGTGGATACTCTGTGGTCGTACTCGTGTATTCCCACGTGGGTTTCCTCTTTGGTAATGCTTGTTAAAACTTGATGTTGTACTGTATTTGAATGTAAGGTTAGGTTAGGTTAGTGGTGAGTGTATGTATCTGTTTGATGCAAATAGGAATCTGTACATGTCATTTTTTATAGACAGCCAGTGACTAAAAAAAACTTGAATTTTCAAAACCAATCTGGACAGAATGTTTTGGTCACCGAGTTTGCCGTCTTTTGTTTTCGTGTTCGATTTATTTTATTTTCGTCCCTTTTTTTTTCTCCGAGTTTACGTTTACGTTTAAAGTTGGTACTTTCCATCACTGAAACTCCTCAAGAGATACTTTCTATGATAGTGATAGTTTCCTTCGTCACTCAAGACATAAATATTTTCCACTTACCAAGCTCAAAAGACGAAATATTATCTCTAGACACTCTGTCACCTCTTCCATCCCGCACGGGTATGGAAGGAAAAGCAAGTTGTATTAAAATCTATCACCTTACATATTCTAGGTACCTACTTATTTGTATAATAGTTGAATTACTTTAATCAAAAGGCAGCATTTAGCAACAAATTCCCACCGCGCAATAGTACTGCGTGACTAGGATGTTAAGCTCTATTTTATTGACGCTTCATGTATTTCGAATTTAATTATAATCCCAAATTCATTTTATAAAGCTGTGGTTGAAATTTCAATTATGTATTTATTTTTATAATATTGAAGTAGTTATTATTATGCAATAACGTATTTAATTAAATCGTATAGGAGATTTAATAATTAATTAGCTAGCAACTGTAATATTATTTTAATACTATTTTGCATGTACTTAATTAATGGCTGTAATTTCGCCCGACTTCGCCAAAAAAAATTAGTTTTAGTGTGCAGAAAATTTGCATTTTTGATTTTTCTGCCCTCTTTATAGTAGAGTAGGGTAAATTATTCTTACAATATTAGATACCTGCTATTGGAACTACCATCAATTTAATAAAACACCAAACATACGGATTCAATCACTGCTAGAGCAATCTAAACTATTATGTACTCGGGTTCATACTGAGTTATGTATTTGTTCACTGCAAGGCAAAGACATATTCCACCTTAACTTTTTTCAGAGAGTTGCTTCTCTATGCCGATTATTTTCGACTTCATCTATTTCATCCCGCCATTTGCATTTCTTGTAATACACTTTTAGAAATATTATCTAAATCAGCCGCCATGAATTCGCGCCAACATCCGTTAACATTTATAAACAAAATTATTCATCATTATTGGTGTTGAAAGCGGATTAAGAGCTTACGTCATTATAATTTTGACAGATAGGATTCACCTGGATTGAAAGCAAATCAAATACGTAGTTATAGGCATAATTTGTAATACGAAACGACGTAATTGTAAATTATAATATATACCCGTACATAATAATTAAGTAGTATTATGGGTAGTAGATAACTGAACCAGGCTAAGAAGAGCTACTGCTAGGTTTAAAAATAAGAGACAAGACATGTTCTTCATGGCATTTGTAATCCAGGTAGATTTTGATAAGAAATGTCCTAAGAAAGGTGACTAAAGACTTTGTTTAGCGTGCACGACCTAGAGTCACACCCAACGCTTTAAGATGAAAACCCTACATTATACTGCCACCCTTTCTCAAACCTTTTAAATCAAAAATCTCATCATCTACTATCATAAATCTTTCCGTTAGGTGAGGAAAAATAACAAACATTTTGTCTAAAAGTCATACGTCATAATAAAATATGGCTGCGTCGAATAATAGCTATCGAAAATAGTTCCAAACACCATTACTTTACGGTATTCCACGAACTTGTACGTAACGTTATTTATGCCTATTCGCTAATACTTTGAGACACGTACAGTCAACTACAAAAGTGGATTAACACATGCAGTATTACAAAACATCTCAACGCTTTAACCTTCCATAACTATAGTAAGCGCGATCAGAGAAGTTTGCGCATGTACATGCGCAAACTTCTCTGATCGCGCTAGGAACAAAGAAAACACCGACAAACCACACCATTTAATTCCAAAACTGAGATTTGCGCAGCCATTTGGAACAAATTAAAACCGGTTGAGGTAGTTGGCGCGTACGATCATGTCGTGACGAGAAGAGAAAATAGTCTTATCATTAGTAATGTCTAATAGACACTAAACACAAATTTTCCATCAATCGCTGAACATGAAAAGCGATCTGATAATATTGGATGTCATAATCCACTTTCGTAGTTGATTGTACCTAAGTAAAAAAATAACAAACAATATTTCTTTTTGGAAAAGTTCCTAATTCACTTCCTTTTGTGTTCCTGTGTTCTGTATTAGCGACCGCGTGGACTTAATTGACCACGCGATCGCTTTTTGAGGGTTAGAGGGATATTAATAGTTGGCTACTATTAATTTTGTAACCTTATTTATGTGTGTATTTTTTTTATATTTGGTACGTCAATCTTAGAAGTTGTTAAGTTGTTAAGGGGTTGCATAAAAGAGAGAATGTAGAGGTCAAAGCAAAGGGAACAATTAAAACCCATTCAAAACTTTGATAGTTGATCTCATAGATTTTTTTATCAAAATTGGTTAAGTATTACGTATTTAACCAATTTTGATTACTGTCTGAAAACTATCAATGTCTTATAATCAGCGTCTTATAATTGGTCTCAATGGTGTATTTTTTATACAAAGTATGTATTATTAGTAAGCGATTCTAGTGAATTTCAAATATACTTAAAGTAAAAACCTGAGTTTAACTAAATAAAATACTTTCAAGCATAAACATTTTTCGACCCAATGCAAATAATTAAAAAAATCGAATTGAAAACGTTTTCAATAATCATTTTATTGAAAACGTTTTCAATTCGATTTTTTTAATTATTTGCATTGGGTCGAAAAATGTTTATTAGGTTGTTTATATTATGGTATTAAACAGCTCAACGTTTTATTCTTAATAATTTCGCGCCATAGTAGCAACAGTGTAGCCATGATAAAATATTGTGATGGAAGTGAATCTAATTATACTATCTCGGCGAAGATAGGGCCCGGCTGGAATTACGAAGGAGGCGCTAAAGGAATGACGGGGAAAATATTATAACAGATTATTGAAAAATTTAAAGTTAATTTTTAAAAAAAGAATAACAACGTGGCGAGTTTTATTATTGTTATTATTAAGGAGTAAGCTTTATGTTAGATTAAGTTGTTGTGAATGTTAGAGAAATTGTTTTAAGGATAGACTGTTTGGTTCCCCATGTATGCACGATGCGCACGTTGCGCCTAGAAGACCATAGACAATGCTTTCTAGGAGTTGCGTATGCGACTAGATAAGCCGGAATGTGTATGTCCGCGTGCTATGGGTAATAAAAATGAGAAGGAAGTGTCACTTTTAGGTTAACACAGATTCCTAGCGGGCAAGACACGGCAAAATATCATCATTGACCCATCGAGATACATAAAGATTTTCTCGCATGAGAATTGGAGCAAACAGACTCAGACATGCGATTACAAGAAGAATATTTATACTAGGTTTTTTCATTTACTCATAACATGGTTCTCTCGAATACGAAGCCAAACATTTACGAGTATATTCGTTAAACCCAAAGTTTATAGACAAATCTGTTGTTTACTAATCTCAGCGTTTCGTCGAATTGCTAACGTTTTATTGATTTTCCTTTATAAATTACTTGAAAAGGGAACAAAGAAGTGTTACGTTATACTTGTATAAGGTTTTACTTGTGAATGAGTATTAAAGTTTGTATACTGACAACTAAGAATAACTTTACATGGTTAACTTGTCTTTATGTATATTCAACTTACTCCGTGTGGTGACGGAGTAAGAATACAATATGTCACCACCCCATCTCATTCCATGGGTGTCGTAAAAACCGACTAAGGGATTATCCGTATATATTATCTTTACGAAGTTAAAGAAGGAAAACTTGAAATTAAACCCTATACCAATCCGTCTGGCCAGCGTGGTATATGTAGGCCAAGTATCGCTCCATCACGGGAGGAGGCCTGTCCCTGTAGTGGGACATTAATGGGCTGATATGATGATGTGTATTCAATGTTACTTTAGCTGTACTATGTCAGATTTGCTGTAATCTTTCTAAAATAATGTAAGACTTGCTTGTGTTCAAAACAAGCAGCTTATAATAAAAATTACTGTTTGCACCTTAGACATTCTTTCTATGATATTTTTAATAAGTTGTTGGAATTTTACTCCTTTAATTTCCTTGTTCTTTTGCGCTCATCTCAGCCGTCTCTTTAAACATGCCAGACTTGCACAATTAGTTTGATGTTAGCGCTTAGCTTAGGGTTAGCTGTCCAATCTATACATAATTTGATTTTGAATTTGATTTGATCTTAAAATGGTGCATATAATCTAAAATGCGTAATAGTAACCGGAAAAAATAAAGGAAAAAGATCTAGGAGCCGCATTTCAAAACGATGCGATGGAAGGAAAGCATCTGCATCCGAGATGCCGGTAAGCACTACACTAAATCAACCAAAGCCATATCAGAGGACTCACGATCCTCAGAAATAAGAAAGCGATTTGAGAGAGAGGGCATCCTAAATAACTGATTCTAACTTCCTCTATATTACCTACACATTATCGTTCATCATTAAAATTGGAACATTATCTAAGAGCCGATTTAAACTGTGAATGTAGATTTAGTTTTTACGCTACCGCTGTGCATTTAATGTTCCATTTTATATGAAAGCTAACTCGTTCCGTCGAATTAATTGCTTCTCATAACATAAAGGACCCTCCTCCGTCAGTACTCGTGATTTCTTCCTAATGTTTTATCGCAAATTGTTCTCCTAGTCTTCGCAGTTCTCGTCAAATGAAAGATTTTTCCTGTGCATCCTTCAAAAAGTGCATTTTGTTATAGTGAATTAATAAAACACAATTTTGATCAAGCTCATGGCTATTAAATCCATGGGGACAGAATAATTTAGGGCCACTGGTTTTATATTAAAATCCAGCTTTAATAAATGATCGGTAGTATGGATTGTTACTTTAAAATGGCTAGAGCAGCTAATATTAGACTGAAAAAAAAAATATCAAACAGTTAAATCTCATAGCTTAGGTAGCTATGAGATTTAACAACTTCTATAATTGATATTCATATAAGTTTATTATTTCTAAGTGTATATTGTTGATGTACCTTGAAATAAATAAATAAACAACTTCTGGCAAGGGTTTTTAGAAGTCTTTAAGACTTAACATTAGATGAGCCTCTTCCTTAACTAATTCCTTAATTACCTACTGCTCCGTTAGTGCGGTAGGTGACTCTAAAAAGAGAAATATGAGATTAATTAATGACGATGTATTTGACGTGTGTAACAAAAATAAAGCGTTTACATACCTACATTATTAATAAATAAAATGTTTGTCACGCTTCAATAAAAGCGTTAACGCTTTCAACAGGTCGCGGCTGCGGTCAGTGTACATTAATTACTCTATGTGTATCTGTATGACATATTGCAATGCTTTTATCTGTGCCACCAATGTGCAATATTACAAGTTCATTACAAAGTCATGTCGATAATTTAATTTGATTTGAATTGAGATTATATAGTTTTTGTTTTGGGTGCTGGATTTAAAATGTATAGATACTATTAGTAGATAGAGTAGTCTAAGGGCCTGTTTATTAGAGATTATCTTTGCCAAAGAGGTAAGTACTTAGAATTTGACATAAAACCGTTACTAACCTGTTTTAGTTTTTCGTGGTCAAGCTTCCGTTAATACCAGCTGGATATGCTTGCTTTTGACGACCTTTGAGCGTAGTCTATACAGTCTAGGCTTGGAACGCAAAAGTCACGTGTTGCTTAACCCACAAACATGCATGTTTGAATTGGTATAAATGGTTTCTATGTATAAAAAATGTATAATGCTTATTATAGTTTTCAATAGTACAAACTTAGCTTAGTTTGCAACTAGATGGCTTTATGTTAATGTTTCAGAAGTTAGGAGTATTCTTAAAGGCCAAGCCCAATACGGTTCATTAAACTGTTTTGGGTCATGCTTCTCAAACTAGTTTTTATATCGGCGAATGCAAATGGCGAGTGAGTAAAGAAAGGTGAACTATCAACGGATAGCGCTAATGATCGGGGTGGCACACGCAACGCTTAGATTAGATCCCCCTCCGCCGTAGGGCGCAATTTCCGCACGATACTCCCGATAGCTACCTTTTACCTTGGGGCGTTATTCTTGAGTTCTTGAACGATGTTATATTGAAATCGTGTATCATGTTAAGTCGTGTTCTTAGAAAACGTGGTACGTGAGTGATTTTTCCTTTTTAGTTTGTATTTCTATGTATAGTGACGGATACAGAGTAAATTGCATTGCTTTCTCAGTATATGTAGACACAATATTTGCAACATAAACTTTATGTCTATAGTTGCATGACACACATTAGACTGATAATACATACTGATGGTCACCTAGGTGAGTTTAATATTATCAGGCTTTAAATACTTAGGACCAAGCCGTTTCAGTTTTCACTACTGCTCAATGAATGTGTCAAAAGAAATCTTAAACGTTTTCCTGCATGTAGGATAACGACCCTAAAAATGGTCTCCCGAAAGTTGTCTGGAGGATAATTCCTGAAAAAAAAATTAAATCCTGTTTTAATAAAGGCTTTATTAAAACCGTCTTTAATAAATAAATGTTAATTAAGCAGCAATGATCCCTTTCCAATGGACTGTGAAAATTATTTGATTATTATTATTATTGTTCTTATTGATTTCTTAATCTATAGACCTCAGAAAAACAGTTTTATTTTCTTAAAATAGTGACATAGATTCACAATTGGAAGACACAATTGGTTTTCGATTTCAATATATCGGTGATTGATTTTTATGGCTTTAGTCAATTTAGTTTAGTCGCAATATAGAATAAGTTAGGCTCTGTCTGTATAAATGAAAGCTACGCAATATATTGTAATATTCGTACCTACCTATATACTTACTTTGATTGAATATTTTCTAAAGGTTTGTTTTTTAATAAAACTTTTTAATAATAAGTAGTGATTATAAAAGTTTCAACGAGTCTATAACATACTATATTCAAATATTCTATTAGCTATTCCATTTTCCAATAACTCTTTAATTCAAACGGGAGAATGTTTAAAAGCATAGGAAACTACTACATTTCACGATGTCACACTAAAAATATTCACATTTCATTAAAGTAATAAAGAAACTGTGTTCTTTTTAAATTAAAAAAAAACATTTTAACATTTTTTATAGTGACGGACTATGAATTTACCTAATATGTTTTCTCCGCAGCCTATGTCATAAAAATAGACTAAAATAAATTCATCATTGCGTGCTATTATGGGTTGCCACATCCTTTTTCAGTAGAGGAGACGGGTACTGCCGTGGAATATCTAAGGTTGGTTAAATAACTTATTTAACACAAAACATTAAAATTTTCACAAAATCTCCGTGTGGTGACGGAGTAAGAATACAGTATTTCACCACCCCATCGCATCCCATGGGTTTCGTAAAAACCGACTAAGGGACTGTCCGTGAATATTATCTTTACGAAATAAAAAGAAGGAAAACTTGAAATTAAACCTTGTACCAATCTGTCTGGCCAGCGAGGTGTTAGTAAGACAAGTATCCCTTCGTCACGAGAGGAGGCCCGTCCCTGCAGTGGGACATTAACATTAAAAATAAAGGCTGTTATGAATGATGAATGAACTCAATTTTCATAACCTAATTACGTTAAAAAAAGGTAGTTTTTTCAATAAATCTAAGGTGTAAAATTACGTAGAAAGTCAATGAAAAGCGTGCCAAAGATCCATTAGTCAACGACACGCGGCTGAGTGAAACGATGTAATGCACCTTGTATCACTAATTTTATTGCGTTTACATAAATTTAATTTGTTGTTTATGTTAAAGAAATAGGATCGTGAAGGACTTTGCATAAAAACAAAGACAACTCCTGCTTTAGGGCCCATTTCCTATTCTGTGGAGCATAGATGTCAGAACGGAGATCTTAATAAATATAAATATATAAATATTACTCACACATTCACACAACGTCATCTAGTCCCAAACTAAGCAAAGCTTGTACTATGGGTACTAGACAACGGATAAACATAATAATATTTCTTTTTTGTAAATACTTACATTTTATGATGTTATCTTTTTGCGTCCGATAATTTCATGTTTGTAAAAGACCACGCGACTCTGGGCATAATGAAGAGGGGAGATTTTTTTTTTCTAAAAAGAACAAGGCTGGTCCCTGTAGTGGGTCATTAATAGACTGTTATTTAATAATAATTAATGGATTAAATGTACCTATTTCTATATAAAATCGTAATCTTACAATGTTGAACGCACAAAATAAATTAACGCCACTCTAGGGATACGACCCGTAAATTAATGAAAGATGAAAAAGGTAATGACGTAGGTATTTTTCATTGCCTTATTTCAGATTATGTTGTTTGTTTTATTATTGTTCACTTATTAATTTTATTTATAACAACCCTTTTAAGATTGACGATCCCTGTGGCGTAGTAGCAAGCATGGCTACTAGGCAGAGGTCTCGGCATTGATTCCCTTAATACATTTTTATATTATATAATTCGCAGTGTTTCGCAACCATAAACCCCCTAGGTTTCAAGTCATTGAATTCAACATAATGTTAGTCCGCCATTCTTGACGTGTGGCTACTTGAATTAGTTATAATGATTGATACATATACATTACATAAATTAACATCTTGTTTTCAAGAAGGTAGCCAGAAATTACTGTGTCAAGTACACAGTAATCAATGTAGCCTTGCAAACCTGCTTTACTTTATCTACATTCATCATTGATTTCATTCATACATATACTTATTCATACATGGCCGTCGCTTCCGAGTGCCACGTTCTTGCCCTTTCCAATTAATGTCACTAATTACTGCCCTGTAAGCCTTCTATCAACGTTATGTACTACTTTCGCACTGTAAGTTTTCTTTGTATTATCATTCATTTATCCGTGTGGTGACGAAGTAAGAATACCAATGTCACCACCCCATCTCATCCCATAGGTGTCGTTAAAACCGACTAAGGGACTATACGTAAAAAAATATCTTTAGGAAATTAAAACTTAAAATTAAACCCTATACCAATCGGTCTGGCCAGCGTGGTATTAGTAGGGCAAGTAGCCCACCGTCACGGGAAGAGGCCCGTGCCGGCAGTGGCTGTTATGATGGTCAATAATTCTCACAAGGTGTCTAAAACACCTTAACAAACCTCTCTTGATCATGAAATCAATTCAATTGGTTTATTAGTTACCCATGAAAGCCGACAAGCTCTTGAGCTTATTATGTAAAATTATAGAGGTAGAGTTTAAAGAGTATCGTTAATCGATGGAAGAGAATTATTTAAAAGCTCGTATAGTTTGCCTTGAGGGTATGTAAGTTCCTACAATGCGTTGTTGTCAAATTCTTAGGTATATTAACATTAATTTAGAGGTGCCTAAGTTTATTATGTTGAGGCAAAATATTTTTTCATAATTTTTTTTGGCCTTGGACATATGTAGGTGGAAGTCAAAGGCTTGCTTATAGGCTGAAACAAACTAACAAAAAAATCATTTAGGTTTTTCATATTTGATGGGATGATTGCTTGAAAAGCAATGTATAGCATAATTTATTAGCACCCAACCATTACTGCTTACTAACTTACAAGCAACTAATTATTGGGTGTATATAAAATGAACAATTTGTACCCATTCACACAACGTCATCTGGGCCAAAACTAAGTGGATTATTTATTTATAATTTTCTATAACTTTGTAAAAGAAATATAAGTGATTGAATATGTTACCTACAAAATACGCGTTGACCTTAATCGATCTTTGATCTTACTCTAAATGACTTTCACTATTTCTATAAATTTTATTATTTTCCGCTATACAACCATTATAACGGCCCTTTCTTGTCCTGTAACGTAAGGTTAACTAGGGAAAAGATTCCTTTAGTGAGGATTCTGAAAGTTTGCCTACTTATGCCACGTTCTTTTAACTCTTTTATTTTAAAAGACAAGTCCCTCACTAGGGATCATGCTGTGTCGCAGGGACTTCAAACATCAATTAACGGACCCAAAGAACATCCAGATTCAGGACAATAATCTGTGGATCTCACAAATAATTGTCCTCCGTGGGAATAGAAAACAATATTATTTTTTTCAATAATTCATTTATTTAACAGAGATCTTTTTAAAGATGGCATCATGAATATTCAAACACAACTGGAAATAAACGGGGCATGCAATTTTAATTAATACAATTTGGCATAAGTTAAACTGGCCTGTTGCTAACTGTGGGATGTTTTAATATTTTTATGCAATAAGCATGCAATTCGATAGTTTAAAAGTTAATATTTAAACTTTTTAAACAGGACTACTAAAAATTCCCTGCGTTAAGCCCGATTTGGCCAATGTCCAGGTGGATTAGTATAGACTACGTTTTACCTTTTATACAATTGAAAAGACAGTATATTGATTAACTTTAACTAAGTACACATATGGCAGGAAAGGATAAGATATAAGTTCAAAAAGGGTTTTGTATTTTATTCTTTGAAATTAAAAAAGCCATTTTTATTACAAAAGGCAAGTGGTTATAAAGTAATAGCTTATTTACAGCGAGATCACACTTAATAATATTTACCTACATTCACCAACGCCCTTACAGAGTCTTCGTCAAAAATGTATAATATTTTGGTCGACGTGGGTGTCGAATGCGAACAAATTGGCTTTTACATATGGGACCTTAGAGTATGAGCAACCCTCGTTTATTATACAACTGAGGCATTAAGCTAGTCAAATCACAAGAAGTACTGGTGACATTATCCCAAAAGTTGACACTTTAAGTGGCATATAATTTGAAATGGAGGATTTAATTACCTACTTATATTAATTACTTAGGATACTTAGGATTTAATAACTCTATTGTTACTCTTAAAAATTTAGATTAAGTTCCTTTTTTATTAAAGTAGCTTTAAATAACGTAATCTTGATAATAATATCTTATGAAATATTTTATTGATTGTACACTCGTTCCGGCTACACAAGATAAACAATCAACGACGCACGAAATCAATATAGGAATTATCATCTTATTATTATCATTGATCTAGTTGAAGTAAAACTCATTTAGGTTTGATATACACAGAACTTTATACTGAAAATGTTGAGATGTTGGTTTGAAAAGCTATTTTTTATTACTTTACGTTAGCAAACAATACTATCTACTGCCTAAGATGAGCTGTTAAGTTTTATAGCCCTGTTCTTTCAATAGCTATTATACTCTTTCACTTAAACATTTAAACATTTTTAAACTACTGCTTGGAGTAGTTTTACGACGTTGAATAATTGAAAATACATACTTTTAGGTTCCACACAAACGGATATCTCAAGTTTAAGTGCTCTTAGAATCCTTTGATAAATAGCTAATAACATTATCACTAAAATCAACGTTGTTAAGGTATAATTATTACTGGCAACAGATGGTACTTTGATATTAATAAACGTACTTGATATTCCAAAACAAAGGCGACAATTTTGTCCATATAGCCAGTAATATTATTTGATTATTCGAGTAATTCCTTCGGGAGTAAAGTGGACAGCCTTCCAAAAAGTATGTGTCATGAGGGACAAATCGTTTTATCTTGTAAAGTGCTCAGAATGTTAACTAATACTTCGGTGAATTTTCGTAATCGTGTTACTGGGAAACGTATAGATTTTATAAAGCTTTGTTGCCTTTAATGAGAGAGGGATTTTTAATTAGTGCGTAATGAATTTGTCTAGGGGATTTTAGTAATAAAATATGTAATTAATTTAAAAAAAAAATGCACAATGGCTTCTACTGTCGTCATAAGGCAAAAGATTTTCTGCGACCCGTGACCTACGTAATTAAGACGGAACTCCCCGGAGTGTTTGTGGTATTAGTTAGTTGGAGTATGACCGACCCTTCCACTCTTTCTTGGGGCGAAGGAACTCCATTAGAAAAAAAAGAAGTCCAAGCGTGTAAACTTTCGCCTTTATCATTTCTATTAACAACAGACTGCTGCATGATTAATCTCTACTTTTAGCCAACCTCTTTGGCGAAGTGGTTATATAAGATGCCTGCTACGCAGGTCTCGGGTTCGATTCCCGCTCAATGCAAATCTTTGTGTGCATCGACATGATTGTTTGCATTGGTCTGAGTGTTTCTATGTATAATATGTATGTATTTACAAAAAAAGTACAAGCTTTCCTCTTTTGTCCTTTCGGTCTTTCCGTGTGAATGTGTGAGGATGAGGAATATTTTGACGCTTGGTCATTTATCACTTTTGATAATATAAAAATCAATCAGCAACCGCATTTCTTCTGTTGTGTTTGAAAGATTTTTACTAACAATATCTACTACGTATACAACGAGTAAACTATCCGAGATCAGATCTTTAACCGTACACGTGGCTCAAGTGAGCTTAAGAGTACTTTAGTTTTTCTAAGAGATTGTTATCGTAGCACGAGTATACTAGACTTAAGCCTACTTAAATCTTCAACAAACAATTGTTATGTTATAAAATACATCATTATTCTATCATACAATATAATCTAATAGGTAGGTCTACTTGTGAGTCCATATTTCAATTGACGTACATTCCTCATTCGGGGGTAGTGGTTCCGGTTGGACAAATAAACCAAATAAACATAGTTCAGTGATAGTTCAGAGTTTACAGTCGTGGAACTGAAGGCAATTCAAAATGTCTCTCTACAACGCAATAGCTGTAATACATATTTTCAAACGATATCAGATAGAAGAAATTTTTAAATAAGGTGGTATTCCTTTACATTTGTAACCTCAGTAATACCAATACGCCCGAGTTGATCTCATATAAATTTATTTAACTATAATAGTTTAAGTAGTACTTATTTATCTAGAGTAATGGGTTTGCAAGTATAGAGTGAAAATTACCCAAGTAAATAAAATTCGGTAGGTTTGTAAAGTTTGTTTTTGTTTTTTTTTTACATTTTTATTTTAAAGGTTTATGCGCTAAAAGTATGATTTTATTCCTTACCGATCTAAAATGTCTAAATGGTTTTGGAATCAACATAGGTAAACTTTTACTTTACATACCTAATTGCATGTTGTTATTTTGAGTTGTATTCTTATTTATTTTCAAATACATATTTATATAAACAATGGATACAAAGAAGGCTGCAAAAACAGCTTGTTTCAAATATTTAAACTAAATAACCTACCAAAACTAACAACATCTATCGAGACATTCAACACCTCAACCTCAATCCTTAATTAAATACATCAAATTGAAACAGCAATTCAGCAAAATAGATTTGAATCACAACGCTACACAAATCTCAGTAAACATAAAGGGGTGTTTCTGGTAGCCATTTCCACGGTAACGTGATGGGTAGCAATCAATCAACTCGCGTTGATTCGAAGTAGTCGACTTTCCAACAGATTGGTGTCAGTCAGCTTTATACTATTGAATATGAAAAAGGTTTATTTTATAATTGATGAGCGTATTTTAGTAGTCACTATTATGAATTTTAAACTTTAAGGTTTTGTTTGTTTGTTGTGCTGCAATAAACGTAACGTACCTAATTGCTTTCGTGGTACACTAATACTTGTCTTTGAATGTTTGCTTGTAAAACTGTGCCTAAAAAAAAGTTTGAATACAAAAATACAAAATACAAAAATACAAAATATTTTATTTTATCATTACACAGTTACAATTATAGCATAGTTGATGGTGTCTTCTTTTAAGCATAGAAATGCCTGTGCCAGAAGACACCGCTCCTTTACAATTCGAATGTGTGTAACAATTATGTGAACAGTTGTGAAACAGTTAGATTAACAAAATAAAAAAAAATAAAACATATGAGCTTGTGTGTTGTGATGTGTTGTGCTGTAATGTGTGTGTGAGTGTATATGTGTGTATGTTTCTATGAATTTGTGTGTGTGAATATTTATTGAATGTTGTTCAAAGTGTTAGGCCTCTGACGGGCCTTAACGACTGTGACCCTATGACGACAGCCGGAACCGACTTTTTACGCGACCGAGCGTTTCCGAAGCATTAATGAAATACCACTGAACGGTCACCCATTTATAGATGGACTTCACACATGTTCTCTAACAAGGGTTATAGTTAAATCAATGATTGCAACGGCTGTGAGCGACTCCAAAATTACGATTACAGTACAAACTAAGTAGCAGGAATCAATTACAAAGAACATGCTGGCTAAGAATAATCATTGTACAAACAATTGTATAAACAAGTAGTTCTTTAAACTCTCTTCAGGGAAACCTAATAATGTTGGGTTGGGGTACACTTGATCTAATAATACTATGCTAACCACAAGGATGGATATTAGAGTATTAATTCAGGAAATTAACGGGCTTGTTAACCTTTCTGTAGTGATACAAATTGAGGTAAGGAATTTTATACATTAATAATAGTTTAGGTAGGTATAAGAGAAAAATTAGGTATAAACTTATTTCGCTTTTTAAACAACACAAAACCGAATTGAGAATTTGGTTTTGTAGAAGTGGTTGTCCTGCAATAAATCTTCTTTTTTTCCTTCCATTTCTCTAGAGTCAATGGTGTAATTTGAAGGTATATTGTATTCCTTCCAACTTCGACAGAAATCATCATAACCATACCTCCTCCAATTGTCAGGTCATGATATAACCGTTATGTAATTTAAAAGTGATTTTGAATTATTGAATTTTAAAATAAATTAAATTAAGTCTTTTTAATTCAATTTTTTAAAATTTTTTTAGTATAATTTTTTGCCGGTAGAATATAATAATATTTAGAGACGTAACGTCTCTACGGCATAGGCAGGCGGAGCGGCGCGGCGCGGCGATACGTTTTAAGGTTTTTGTAACCTTTTGGCAATTGATTAGATTTGTTTTGTTGCCAAATAACGTAGCAGATTCCCTATGTATATTATGTTTGAATTAAGTTATGTGTTTACTACAAAAAACCTTTATCCTTTGATCAGTGTAGGTATATAGGTTGAATCTCTGCTTATATTGAGAATAGATAGCGTTGTGTGAACATGATACAAAGAGTATTACATTGTTCCTCCTTAAATTACCTGAAAACTACTAATCTCACGTTACAGTCACCCAAAACATAACATAACTATTATAATAATATATTCTACAACATATTATAATATGTTAGTTAAGGTTAAGCAAAAGATAAATGGATAATCTAGTTGGCAGCTACGTCGTTATTCGACTTTGAACTGAAATTACGTTTTTAGTATACAATGTAAATTAATTACACGCTTATTTAGTGGCAATAAAGTTCTATTTAATTATTTAACATCACAATAAATTTATTCTTGGAACGTATATTATTTTCCGTGTTAAGATAGAGTTAGAAAATAAAATATGGTGTCTTAATTTCATATCGGTAAGATGGTGTGGTAAGAGATCATCATAATCATAACAGCTCATTAAAGTCCCACTGCAAGGACGGGTCCCGTGACGGAGGGATACTTGGTCTACTAATACCACGCTGGCCAGACGGATTTTCAAAGGGTTTTATTTCAAGTTTTCCTTCTTTTGATTTCGTAAACGGATACTCCCTTCACGGATAGTCCCTTAGTCGGTTTTTACGACACCCATGGAATGAGATGGGATGGTGACATATTGTATTCTTACTCCGTCACCACACGGATGACATGATGAGAGATAAGATGATGATAAAATATAGCCGAGGAAATGTCAGACGGAAAAAAAAAAAAGAAAAATGTTTATCAAACCTTTTTACCAATCCGCCTTGTTAGCGTGGTATTAGTAGACCAAGACTAAGAACGTGCCCACTTCGTTGGACGGCGAAAAAAACGCGTTCCTTTTTTAAACATATTTCATTACTGCTCCAACCCTATTAGTCATAGCGTGACACTATAAATAGCCTATGTCACTCCCTGATAAAAGAAATATTCAACACAGAAAGGTTTTTTAAAATCAGTTCATTAAATCCAGAGATTACCTCCTACAACGTCACAAACTCACAAACACACTAACTTTACCTCTTTATAATATTAGTATAGACTATTAATAGTCGGTTTCTGGTTGTAGCACTACATTATTTAGCTAGCTTTTATAAAAAATGCACTATCCAAAATATTAATTCTACCAAAAACTCACTTTAAACCTGATACCGATTAATATACATTCGCAATTTCGTTAACGAATTCATAGTTCACGGAAATTTCACAATTTATCAAAAACTAAATAGTCAATTTCAAAAACTAAATAGCCAATTTCTATGAATGGTAAAAAGGTAGAAAATAACATTACGAAAAAACAAATAATTAATAAAAAAACTTACAACCAAAGCTTAGGTATGCAATTCATAGGGTCAATTCATACTACAGCAGAGTCGAAGCGCATCGAAGCGTCAATCCAAAACTGAACATATCAAATTCAACCTTAACTCCACAGTATAACGCACACATTATTTTTGAGATTGCGCGCGCACCAATCAGCGTTTGACAAGCGCAGACGCGCGAATTCGAAAGAATGCGCGCGACTTTTTTAAATCTCAGAAGTAATGTGTGTGTTACACTGTGGAGTTAAGGTTGAATTTGATATGTTCAGTTTTGGCTTGACGCTTCGATGCGCTTCGACTCTGCTGTAGTATGATTTGACCCATAGTCAGTCAAAAAAGAATCAATTCAGCCGATTTAGTAGTTTCTTAGATTCGAAGACTTGAGTAATGCCAGCCTTATTACCGTCCTTGCCCCTTTACCACAGGCGTGTGGACGACTTCTAAGAGGCATCCCATTATTTATTTATTTATATTTTATGGAAAATTAACAGCATTTGCAACATGCTTATCAATAGGTATGTACAACAAACAGCCAATTATAGGTTCTTACTCATTAGTTTCAGTTTCTTTATTTTTCAACATAATGTTACAAAATAACAGCTTATTGACGTCAGTTTAAAACTACTTAGTCTAAGTTTACATATTAAAAGTTTTCCAAACTTTACCACCGCTTCCAAGGCGCTAGTAGAGAAGAAGCGGCGTAACAAACTCTAAAGCAGCATTTTTTAGACGTCTCTATAATTTTACAACAATTTTGTAACCGTAACAAAGCGCTGCAACCATTGTATACCATATACAAACTAAGGATTGCACTAAAGGATCAATATAAATTTTTAAATATCTTAAACTAGAAGATTCGTCCTGTAGGTAGTACACAAAAGTGGGAGCACCAAATCACACTTACAAAGTTTTCTAGTAATAAAAACGTCGCTCAACTAAATTATCCCCTAGATAAATAAGTGGTGTACCAAAAATGAAAAATACTTAATGTCAGGGTCGACCAGTCACCCCAAGTAGCACCCGTTCACGAGTATAACGCAAAGGCCAGCCATCAACCCCCTCGCCATATCGTAGGGAAGGGATTGACCCGGCCTCCACGCCACCACAAACAATGACATTATAGTGAGCATGACAAGTCCTGACAATAGTAATAGAAGAAAAATAAATACAATTTGGGGAAACACAAGCAGAGGGACGCCCTTACCTAACATCGACCAAAGTAAATTTCTGCGAGTTCTAACTCTTAAATCAAATGTGGACGAGTGTACATTTGTTTGTGTAAAATTAAAATAAGTATATAAACAAAACATTAAGTTAAGATATCATACGAAAAAAAAACGTATTGTAATGTACCTAATACAACTTATGCCATTATTATTAATAGCACATTATGGGAGACCTGCACCAAGCCAAACACTCTTATCCTTAAGGTAATCGTCTGTCCTGTAGTATGCCTTTTTACATAAAGTGGTCTTAACATAGGTTTTAAATTTATTGTCAGGCATACCAAGGACCGACTCAGGCAGCTTATTATAAAAGCGTATACAGTCGCCTTTAAAAGAATCACTAACCTTACTAAGTCGATAGCTCGGAAGGAGCAGTTTATTTTTATTACGCAAATTTCTGTCTGTAATATCACTTACTTTTGTGAATTTATTTATATTCTTCCTGACATACAGTATGTTTTCTAATATATATTGAGAGGCTACAGTTAAAATATTTATGTCTTTAAAACGTTCCCTGAGAGAGTCTTTCCTGCCTAAACAATAAATAGCACGTATTGCCCTTTTCTGTAATATAAAAATTGTTTCTAAATCTGCTGCATTACCCCAAAGTAGTATACCATAGGACATCAAACTATGGAAGTAACTAAAGTACACCAACCTTACTGTTCCTACATCTGTCAACTGCCTAATCCGTCTAACAGCAAAAGCAGTAGAGCTAAGCTTATTGGCTAAACCAGTGATATGATCACCCCATTGCAATTTACAATCTATTGTAATTCCTAGAAAATTAGTACTTTGTACAAATTCCAACCTATGCCCCTCCAGCATGACATCAACATGTGCTTGCCTTACATTAGGAAGTGTAAACCTTATACATTTGGTCTTTACAGCATTCAACAATAGATTGTTTGCAGAAAACCAATTTGACTTAACGTTTTTCAATAACAATTACAAATAAAGTAGTTCCTGCGATTATCGCGTACAAACAAATGAACAAATTCTTTAGCTTAATATCTACTACGTATAAATTACAGCAGAATTACGATAAGAAAATTTACATTCACTTGCGTCTTGAACATAAATAACAACTTCCAAAGTTAATGTTTTTACTTATTATAAAATTCAACCTTTTACTGTATTAAGGAAATCCCTTAAATCCCTTTCCTTGGGACTACCTTATCAAAACAACGACCCTCGAAATTTTAACTCAGTGTTTATCCGATTGGACCCCTCCGATTATAAATCAGTTAGATAGGCTTATAATACTATATTACGTAACGGTGAGGTCAACTACGATACTCTGTCTTTTGATAAAATGTTTCATGAATAAATTAAACGTCTCTCTCTCTCTCTTTCTCTTTCAAATGGCTTCTTCATTACTGAGGATTGTGACTCTTCTGACATGGCCAATCAGCTGTCACAGCGTGTCGTCAATGAAACGACGACGTTGTGAAGCGCTGACCGTTTCCAGATGGTCGTATATTTGGCATACCTAACTATCGTTTTGGAAAATGGCGTCTAGATCTTTCCGTTTAAACATTTCCAATCTTTATAAGGATTTCCAGGCCTCTGTGACATAATATTTATAGTTTATGACAGCTACGCAGAGCATTTAATCAATGTCAATATTTTTGTGCATAGTATATAACAAGAAATATAATATTTATCCGTTGTTCACGAGCTTTAATTATTTATAATGTTTTGCTGAAACAGAAGACAATATTTTAATAATAAGCAGCTGATATTCAAACTATTTGAATAAATAATATGAGATATTTTACTAAAAAGCTGCAATTGGATTGACTCTACATAAAGCTCATGGGATGTTCGTTGCCCGAAATACC
The DNA here is from genome assembly GCA_905475405.1 of Schrankia costaestrigalis. Taxonomy (NCBI): domain Eukaryota; kingdom Metazoa; phylum Arthropoda; class Insecta; order Lepidoptera; family Erebidae; genus Schrankia; species Schrankia costaestrigalis. The sequence continues at coordinate 18,216,651 of FR997826.1, forward strand.
AATGTTACAAATAAAGTATCACTGCTTGCAACGTATTGTAGCAAACCCAGCAATCAAAGGCAAAGGACGTAACAAATCAATGTTACCCAACGAGATGACAGACAATAGAGTACCAGAGAAAGCCATTTTCCAATAGCAACAGGGTCATTGGATACCTCCAATGTCCTGAGAGCGTTATTTTTGGCGCGAGCGCGAACGATATCGGGGCGGTATACATTCAGTGTGGGATGCGACCTGTTGACGCGAGGTTGGAAAGCGCGTTGCGCTGTCAATACTTAAATATGGCGGGACATTTCAAATGAGACGCTAAGTTTAAATATCGAATATACGTTGTGAAGTGTTGTTTTTTTTTGTGTGTGTGGTAGTGATGTGAGTTTTTTAAAAAGGAGTTTGGATGCCTTTTTGGTTTGTATTTTTTTTCTTTTTACCTTATTAATTATGCGCATTACAATACCTTGCCTATACTGATACATAAGAAAGGATGCATATATGCAAGCCGTAATCATACGGCCTCGGTTGCAACGGTAATGTATGCGGTAATGATGTATGCGGCAAGGTAGCGGGTTCGAATCAAAGATAATCATTTCTTTGATTCATAAATTATTGTCTAAAATCTGGATGTCTTTGTGTCCGCTAATTTATGTCCGAATATGTCCCCACGAAACAAGACTTGATTCCTAGTGCTGTAGGTGTATATAAAAAATAGTAGCCCGTGGCTACGCCCATAGTAATAGAACGCCATTTTTTTCAGCCTATGTTATCAGCAAATTCTATCTAACTTGGTGCAGCCGTGAATATTATCCTGTATAGTATTTATAGCGTTATTAGGTTTTACCATACTTACGAGTACATCAAAGCACAACAGTTCAAATTTAAATCAAACAGAACCTTTTTTTCGAGTCGTCTTTTCTTTGATACACATTGGCAACTTGACTATTCCTACATTTCTTACCGAGTTGACAAAGAGTGGTCTTAGTTCAAACGTACAGTGCAATGCAAACTGTGTGGGCAAGCATTGAATAAATTGAACCTCCTGGGTTCAATTGAAGCCCAAACGAATGTTTGTTTCGTCGACAGTAGCGCCAATTCGTTTGTAGAATGTATCGCTTATTGTGTTTGTGTTTGGTGATGCGTTTAGTGAAAAGACCAGAGATAGAAGCGCTGCAATATGTACGGGGTACGATAACGTTTTGTCGTGAACAGTACCCGCTCTACGTTAATTATTTGGAAGAATTCTGAAAGTATAGTTTAGAAATATTTTTTTAAAATAATAATAAAACAATATTGTGTCAATGTTTAAAGTAATGGCTGTAGAACATGATTTTGAACCATATATCCCTGAAAGGCAACATGTCATCGTTTTCTGCTAAACTAAACGTGGAATGTATAATGTTAGCCAACTTACAGTTTATATATGGGTGTCAATGTAATCTGCACAGACAAGCATTGTATATATTGAAGCTCCTGTTCCTGTTAAATTGAAGCCCAAACGAATGTTTGTTTCGTCGACAGTAGCGCCAGTATGTTCAAAATTCCTGTCTGTAGAATATGATTTTGAACTATAGCTCTCTTTGCAAAACTTAATTTTGGATAATGTAGGCCAATTTCCTGTTTATATCTGGAGTTATAATATGTGGATCTGGTGTGAATGCAAGCTGTGTAAACATTGAATAAATTGAACCTGCTGGGTTCAATTGAAGCCCAAACGAATGTTTGTTTCGTCGACAGTAGCGCCAATTCGTTTATAGAATGTATCGCGTATTGTGTTTGGCGATGCGTTCAGTGAAAAGACCAGAGATAGAAGCGCTGCAATATGTACGGGGTAGGTACGATAACGTTTGTAGTGAACGATACCCGTTCTTCGTTAATTGTTTAGAAGCGTGGTGAAAGTTTAAGTTAGTGATGTTTAGATAACATTATTTTTTGTGACATTGTTCAAAATCACGTTTGTAGAATATGATTTTGAATTAAATTCCAGAAAGGACATTATCTTCTTTGAAAAAAATAACGTAGTAAATATTTTAAGTTACATAAAGTTTTTATTCCGAGTGTTATTTTACTAATTGAAAAACATTTGAAGTGTTGAGATAAAGTTATACAAATAGTTTATTGCCTTTTCTCAAGACTTTGTTATCAACATTTTACATTAATTATCCGAATTATGATTTTTTTTCAATTGGCAGTGCTAGTGAGCCCTATAAACTAACTCACCTTTAACGGCATCACCTAGGCAGAAAATGGCGGAAAACCTTATAGAAAACATGTATGTATTTTACTTATATTATTACTTTTACTGCTGCTAATGGACGTATAAAACTGAAGCCATTAAGCACCATTACTCGTTTCCCTTTGTCTGATAAATTAAAGCTTATTTTAAAAGCATATTGGTTTGTCATATACATGTTAGCTTTTATATATTGTGTAAATGGAAAGGGAAATTGATCTATGTGGTTACAGTGCATTACAGTCATAGGATAAAAATAATTTGTTCAGTGAGGGGTCTAAAGCTGTGAGCTCAGTCAATCTGATCCTGTCAAACTATTGTCTTAAGCTTGGGTGTTTGTATTTGTTTAATTAATGTTTGTAGCTATAAAAAACAATTCTCGTATTATCCTATGTATGTAGTCTTTTTGAATTACAGATTTTTACACGTTCTGTCAGCCCGAATCAGCTTACTAAGTTACAGATAGGATGTGACATAAACTCGTTTGAGCTTTTGAGCTGGTCGACAGATTTTACGGACAGCTACACACGTCATGATACTCACCTTGATAAGCAAGCTAATAACCTGATATGGTCAAATTCCGGGCGTCACTATATTTATGTGACATTAGTGATGCTCTCAAACAGACTAACAAGACAATGAGGTATGGCGGAATCAGAATTGAATTGATTGAAAGAAACAATGAATAAAAGACATCTAAAATAATATTGAATAATTTATTATCTATTATGTAATCAAAGAGATGTTTCAATAATAAATAATCAAGAGCTCCCCACAGATTATAGCTTTTATATAAGTAATTGATTGTCTATGTCATGGTAAAATCCCGGAAAACGTTAACGTGCAAATTGCTGATACAGACGGTAATAATTCATGATTCTTAAAAATGTAGCCTCGTAATTAAAATTGTGTCTTTAAAAATTTCTACTTGGAATTTAAAAATAATTTAATGCGTAAGGACTTTATGGCTAATAAATAATTTATTAATAATAATAATTTATAAGAATTATTCTTAGTCACATAGTAAATTATTATTTTCATTTATCTATAAGATTACTTGTCTCTCTTTTAAAAAAGAGAAAGGGAAGAACAATCTTATCATTTTTATTTATTTATTTATTTACACTTTATTGCACAAAGTTGCACAATGGCGGGCTTAATGCCTTAAGGCATTGTCTATTTTTGATCACAATTTCTACACTGTAAAATGACTTTGAAGCAAAATGCCTCAAATCAATATCTCTAAAGTGTTTTGACTAGTTTGCAATATACTAGTGAAAGCTTAAAATAAAATAATAAATTGATATTGTATCCAATAATGTTATATCTTCCGTGAAATGATGGAGTAAGAATAAACGGTGTCCCCTATTCAATATCGTTAAGGTAATTGCTTTTCCAGTATAGCAAAACACAGAACAATTTTGCAGACAATATCACTTTGAAAGCAGCCTTAGCCAATAGTTAGGCCATATAAGTCAGGCGAACTTTTCTCATTCCTGCAGTGTTTTGAAGGGTCGGGTCATCATTTGTCAGTTTCCTCAATCTGTCAGTTTCTCTAACCGGTCAGTTTCCATAATTCGTCAGTTGTAAATAATTCGTTAATTGGTTAGTTTCCTTACTCGTCACGGCGCTTGTACACGCTAAGAAAATTTGCCGTGTCTACGCCAGACAAGACAAATCTTCGTGTAGACGTCAAGAATTTTGTCTTTTTCGTACACGAAAACTTTTTTTGTCTTCCGCAGACAAGAAAATTCGGAACGTGTACACGCCAGGATTTTTTTCGTACAGTCGTCAGACGGGCGTAGGGCGCGCAAGTAATAACAAGTGTGATAATCAGTGTGAGTTTCCTTTAGTAAAAATGTTAACTAGAAAGCAAACAAGTATGATACCCTACTACACCGCTCCCCGCCCCTCCGCAACAACGTTCGCCGTGTCTTGTCTTGCGCAGACAAGAAAATTTTCTTATGCATCGCCGGCGCTGTGTACACAGGTCGTGCTTAGAAACGACACGAATTCTTGCGTAGGCCCGGCGATTTTTCTTACCGTGTACAAGCGCCGTCATTCTCCCTCAGTCGTCATTTAACTTAACATGGTCAAAATATAAGAACTACATATTTATGTGACTCAGCTTCTTATCTGAACAATGTTTATTAGTAAGTTTAATGTTATATACTGTGTTCTTTCTTTATTCTTAGTTCTTTTAGTTAGTTTATTACTTTTTCTTTTCTTCGGAACCATTGTTAATTACACATGGATTTTGATGTATCATTTTGCCAGTTATGTACAACTAGCTGGGGCTCACGATTTCATTTGCGCAGGGTTAGTATGTTGATAAATTGTTGCCTATGTATTATTCTGATGTATGAGCTACATCATTGTAAAGTTTCATTTAAATCCATTTAGTTTTAAGATGAAAGCATTTATTTGTTCTTAACTTAACATGAATGAAATCATTAAAATATGGATTTTTTGTGAATATTTCATGTAGATGAAATTGCGTAAATAACGGTATCAAAGGTTGCACCTACTTCTCCACTTATTCATATGGGCAGCATAATAAAGGTGTAAGTATATTACTTTTCAATAAGGAAACGAGCAAAGAGTACACAAAGTTGTCTTCCGCTCTTGTAAACAAAAAATAAATAATTAATAAATATTCACTGGCATCTTTACACAGCGCCATTTTCTGTTCCCAAAGTAACCTAGACTTAACATGGTTGTGTTATGGGTAACAGAACAACGGACATTAATACTTATATACTTTTTTTTTGTAAATACATACATATTATACATAGAAACACTCAGACCAATTCAAATAATCATGTTTATGCACACAAATATTTGCATTCAGCGGGAATCGAACCCGAGACCTCTGCTTAGCAGTCATGTTGTATAACCACTATGCCACAAAGGCCGTCACTTAAAAATAGTTTCATTGCCAGAGATGGTAAAATCAAAACAAGTCATGTGGCAACGTGGTACAAATAGGTCAAGTTAAATGTCCCCGCAGTAGGATTAAAGGTAATCTTCAGTGGCTAGTTATAATCATTCGACCCCCATGTTTGTTGTATTTGCAGTAAAAATACAACAATAAAACGATTTCCCTTCGTAGCAGCTAACAAAGCTGATTTTATCGCACGACGCTTTTATGTTATTCGTAACAAAATATGACTTGCAGCGAACTTTAACATGGCAAGGGGGTGTAAAAATTATTTATTTATCGTGTTTAAGTGTGTTCTTTAATTAAGATTAATGGGATATTCATAACAGCCCATTAAGGTCCCACTGCAGGGATGGGCCTCCTCCCGTGACGGAGGGATACTTAGCCTACTAAGACCACGGTGCCCAGACGGATTGGTATAGGGTTTAATTTCAAGTTTTTTATTTCGTAAAGATAATATTCACGGATAGTCCCTTAGTCGGTTTTTACGACACCCATGGGATGAGATGGGGTGGTGACATAATTTTTATTACTGTTTTATCTGTATTCTTACTCCGTCACCATACAGATAAAACAGTTACTGGCCTTATTAGTTTCTCGTCGCTACAAATATACTTTTTATATTCGTTCTGAGGTATCATTCTCCTTGTTATGCTGTCGGTGTCGATTTAAAAAATCGATATTGTATGCCTACAAATTGATAAAAAAAATACAATCGTTATGGTATTGCATATCCGTTCATAATTATGTTTTGCGACACCCAGAGTATTAGGTCCCTAAAATCTAGAACAATATAAATATATCAACTTCTAAAACAATAACCTGTTTTTAAACTATTTATTCACATATTTTGTTTTTCATACATTTGTTTCATGATTATAAAGTAACTGTTTTTTATCTACCCTAGACGTCTAGACGACTTTTACGGCGATTTTACATCAAGACTAAAAGTACGGGCTCAGCAAGTATAAAATAAAATCTTGTATGTGAACGACGTTATGTCTTACCCACTCAAGTTTCCAAAAACACAAGGAACATAAGACAATTTCGTACGGTAACTTATTTCTAAGAGAAACAGTCTTAGTGAAATCGTTAGTGACAGGCAAACACCGTAGGGATTCTATAAGTGGGGACATTTTGTCAATTTTCGTTTGCCGAATATCTTTTATGAGCATGGAAAGGATCTTTGTCCTTATTTAACAGTTTCTTGAAGAGCTACTGGAGTGTTACTTTAGATGGTTGCTTGTAGATTTTTGTATTTCTCCTAGGTACTAAAAATAATGTATACCGTATTCATTCTTACCTGATTTATTTAGTAAACAAACATCACATATTGCAAATTCACTAGTTTTTACATCAATCGCACACTTTGATATGAATGAAAATTTCTGGAAAGTAGCATAACACGTTTATGCAATAGAAAACACGTAAATCACTTTGATTTATCCACTATCTTTCTTAAATTTTAAATAAATATAATTTTTTCCAACGGAAAATTTCACAGATAAAATTAATTTTACCATTTGACATTTGTAGATTCTAGAATTTTTTCCTTGATTTCTTTACATTTCTCAAAGATCAAAGACTAAAGTCTTTAGTCTGTGGTTGAGACGATGCCATATATGTTTACGTTGTAAAGCAAGTCCGTTTAAATAGACAGTATACCAGTAATGTTAGGCTTGTTATTACAAAAAAAAAACAAAACACAATGTCGATTTAAGTTATCAAACTGTTATAACTGGAACTGGTAAAAGTAAGGATCATAAATATAATTGCTTCTACAAAAAATATTATTTTGACAGTTCTATGGCATTTTAATTTTTTTGGGTTTCCTATACGTTGAAACATATTATAACTATTCGGAATCATTATAAAACTACCTATTGGAATTAACATAGTTTTCCATCGTAATACTATACAATTTGTAAACTGTAAAACCCAATTGCTTACGCGAATTTGACCAAAAACCATTTCGCGCAGATAATACAATGTCCTGCGATAAAAATACATAGCCCTATTATTTTAAAAGTATCAGCTAAAATCAGTTAGTGACGCAAGCGTGAGTACATTAATAAAACGTGGTCATATCACCTCGATGCGTGTAATGTTATAACACTTTGATAACAGTTTATCTATAGAATGTAAACTAGGGGAATGGCTGTAAAGTATAAGGCTTTTTTTTTACTTTTATAGACAAACTAGTGTCTAGTACTGTCTAGTAGTACTATACCTCGGTAGCGCGACGGTAGCGCAAGCGGCTGCCGTGCAAGAGGTTGTGGGTTCGATCCCCACGGTCTGGGTGTTGTTTGTGTTTGTAAAAGGTCCCCGCGACACAGGGCATGATCCCTAGTGCGGGAGTTGTCTTTATAAAACGAAAAAACGAACGAAACTAGCTTTTGTCTAGCGTTCAATTCGGGGTAGCACTGTTCCCTTTTCCTGGCTACAGAAGAAAGAAAAAAAAATAGTAGCCTATGTTACTCTCCATCTCTTCAACTATCTCCACTTGAAAAATCACGTCAATTCGTCGCTCCATTTTGCCGTGAAAGAAAGACAAACAGACAGACACACTTTGCCATTTATAATATTAGTATGGAATACGCCCTAGGGATCAAGCCGTGGGTCGTGAAGACTTTTACTGGTACGCAATTAACGAACACAAAGATAATCCAAGCTCAAGACAATAATTTGTAAATCACATAATCAACTTGCGAGGGATTCAAACCCGCGATCCCCGTGCACGCCAGCCGCGTACTTGACCCTTTTGCCATCGTGGCAGTCTCAAATTATATTTGATGCAATTCTATTTCGGTATGGTTTAAGCAACAACGGAAATGGCTATGATTAGCATCGTGTATGCGTGATTGGATATTAAAGTGTCATAATTGTCATTTATGACGTTTGAAGTGAAATGACATGTGATTGCTACTACTCCAAAAATACTGGGATTTGCTGAATTTGTCTGTATCAGTATAGTTTGCCATACAATAGAAATAAAAAAATACAGTGATTTATATTACGTATAAGCACCATAAGAAAAAAATCTCCCAAAGTAGTATCTATAGATATTCTGATATAGGTAATAGAAACTAATGCTATAATAGTCCAACTTTATTACATAAAGTACTGCCTAACAAAAAGAACTAAGAATTAACAAAACATTATGCATTTACATACAGTTGAAAGCTCCTAGACTATAACACGATGTCGTGTCATACAATCATTACTTAACAAATGCCTCGCACCTTGTTAGCCCCATCTCTTCTACTTTGTTCACGATTACAATTTATTGCGAGCGAATGTAAATACTATCATTTGGTTGGTTACATTATTTTTGTAGAAATTAGATTTATCTTGTATTTTTTTTTATAATCACAACATTTTAATTTGTTGGCGGTTGTTCTTAGCTAGCTAAGTTGGTTTTTAATAATGAAATTTACACAAAGAAAATACTTTAACTAACAGCTCCATACATGTTAACGCTTTGTAAAAATTCATTGCTAACTTTGTAGTAGATAATATATCCTTTTTTTTTTTTTTTTACCTATAAAGCTTAGGTATAACGTCCAGAGACGCGGGTTCGAGTCCCGCCTCGAGTACCAATTTTTTCCATTGTTCTTCTTTTCGGATATCCTTTTCTGTTGCATACAAATGTATCAAACATTTATTAATTATCTAAAATCCTTAAAACATAATCCAACAAATTTAAACAAAAAAAATAAACGCTTAAACTTTTCTTCATAGCCAAACAACGTTTTATTATTTATATTCGTAAATGCGATCGCAAGTTCTGCCATTTTATTTACCTGGCAAAGCTTTTACAACAAAACGGTTCGGCAACAAAACGAATTTTGCTACTATAAACAAAATATGACAAGTCAATAAGGTGTGTAACAGGTACAGTCAACTACAAAAGTTGATTAATATATAAAATATTACAAAACATCTCAACGCTAAAAGCTATTAGCTTCTTGACGAGACGAGAAGAGAATATAGATAGATAGATAATACTTTATTGTACACCAACTTACATAAATACCGTTAAGGTATAAAGGTACAATAAATATAACACAACAGTAAATGTACAATGGGCGGCCTTATCGCGAAGTGCGATCTCTAAAATAGTCTAATTAGTAACTAGCGACTGGCCTCGGCTTCACACGGGTGCAATGCTCATACTCTACAATATTATGCATAATATATTTTACACATAAACCTTTCTCTTGAATCACTCTATCTATTACAAAAAAAAAAATACCTCAAAATCCGTTCCGTTATAGTATTAAAGACAAGACAAGCACAGGACAGACATACAACGACAGCGACTTTGTTTTATACTATGTATTGATTGATGTTGAATAAACACTGAACACCAATTCTCCATAAATCGCTGAACACAATAAGCGACCTTGAGTAATATTGCATGTGTTGATCAACTTTTGTAGTTGACTGTAACGTCAAACAGTCGATCAAAATGATGTGTAACGTCGGATATATCTATCACTAAATTACGACCTGTGGACCTTGAATTCTGTTCTGATATCCATTTTACTGCGGTTCCTATTGGCAATCGTCCAAATGTGTGATCTTGACTTGTATCATAGCAATCGCCTTTTTTATTATAGTAAAAATCGTTCGATGATAATGTTATGTTTGGAATTTGATTATTTATATAAACTTGTTGATTATGTTATAGACGATTTGTTTTTGTGTTAGCTGTGGAATATATACGCACTGTGTATTATTTAATTCAGTTTTATAATTGAACACATAAAATTTTCTTTGGTGATAGATGTATATCTATTTTATTTATATGTATAAATAAAATTAAAAAGCCTATTAAGACAAGTACGTAATTTTTTTACTGTTTGTTTGTCTGTCAATTTGCCCCGGGTGATCTCCGAAACAGTTTAACTGATTTTGATCGGGGTTTCACACGTAGATTTAGACCTGCTGACTGTTAGAATTGCGCGTAACTCAAAAAAGTTTAAATTTAAAAAAAGGTTTTAGTTTTCTCGAATTTAAAAACATGTTTTTTTTTAATTCATCCATGTAAATAAATCAATTAAAATAATGGAATCGATTTTTAATTAGAAAATTATCCCTGCTCATTTAGCAATCCTTGAATCAATCGAATCAGTGGCGTAATAATTACACTAATAAATTCCTCACTCCGCGCGTTACCCGCTTATTGATTTCTCGTTAAAATACTATGATTATGAAACTTGATGGAAATCACCGTATTTTGCTCATAAACGTGGTCAATAAACGTGTTATTAAGTATAGGTTTGGGTAATGTAAGAAGCTCATTCCGAGTTCACAATATGGTTACTACCTTAATCTCCATTTTGAAATGATTATGGGTATGTAGTAAAAAAATACTTGTAGGTTCTATATAGATGTGTTTTATGATGTATTTTATGTGTACCGTTAAGATGTTATGTTTTTTAGCAACGTGATTGCTACAGATATGGTTTAAAATTTCACGATACATGTTTTTGACATCGAGTGGATTTATTTTGAGTTCGAGCTATTCTTTAAAGTGCAAGTAAAAAATTAATGTCCAGGGTTTTTTGATTAGAAAGGTTCTTTGAACTAATTAGTAAATTTAATTAAAAACAAATCATTGAATCTACACTGTAAAGTTTAAAAAGTATTAAGTCATCCACAGGGAAAGGCAGAGAGTTATGTTGAAAGTTTTCTTTCTTTTTATTTACATTTCTGATACAAAGGAAAAACTACCAAAGGTCAGATACAGCGAGTTAGGTTACTTATTTAAAGTGTATAGGGGTTGTAGCAAGCAGACGGGCTTTGAGTTAAAACGTTATACAACACCGCGTAAAGAAATACGTAGTCTTCGTAGACTTGTTATGAAATAGAAATATTATATTTTAATATACAGAGCAAAAGTTCAGTGTTAATTGAGAAATAGGTAATGATGTTATTACTTATTATTGGTTTACTTTTTTGCCATTGAATAAGGACCAAGCATTAATCAGAATGTATTTAAAATAATCTTTTAATGGAGCTTCGCATACCAGTAAATTCATCGGAAATGATTTTTTTTCTAGTGACTTTTAATTCTGTTTCCTTTAACTCTACCACTAGTGCGACAACCGACGATTACTTTACTGATTTAGAAGATTAAGCAACTGATTGAAATAAAATTTTCTGGTATAGAATTGTAGTAAAAATACATAACTACTTACCGAATTGTGAGCTCAAAGTCTCTTACAAGTGTTACGCGCTATTTCTTCTTAACCGCACGATACAAGAACAAATTATAATAATGTCATCCTTTTGTTTCAGGTAACAAGTGAAGTGCATACAAATGTAAGTGCTTAGTGCAAGAAAATGTATACAAGTGGGGCAGTGTTGTGAAGTGAGTGAGTGCGTCGCAGTGAGCTACCGGTGGTGTGTAGTTGGCCGCGGGGGCCGCCGACATGCCGCTAAGTTGACGACGGCGAACAGCCGCGCCTCACGCCGCTACACCACTCACACGACAGGTTAGTTTTATTCTTAGTGTCCGTTATGGTAGCGTACACAAGAGCTATATCGAGTTGTTTACTATGCCAAAAAACTCGGCGTAAATACTGCCTAATTAGTGTAAAAATAACTCTTCCTCTTTAGTCTAGGAAATAAACACCATTTTCAAGTCGATATAGCTCTTGTGTACGCTACCATAACAGACACTTATTCTTAGGGGTTTATGGATTAGATGAACGGGTGCGGATTGGTATCGTATTGAGGTTAGGAAATGCAAAATGTGCTAAGTAAGGGTTTGGATAGTTTTTACTTACCTCTTTTCCTTCATAATATACTTTACCCTTCTAGCTGAAGAGATGAAAAAAAAGAGTTTTGTAAGAATCGTATTATACAACGCACTTTTTGCTCTACCTATGTCCAGTTATGTACGGGAATCATGATTATATTTGTATGATAAAAGAAAAACGCGGAACGGACCAGAATGCTTCACTGAACGGAACGTCGGCCCTTATTCCGAGTTTGTCAATTGGAAAAGTGTTTTGAATTGTGAACTTGTCGACGAATCATCATTATGATAACAGCCCATTAATGTCCCACTGCAGGGACGGGCCTCCTCCTGTGACGGAGAGATACTTGGCCTACTAATACCACGCTGGCCAAATGGATTGGTATAGGGTTTAATTTCAAGTTTTCCTTCTTTTTATTTCGTTAAGATAATATTCACGAATAGTCCCTTAGTCGGTTTTACGACACCCATGGGATGAGATGGGGTGGTGACATATTGTATTCTTACTCCGTCACCATACGGCGAAAAAAGGTAAATTAATGTCAATACATTAATTTACTAATTCTATTTACAACACATTTTATTTTACCAATAGTTTCAACTCATAAAATCTACTATATAAAAATAAGTCGGGTTTTCCTTCCTGACGCTATAACTCCAGAACGCACGAACCGGTTTCCACGGTTTTGCATTCGTTGGAAAGGAGGTAAGGCTCCGTGAGGTTTATAGCAATGAAAATTCAGGAAACATTTCAACAGAAAAGCGGGAAAATAATGCCCGTGCGAAGCCGGGATGGGCCGCTAGTTACTTATATAAACTAATTTTGCCAACTTTAAGAAAGTATTTAAAACTTTTTTTCGAATTGACACACCCACCTGGGCTTAGGGCACATTACGTTGCGACGAATGAAACTTCGATTCGTCGAGATCAAATCACAAATTCAGGTTTATTCCTTTCTAAAACGTACAACCAATTTTTTAAATCGTCCCTTCGCTTAGTAATAAAGCCAATTTCGGCTGATTTGAAATCGGATCCTAAGTGGTACATTTCCACTCTCACGAAAACGTTCCTACCTGTTGAGTAATTTATTCGTACCGTGCCATCGTCGGATATCGATGTATACCTATTGAATTACAATGTTTACGTGAATAGATATTTTAAGTGCTTCCGTAACGGTGGTCTTAGGTTAGATTCCTGTAAATGTACCTATCTCTATTCGGAACAAAATGCAAATTCTTTTTTGTACAAAAACTTGTCACGGTGTCTGGTCTAGTTAGTTCAGGTTATGGTTTTTTTTTCTTGAGTTGGGGATAACAATCTTCTATAGTGGAAATTTTTTTTAACATATTGACAATCGTTTGTGGATTTCAGATTCTAACCGCGGGTTTTGGAAGCTGAAAACTGCGACCACCACACCATGAACGCAGTTGATGCCAAATCAAATAGAATTGCATTATGATGCATAATCAATTTCAATAACAAATATTTTAATTTTATAAATCCTTGCAGTCAGTTGAGAACACAATGGCAGACATCAAGCTAAGTTCTATAGAAAGCAAACATAAATCAAAGTTCTAGAACTAGTTTATAGCCAGTCGTAAAACTTTGAAAGCTATTCTGTAGCCTACTTTATGTATTGTGTGAAGAGCCATTAGCAATCATTTTGATGACTAATGTAGCTTAAAGCGTCTACGTGCGTAGAAGTGCTACGCCGTAGCAAATCGTAGGCGTCTACGAAAGATAATATTGAGTGAATTTTGTGAAGTCACTAAAAAAGGTTTGATGGGTCGTGAGGTTTGAATTAGGAATTAAGTTATTTAATGGGAACAGAACAAGTAAAATATCTTGTAGAAGTTAAAGTGGTTCAAAATTTCAAGGATCATTTTAGCGATGAGACGATCAAAATTGTTACTGAAAACAACCGATAATTTGCAATAACTTAATATTTTATTTTTATAAATCCTTGCAGTCAGTTAAAAACACAATATAAGACATCAAGTAAAGTTCTATAGAAATCAAAAATAAATCAAAGTTCTAGAACACTAGTTTATAGCCAGTCGTAAACTTGCAACACAGCTTAATTCTAATCCCTTCGTTCGCACACTTCATTTAACACCTTTTCGTGTTTTATACAGATAAAAATGAACAAAGTTTATTTCATCCATTACAAGAGAAAGCCTGTTCTTGCAGTGGGACATTAATGGTCAATCGTATCTAAGGTGTATTCTCAAAAGACGTAGGTTCGAATTCTGACCAATATTTTTTTCATTGTCTTTAGTTTTATCATTTTAAAATCAATGCGCTATTATGACGAACAATCAATCTAAATTACAAACCAACATGAAAAGAAAATTATAATCACAATAATGTTACAATTTATCTTTCTATATAATTTAGTCCCGACGTTTCATACAATTACAATTTATAATTCAGAGACATCATGGCCTTAATTCTGATCCCTTCGTTCCCACACTTCATTTAACACCGTTTCGTTCTGAATAGAGAAAGGTCGTAAGTGCGTATAATAATTTAGATCTATTTTGTACTGTATCTAATTACGTTATTACGTATGTAAATTGATTTATTATGGAAGCTAAAAGTGAGTGGCGGTTGCTTACGCGTGTCATACACGAGGCTATAATCGACCTCTGTGGTGTAGTGGTTATTTAACATGACTGTTACGCAGAGGTCTCGGGTTCAATTCCCGCTCAATGCAAATCTTTGTGTGCATGAACATGATTGTTTGCATTGGTTTGGGTGTTTTCTATGTATAATATGTATGTGTTTACAAAAAAAAAAGATATTTAAGTATGTTTATCCGTTGTCTTGTGCTCATAGTACGAGCTTTGCTTAGTTTGGGACTAGGTGGCGATGTGTGAATGTGGGAGGATAATGTATTTGTTTATTTATTTATTTTATTTGATGACGTAACTCCTGACGCCCGCCGTTACGATAAGTTCAATTCAGACTATTTTAGACCCTTTTTGCTTTCGCACATCTGACTCCGCGTGCTTTTCAAATTTTACCAAACGTCAATAAATAAAACTTAAAAAATATTAAAGAATGAATAAAATAAATAAATTACAAATTGGTCACAGAAATTGTTTTGAATCTATAGAGCACGCTATGGTTTAAAGTTTAAACCATTCCAAGATATTTGGTACTTTATTGCTCGACTGCGCTTTGAATGTAGAATATTTATTTATTACCTTATGTGGCTGTTCTGTTCAGTCCCACGTACCGCTTCAAACCATGACAGATGAGGTATCGACTTGCTATCAACGCGTGACGTAAACACGTAACCGGTTAGAACCGGATTCACTGCAGGTTGACATCTCTCTCGATCGATCAATCTCTAGAGAACGATCTAACTTATCACTCTCTGATGACTATTTGACATAAAGCTTATAGTTTGGGCATAGCGGCCTTTACACACGCACTCTATCGCGCGTGAAAGAGCAATCTTGCGGGAAAGAGCACGTGTAAAGGCAGTGAAAGAAAGAGCACACGCCACGCTCAGCAGTCGTGCGCTGTTTCCCGTTTCCTCTGTTTAAAACTGTGTGAACTGCACACATCGTCGCCTGAATGCTTATTTGCTCAACCGACCATTTTGACGAATTTCACTTTTTAATGCAATTTTATTAAGGATCAAATTGCGGTTCGATTGGTATATAATACTTGCTGTTTGGACTTAAAATACATTATTTATAAGGAATTTAAGTTTTTGAAAACTAACACAAGAGAATTTAAGCTTCATGCTTAATTGCTCAAAGTCCGTAGAGAAACACCAAACGTGCATCCGAACAACGATTGAGTGCTTAAGTATTCAATCTCCTCACAGGTAACCAATCACGACATCGCATTTTGATGACGCAATACGCCGCCATTATGAATTTATTTTGTGACGAAGCTGGTGTTCGCACGCATTTGAGTTAAAACTAACGCGAAATATAGAAAAAACGTATTAATTTTAATAGAAAACAGTACCCGAAATGTCCGTGACGAAATATAAATCGGAAAATATAGTCACAACTATAGAAAAGAATCGGTAACTTGTATTTTTGTTAACATTTCTTTGCAGATTATCACTGCGTATCGTTAACGTATAGTACAGGATGTTTAAATTTAATTCTTATAATTTCAGATTTAATTAAATCTTTAAATGAAATTGTGACGTATCTATAAATGAACAGATTGTTTCGAACATTTCGTAAGGTTGTAAAATATAACTAATATAATAATAAAAAATATTGCTTTTGTGCGGTGACTGGCAAAATATGCCTGCTACTTGCATGTTTGCTAATTGTTAAATGGGTAAATTTCTTAGCATTATATGGGTAGTTTTGTATTTACGTATACCTACGCTTTGTGTTCGCAATGATGTTAGATGCTAGACAAGAAGATTAATACTATTTTTTACTCGCTACAGATCCATTGCTCACATTGTAAATCTATTTTTATTATGTCCGTTGCTTTGCATTTTATTCCCTATTTTGGATGAGAAATTCAGAACTAATTACGCCGTTGAGGGATGAATAGCCCATAAACTAAAGAATTTCTTATGAAAACATAAAAAATAGTCAAAAAAGGGTTAATTTTCTTAAAAAAAAATCCATTCTAAATTGTTTAAATAGTGTATTAATTATTTTTTATACGTATAGGTATGATCTTATCATCGTTTTATTTTCAATTTGTCGTTTTTATTGTACATATTGAAATGAAGAAGTGGAGTCACGGTAATACCGTAGTTCCATTTTATGTTGACATTACGTACGATGAATCAAGAATCCGACGAAAGAAGAATACGACGAATAAGGACTAATTCAAATCAGACACTAACCGAAAAGAAAATGAAATATATTAGAAGTACCTACAAATATATGAAAGCTGACGACAAAGCCTTTATGGAATCTCTAATTAAAAAGGTTTTGACAGGATCAGACAACATAAACAATACCAGGCGGTAAACGATCTTGTATCGGTACAAAAACAAAAAAAAATAGTATTTTTTATTTATATTGTATTATGTATAGGTACCTAGTGTAGCAATCAATCACATTCTTAATTTATGAAAAAAAAATCTGCTGGTCAAAAAACGTTGGGTTTTTATTTATTTTATCACTTTTACCAATATGTGTTGTGAATTATTAATAATTACTACTAAAAGTAATAAATTTCGATCGATTAATCACATTTACCAAAACATGTTGTGGTTATTATTAATAATAACCGGTAATTATTAATAATTTTCAATTAATCACATTTACCGTAACATATATAAACATGAATCAATCAAACAGTGTTTTTTTTTTAATTCTGTGTTTTTTTTTCATAATAAATAGCCAGTTAACTAGTTATTTTTTTTCCCACTATACCCAAACACGCTGTATTTGGTTATAGGGCACTTAAGTACTAAATATATTCGAATGCAAAATGCTCAACCTCCACTCCAGTGGTGGTCTATCTCCAATTGCATAATTTGTTTTGTGTTTATTTGCTCAACCTCCATAAAAAATTGTGAAAATAAACATAACTGTTTGACTTTTTAATGATTATTTGTAATATATAATTTCATAAACACGTTAACTATTTTTTAAATATAAAACTTTTATAAAATCATATTATTTGCTTAAACTAATCAATAAAACGTCTCTGGTGTAAAATGTTGCAAATGGAGGTTGGACACTTAAGTATTCGTGCGACGACATACCAACTTTGCCAATTTTGCGTGATCTATCCTACGTGATTAGCCTTTAGAAGACCTCTCATTCCGCTGAACACAAGCAACAGTAATCGCGCGTGAAAGAACGGGCAAGCATAAAAACATAATAAATAATCCCGTGCGAAAGAGCGTGTCGGCTTTCGAACCTGCGCTAGTGAGCCCTATACTGATAACGTAAAACACATTCGCATTATTTTTAAATTGTATTGTTAGTGTCCGCTAATGCTTTAGGTTCTGTGTTACTCTTTCATAATTAAAGTTTAACAGGTGAATGTACATACACATCGGGGTTCCTCGATACAGGCTTGCCTAGTGAGGAAAGCGTGGGTAATTTTATTTCATGTAACGTTTGTATGTAACTATATATAAAGCCTTGTTTTTGTTATCATGCTCTGTGTATATTTTGCAGTACTTACTTATAAACAATTTTTAATTTTTTCATCCGTCTGGCCAGCGGCGTAGTATTTCAAATTTCTTCCGTTCGGTAGAGATGCATTGAATTGTTAGGTTTAACTACACTTCCAATATTTTGTACAACAATAGTGCACTATAAGTACTTCCTATACAATCAATATCTCAAATGAAATTGTAGGTAGGTTTATAGCCTCCAAATACCTTCCTATCAAATCAGTGTAACATGAAGCACATAACACATACATAGGTACGTATATACATAGGGAGTACATTGTCTTTGTTCAACATTCTATGATGGCTAGTAAATGTATCGAAATGTTGTCTAGTTTAGAGGCTTTGTACTTCGTGTATTAATCAACATTGTATTAGTTTACTACATCGGAGTCGTGACTTTCTCACGATTAATTTATTCAGCATGTCAATTCTCGTTCCTTAAAATCAAAAAAATTCGGTTAAGTTAACTTTTAGTTGTCAAATTGTCACACAATAGGTAAGACAATTTGACAACTAAAAGTTAACTTAACCGATTTTTTAACGATTTTAATACGAGAATTGACATGCAGGTAGAGAAAACTACCACTGTTTTTTTTATAAATTTATTATATAACATTTGTAGAAAAGTCGCCTAAAAACACTGATTATGTATTAGCTACCCATTGGTTAAAGTCCCCTTGGGACTACACGGCCAGTTTAACCTATGCCGAAACGTCAAGCAAAATAAGTAATAACTTTTATTTACATATTTGCTTGCCAGCTAGATTTTCAGATTCTCTATTTTGTCTCATAATTTATCCTTATTCCAGGGTCTCATTACAATAGCATGCCGCGTTCACCTTCCTTTACATCTATGCTCAAAACATTTATTTATTAATAAATAAATAAATGAATTAATAAATGTCAATTAATTTATTGCACCTGCAATGTTATTTTTTGTGGATTGCTTAAATGATTACTTTACTTTGGATACGAACCCAAGACCATACGGCAGCTTGCATACACAACCTCTTCACCACAAATCCAAGATAATGTATTTACATTTGAAGTTCTAAAATCAACGTTATATTTGAAACGAAGAGTAAACATTGTACCTATTTCCTGATTTACAATCCCGAACGGAGGCTAATTAAAGCTTGCGGTTATGGTCAAACTGTTTGAGAGCGATCGAGATTCGAGTAAAGGGTACAGGGATTTTGAACTGTACGGGAATTCGAGAAGAAAATACATTTTGAAATAGCTTAAACGCTTGGGAAAATGAACTTATTAACTTTAGGATAATTAAAATAATTCTCCGTGTGGTGACGGAGTAAGAATACAATATGTCACCACCCCATCTCATCCCCTGGGTGTCGTAAAAACCGACTAAGGGACTATCCGTGAATACAATCTTTACGAAATAAAAAGAAGGAAAACTTGAAATTAAACCCTATACCAATCCGTCTGGCCAGCGTGGTATTAGTAGGCCAAGTATCCCTCCGTCACGGGAGGAGGCTCGTCCCTGCAGTGGGACATTAAAGGGCTGTTATGATGAATTAAAATAATTAGTAGACATTTTTTTTTGGTGTGTTTATTTAAAATACAAGCTCACAAGCTATTATTAATTTTATGAACAATTTTTTTTTTGTTTTCATTATTTAATTAAGGTTTTGACGATAAAAACGGCAGTTTTTATTTTTTTGGTTTATGATGTCAATGAAGCGACGACGCGTGACTCGTTAGCAACAATGAAAAGTAATTGGTTATGTTTGCAGACAATTATAATTCTCTATTTTATATTTTATTTATCAAACAAATAAAAAATATAAAGTCAAATATTAGAACGGTTTTGAGATCCGCCTAGTTTTTTGAAGAACTTTATAAAACTAAGTACCTACAAATACTAGGTATTTGTGGTACTTAGTTTGTTACGTTGTACATAATATTTTTATGTTACATGTTTAATGAAAAGGAAACAGGAAGTTTCGTTTTGTGTACTACACAATACATCGTTAACCTACCGTCACAATCTCACAATCGCCACCTTTAGCAACCGTTTGCCGCTAAATAAAAACCTGTTGAAACATGAGCAAAACTCGAGCTTTACTCTAAATTATATTTATTACAATTAATAAACCTACTACAACAACTTCCTTGAAACCAATTTTATTACTTATGCAATTAAGTTTACATGGATGATAACATAATATAACAATATTCCATTCTCTAAATCAAATACAACACAATTCCACAAGAGACTCAAAGACCCACTTTTGCGTAACATACTTTTTTTACGAACTGTCAAAAAACAAGGAAATTCAGCCACATTTTGTAATGCAAACGGACTACCTCCTCCTAAATATTCCGTTACACGTCTCGATCGTAAATGAGTGTACTGGTCACAAGGGAACCACTTCAAGATATACGAATAATATAGGTTAGATAAATCATATTGGTTCGCAGTTTGACAAAGTGGGACGTGAAGGCACTGTCTCGTGGGCTCTTCACTCGAGCACCGCTGATTTCGCATTCGACTCTTGCCGGTTACAAATAGGGCTGGTGCATATTGAATCTTGGTTAAAGAGATGCTCCTAAAAGTTGGGATTTATGGCGATTTTTAAATTGGGCATTCTTTAAGTTTTTGAAAATGTCTCACTCTTAGCTAACAGATTTAAAAGACTTAACTGAGTAAAAGGATTAAAAGTAATAAGTATAAGTAGAAAAAACAAGAGACATTGCAAAATGATAATATTAGTATGAGTTAAAAAAATCATTGCTCTATGTCATAAATACTACCTTTATCATTTAATAATCTTAGGTTGTATGGTATACCATGGTTGCAGCGCCTAATTACAGTAATTTACAATATTATAAATTTATTACAATGTAATAAATTGACGTCTAGAAAATGCAGCAGTAGAGTTTGTTACGCCGCTTCTTCTCTACTGGCGCTTTGGAAGGGGTGGTGAATTTTTCTTAGCTTTAAAATGTATTCAAACTTAGATTAAGTAGTATAAATGACGTCAAAAAAGATAGAACGAAAGTTGTACAATTTTGAATAATGTATTTTTAACATATTTTTAACTAAAATAGGACCGTATAGTAGTTAGTCCAAAAGTAGACAAGAAATAAATAAGACTAGTCAAAGTCAACGTTAAAAAAATTCAGTGACTATTTCCAAATCGTACGTTACTAGGTGAAAGCCCTAATGTGTGCAGTTGCCGAGACATCAGGTTTAGCGGTCAAACTTGTGACGAAGGATACCCGAGAAAAAGTTGACCTTATTTATTTTTTGTCTTCTTTTGGGCTAACTACTATACGGTCCTATTTTAGTTAGTCTACGCTGTAGAGATAGTATACAGACAGAGACTATATATACAGCATACAAACATAACCCGAAAAGAAGAAAGACAATGGAAAAAATTGGTACTCGAGCCGGGACTCGAACCCGCACCTTGACTAGTGGTCATGGCGCTGGACGCGTATAGTCCAGAGACGCGGGTTCGAGTCCCGCCTCGAGTACCAATTTTTTTCCATTGGTTGTCTTCTATTCGGATATATATGTACAGCAGTTGACGTCGACTGGCTGATGATGATGATGAATAAACTTTGTATGAATTATACAAGTTTTTTTTTATTTCATTTTAAATTTAATCGCGGGCAAAGTCGCGTTTTACAGCTAGTGATGTTATAAAAGAAATGTTTTTTTGTGGTTAGAATGCATCTACTAGTAATATATAATACTGGCCACGTATACTGTGGGAAGGTTTTCTGACATTTTTTTCTTTTTTCGTACAGACTATGTATACTCGTACATAGCTTTCTTTTATCCACTTGAACGTTAAGGGGAAACAATTCAATCGCAATTCCATACAAACAAAGAAAGTTAATTCCTCCTTCATTAAATAATAAATACTCAAAACTATAGATGATATCGTTTTGTCTCGTTATTATCTAGTCTTATTGATTAATAAAACAGTAAAAAAAATATTCATTTACAAGTTATGAGGCTTCAAAGTTCATAATTCTATGCACATTTTATGACAACTTTTAGCGTAATAAAATAGGATTAAACGTTTATAAAGGTAAATATATTTTGAGACTAGGAATAGATTATTTATTCGAAAATTCAAATAATTTTATATTGACTAGATACATTCTAAAGTTTGTACGCAATTACCTTTTTCCCAAAACCATTTTAGGAAATTTTACCGTGCTCGTTTCCGCCATCGACATCTTGCATCTCGCCTCCACTTTCTGCACCTCTAGGGTCGGCGGAGGGGAGGTACGACAGCGAGCCGACCGTCGTCGAATGTTACCGAATATTTTTTTTTAAACTTCAATAAACTTTAATTTATGTCATTTATGACAATTACGTATCGCTTGCCAGTAAGAAGTTTCGTAATTTCTTTTATCAAAGAGATCCAATTATTATCAGATGCATAACCAGTTAAATAAAATACCTACATCAGTGACATTTTTGACTAAAATCAACTGTTAAAATTCACCTATTATTACAATAGTCAATAGAGCATAGGCTGTCACATTGCACAAACTGTATTTTTTTTTGTAATTCATTTTGTATTTTATTTTTAATATTTACGTGACTCACCCCCGCCCCGGTATCTGAATGACTGATCAAGTATCATTTCTTGTCAACTATCATTTCCAGATTTTATGATTATTATTTATTTTTAACCGACTTCAAAAAAAGGAGGGTATGCTTCCCATTTGGTCCCATTTTCACCAGATCTGGATCTGAATGACGGGATCCCAGAGAAATCGAGGGCATCTCTTGAAAATTGAAACATGACGACCTCGGTGGCGCGCCGGTAGAGCCAGCGGCTGCCGCGCATGAGGTTGTGGGTTCGATCCCCACGCAGGACAATAATTTGTGAGATCCACAAATTATTGTCCTGAGTCTGGGTGTTCTATGTGTCCGTTAATTGATGTTTGTAAAAGTCCCCGCGACACAGGGCATGATCCCTAGTGCGGGAGTTGTCTTTTAAAAAAATCAAATCAAATCGTAGGGACGCATTGTGTAAAATCTTGTTATACATGTGCATCTCTGACGTCACTCCCAAATAATCAAGAGTTAGAACTGGTCAGATCCTGGAGACCACCGAGAGTCGAGGGAACACCTCAACGGCATATAGCAGCTACCTTGTGTTTGGGCTTATTTTAATTGTATTGATGAAAATTTTACACAACTTTACACAAACATGATCTGATGATGAAGACGACTGCAGAAATTTATTTAATACTAATCTTAGAAATTGTAATCAGCATGGTTTTTAACCGACTCCTGTTGAAGTCGGTTTTTTAATTAGAAAATTAAGTATATGATTTTTCTTCTTTTTTTTAAATCCAGCTAAAATTAACTTCATGTACTGTATGTGAAGTAAGATATTATTGTGTACTGTATGGAACCGCTATTAATGATGCACGGTCTAAAAAACTGCCTCAAGAATAAACAGTTTAACTTAAAAAAAAAAATATATATAATGTTTTACGGTGTCATACCTACACCACTTTAAATTGATGTCTCGCTTGGTGTGTCTTCCGCAACAAAACTTACAATAAAATATTTTTTAAAAACCCATTTTAGTTATCTTTATTTACTCCTGATTTATTACTTTTTAGGTAACTACCTACAGCTAGTATTAGTGTCAACCCTAACAATCAAGAAGAACAATATTTATATTTTGAACGACATTTTGATTTGTAATAAATACAATCGAGCGCGTGTGCGTGTGCATGTTTCTTACTGCTTTTCTATGAGTTGTTCTCTTTCTCACGCGACGTTTGGTGAAACAACAATGTTTTAGGCTTCGCCGACAGCTGAGTTGGTTTTGACAGAATGAGCCTTCTGAACTGCGCGAATCGCTTTCGCGAGTCCAACGTTCAAGTGGCAACGCAAGTTTTCCGTCTTGATAAAAACGGCTATCACGAGAAAATTACTGCATCAATTTGAAAATGAAATACATCGTCGTGTTCGTAAAAGTATAGGGAATAAACTTAAATTAAAATACATTAACCTTATGAATATCTAAATACAATGAATAGTTGATAAACCTGAGAAATTGCGAAAAATTGTTGACATTTTCCGCGATTTTCCGGGAATTATATTATTTGTGAATAAAATTAGCAACCCTAATTGAAGGATTTTATTTTTAAAATATAATTAACTATATTTTTTTTTAAATGAAATAAATATATTAGTAATTCATATGGTTAAAGTATTTTAAATTATTTTTTAAATAAATACCTTTTCTAGCTGACTCGGCCATCTCGGCGTTTTGTTCGTGCATACCATATTTTTGTTTAGACAATAAGAACATAAAAATAAGAACGTAGCAGGTTTGTTTTCTAAATTTAATTATTGTTTATTAGTTTATCTTCTAGAATTAAACGATTTCAATAAACTTTAAACGATTTCAATAAACTTTTATTGAGGAAAGCGTAATTAAACCGCCACTATTGTTAAACTCAAGGCCAAGTTTTAGTCTTTGACTTTTCTTTTATTAAATTTTAAAAGTTACTCAACTTTTATAACATAATATTACGACCATTAGAAAGCACACATTTTCTAGAAAATTGTAATATATTACACTTCCAACAATATACAAGGTAAATTATATAGAGGTACAAGGTATACAGTAAATTTCATACAAGGACATACGAAATGAAGCAAACTTCTGTTTGACATTGCGACCACAGATTATTTTTTACAGCTGTTTATTTTGGTGTAATCCGTTCGGAAACTATCGACAATTGTCCAACAGACTTTTTTAACCGCAGAGTTTAAGCGGTAGAATCATGTTTTTATAAAATATCAAAAAAGTTGGAGAACGAATTTTTTTTGGTACTTTTATACCATATGACGTAAGTCCCGCCATTTTGTCAGTGGATAAATCATACCAATTGTCGTTCAAGTGGTTATGACAAGGTGTGATAGATGTATTATTATTATGTCTAAGGGTATATAACGTAACGTAAACGGATCAGCACCGTATCAACTCGAGCCGTTCCGTAATATTTGTATGAAACTCCTTACTGCAACGCACACTAATCGGAATCGTAACGTAATCGGATTTTTGACGTTTGACACCAAGGAAAAAGGCTAAGCGGTGCCGATCCGTTTATGTTACGTTATATTTATAAACGTATGTTCTTGAAATTAATATTTATTGATCGTTATACCACGTTACTTAATAGAGACGTCCAAGTATTGCATAAATTTACATGAGAGGCGCTACTAGAACAGAACATGCAATTCTGTTAGATGATAATAATGTACTAATGTGTGCTTACGAACGCGTTTTTTATTTAAAATAAAAACCTTTGGGCTTTTGCTAAAAAGGCCTACCACAGAAATTAGGTAATTCTTAATTCAAAAAGTTTAGCGATCTTTTAATATCTATAAAATTTCTTAAAAGACTACTCTTTTAACATTTAATCGATAAAAAACGTTTAGTTAAATTATCTAAAACTAGCTGACCCGTGCCCACTTAGTAGGGCGGCGAAAAAAACGTGTCACTTTAAAAAAAAAATCATTACTGCTCTATTTCTGTTATTATTTATTAGCGTGATACTATATAGCCTATGACACTCCACGATAAATAGACTATTCAACACTAAAATAATTTTTAAAATCAGTTCAGTAGATCCAGAGATTACCCCCTACAACGTCACAAAGACACAAACTTTACCTCTTTATAATATTAATAAGTATAGAAGTATAGATATATGTTTTAAAAGAATATAATCTTAAGTCTGGGCAGAAAACAATGTCTACTAAGTGCAGAACATTTAGTCTCTCTTTACGACACCCCTCCATCATTTTACGCCACCCTCCATCATTTTACGACACCCTTGCAGTTTGACGACAACCTTGCAGTTTTACGACACCCTCCATCATTTTACGGCACCCTTGCAGTTTTACGACACCCTTGCAGTTTTAAGACACCCTTGCAGTTATACGACACGCTCCATCATTTTACGACATCCTTGTCGTTTTACGACACCCTTCCATCTTTTACGACACCCTCTATTATTTAACGACACCCTCCATGCATTTTACGACACCTTCCATCATTTTACGACATCCTTGCAGTTTTACGACACCCTTCCATCATTTTACGACACCCTTCCATCATTTTACGACATCCTAGCAGTTTTACGACACTCTCCGTGAATTTTACGACACCCTTCATCATTTTACGACACTCTAGCAGTTTTACGACACCCTCCATGAATTTTACGACACTCTACATCATTTTACTACATCCTTGCAGTTTTACGACACCCTTCCATCTTTTACGACAGCTTTCATCATTTCACGACACCCTAGCTGTTTTACGGCACCGTCCATCCTTTTACGACACCCTAGCAGTTTTACGATACCCTCCATGAATTTTACGACACCCTACATCATTTTTCGACACCCTCCATGCATTTTAAGACATCCTTGCAGTTTTACGACACCCTTCCATCTTTTACAACACCCTTCATCATTTTACGACACCCTAGCATTTTTACGACAATCTTAAGTCTCTTAATTGTAAAACTTTTTTAAAGGTACAATTCTCTAATACATTATTTCAGTATATCTCCAGACGTTTAAGCAGTAGAAGCAAAATAAACGTTTTTAAGCGTCCCTTTTATAAACATATTTCATTACTGCTCTACTCCTATTAGGCATAGCGTGATACTATATAGCCTATGACACTCCCCGATAAATGGACTATCAAACACAGAAAGAATTTTTTAAATCGGTTCAGTAGATCCAGAGATTACCCCCTACAACGTCACAAACACACAAACACACAAACAAACAAACACACAAACTTTACCTCTTTATAATATTAGTATAGATATAGATTAACACAGTACATGAAAATGTGTACTCGATGACTATAACTTTTTAATTTAAGTACATTTATCACGGACGTATACTATAACTGGATCGCTTACTACTATTTCTTTTGATTACAAATTTGATCTCTAAGTTGATAGACATATGGTTACTTTTCCGATATCAATTGTAAAAGTAGAAAAACGAGCCAAGTGAGAGGACTGAAGTCGTAATGCGTCCTTGTCTAGCAAGTATGCCAGTGTAAAATAAAAACTGTTGTGGTAGAATGGTACATTTCTCAAAATCGGAAATAGTACGTTTTAATTAATATTGACCAATAAAATATGTCTATAAATTGATAAATTTTTTACACTTATGTAGATGTGCATAGGCGAAACATATAATAAAAATAAGCTCATTGATACTTTTTGTAGAATTACCTCTTTCAAAATTTGTCGTTAGACAAAAACAATAGGGGAGGTGGGCCTAAAACGGGTACGCTAAGGGAGAAGTACAATAAAAATGTCTTAGAAAAAAAATTAGAACTTCTGTTTTTACTTTTCAAAAATGTAATTAAGAAAGAACCTAAAATAAGAACAAACATAAACATTATCTTTATAATTTCAACAAAAACATAAAACATAGTGGTGGAGAGGCATTGCAACTGGAAAGCGCACATCGACGATTTATGCTCGAGAATTCACAGGTTTGTGTATGTACTACATAGACTATTCAGTGTGGCAGGCGCAGACGCAGCATTGCTGGCTTACCATGGTTATGTATCATCTGTACTGCGCTACGGCATTGTGATATGGGGTAATTCCGTAGAGTTTACTAGAGCCTTTCAAGCACAGAAAAAATGTGTTAGGTCAATTTGTGGATCAGAGCCTCTCGATAGTTGTGTACCATTATTTAAAAAAACTAAAGATCCTGCCACTGCCATCTTTATATATACATATTTGAAACCTGTATATTTGTACATAAAAATTGATATTTATTTGAAAAACACAATGACGTGGTAACCAGAGCTAGTCGTAGAATTTATAAACTAAATGTACCAAAACAAAGAATCAACCTATTTTCTAACAATGTGTATTGCATGTCAATCCGTATTTATAA
Organism: Schrankia costaestrigalis; assembly: GCA_905475405.1. Classification (NCBI taxonomy): domain Eukaryota; kingdom Metazoa; phylum Arthropoda; class Insecta; order Lepidoptera; family Erebidae; genus Schrankia; species Schrankia costaestrigalis. The sequence goes on from FR997826.1 coordinate 18,244,670, forward strand.
CAAGTTACCTGATTTTTACAAATGTCTGAATCTGACCACCTTCAAAAATAAATTATTTCTATTACTTATTGAAAAATGCTATTATTGTACTAAAGACTTTCTTCATGACAAATCTATATGACTTACTACTGACGAGAATTTGTTTCAATATTTGACATGTACCTTTAATTATATTTCCAATTAATTTAAATAAGGCTAAATGTTTTCAAATATTTGTACGCTGGAAACAGCAGAATATCAAGGCGCTACAGAGATATTAGGTATAACAATATTTGTTATACCTAATATCTCTGTAACCATATTCTGACAAATAAATGCATTATTATTATGTTTCTCTTGTCCATAATACTCGGGTCGGTTCTTTGGAAGGCATACATCGGGCCGAAGCCAAGACAAAGAGGCCCTTTAAGAGATATTTAATCTGGTAATGGGCAGGGCAGATACCATCTCTGAACGCACAATATGATACACCCAGAGATGGTCCCTGCCAAGTGCAAAAACTATTGTAGTGCATCTCAAAGGATGCAATGCAATTATTATTATTTTTATTTACAAAAAAAAACTTAAGTTTTAGGCGGGGTACCCGTTTTAGGTCCACCTCCCCTACGCCAGGCTAACCTAAAACCTTTCGGTCGGCACATATTGCGATTTTGTGTTATTTTGACGTATTTCGTGTGAAAATGGTGCACTTTTGTTGCGTGAATGGTTGCAAAACAGAATGGTATCCAGGTTGTGGCGTATCTTTCCATAGGTAAGTCAGTTATTAAGATTTAGCGTTAGTTTGAAGTAGAGTGACCACACTATCGCGCAAAAAAGGATAATATTATACTTTTACTTCATGTAAATTTTATTGTTGTACAGGATTCCTAAGAATGAGTCTGTAGCAGAGAAGTGGAAAGAAGTTATACCTGGCAAATTAACTAAAACGTGAGTTGTATGCAACTTGCATTTTAAAAATGAAGTCTTTGTCAGCGAGTCAAAAAAACGTTTGAAAAACAACGCAATGCCGCCGGTATTTCCAAAGGTAAGCAGGAACCACATTTTCTTCATAAAAAGTTGATTATTACGGTGAAATTTTAGCGCTGGTTCAAAAGCTCAAAACTTTTTCTTTATTTAGAAAACAATATAATATTTATTTATTTATTTATTTATATATTTTACAGAAAGCTTACAGTCTAATTATACTATTAAACATTAATAAATATGGTTGTTGTCTATTGCTAATTACAAGCTTCCACATATTAAAAAACAAATTAGCGTACAAGTAATAAGATTTAAAAGAAACAAACCAAACTAAAAACAAACATGCAAACACAAAACAATGCAAACAAAAAAAAAAATATTATCTTAACCAATAAAAAATAAACTAAGTACTAAGCTACCCTTAAAAATATTGCTTACTAATAATTTCCCTCATTTTTTGAACACTTGTATTAAATAGGTCCAGTTCCAAGTGTGAAGGCAAAGTATTAAAAGAAATTACACTACGTACACAGAAAGTATTACGTCTATAATTAGTACTGGTAGTAGGTACATGTAATATAGGACGCGTTCTGAGGTTAGCTGTATTAGTTCTGATCGTTACCCTGTTAAGCAAATCTGGGCAATCAATGGATCCATTCGCAATGGCCGCCAGGAAACTGATATCAGCAATATCTCGCCTTGTATGTAATGGCAGGAAATGGTACCTTTTACAACGTTCCTCATAGTCAATGGAGAAATGTCCTGCTCTAAAGTCAAGGTAACGTAAAAATTTCCTCTGAACCGATTCTATACGTGACCTATATATTTCGTACTGAGGATTCCACACCTGAGAAGCGTACTCGAGGTGACTGCGCACGAAAGAACAATAAAGGACTTTTATTGGTTTAATGGTGCTGAAGTCTTTGCAGGTTCTTATAATGAACCCTAATGCCTTGTTGGCTTTGCCAACAATAGAGTCGACATGGTTATCGAAGATTAATTTATTATCGTGAATAACGCCTAGGTCCCTAATTGTATTAGTTTTATCAAGTTTATGGCCGTCTATTAGATAGCTTGAGCTGATGATGTTTTTCTGACGTGTATACGTAATTTGGGAGCACTTAGAGATGTTCAACTGTAGTTTATTGGACCTACAGTATGAGACAAATCTGTCAAGGTCTGATTGCAGTTCCCTAACGTCAGATAAAGCGCTCACAGTTTTCAGAATCTTCATATCATCAGCATATAGAATAACGCGAGAGTGCTTAAATGAATCTTTAATGTCAGATATAAAAATAGCAAATAATAAGGGACCCAAAATTGAGCCCTGTGGGACGCCAGATGGGACACAGTGCCATGTGGACGTGTACCCACGCAACACAACAGCCTGCATTCGATTATCTATATACGATGAAAACCATCGAAGTAAATCCCCATGTATACCAGCATATAAAAGCTTCTGAATAAGTATTTGATGATTTATACGATCGAAACATTTCTGGTAATCGGTGTATATAACGTCCACCTGGCACCGTGCCTCCATACCAGCTGTGATAATTTCATTTGACAAAACAAGATTCGATGTAGTGGACCGATTTTTTAAGAAGCCGTGTTGTTCACTGCCAAAAAAACATCTCAACGCAGAATACACCTCCGAGTATACGAGTCGTTCTAGAATTTTAGATAATAGGCACAATTTAGATATAGGCCGGTAGTTTTCAATATCCGTTTTGTCACCTTTTTTAAAGACAGGGGTTATAAATGCAGTTTTCCACACGGAAGGCACTATACCTTCCCGCAGAGACCGTGAAAATAATAGGCTGACCGGTGCTACTAGGGTTTGAGCGCAGCTAATTAGAAAGATAGGCGGTATCATATCCGGTCCTCCAGATTTATTTGGATCAAGCTCCATGAGAAGTCTAAGTACCAAGTTAGAACATACTGAAACATTGCTCAGGTTTACAGAATTAAATGAATCAATGCTCCCGATACCACCCAAGTCACTAGAACCCGGGCTAGGTGGCTGAAAGGTTGATTTGAAGAAAGTAGCGAATGTCTCGGTAATACTTTCCCCAGTGTCGGCTGTGTTCCCCATATAGTATAAAGTGTTGGGTATTGTATTGTTGTTTTTCTTACTCTTAACAAACCTCCAAAACACCCTTGGGTTATTTACGATCGCTGACTCGATGTTTGTCATGTAGGATTTAAAACACTGCTGCTCCAGACTCCTAGCCCGAATTCGTAAGATAGAAAATGAGTGATAATCGGACAGATTATTGTACTTTTTGTATTTTTTATGGTACTTGTGTTTCTCTTTTAATAACTTTATTAATGCACTATTATACCAGGGTGGGTGCGAGGATTTTTTAATTGATTTTAACGGTATGTACAGGTCTCTTAGTTCGTATAATTTATCGTAAAATATGCCAACAGCTTGGTCCAATGGCCCATGAGACAATACCGCATACCAATCCATTGTACCCAGAGCAGAGTTAATTGCAGTGTAATTACCTCGATGAAAATCGTACTTGACAACGTGATTCTCAACACATCTATGTATTTCAGGAAAATCAGCGGTGATTATTAGTGGTTTATGATGTATGTCGACCGGTAATGCCAAGGGATCATGACACAAGTTTACCTTGATTTGGCCATTCGAAAACACAAGATCTAACAGCCTATCATTCATGTTTCGTTCCGCATTAAACTGCGTCAAAAATAATATAATTATAAAATACTTTGTAAATTGATTAATTCTTTTTTTATTTAAAGTCACTTTATCTAATTTATTGTTTTAGGTTTTTGCTGCTGAGAAGACTATTAATGTTCTTAGTAACATAACATTATTTCAACCTTCTACATCGGAACATTCGGAACCTCCTGAGAAAAAGCAGAAAATACAACAAAAATTGGAAAAATCTATTCAAACTGATGACTTAGTATCATCACCTCGAAAAAAGAAATTAAAAAGGGATATCAAAATTCTATCTCACCGTTTGAAAAGGCGGAATAGTAAAATTAATAACCTAAAATCATTACTTTCATTAATAAAAAAGATATGTAATAGTTACTTGGAAGTAAAAGACATGATCGAACTGAACTCGTCATAGGCCTTTTTATAGGGTTCCGCAAAATAAAAAATGGTTAACTTTTGTACATTTTTTTCGTGAACGAAGTCGCGGTTTACAGCTCGTACTAAATAAAAAGGTATTACAATAATGCAATTATATAATTTAAGATAGGTAGGTCACTTCAGTATCATCCCATCGTGCGATAGTTGGACTCGCACTTGACCGGTTTATTAATAATCATTTATAAAATAGCTAGTTGTTAATAAAGTTCTGTCAATAATTTCTTGTTTTATTTCCTTTGGCAATCCCATCCAATAACTAAAACTAAATCACACCTACAGTCGTCGGCAGCAGTAGTACCTATCCGCACTGACAATCTATTTTACAGCATTGTAGAGCATCCCTACATAATTAAAGAAAAATATCATGGCAGACTTTCCGAGAAAATTATATTTTATGCATACCCTACTAGAAAATGACATATTATAGTATACGTTCGTGGAGTGAAACGGTCGGCCTATAGAAAAGGACGCACTACGACTCTAAACTTCTCTTTCGGCTCGTTTGTTTTTTGGCAGTGCGCTGTCCTGTTATAGTATACGTTCGTGGCATTTATAACTTCAATGAAGATTGACTGATCTGTTCGAATTTAAAATTTCTTTTTTATTTTCTAAAAGCTTTCATCTTTACGATCGTCCTTCATCAAAAAAAGTAATAAATATAACATAAAATGCATCGACACAATGTTGTTTTGTGTCCGGACCGTAATGAAGTCACGTACTTCGCTTATAATCCCACAGCTCACCGTAATCCGGGCCGTCATGAAGGGCAAGTGCCTCTGGGTATTACACGTTCATCAAGCAGGCTCTACCTATACATACATACTACTCGTTTGAAATAAGAATGTGCTTATGGCCCGGTTTCCACCAAAGCGGAGAGGAGAGGAGATGTATTGGAATAAACCAATAAGATTTCGTTATTTCTACATCTCTTCTCAGCTTAGTTTCGGTAGAAATGGATCAAGCGGAGTAGAGAGAAGATATCTGATTTTTACATAGAAATTTGTGCGACGAGCGAGCCAGCGGCGGCGGAGCGGAGAAGGTAGACAGTTCTCTGCTCCGCCTAGACAGACGGGCGGCCGAGCGGAGCACGCGTTTGGTACTCTTCTCCTCTCCGCTTTGGTGAAAATAACCTACCAGCTTTTGTAGCACGTCTCCTCTTTTCTTCTCTCTGCTTTGGTAGAAACCGTGCCTAAGCCTGCGCCATATTGTGACGTCACAAGTCTTATATCGAAGAAAATTTTGTGGTTTTCCTTCAATTTAAGACAGGCATATGCATATTTTTATTTGAAACGAGTAATACGTCCGTTCGACACGAAATTGATATATGATATTTACAAGAAATGGTCACTATTTCTTACTTACGCCGCCGTGACAAAATAAATAAACCTATTTCGTACCCTCAGGGTATTTTTTAGGTTTATATTTATGTACAAAGTGGATAGATGTGAATATTTTATATTTGGGTCCTTTTTATCACTTCTGATAAGCCACGTGGAGTGGACAAATTTGAAATAAAATGTTTCTTTTCGGGTTTTTATTTTATAATGTTATTAGGATGAATAAATTATGTAATGAATGAGTTTGTTAGGAAATGAAACGTGGCAGTGGTACTTTCTTTTACAAATTAAACGACAGGCCGTTTGCTACCTCTTACGGTTTAATTCTGTAGCTCGAGGATACAGTGTAGTAGGTATAATGTAGCGTAACACTGTAGAAGAAACTGGTAACCTACTCCTTGAGTCCTAAGTAGTAATTTAGTCCTCTTTATTTGCTAATAGCGTCCAGGAAAGGGGTCCATGGTGATGAGTAACCATCTGGTATTGTTATTTTAAAATGCTGTGGTGGTCCTTGGGCTGACTATAATTTATTGTGCGTATCGTATTATACGAGTACATAGATTATAATTAAAAGTTAAAATACCGATGTAAAATTGTTACATTAAACGCTGAAAATTGTTCGAAACCGCACCCAGGCAAGATAATTATTTGTTCAATATACATATTACCACTAATTAGTTACTTTTATATGTGTTAAAATGATACAACGTGTCGGATACAACATACATATTATTATGTATGTTGTATATACATATGTCACCACCCATCACCACCCCATCTCATCCCAGTGAAAACCGATTAAGGGAGTATCCGTAAATATATATCTTTGAGAAATAAAAAGAAGGAAAACTTGAAATTAAACCCTATACCAATCCGTCTGGCCAGCGTGGTATTAGTAGGCTAACGCCCGAATACTCAAACGTCACTTAAATCGTCTAACAATAAACGGCATCCTAAACGTTTGGATCCTTAAATTTTTTTCGGTATACACAAACGCCACTTAAGTCATTCATATCTTTGATTTGCTAAACAGCCGATAAATGTTTGCGTACTGGTAACATTCACCTCTTAAAGTATGTTTTCAATTACAAATTTAATTATGCCTATGCTGTGTTTTCGTTTTACGCAGAAAATGGAAAAGAATAATCAGTTGTGTGCTGCATACTACGATTGTAATTGAATATTCACTTGGAAATTTTCAGACATAAGTATTACAATTTTAATAAACAAACTGAATTACACCATTATTTATTTTTAAATATCCCTATAATTGGTTATTATCTTTATCTATGATTGACACGATCATTGCACAAAGAAAGAAACGTTTACTCAGTGACACTGACACAACACGACAAAGCGCGAGTTTTCATCAGCTTGAAAATTTTTAAGAAGAATCTTTTACTTTCGAAAAGAGATGAAAATTTAGAAATAATTAAAAAGTGAGTGAAATGTGAACGTAATACAAAAATGAGACAATTTAATGTGAACACATTTCAACATACTTCTTTTTAAATTGCAAGTTTGTGATTCAATTCAATCAACAATAACTTTCCAGATGATATCTGGAAAGTCATTGTAATGTGTAAAAATATTGTAGAAAATAAGGAAATAAACGGCTACATGATAAGAAGCGAGAGACCTGGGAATTTGTGTGTCAGCACTGTAATGCCGTTGCTGTAAGTGGCTTCAGATCATGGCAACAACTGCGACACTTTTACGAGAAACACAAACAGAAGTCAAAAAATAATAAAAACAGAATGGAAATCAATAAGTACAGAATAGAAATGGAAATGGAAAAATTGAAAATAATAATCTTGTATAATTAAGTTGTATATAAATAAAACTACTTATAATTAAAAAAGTGTGTATTTATTAAAGTAGTCCTTGTTATAAAATGTTGATTAGTATAAAGGCTTCTATTCTGTGGTACCTACAGGTTTTTCTTCTACGGTAGAAAGTGAATCCTCTTCTAAGATCCCATTTCGCCTACGCAGCGCTATGTTGTGTAACAAAGCGCATCCCACAATAACTAATGGAATAATATTAATTTTTAAACCCATTCTATGTTGAAGACAGGGAAATCTCCTTTTTAGTACACCAAAAAGCCTCTATAGGATTTCTGGTGCTTATTTGGGCTCTATTGTAAGCTTATTCTGTTGGTGTCCGTGGATTTTATAATGGGGTTAGCAGGTACGGTCGACACAGATAACCGCTATAACCAAGTAGAGTCTCATGGCTTGAAAATCTCCACGCTCTAACTGTGCACATAGAGGAGAGTCATTTAATATTGTGCTATCATGTTCGGAACCTAGCCATCTTGCAATAACATTTGTAATGCAAAGTTTTACCTGTCATTTAATGTACAATTCGGTGAATGAATACACTTCTTTGATTATTAAAGCGATAATCGTCAGCTGTAGGGACGAGAGGGGTTGTTAAGTCCATTAAATTAGAGTTCAGAGAAAAAGATGCACTTTGCCGTTCGTTGATCCGACATTCGTACTACGTGCCCACTCCAACGAAGCTGCCCACGCATGAGATAGGCCTCAATTCCCATCATATTGGCTCTTTGCAGCACTTCCGTATTCCGAATGCGATTGTTTTCCTTAGAGTGGGAACAAGCAGCCGCTCAGAGGTCGGAGTGGAGAGCTCTGCTAAAAACCAAAGTGGAGGAATTTGAGAGGAATCGCTGTTCTGCACTAGACGCTCGGCGCGATGAAGTGAAAGCACGTCCTCCTTGTGCCATCAGTTATAATTACTGTAATGGTGTGCTCACCTGCCCGCTTTATGCGCAAACTTTCATTAATAAGATCGGCTATGTTAGCCATACACGAGCACACCAGCGACGTTTAGATCGGAGATGAAGAGGTCACCGTGGCCGAAATCGGTCGAGGACTATTATTATACTATTATAAATTAGAGTGAAAATATTTATATAACGCCTGATGATTTTTTATAGCAATATTAGATTGTAAACATCATGATCTATTTTTTATCGAATATATATAATATCGAATCCGATTGACGTTGAAGCCGCCTTAACTGCATATTGCTGACGATTATTTTATTTATAAATGTGTTTAAAACTGAGGTTTTCCAGAGATTTTTTAATGACTTTAACAGCCTGTATACTTTTACTCTACCGCTAGTGCGGCAACTGACGCTTACTTTACTGATTTCCAGACATTGAACCACTGTTTGAATCATCATAATCACTTGTTTATTAACTTTTTGGAGATTTAAGAGACCTTGCGACCACTCTCAAGTTTTTAAGCTACTTTAATCAATTTGGCAGGTCATTTGACAGCTTAATAAGTTAAGTAACGTTTGAGTATACGAATTTATTACTAAGTCGGCGTTTAAGTACAAATAAATTTAAGATAAATCGTTGCTTAAAATTGTGGTTTGTGTATAGGATAAGAGCTACTTTGTAGCTAAGAAACCGATAAATATTTAACTAGCGTTTGAGTATTCGGGCATAAGTTCTCCTTCGTCGCGGGAGTGGGATGTTATGATGATCTTTTTAAAATAAAAAGTCCGTAAGTTATCTTTCACGCGGTATTGTTGTTTTAGGCTCGAAAGCTGAAATGTTAGATTTAAGGGTCGTAGTACACATATCAAAACGTAAAGGAATCGGCACCGCCTCGCATTTTTCCTCGGTGTCAAAGTGTGGCGATGCTATTACGATTCCGATTAGTGTGCGTTCCAGTAAGCAGTTTCATACAAATAATACTGAACGATTGTTGATAACTGTAACGATCCCTTTCCGTTTTGATATGTGTAATACGACCCTTAAATGTAACATTTCAGCTTTCGAGCCTAAAACAACAATACCAATTCAGTTCAAGAAGCATACAAATCCCCTAGAATAAAAATATACTTTATCATTTTTAATAATAGATTAATCAACTTTCCATAGCTAAAAGTAAAAATGACAAAGTTAAAATATTGACAAATGTTTAATGAATGTTTTCCAAGTAAAATTTTGTTCAATCTAATTTATATAAAGGCGAATCGTACAGTCGAATAATCTTGATTAGTCACAAGTAATAAACGAAGTTATGCGAGAGGTGGATATTTTCCTCTTTGATGTTAAAAGTACGAAAATAATATGGATCATCCGCTTTAAGCTGTATTTAATACAGATTTCAGCTTCTGTTATAAGTAATGAAGTTTTTGTGCCTGACTTTTACGTAATATTGGGTTTATGATGGTTCTGGTGGCAAAAAGGTGGTAAACCGCTGCCATAGGTACGTCATGTGCTCGCGGGATTGAATCCCATGAAAAACAACTTGTACTTTGTGTCTGTAGTATTTACTATACGTACTTAATAATATGTTTGGTATTTGGCTCGTCAACGCACCACCACAGCTTGTCATCGGGTCTACGGTCCCTCCCGTTCTTGTGACGTATGCGCTCGAGACAAATGTCATACTAGATGTGCGAATAAATGACCACTCACAATACAGTGTCTGTTAATTTTAAGTTTGTAAAAGGATAACCTTCTTATGACTATTTCATGGTTGACTGTACCTGTAGAAGATGCACAATTCTACAAATATTATAAATGCGAAAGTTTGTGAGGATGGATGGATGTTTGTCACTCTTTCATGCAAAAACTACTGAATGGATTTTGATGAAATTTGGAATAAAGGTAGTTTAGGCTGTATAATAAACACAACACGGGTGAAGCCGCGGGCATCAGCTAGTAAGTAATACAAAAGAGTTTTGTTGAGTTACGCTATTACTATTAAAGTTTATAAATTACATTCGATTCTTAAAAAGTGTTAAAACTAATTAAATTTTACTAACTCACTAGAGCGAGTGTTAACTTTGTAGTTCTTTATACTCGCTTTAATAGTCAGAATAAAATTAATTGCGTTCTGGGGATCTTGAAAAAATAAAATTATACTGACCTAAAAAAATAAAGAAAATTTAGTTTGTTTAAAAATCAAATGTGTAAAATATGTCCAGCATTCTTCATTAGAACAATAGGGACCGTCTCTTAATGTATCTTTCAAAATACGAAGAGACTAAGAAAATTAACTAATTTTATTTAGAAAAAACTGATGTGTTAGGTAAGATCTATTTGCAGCAGTAACTTGTAATTTCAGTTTTTGATACTTTCAACATTTAAAATTGTTATTACTCATACAGTTTGTTTGTATAAAACAAAAAAAAATATTGTATATTTTAGAGAGCGCAGTGCACTTTATCAATTAAAATAAAATATATTTTTCACAGACTTTGTTTTTTTGCGACGAAGTATTTGTAAAAAAATGTCAAAAACATACCCCTATTATTTATAAACTGTGTGACTGTTAATAAATGATTGCAGTGACAAAACTTCGCCTAGTTTTGAGTACTAGTTGTGTTAGTGCTGACTATTTCCTGCACAGGTGTGACGACACGATAGAATACTCTTTTTCTTGTTTTGTTTTTGTATTAATTATTGTATTATCTGTGTAAGAAATAAAACGATATATTTTTTTTATGCCACGTAGGCCAGACGGTTTGGTACAGAGTTTAAAATTTAGTTTTGTTATTTTGTTTTCATTGAAATAGTAACTACGAACTTTCCCTTAGTTATGCAGTACCATGTCTTGTTACTCTATCCACACCAGGTGGAGAAGAGGAAACGTAAAATTGATTATACTAAATAGGATTGTGCAAACGTGTCACATAAACTGATGGAGGTCTTACTTAACAAACGAGAGAATAATTTAAATAAACCTTTGTCCAAAATTGCGTACCTTAATTTTAGTTAAATGTCATTTGAATTTAAGTAGAGAATCAATCATGCTTTTGCCGAATTTTGACACTGATTAAAACAGTAGTTAGGCTACTGTGTTAAAAATTACACATATATTTTTTTAAATTTGGTAGTCGAGACGGATACTCGGGTGGCCTAGTGGTCATGGGGCTGGACGCGTATAGTCCAGAGACGCGGGTTTGAGTTCCGCCTCGAGTAACAATTTTTTCCATTGTCTTTCTTCTTTTCGGATTTTTGTGTTAAAAATCTTTAAAATATATAGGAGTATATCCATTGTTTTCATAGCGACCTTGGCATGGTTTTTTTATAAAGATATGAAAAAATAACTGTATCGAATCTGATGGAAAGGACGTCCAGGATTAAAGGCAGAGGATAGCAAACACAAAGTGCTTTGTCGTTCGGGCCAAACGCTTTCTTAAATTACTTTTAAATGACTCCAAGAAAAAGGAAGGAGGAAAAACACGTGTTTGAGATTGTTACACATTGTTATAGTTGCGCAAAGGTAAACTAAACCTTTTTCTGCGCGTCAAAATGATACCTAAAAACACTACCACCATTTATGCGTTGTCTAGTATCTACCCATAATAGAAGCTCAGCTTAGTTTGGGACTAGAGGGCGTTGTGTGAATGTGTGAGTATTCTTTCAACTAAGCTTTGTAGTATATTCTCTCCACTCTCAACAATACATTCAATAAGTTTATCCCAAGAAAATACAATTGACATAAATGACAGTTCATATTCTATTATCTATCACAAATACTGTATTCAATATATTATCTGTGACCTACATGAGTTATCTTAAACATATAGATGTATCCTTTGTTGTACCTGAGTGCTGTATTGAAACATGCGTCTAGATCTTAGATGTCTATACCTACTAGAGATTGTAAACTAGATTGTAGTTGTGAGCTTTAGGTACTATTCGCACTATTGAGTTTTCTATAAATAGTAATGAAAACTTTTGAGACATGAGATTGTAAAATTTATAATTGAAAAAGATCTTTGTGAGAATTTTGGGAATTATATCAAGCTAGTGAACCACCCTGACTTCGCACGGGTTAAATGCGTAAAATCTACAATGTTATGAATGTGTTATACCTATAATCTTTTCTCTTCAAGCACGCTGTCTATTAAAAAAACCGTTTGAAAATCCGTTGCGTAGTTTTAAAGATTAAAGCATTTAAACGGAAAGACAGCGACATTTTTCTACACTATGATTAGTTTGCTGGTTATGCTGCAACCAGGTCTTTGACTTATGAGTTTTTGCTTATTGATGAAGTGGCGAGAATTAATGTAACGTGTTACAGAGGTAGACAACTTAGTTCCTTTGGAACGCCTGAAGAACATAAGAAAAATTAGATCTTTAGGTAACGCAGTTCAGTTCATGTGTTGTTCAATTTCAATCTTTTTTTCAATTTCAAATACTTCATTTTCTCTCCACAATGATACAACTAATAAAAATATACATTAATGCTAAAATTTAATAACCATTGTGAGAGACTGGTGCCTGAAATAGGATTAGTAAAAAAAAAGTTGTTGATCCTTAATTTAGTTAGAACAGTACAGGTTAAAAACTACAATGATTGTCGCAATAAGAAATATAGTCAATACTTCGGTCGCCACATCAGACAACCAAATGGCGGTCACAGAACGGCATATTGTGCAAATATAGTACGGTGTTAGATAGTATAGAAAAATAGTTTAGGTGACAAACTACTATTAATACTATTATTTATTTTATAAATGCACAATATTTTATTCATATTTCATACCTCTGTTCTGGTCTAGGTTGAATGAATGAATTTGCGACGAATATCACATAGGACATATATTATATACCCTGTGCAAATATTACTCAGATATTATACGCTAAAAACATTCCACACAATCAAATTCTGTCCTACATGAATTAATACATCGTCAAACATAAAAAATACACAAGGGAACAGAATCAAATTCTTTCATATCCCTACATTTACGTAATTTAAATGTATTTGTGGTTTGGTTACTTCTGCTAAGTGAGTTCCGTTTATTTTGCTTTCAAATAACCTGTTAGGGGTACGTGTATGCTAATGTAATTCTACCTCGGCGTTCTTCTATAGCATTCATAAATCTATTGTTACACTTATAATGTAATTTTGAAGTTCATTTTTTCTTTATTAATAATGTATCCGGTTGTTTTTTTACTTCGTCATCATATTAGTCAAAGCTCCGTTTAGACTAAATCATCGAATCATGAATTCTCCGTGTGGTGACGGAGTAAGAATACAATATGTCATCACCCCATCTCATCTCATGGGTGTAGTAAAAACCGTAAATTAATCCGTGAATTATCTTAACGAAATAAAAAGAAGAAAAACTTGAAATTAAACCCTATACCAATCCTTCTGGCCAACGTGGTATTAGTAGGCCAAGTATCCCTCCGTCACGGGAGGAGGCCCCTCCCTGCAGTGGGACATTAAAGGGCTGTTATGATAATGTATCATAACGGCCTCGGTGGATCTGATATGCACCAGGTCGCGACTGCTAATCCCAGACTTGGTAGTTGTTTGTACGATTTACAAAATATTGTGACAATTAGCTCTCTTTAGTTGTTTAGTTTAAATCCTTAGTTGTATGGTTTTGTGTGGTATACAATGGTTGCAGCGTCTAATTACAGTTTTCTATGTAAAAAAAGAAATACATGCAGCAGTAGAGTTTGTTGCGCTGCTTCTTCGCTACTAGCGCTTTGGAGGCGGTGGTAAAGTTTTCTAACTTTTAAATGTATTTAAACTTAGATTAAGTAGTTTAAAGGACGTCAAGAAATAATGAGAATTGTATTTATCTTGATTAAAGCGATTTTGACTTTTGACTTCTCCTCTAAACTTCTTCCAGATAATTTTGTGCAAATTATTATTGTTTCTGTAATTTCACATTGCTATAACCTACTGACGCTACTAATAACTTTACCCATAAAAGGGTTATTGATTGTGGTTATGTAGGTCAAATTTAAGCAGATAATAATACGTCTTGACATCTGACTTAACAAGGGAAACATCTTGTGAATGCTGAGGAGTATGCAAATCTGTTATATTGAACTAAAGCTCCCACGTGTATCGTTGGTTAATAGGTACTACGTTCTTGTTTGGTTGTTTGTTGCATTTGTGTGTGATAAAAGACCTTTTAGCGTCTTGTTTTTGAGGTGTGGAAATCTCGGACCTTAAATTTATGTTCTTAAAAGTTTAAATACATCATTCTTCAGTTATTTTTACGCGACTGCACCTTAAGGAGGTTTATATTTTCCAAAAAGTGTAGGTAGGTATGTATAAATGTTAGGCACGCTCTGCAACCAGAATGGCTATTTGTTTTAATAATAGTTTTAGTAACCTACTGACGTCATTCCTAATATAATTCTACCCATAAAAGGGTTAGTGATTGTGGTTATATGGGTCAAATTTAAATGTAATACTTACATCTTGACACCTGACTTAACAGGGGAAACATCTTATGAATGCTGAGGCGTATGCAAATCTGTTATATTAAACTAAAGCTCCCACGTGTATCGTTGGTTAATAGGTACCACGTTCCATGTTTTGTTGTTTGTTGCTTTTGTGTGTTACATAAGATTTCTTAAGACTTTCTTCTAGATTCTGTAATCGATTGATTTTGATTTATTCGTTTAGCCTTTGGTTTGTTAGAGTTCCAAAATAATGTTAAATGCTGCTAACCGAATAAAACCACACTATGTCACACTAACTCGAGAGACGTCCAAATGAGTGCAGAACTGGTTTAAAGGGGCCATATAACAATAGGGCAGGACCAATAGACCAGCTTCTTTCGGGAGTACCGCCGAATACATGCCAACACGTGAAAAAAGTCATGTTCATGCACACAAATATTAATGTCAAATAATATCGACGGGCCCCAAGAACAAAATCTTATGGAAAAATAAGACGAAATGTATTTTATTGTATCAAATTTCAAATCAAATTTATTCATAAATAAAATAAAATATTACATAACAATATAAAGGTATGTTGACTGGTCCCAAACTAAGCAGAGCTTGTACTATGGGTACCAGGCAACAGGCATATATAGTTATATTTACAATAATTTATAAATACTAATTATAACAATATAGTGTATAATAATACAATATTACATAATTTATCAATGTTGACTGGTCCCAAACTAAGCAGAGCTTGTACTATGGGTACCAGACAACAGCCATAGGTACATATTTAAATTTTAATTTATTTATACCTACTAACTATAACATATATTAATATGTGACGTAAAAAATAAAAACATATATTAATAAAACACAATAAATACAAATAAATTACGTCACAGTGCGATCAGGTGGTACTTGTCCGCGAAATCGACGGAATACCACGCCTTGCGGCCAAAAGGTCCCATCCATGACGAGATGCAAGTAACACGTCGGAATCCGAACCACGAACGCGTTGAAATTTACGTTGCGGCGCGACTCTAACAACTGCACTCTCGCCGTGTACTTCAACCTATGGTGGACGTACTCCACGATGTCCTCAGCCTTTGTGGTGTAATGCAGGCGTGAAATGTACACCGGGGTGTTTGGTTTTGCAGCACGGACATTGATATGTGGCTCCATAGGTGCTGTGCCGCAGCAGTTCTTCTTGGTTTGCTGGCGATGTTTCTTCTTTTGCACAGTCACGAAGCCATCATTATCGTTAGACCGCTTCTTGCTGTTATCTCGCACTGGCTTTTTACTGGCGGTAGCCCTGGGCTCATTAACTAAAGGAGCTCGAGGGGTCGCGCAGTGAATAGCCTGCGTGACGGGAGCGGGGCGCGCGTAGCTTCGTGCGTCACACTCTGCATTGTCAGCTGTAGACGGTGTTGACAACAAGACCGCTGACGCGTAGCTTGTTGTAGACGATGCACCGTGACGTGTGTTTACACGCGCCGATACCGGTGACCCAGATGCTTTGACACAATTACGCAACTCATCTAGTTCGATGCGCAACTCTGTCACGTTTCTTTCGGATGTCTCTAACTTCTTCTTGACATCCGCCAGAGTAGTCTTCAAATCTGCCATGTCCTTCAGCAGACTCGTTACGTCGACGTGCTCTAAAGTAACCAGGGGTAACTTTTTCAAGTCCCTAGCTACAAATACGGGCACGTCTGCGGGATCTGTCGTCTTGAGCAGTGTGATGATGTCCTGCATACTTTTTTTAGGTCCGTCACGTCTACGTGACACCATCCGGTTCTCTTTATTTAGCGATCGAAAAACCAACAACTTAGTATAATCGTATTCTACACACTAAAAACTATACGATATCGTTTTTATTTTTTTTATATTCTCTTGCATATTGAAATAACCAATCGAACATTGTCGTATCAGAAATAATACTTCCACAAACAAACATGTATATATATATATGTAGGAGCATGTTCCTTGGAACCCATGACGCGTGTGTAGCGACTTAACATCATTTACGTGTTTGTACTCGGCAAAGTCAGGTGCGTTATTTATTATCGTTTGTGCATATACTTTATTGTTCTACAAAAATCTAACGACAAGATATTTAAATTTATAATTAATTCACATGAAACATAATAATTTTAGTTTTATAATTAGTTTAATATACAATAAGACTTTATTTAGAAAAAGATGTTGATTTTTAATCAATTATTTTCATATTTTATTCACCTTAAGACTATGTTCGACAAAACTGAATTCCAAGTCACTTAACGGTAGCGCTGATACGATTTTGTTTTACGAAATTTTCAAGGAAAAAAATTGTCGCAGGGAAAAATGCGGATTTGTTCTCTGTAAAGTATTTTATCATCCGTGTTTGTTCAATACAAAAGTGTCCGATTTAATGTTTTTTTAGTAAATTAGCATGATTTTCTTGTTCTTCAATAAGCGTTTGGCTATAAATTCCACTTTAACATATACCTTCCTTTTTGCTTTCTGTTAGAAACTGGCTCTCAAAATTACAGTAACGTTTCTCCGCTACCACCTGTAAATATCGATGATATTGAAAATATTGATGTTGTTTTATGTTTGGAGGGGCTTTATCCACTAATAGATAGTTTAACAATAGATGAAAAAAGGTGGGGATATTGGCTTAAGTTCAATTTCAAATACACAGAATCCATTCTAGCATTCGTAGACGACGCGACCTAGCGATACTTACTCGAAATCCAAAGCAGTGCCAAGAACTACTGCGAAAGGATAATAAATTCTGTATGTAGACTGATGGAATGAAAGTGCAACCTAGCAAATGTTATTGTCTCTGTTTAGTTAGACTGGATACGACATATGCTTCATATGGCCCCGAGCTTATTATAGGCGGAGAAAACGTTTAAATAATATCAGAAACCGTGCTTTTCAAATCGCTTGGTAGAAAGATAAACGATAAAGATCGCTCTCTAGTACTAGAAGTTGTATTTAATAGTTTCATAGGTAAATGATATTGAAAAGGTAGATCAACAACCGATAAATAACGTAAAAAAGTCTGGATATACGACCACTAAAATCCATCCCAACTGATAAAAATTCATCTGCGCTCGAGTTACGGTTACAATTTCACAAAAAGTTCATGATAGGCGCTTAAACTATTAGAGCAGGTTTTAGAAACACGGGAAGATAATCAGACAAAGAAATTACAAAATCTTTCATAAACTAAGATGAGAATGATAGCTACAGAGTCATTGATTTATAAAAAACCCAAGATGCACATTTTCAAACAAAACTAACAGCCAAAAGTGTCACTAAATTAAACATACGCAATAAATACGTATAGTTATATCGTAAACATATTTTTTTTTCAAATTCAATCTTACACGCATGACATAAAGTTGTATTTAAAAAGTAATGCACATAAAGCAATAAAATTTAACGATTGACGTTTGCCGGTA
This sequence comes from Schrankia costaestrigalis, assembly GCA_905475405.1. NCBI lineage: Eukaryota > Metazoa > Arthropoda > Insecta > Lepidoptera > Erebidae > Schrankia > Schrankia costaestrigalis. The sequence continues at coordinate 18,262,760 of FR997826.1, forward strand.
GAACAACACGATACTAATTTAAAAAAAGTGCACAATGCGCCTATTTGTTGCGGACGGTTTTGGGAAGTGGAGTGTGTATCTTTGGTTTTTTGTAAATCAATGTACAGAGTGCACGCAATGAACCTAGAAATGCAAAATGAATGGAAAATTTATAACTGTTTAGCAGCATTACTTAAATTCTACCTCAACGCCTTTTAATTGACTCTGAACAATCGAAGTAATCTTGTAAGATTGAAAAAGCGACGGACAAAAATGCAAGGAATGTGCCAAAGAAATTGACACGACTAGACACATATTGGTAGGCTGCAAAGTGATTTTGGATAGGAGTCATTACTGCAACGTCTTGACAGAGCTCTAGGAATTATACGTGAGGCAGTCAGTCTATCGATTGCTAGAGCTGAAAGGCAAAATATTCAATTTGTCCTGAGTTCGGCAGACGATTGGACAATACTGGTGGACACACAACATCCCGGAGGATACCTGAGTGTCGCCGTTGAGACCAGACATATTCTTCTACTCAAATTTGAAAAAGCGTGTAGTGCCTAATAAGCTCACGGTACCTTGGAAAACAAACATTCTTAAAGATCACGCAATTAAGACAAAAAATATTTTGACTTGACAAATGAGATAACCAGAAATGGCTACATAGTTCCTCTATATGCCGTTGATATAGCTGCGAGGGTACTCCCGCTAAATCCCTCTACAACTTTTTAAAAGGATTAGGACTGCCGAGAACTCCAGTAAGCTCTCTACTATAATAAATGTCCAAAACGACATTTTTAGACTTCTACCAAAAGTGAATAGGCAGAGGACGGAACATAGCAGATAGTGAAGGTGACCGCTAACGCATTGTAAGGGGGCCTCCTTAAACCTACATCTAGGTCGTAAGTCCTAGACGCTATTATCCAAGGGTTCAGTCCTATAACGATGGGCATAACGGCACCCGTTATGTTACTTTATAAACAAAAAAACCTTCGATAAAAATGTTCTGTATATCTACAAAATTATTTTATAGTAATTGTTTTTTTTATGAATCAAAACATTACAGATAATGTATTTTAGGACATCAAAACAAGACATCAATTCCCTAAAACAAAGTCGTATGTTAGGATATATACTAGATCATTCCGAAAAACAAAGTCATATATTTATATATGTGCTAGATAGTTACAAAGAACAAAACCTTATTGTATTATAAGAATTATTTTTATTCGAAATAATAATTAAACTCTTTTAAAAAAACATAATAATAAAGATACTAACCACTTCATTAGCTTTTGCCAAGATTTTTTGCAATAAGTTTATATTTGCGTTAGTAAAAAATGATCTTGCGTACACAGAATTTCAAACGCTCATACTCGAAATCGATAATATTGCAGATACGCTTTTGTTCTTGGGGCCCGTCGATATTTTACTTTCTATATACCTAACAAGCTGACCCGTGCCCACTTGGTTGCGCAGCGAAAAAAACGCTTCCTATTTTAAACATATTTCATTACTGCTCCACTCCTATTAGTCAAAGCGTAATACTATATAGCATATGACAGTCCCTGAGAAATGGACTAATAAACACAAAAAGAGTTTTTAAAATCGCTTCATTAGATCCAGAGATTACCTCCTACAACGTCACAAACACACAAACTTTACCTCTTTATAATATTACCTAGTATTAATAGATAAATTAAATCTTATTACTGTTCAAGCTTCAAAATATCTTATTTAATAAGACAAGTCAGAGTAGAAGAAGTGCAATGCCTTGATATTTCATCACAGCCTGTGCGCCACAGTAATTACAGAGATAATACGTGGTGACTCCGAGATAGATTATAATGAACTCTACACACAGCCTCTCGCCACTTACCTAAGTAATGCAATAAGTTAGCGCTCCCAGCTTGCTCTACACTGACACATAGCCTGTGACGGTATTTAGATATAGTCTGGAGATAATAGGAGCTGAGTTTTGTTATGTAAGTTTATAATAAGTTTATAGCGAATACACAAAGAAATCAAGTTTATTTAATATTAAGGACAACCAACAAAGCATATACTAACACATTGCGATGAATAAACATGTAAGCTTATACATTACATAGTGCTGCCTTACCTATAGGCTGCCACGGAATGCAATTATACAATGTTAAGATAGATGAGTAAACAAGAACACAAAAATATATTATAAATGATCAATAATTATCTGCATAAAAATTGAAGAAATGAGTCAGAGACTTATTGTTAGACCATTCCCGTATAGCCTGAATTTGCAATATTTTTAGTAATCATTGTTAATATTGTGGCTTTTCTAATAAATAAATAAATAATAAAATTAAGTCAAAATAGAAATCAAAATTAAAAATTAAACACAAAATCATAAAATTTATAAAGTTTCAAGTAGAGTTAAGAATGCGCAGAATTATCTGATTCAAATTTTACAAAAGTTAAACTTCACTTTAAAATCCCTATGCAACATAATATTACGATCATTTTCCCGTAAAAGTACTAAAAAAATAAAGAAAATCGGTACAAAGTCCAGTCGGGTGACTAGTATATTCTAAATAGAAGCCAGCATCAGGATTTTGTGCAATAAGTAATTTAAGTTTCTAAAGAAGAGAAAAACCCTCCAAGTAGGCGATGAAGGAGTGCCGCTGGGGACTTTTAGTGGGTACACTGGGGGGTTGCCTAACCCCCTGGGAGCCCCACATACCCCTCCCGTCCCCCAACGGAAGGGTATGCGTAGGCATTTTACCCCAGCGAAACCAAAAAAAAAAGGTACTTTAACTATAGTCACAGAAGTATACACAGAGTTTATTTTTTAAAAAAAGTGTCAAAATTATCTACGGTATGGCGATTGATTAACGTAGCCCAAGAACATACAATATAGATATTTATGCAATAGGCAACCATGCTTTTACCTAATGTGATTGGCAATGATGAATAGAAATGCTTAAAGCTCTAGCCTGTCTTGGACACAAATAGGCTGTTATTCTCTGGTCATTTATGTTGACGGGAAATAGCTTTGAGAGTTGAGTTCCTTTTGATAGTGACTAAGTCCTGTTATTATATTTGTTACGGGAAAATTGTTCGTTATTAGAGCTCAATAACGCCCCACTGTGAGGTCTTATTGAAGACAGACTCTACTTACCTTTGATACAATATCTAAATAAATATAGAAAAGCAAGGAAAAAGTAAGGTGTGCAAAATTGTATAATATTTTAAACCTCTATACCTTAAAAGAGAAGAAGGTTATGAATTTGGTATTTTTTTTTTTTAAATTGTTTACACAGAAGTACGTTATTTCTTCCTTTTTTATTGACTCTTTTTTAATTTGAAAATGTATCTGAAATAGATTGTTTTATTTTTATCGAAATTCGACCTTAAAGTAATTATCAAAATTAAACCTGTGTGTTTTCTCGGTAAGCACATGAAGCGTTTCTGATGACATATATAGCCCACCCAAAAATATGCTTAAATTTACAAATTTTTCAATTACATTGAAGATTTTTTTTTTTTTTTTTAAATCTTATTTATTTAAAAATAGCCATACATCATATAGATTAAGTCGGCTACATTAAGAAATTAAGAGATTTATAGAGGCAATAAACATCAATATAGCATTCAACCAACAGCAATGGTGCTGTTTTCAATGTTGGATAGAAAATCAATTTTATAATACAACTATCTACTTTTTTACAATTAAGAATGGAATTCGCCTTTTCAATAACAATAGATACTGTAAAGTCGTCTAAACTTTAACAAGCATCGGTCAGGCACTGTTCCATGACGTCGTTCAAGTTATAAACTTCGTTAGTTATATTATTATTGGATATTGTCCGCATCTCGGATGAAAATTTCCATCTCCATTTAGTATTACAAAGCTCAGTCATAATGACAAGAATAACAACAAGCAAAGGAATGATTTTAACCTCGCGGGAATATATCTTTGTGTTTTCTTGGTACAGTATGCCACCCGAAACCTCGATAGCCAAATTTATAAGGGACAGTTTCAAATCCTGCTACATTAAGACCCACTACTAACATAAATGGTGTGAGTTATAAAAAATAATAAAATGTTTGTGCTATTTTACTTAGACAAAATAATATTTAGCGAGTTATAATATCATCATATCGATTGGATTTTTCCGTGACTAAAATAGAAAAAAATTAAGTAGACAATAATATTTACGCTATAGTAGATACTTTTCCTCTCTTTATCTTGAAGTAATTTTCCGAGAATTCATTGTACTGAATGTTCAAGCAATTTCTTCAAGTAAAGACATTCAGTGACTTATTTTATGTAAGGTTTCTACTTTTATGAGATGTTTAAATTAAGAAAGTTAATATTGAAAAATCTAATATTAGGAATTGAGATTGTTAGGATAAAAAATGTTAGGAAGAAGATTTTCGGAGTTAAAATTTTAGGTGAGCTTTGGCGCACCCTAAAGACGCTTGTGCACGCTAAGAAAATTTACCGTGTCTGCGGCAGACAAGACAAATTTTCGTGTAGACTTTAAGAATTTTGACTTTTCCACACACGAAAATTTTTCGTGTCTTCCGCAGACAAGACCAATTGAAACGTGTACACGACAGGATTTTTTTCGTGCAGTCGTCAGACGGGCGAAGGGGGAGCAAGTAATAACAAGTGTGATAATCAGTTCGAGTTTACTGTAGTAAAAATGTTAACTAGAAAGCAAAAAAGTATGATACCCTATTACACCGCCCCCCGCCGCTCCGCAACAACAACGGTCGCCATGTCTTGTCTTGCGCAGACAAGAATTTTTTCTTATTCATCGCCGGCGCAGTGTACACAGGTCGTGACGAGACGAATTCTTGCGTAGGCCCGGCGACTTTTCTTAGTGTGTATAAGCGCCGTAAAAATACACACAGTAACTCTTTTTCGAGTCATTGGCATTAGTGCTACAAGTATACATAAATTTATATTGTATGTATAACTGACCTACCGGTACTTATGTTATATTAGTAATTGTAAAATTCTCATTTAAGTAAACTACATATGTTACTGTTCTTTTTGAGAAGCTAATAAAGTACTTTAAATTTAAACTTAAATAGGATCGTTTCAAAAACACAGTTGTACAGGAAAAAGAAGAATACAATAAGTACTTTACTTTGTATAGAAGAAACGGCATCGAATAATAGATAACACTCGAAAAAGCTATAAAACAACCTTAATAAAAGTTGCTTAATTGGTACTTATCTTAAATGCAGGTACGCTTAAGATAAAGATCGTTTCATTACAAGACTTATTCGGAACATAGTTAGTATAAATCATTAAATACTTTTTCTTCCTTTGAATAAGGCTTTGATTCAAAAATATAAAAGAGAATCGCCCGTTCCTGAAACACTTATTAAATAATACGTTTTATCCATACCAATATTATAAATGGGAAAGTGTCTGTGTTTGTCTTTCTTTCACGGCGAAACGGAGCGACGAATTTACGTGATTTTTTAAGTGGAGATAGTTGAAGGGATGGAGAGTAACATAGGCTATAGGCATAGGCTTTTTTTTCTTCTGTGTCCAAGAAAGGGGAACAGTCATGCTACCCCGAATTTAGCGCGAGCCAAGCCGCGGGCAAAACCTAGATTATAATAAAATAATATAAAATACAATAACATTTATTGGTAAGCATATACATTTTATATCTTACGTCAGGTTCTCTTCTTCTTATCTTGGAAAAGTGTAAGTGTAAAGTCGAGAAATATCCCCGACGTCGTTTTTTTGGGGGAATGCGTGAGCTCTACAACCTTACTCCAGCCGCAAAAGATTGGCTCCTCTAACTAGATATACTTAGATGTATAAGGTTCAAAACAGAAGCCATACGGAATGATGATTGAAAGTGTAAAGCTAACCTAAGCCAAAGTGTAAGCTTTGTGAAGTACTAATTATGAACGGGAAAAAATAAACCTTACTTATACTATAAAATTTGATTAAAAAACTGTCTACGTAAACAGTGGATTCTGGAATTATAATTAATATTTAATTGTTTAATATACTGTTAAAGAGGCACATTATAAATATGCCATGCCTATTTTCGGCAATTTTATTTAATATTTATTTTTAACACACATTCATTTTAAACAATTAGCATTAAAGAATGTAAAATAGCCGATTCATCAGTCTACATACTGAACTGTCAGAGGAAAGCCAGACAAAATCAAAAATCGTTTTACTTAATTTTGTCGTAATTTATTTGACAACCCTTATGTCTGCATACATTAAACCCCAACCATACTTAAATGCTACTCACATTTACGTGTAATTCAACTTGTGAGATCAGCCCAGTCTGGTATTCTGCATTTTATTCAAATAATTCCCTTGCGACGCACTCTAGCCTTATACTTGTATTTGCATAAACATTAAGCCACTTTTTTCTTAGTAGCAATATTTTGTATTCTGTAATATTAAATGAAACTCCTTTGTGAAGTGGTTGTTAAGCCAACCATTTACATAAATAGGAGTAGCATTAAGAAATGTTGAAGTGCTTGTTATAATAACTTTTATACCCAGGATTCATTTTTCCTCGCATTCAACCTCCTCCGCTTATGAAGGGAAACTTAGCCTTGTAATATCACGCTGGCCAGATGAATCGGCATCTGGAGGTTGTCAAGTTTTTGTTTTTTGATTTCGTATTGCCGGCCATACCATTACGGTCTGCCGGAAAGATCCACCGGCGCAAGATCGAAACTCGATTCTTTCGAGTGACATCGTACAGTGTACCTGTGCTTGTGTGCGTGTACTCCGGTCGCCTGCGGAAGTGGACCTCTCCGGTATAATACGAAATGAAAAGACAAAAACTTGACAAACGCCAGATGCCGATTCATCTGGCCAGCGTGATATTACAAGGCTAGATTTCCCTTCATAAGCGGAGGAGGCTGAATGCGAGGAAACTGTAGCATGTATGGCCAGCATAACAGTTGTTAACATCAGATTTTAGAGGTATTTAAAGCTAATTACTTGTTCGAATAAATAAAACTGTCTATGTAGGTATTACGTTAAATCATTTTATTTGTTTACGAAATAGCGTCAATGAAATAAGTAAGAAAAACGTGAAAAATTTAACGAAAATCATATTAAGGTAGAGGAAATCCGGGTATAGTTGTTAATACACACATCAAAAAAGTCTAAGCAACATGCATGATATTACAAATTTACCATTTATATTAATTTATTTTACCATTTATTTTAATTATAACGTTGTATTTTATTTTTAAAATAATATTTTTAGGGTTCTATGATGTAAAAATAACAGCTGTTTTCTTTATAAGTTCTTTTAATAACAGAAATTAACAATATTAGAATATACAGGTACATAAGAAACTAAACTTTTTTTTTACAAATTGAAATTTCTTAAGAAAATGAATTTATTGTGAAAGAATAGGACAATTTAATACAAAGTATGGCCTCCTCTGCTATTCAGAACTTGTCGGCAACGATTATTCATTGAATTAATGAGACTGTTTATGTCATCTTGCGGTATTCGCTCCCAATGGAATTGTAGCAAATCCTTCAGCTGTTGGGTTGTTGTCACTCCGTCCAAGTCCTTCAAAACACGTCTCTGGAGCATGTCCCATGCGTGCTCGATGGGGTTGAGGTCTGGCGATTGTGCAGGCCAGGGCAATACCTGGATGTTCTCCGTTGCCAAGTATTCACTGGTTCGCCGAGCTGTATGTGAACGCGCATTGTCATGCATTAACGTAAAATCGGAGCCAAAGGTTTGTGCAAATGGATGGACATAAGGTCTGAGAATATCCTCAACGTAATTTTCAGCGTTCATGTTTCCATTTACAAAAACGAGCTCAGTTCGCCTGTTCTTCATAATACCCGCCCATACCATAACTGTTGAGCCGCTGTATGGATGAACTTCCTGAACGCACCTGAGTCTTTCAGTATTTCCGGGTCGACGGTACACTCGCACCCTTCTTGTATCAGGCCTAAACCCGAATCGCGACTCATCGGAAAACATAATTTTATCCCATTGTTCCTGGGTCCATGTTATGCGTTCTCTACACCATTCATTTCGACGAGCGCGATTCCCGTGACGTATCGGTGGGCACCTGATAGGGCGTCGAGCTCGTAGGCCGTACTCATGCAGTCGATTTCGCACAGTTTGGGGACTTACATCAACACCACTTGAATTTTGTAGCCTCAAACTTATCTCTCGAGCGGTTAACATCGGCTGGCGTCTTGCAGTCAGTTGTATGTACCGGTCTTGCCGAGTGGTTGTACTCCTTTTACGGCCTGGATGCTGTTCAGCGGGTTCCCCTGTATTATTGTAGCGCTGCCAAAGACGACAAATAACACTTCTATGAATACCAAAATGTCGAGATACCTGAGATTGATTACTTCCCGCTTGCAACATCCCTACAGCTCTTTGCATTTCATCTGCCGTCAAATGACGTCGCTCCATGACGTAAAGAATATCTAACAATTCAATTTTGTCGCCAACTGTATTTAAATGGTTGGTAAAATTATAAAATCAAGACTAAAACGTAGCAATTAACATGCACTCAAATTCAAACAAATTCGCAGTCATTTGAATTTTATGAAAAAAAACAAAACATAATCGAAATTTTTTTTTTTACAACCAGCCAGTATGTCATCAATAACAAAAAAGTTTCAAGAAGAATCAAGAATCATTTATTTGTAAAATGTGGTATTGTACATAGGTGTTATAAAATAGGATATCCAACACATTTGCCATCTTATATTCATGGCATACAAATATTTCAATTATTAATAAATTACATGCATAAATGAAATTGTACTAAATACATTTACAATAATAAAATTAATTAACAAAAAATAGCATAATATCAAACAAGTAACACAAAATTGTTATATTATTTTTTAAACTTATAATTAAGGTATTCTTCTACGGAATAAAAACATTGTTCAGCAAGCCACTTGTATAATTGTTTTTTAAATTTATTGATGGGTAAGTCCCGAGAGTCATGTGGAAGGTGGTTGAATATACGAACTGCCATTGCGTAACTATTACGACTGCATACATCTGTCCTTATTGGAGGCAATACTAGGTTGTTCGGATATCGTGTATGGAACTGGACCACATCCTTCTTACAACGAAACAACCTGTTATTATTCCTAACAAAAACACATATTTCAAAAATATAGAGACATGGTAATGTCAACAATGAAAGTCTTTGAAATAGAGGCTTACAGGACACCCAAGGGGCTACGTTGCAAATGGCTCTTATACACTGTTTTTGTGCTATGAATGCTCTATTTATATTTACCGCGTTTCCCCACAACACAAGGCCGTATCTCAGTGACGATACTACAAATGCATGGTAAGCCTGAAGTGCTGTTTCTTTGTTAGAAATTTTAGTTAATCGCCACAGTGCATAGACAAATCTATTAATTTTATTGCAAATGTTTTCCACCTGTCCCTTCCAATTACAATTGTGATCTAGCTTTACACCAAGAAAAGAAACTTCACTGACCTCCATCAAGGTTTGATCTTTGTATTTCAATTGTAAGTCTAGCTTTTTACCTCCCCTATTATGAAATTAGATGTATTTCGTTTTATTTATATTTACAGTTAAATTGTTTTGGCTTAGCCATTGTATTATTCCATTAATAGTTTCATTTAGTAAATTGTTATAATTTGAATTAGAATTATTAGGTATTATTATTGAAATGTCATCAGCGTACAAAATTGATTGATATTCTGTCACAGATGGAAGGTCATTAATGTACAAAAGAAAAAGAAGTGGGCCAAGTATGGTTCCTTGGGGAACACCTACTCTATTCCGTCTTATGTTCGATTTGAAAGTCACCTCTTCATTTTTTGAATTAATATTGGTAACTTCAACAAATTGTTCTCTATCAATAAGATAGCTTTTCAGCCAATCTTGGGCAGTACCGCGTATGCCATACAGATTACACTTATGCAGCAGTAGATCATGCTTTACAAAGTCGAATGCCCTACTCATGTCAAAAAAAATTGCTGTGACAGGGGTCTTTGTGTTTAGACACTTTACTATTTCGTTCATAAGCTTGAACGATGCTAAGGTAGTAGATTTACCTTTAATGAATCCGTGTTGTTGCGGACATATAATATTAAAATCATTCAAAAAAGATACCAATCTATTATACATAATTTTTTCGAATACTTTAGCCAAAATGGGAATTAAAGCAATCGGTCTATAGTTGCTTGTTATATGTTTATCACCTTTCTTGTGCAGTGGTTTTATCACGGTTACTTTTAATTTGTCAGGAAATTTACCTTGAGAAAGAGATAAGTTTATTATGTGCGTAAGAATCGGAGCTATGAGCTTACTACAAATTTTTAGTATCCGCGTTGGAAAATGATCATAGCCCACAGCCGCTGTATCTCTAAGAGAACTAATTATTTTCTGAACTTCATTTACATCTGTAGGAATTAAAAATATACTAGCACTATTTGATTGAATGTCACTACTAAAGTTCTTAAATTCGTTACTGTTTACATTTGTCATGTCAATATAGTAGTCATTAAATATGTTGGCAATATCTTTAGGGTTCGATACCGATTTATCGCCGTTGTGTAAAATATGTGATATAATTCTGGTGGAACAGTCTGGCCTAATATTGCCATTTATTACTTTCCACGATGCCTTACATATATTCGAGGAATTCTTTATAAACTTTTCATTACTTATTCTTTGAGCAGTTATTACACATTTCCTAAAAAGTTTATTATATTTACAATATTCAACCTTGCTAGATTCTGTACCAGTTACATGTCTCTTATACCGTAATTGTCTCTTAGTTTGTGAAGACCTTTTTAAACCTTTTGTAAGCCATGCGATCTTTCTCTTTGTTCTATTACATATTTTTATAGTGTATGTTGGAAAAGACAAGTTAAAAAACAACAACAAATTATCATAGAAAACTTCAAAAGCCAGATCAGTATCACTCTCAGAGAATATCTCCGACCATGATAGTTTATTAAGACAGTTAAGAAATATTTGAATATTGTCTCTGTGAAAATTCCTTTTAGTTTTGTATATAAATGGTAAAGGAGGAACCTTGTTTTCGATTGGCAGACTAATATATTGACCAGTATTGTGATCTGATAACTCCAAAGGCAACACTCCCGCAGCTGCCATGGGTATGTTACTCAAGATTTGATCTATACAGCTGTTCAATCTGGTCGGTTGATTAATATGAATATTGAAGTTATAATTTTGTACAATTCTATGAAATTCAGAAACAGTTTCACACGGGCTTAGCAAATCTATATTGAAATCACCAGTAATAATTATCCTTTTCTTGTATCTATGGCGTAACTTTGTCATTAATAATTCTAGCTTAGTCAGAAAAATATTGGGGCGGTACTGAGGTATTCTGTAAATACAGATTATTATGCAATTGTATTGAGGGATTTCTATACCACAACACTCGAAAGACAACTCTGTGGAAATATCATTTAGAAATGTTAACTTTTTATAATCAATATAGTCCCTGCAAAAAATACAAACTCCCCCTCTCCTTTGTTTGGTTCTTGAGAATGAATTCGCAAGCCTAAAGTTACTCAAATGCATATTACTTTCATCACCAAGTTTCAAGAAAGATTCACTCACACATAAAACATCTATATACATACCCTGAGTTGACAATTCCTGTATAGTTATCTGTAATAGTTCCCTTTTACTAATAATCCCTGCTATATTTTGGTGGAGAACAGATAAATTACTATGTTTAATTTTATTATTAGCGAAAAAGCTTTTTTACACCATTATTTAAGTTGTCAGCTATTGACATACACTGTTCACTACTAACACATTTTTTAGATAGCCTAGGAAAATATTATATATAATTAATAATTAAATTAATATAATTTACTTACCTATACACTTTGAGTGAGTAAATACTTAGAAATTAATTAATATAAATGGTAAATTTGTAATATCATGCATGTTGCTTAGACTTTTTTGATGTGTGTACTATAAAGCTATTTTTTGGGCATAATCCATTTATAGATAACGTACGTATATAAGGTTATTGTAATATTTTTGTGTCCTACACTAATAAATTTATATTTCTAGTAAGGATGTAGTCTATTCACATTGATTTTTCAAACACAAACTTCAAGTAATCTGCATCTATAGCTAAAAGTATCTACGTGCAGAATGCCTTACCGTCTCGTCGTAAGGACTTCAAGCACTTAGGCTCACCGTAATTCAGTTGACCCGGGTGACCTAAACACTTAAAAGTAACAGCCTGTTTCAGTTTGTTATTAAATTGTTTACTGCATTTTCTCGTTATAAATATTTGATCTTAAAAATGATGCTTTGACGCAGGTTTCGATCTCGGATCAAGAATCCGTGGTTTAGTAAGTCAAAGGCGTCTCAGACGCTTTTTTTAAAGAGAGGCACGTAATTTTATTATAATTACATACATACATAAACTCACGCCTCATCCCGTCCGGGGTAGGGAAAGAGGACAAAAACTAATAATTTTAGTATAATATTTTTGTATAATTATATACTTATAGATAGTTTTAATGGTGGGGTTTTTAGAAACCCTACAAATCATTCGACAAAAAAATCGATGTTAACATTGTGCTTTGGTCAAAAAAACCTATTTCCATAAATGAAGCATTTACCATAGCCCCATATATGCAATCTGACATTATAGAGCTGATACGAAAAACACTTATATCGTAAGTAATTCCCAAATTATTTAATTGTTATTTTCGAGAAAGCATTAAAACCGTGAAAATGCTATTCAATATCCTGGGGTGTTATTTCTACAATACATTTCGATAAGTGGGTATTATGCTCAATTTTCCCCCAATTATTTTGGTCCTTTGTTAAAGTGCGATCACGACCCTTTACAATACCCTTATTTTGACGAAAGCACTTCCAGCGAAGTTGAACCTATATTCATTATAAACATTTTCTTTGAGAAATCACGATCTCAGATGTGTTTTTTCTCTAGAGAGAAATTATTGCAATATTTTAGTTGTTTCCCTTTGAGACGCCATTTTATTTTCCAGTGCAATAGAGGTTTATATTTTATACTCTTTTTATTCGCTTCTTCATTTTTCTTAAACGTTTTTAAAAAGAGAAGAATGTCGTGTTGTATATGTATGTATCTATCATTAAAATATACTTATCAGTAATTATACAGTAATTATGACTAGTTTCCTTAAAAACTTTTTTATCCGTACAATAAACAGAATGAAAAGTATTATTTTAATAGACAATTTAAACAATCTCTTGCATTACGAAAATATGTACAACATTTCCCAAATGAAAACGATTTTAATGCGAAAACCCGAAATTATAATGTTGCAATAATAATTACGAATGCAATCACTGCGTTATTTCGTATTTACCAAGTTATAATAGAGTATTTTCATTAGAATGAACATTCACTAAATTGGTGAAGGTTCATTCGATGGGTTCGAAGTAAACTGTGTCCAACGCTGGCTATTAATAAATAACGAACGTATACGCCCGGCTGCGCAGTTCAATGTAGAGAGAAATTGCGAAAGGCGATATTGTTGAAGTTTGATTTAGGTGGAGGGGGAGGTTGGTTCGGGTTGGGGCACCTGTTGCCCGGGATTGCTCTCCCTCCCTCACACTACTGATTGTGCTCTCTCGGGATGTTAGTACCGGTTTCGTCTGCTAGTAGAGACTAATATGGTGCTTACGCTTTGTAAGTCGCGGTAACTACACGGAAGCTTAAGTCTAGACTACGGTGCAGCGAGTTCGTAAATGAGTTAAGTGCTCGCGGTAGATTGGGAACTTTGTTATTTCGAGTGACTTGATACTAGCTTGGGAGATAGTAGATTTAATTTGAGGTTTTATTGCGAGCTTTTAATGTAATACGCTTTTTATTAAATAAATAATTATGTTTATTTTTGAACGAGTTTTAGGTATAGTAGAAATCGTGTATTTTATTATACATTTATTTAGTTTGAGTTTTGAGTGTTAATGCCATGTAAGTAAAAACAGAAGTCAAGAGTTCCACCTCTATCATTAAGCAAATACGTAACTATAATATCATTTAAGTAGACTAATAAATAATTTTGTAACTATCTTACAAGCCATTACACTAATGACGAAGTTTGAGAGAATATTGAACTTTACAACAGTACGTCCACATTATGTATATGCTTTATAGTTTCTAGCTTACCTTCTATTGCAGGGATTTACCCACTCCAAAACCTTTTCGAGATATAAGGGAAAGTACTACGCTGTACTGTAATGGAGGTCAGGAATTCACAGCTTGCCAGAAACCATTGACGCTGCTTATTATTTTGCAGATAGTTTCATGTGACCCGTATATGTACTTTATTACCTTTATTACTATTTTATTAAGTCTTTGATAGACATAATATAATAAAAGAGGTCCTAGTAAATCTCCTTAAGGTATTTGTAACTCATATTTGTTGTAGAAGGAATCATTTATTTAGTACCTAATATTCTTTATTAATTACAATAGTGCCAAATAAATAATACATTAATGGGTAAAAAATATGTACATTACCATTAATGCGTCTACAAAGACAGCAGAGCTAAAGAAAAATATTTGGAATAAATAAAAAACTACATCTACCAAGCTACTTCACTCTTTCATCTCTGACAAGGGTGTTCTCCTGTCGAAAACAAAATGAAACACACAATTTTTTATTAAGACGGAAGAAAAAGACACTAACATACATACATATTTACAAAATATTTTATTTCAGTAAAATTATACAGTAATATAAAATTAAAACGAGTGCGAGTCTGACTCGCGCACCGAGGGTTCCGTTCAAACCTTTTTATTTTCCTGCATAAACGTGATGACGTCACGACTCATCAGTCAAAATTGTATGACGACAGGCCGAGGTGAAGTCTTAAGTGACCTAGTATCTGAGGCAAGTAAATGAGGAGATTTAAAAAAAATCCTTAGTTACTGTGAATGACATAACAGTACAATACAGTACTACTTTACACATACCAACATTTAAACCTCTAATAATAAAAACAACTTGTAAAATTAAACGAGGAGGTGCAAATTTGCATCAGTAGGAGATTAAACTTGTTGATTGCGAAGCTATCTTATTAAACTTAACAAGACGCACTTAAGTAAATCATGTCCGGTAACTTGCGAACTTAGCTGCGGACTTATAGACTTGACAGCATGGCAAGTAGCGGTTAAGAAGCAGGAAATTGCATGTTAATAATTTTTTTAAATGTTTCTAATCACCCTTTAAAATAAGGGCCTTCTTAAAGACCTCTTTGGCGTAGTGGTAATATAACATGACTGCTACGCAGAGGTCTCGGGTTCGATTCACTATGTGTGTATGAACATGATTGTTTGCATTGGTCTGAGTGTTTCTATGTAAAATGTGTATGTATTTACAAAAAAAAATGTATGAAAGTATTTTTATCCGTTGTCTAGTAGCCATAGTACAAGCTTTGCTTAGTTTGGGACTAGATGGCGTTGTGTGAACGTGTGAGGAATATTTATTTATTTGAACTCTATACATATAAGAGAAATCATTCTGTTGTAATGGTTTTTTAGATTACAGAAATGCATTAAACATGTACTAATTACATTTAATTTCATTAAAATGCATTTAACACAGGACCGCACGAGGTGGCAATACTTGGAGAAGCCCTATGTCTAGCAGTGGACGTCGATTGGCTGATATAATGATGATGATTAAACATGTTATCATTTTATAAACTTCACATTATAGGTCGATCGCTGTCGAAGACTCATCATATTGATTGATCGGTTTCTCATAGATAAATAACGCTTCACCTATATGCAGTATGTTTATCAAATGAATGATTAATT
Source organism: Schrankia costaestrigalis (assembly GCA_905475405.1). Lineage (NCBI taxonomy): Eukaryota > Metazoa > Arthropoda > Insecta > Lepidoptera > Erebidae > Schrankia > Schrankia costaestrigalis. The sequence goes on from FR997826.1 coordinate 18,278,577, forward strand.
AATGTAAGTATAATACTTAATATTAAAAACATTAAGATGAATTTTATTCTTCTATAATCTATTATTATAGTATATCGATACAGCTGTGTCATCATCATAACAGCCCATTAATGTCCCACCTCCTCCCATGACGGAGGGACACTTGGCCTACCAATACCACGATTGGTATAGGGTTTAATTTCAAGTTTTCCTTCTTTTTATTTCGTAAAGATAACATTTACGGATAGTCCCTTAATCGGTTTTTACGACACCCATGGGATGAGATGGGGTGGTGACATATTGTATTCTTACTCCGTCACCACACGGAGTAATGTAAGTATAATACTTAATATTAAAAACATTTTATTCTTCTATAATCTGTTATTATAGATCGAGTATATCGATAGTGTTTATAAAATATAAAACTTAAAATTATTATTTTATTTTGTCTAAAGGAAACAAGCCGAAAACAAGACATCTAAATCAGTATAAACAACTCTCTCAATACACATTTCTCTCTATTTCCTTGACATGTAATAAGAATATAGAACTGCGTTAGGTAATCAACTCTTCTTTATAGTACTCCAGAGGTTTTACTCACATTTGACAGTCGTCAGGGAAAACGTTACGATAGATGTAACTACTCTACTTCGAATTATGTATTACACATGTTTTGTAGAAAAACTATTTACTATTTTATAACATGTTGTATACCAATGGAAAGAGGATAAAGTAAGGCATTTATTCAGAAAATGGAAGAATTTTCTCTCTTTTATTTATTTTTTTATTGTACTGTGAAGTTGATCATACCTTTAAATTTTACCTGTCTCTATATTTATAATAAGTCAATAAACAAAAAGTTGACGTTTTTGGTGAGTTATTATGAATTAATTTGATGCTCCTAGTAGTGGCGAAGTGTCCATATAACTCGATTCCTACCGGCTTACCTTTGCAAAAACCGCTTAGCATTGTCTATTAATCAATTATAAATCAATGACGCAACATCCACTCAATACAAAATAATATAAAACAAAAAAGTATTCTCTTACGTAAATCGCAATAATAATTACAGTAATAATAATTTTCAATATAATTATTTACGTACTCATAACGCCATCTTGTAATTAAAGGTTGTCAACTAACAACTTGTTATGGTTCAGTCAGAGAGTACTTAAAGCGCGCATGCGCGGAGCGCAGTAAGCCGGTCGCGAAATTAGGAATCCAGTACAACAGACTGTACGGAAATCGTACGGTCACGTGACACTTTGTATTCGTCGATCTAAGGTACCATATAAGCCGGTGGCCATCGGCTTATGACAAGGATAAAAGATACAACTACAACATTGCGAGAGCGAGAAAGCACTATTGCAACCAGTGGACCGACCAATTGTAACGAAGTTTCATTTCATTTCACGTTAAGTACTTAATTTGCCATTGACATTCCTTTGTTTTTATCAATTATTTAAATCTGATAGAAATCAGCCTTTCTTCTGAATTTTTAGTTTTTAATTATATTTATTTGTTTTTATATTTTTATACGGCTTGCGTCTTGACTTTGGCAGAATCATCGGTAAACGATAGGACCATTTGAAGAAAAAACAGATATTTGTATTTATTTTCTGCAAATAGGTTATAAAATTCGCTTTCTTGTTTAAAGTAGTAAAATTTGTATGTTTAATTATTTATGATTGTGTATTATGTGTTGTGCATTGGTTGACTTTATTTTTGTCGTAGTGCGTTGGGATCCTATGGAATATTTTTGTAAGTACTTGTTTGTATTGTTTTCAGCAAATTTAATAGTTTGTTGTTATAAGGGACAGGTTAATAGTGTTATATTATATTGACTATCCTATTATGTGATGTGCGATAAAACATCATTCTCGAAATTGAATTATAAATATAAGAAACGCCGGCGCTGTGGATTTACGAAACATTTTAATACAATTATCTCATTTCGATACGTATAAGTAAGTGGCTTACAGACAGTATTCTCAGATTCTAAAAGTAAGTAAGTAGGTATGTAGAATCATTTAGGATATAGCAATATAAACAATTAATCTAATTGATCAAAGAAGTCTTCCAAACAGAGAAACATTTTCGTATTTTAAGTTTATGAGTTCGGGACAACTAGGTAAAATCGAAACATTTTCTCACGAATACCTATGAACTACAGAATAATAGTAATATAAAGTAGAACAAAAGTCCACGGAATCTTCGGCTTCCCTTTTATAAAAATCCACCCTTCGCCACTGGCTCCTAGTATTAAACTTTAAAACAAAACGTAATTATGAGGACTCACGGAAGAATTTTTTTTTTAAATTTAAGTGTTCATGGTAAAAATTGGGTTTTTCTTTTAAAAATAGCTTTACATCGATATCTAAAATATGTTGAGGTTAAAACCGGCTAGGTGAGTGAGGAAAGATGGGTAATGACCTCTTCTATCAGCTATTTCAATTTGGCAAACGATGTACCAAACACCCTGCATATACTCATCAATGCAGACAATATTGGGTTAGAAGCCATATGTCATTATTACTGCTCCTGGAAGAGTGGCAGACGTACGTTGGGAACATATTGTGCTCATGTTATATCTACTGTATGGTTCTTGGCATGTGCACGATACAGTATAGCATTAACCATCCAGTATTTTTTGAACAGCTGATATCTAGATTTTTGTGGGGCGAATTTTGTAGATTCCATAGAAGAAAATGTTGCTTACGTATCAATCTTTGTAATGAACCTAGTTGGTGACCTGGGGACAGACTGACTTTTTAGTAGATAACTGCTTGGAGTGCCACAGGGCTTTTATTTTTTGAACAGCTGATATCTAGATTTCTGTGGGGCGAATTTTGTAGATTCCATAGAAGAAAATGTGGCTTACGTATCAATCTTTGTAATAGACCTAGTTGGTGACCTGGGGACAGACTGGCTTTTTAGTAAATACCTTTTGCATGGAGTACCACAGGGCTTTTAGTTTTTTGAACAGCTGATATCTAGATTTCTGTGGGACGAATTTTGTTGGTTCCATAGAAGAAAATGTTGTTTACGTATCAATCTTTGTAATAAACCTAGTTGGTGACCTGGGGACAGACTGACTTTTTAGTAGATAACTGCTTGGAGTGCCACAGGGCTTTTAATTTTTTGAACAGCTGATATCTAGATTTCTGTGGGGCGAATTTTGTTGATTCTTTAAACATGTAATAAGCTCAATGGTATAAGTCAATGTACAATGGTTACAAACGTGGGGGCAGCAATTTTTATTTTAGCCCAAAGCTCCTAGTAAAAAAAACGGGTTATGGGGCAAATCGTCCGATCTAAGACTGATCCTCGGACGAGTTGCCTCATTCGTAAAACGTAGGAGGCTTTTCGTCTGAACAAGAAGTGGTCCTCGGGCGAGTAGCCTGATTTTTTAAAAGAACGATTTTATGGATTAATCAAATTATTAAAACGTGAGAGTTTAAAAAAAAACAAAACAGCGAATTCATTAACTTTAAAAAAAAAATAGTTTCATAACAATAATATATTTATATATATTATATATATTTATATACAAAAAAAAAAAAAAAAAAATAGTGCAGGCAGTCTCATCGTCGGATCTGACTCATGCAGAGCCACCCAAATTCATTTAGAAAGTGTATCGGCTTATTAGCAACAATACAGCTATGTAGAATATACAGCGTAGCTGCACCGGGTAAACCGACAGTTTTGTCGGGAGCATGAGCTCTGCATGAGTCAGATCCGACGATGAGACTGCCTGCAACATTTTTTTTTTTTTGTTTATAACTATATATAAATATATATGATATATATATGAAGGCGCATCCCTGGCGCCGTGAAACAAACTAACCTTTTTATTGGATAACGTTAAAGGAGGTTTTAACGTTCGTATTGAATTATGAAACAAACATTCAAAATGTTCGGACGAGAATGACAAGGAGTCGTCATTCTAGCAGAACGTCATAAAAACGGGAAGAAACCACCGAACCCGTGAGGCTGGTGGTCGATCCTGGATTTTAGACGGACTGCTTTAGCGTCCGTGTACTAGTGCAGTTTAAATATTGTAATATTTGTAATTACCTAATATAATTTGTAACTTAATAGAGTTATGTCTATTTATTTCCAAAATACCTCGAGCCTTTACCTACTTGAAGAAGTCTGAAACTGATACAGATAGCCACCTGGCGACATATAAATATATTATTGTTATGAAACTATTTTTTTTATTAAAGTTTATGAATTCGCTGTTTTGTTTTTTTTTAAACTTTCACGTTTTAATAATTTGATTAATCCATAAAATCGTTCTTTTAAAAAATCAGGCTACTCGCCCGAGGACCACTTCTTGTTCAGACGAAAAGCCTCCTACGTTTTACGAATGAGGCAACTCGTCCGAGGATCAGTCTTAGATCGGACGATTTGCCCCATAACCCAAAAAAACATTCTCCTTTGTTTTATTTTTCTTTAAATACATAATCACTTTATTATCATCGACATATTTACTATTACCAGTCAGGATAAGCACAGTTATAATAAACCAAAACTAAATAACTAAAATTACAAACAAGGCATGTAGGTACCTATGTAATGTCTGTGGGATAAGCACACTTAGTATTATAATAAACCAAAACTAAGTAACTAAAATCACAAACAGGCCATGTAGGTACGTAAGTACTGCCTGAAGTACAAAGCAACAAGTATACAGACGCTATCGACAGTGCGCTACAAAGGACTGTGAGTAGTATTAATTAAAGCCAAATGTAGCCAGTACTAGCTCTTGTGAGCGTATATATACTTATGGGTTCCTGTTTATTAACGGCTCTAGTATTTGTGTTTCTTGATAACATATCAGGAGAAGGCTCATAAAGACAGTAGGACAGTGGGACAGTATTTATGTTCCACTGTAAAACAGGCCTTCTCCAGAGACAAAGAGAAAAAAAAAAGAAAAAAAAGACAAAGATACTTGGTCTCCTTTTTCCACGCTGCTGGCCAAAAGTTTATTTAAGTACATATTTCTTTGTTCACATGATTAACCCTCCATTGCGAGAGAGTCACCGTGTGCTCCGAAATATCTAATATTACGCAAAATATGGAAGAATACTTTACCTACTAATCCTAACTACATGGATTGCATCAGTAATTCATATCAATCCCTTGTACATTGATATCTTAGTGTCTTTGACTGAGAAAATTTTTAAAAATGTTTAAATATTGTATAAAGTAATGCATGCCGTGGCAGCTTGTAAATGAAACAGCACTATTGCCAGAGCCACTAAAATCTGTTTTGATGCTTTTCTAAGTGTATGTTTTGTAAGTTGTCCTCAAAAATAAATAAATAAATAAATAAATAAATAAATAAATAAAATCATTAAGAAGACCGGCAGTATGACACCAGGATGATAATTTCGATGGCAGGTAGCAGGCATTTTATTTATTAGAATTATGACATAAGTAATATCTTTGAAATATTCCGAAGAACCAACCTTTTTAAAGTACTTAAAACTTCTTTTGTTAATCTGTAAGTTAACTTATTATAGACTAGTCTCATTCAAATAGAAAGGAAATACAACTAATATCTCTGTACAACTTATTGTAACAGGCTAGTGACCCATAATCTCATTTGTACGTTCACTGTCTAGCATTGTGTATATGTATACGACTAATCTTTTACAAAGTATCAAATCACATAATGGCGTTTATCGAAATACTTATACTTTCAACGTAAGTATGCTTTGTATTCTTTAAACCTCAAATACATAATTAGCTATTTGTTGAAAACATAAGTTGCTCTTAATGCATCGTTTTGAAGCCGGGCTTTTTCTCTGACGGGGAGCAACTTAATTAATCAATTTAGATACTTAACCTAATCCTTAACTTGTCAGTAAGCAAAATATTTGTTTTTGACAAAACAAGAACAGCAATATAACAATGAATTAAATTGATTCTCTAATATTTGTATTTGATAAAGACCGTTAGCTTTTTATAAAAGTAAAAATTAAAATCCACTCAATAACCTGTTCACCGTTGCACGTTATTCACGATTGGTTAGCAGGTGAAAGCGTTGTGTGAAAATATCTATACATAGCTATTGTACGGGTTAAGAGTGACCTCTAGGTTGACGGACGAACATCTGATTTATGTACCTAATATAAATAGAAGATTGTTAGAAGAGTTAAAATTGTAGTTGAAACGAATCACGTTTGCCTACTTAATTCTTTAAGCTGCTAGAATAATAGAATGCTGCTAGAATAATGGTACGAGTAATAGAATGAAATTATTTGTTTATAAAAATATCTAAGTTACTTGTCTAACAGATTCAATAAATTATAAACCCTAATTATAAATCCAATAATACAAACTACATTAAAGTTAAACTTTTATATATTATTGCATTTAAGAACGCTGCGATTAGAGAGCAACATGCAAATTTATGTTTGACAAGACCTCACAATCTAATTGTTTATAACTCTATTATGTAAGACACGACGACGTCAACAGAATCTACCATCTTGAAATTCTAGACACGTTTCATTGAAGAATTTGACAAGACCTCTTAGCTATTTGCCGCGTTAACACGGGATTGGAATATCAACAAAATATCACTGCCTATATTTAGAAGTAATTCATGCAGTTTACACACATTTACTTATACTGTAATGAATTTTTGTACAATCACAGCAGCCCATTAATGTCCCACTGCAGGGACGAGCCTCTTACCGTGACGGAGGGATACTTGGCCTACTAATACCACGCTGGCCAGACGAATTGGTGAAGGGTTTAATTTCAAGTTTTTTAGGGTTAAATTTTTGCCCTTTTTTGGACTTGCCTATCATGCCTTTGTATTGGTCACCTATATAAGAAAAGTTTAACAAGGCTTTTTAGACTATTCTTCCAATATTACTATTATTCTATAACTATATTCTTTATTAATATTCTTCTAATAACACGTCCCGATAACATTAAATCTCATTAATTTTTATTTAAAAAACAGTATTTCTTAACGAAAAAAATTGTTATTTATGTGAACATTGAATAAATAAACGAACGTAAGTTTGAAAAGTTTTAAGGCGTCAAAAAATAATTTTGTAAGTGGTTGATCGAGCGATTGCTGTCAACGATTTTTATCGTGTTTTTTTCTTTTTACTTAACTGTAATTATTTAGGATTAGTATCAGATATCCTTCTCTCTTGCGTTTTAATGGATTAATTGTACTATTTTCTTTTATCTGCGCTAAGAGAAATTAAAAGAAATACATCTAATTGGCGATTAAACATGTTTTTTCAATCGTAAGTAGGTATGAATAATTTACATTTCTGATAAGTACAAATACATACTCCGTGTGGTGACGGAGTAAGAATACAGTGTGCCTCCACCCCATGTCATCCCAGGGGTGTCGTAAAAACCGACTAAGGACTAAGACTATCCGTGAATATTATCTTTACGTAATAAAAAGAAGGAAAACTTGAAATTAAACCCTATACCAATCCGTTTGGCCAGCGTGGCATTAGTAGGCCAAGTAACCCTCCGTCAGTGGAGGAGACCCGTCCCTGATGTGGGACATTAATGGGCTGTTATGATGATGATGACAAATACATACATACTTTACAAAAAAACACACCTAGACTAACACAAACTTATTTTATTGCACACAAAGATTTGCATTGATTGGGAATTAAACCCCAGACTTCGTTCCAGCCATGAGTTGTAACTAGTACGAAACAGATGTCAGCAATTACAATACATTAATTTTATAAGGAAGCCGTTTTAGCAATGCGTCTTAAGCCATTGATTCAGATTCAAACAAAGTATCAGGCTAGCTTACTTTACTAGTCATAGTGTTTGGTTTATTTTCTTAAAGGCTTTCATGTTCTATGTGAGTTCTAGTCTTTGAGCCTTTTGTAAACTATAAGCCGGGAATCCTTCTTGCGCGCAGCCTCAACTGTCTTACTGTACAGGTAACATATTATGTTCGCAAATTGAAACGGGTGTAGGAGAGATTACGTCCTATTGTTGTATGCGTTTTGTTATTGAGGTAGAGCTACCTTTATGTATCTATTGTAAAATTTTTGGAACTTTTTGCTTGGTCAGAAGGATCTGTTTTTATTACTAATTCTATAATATTTTTAACTTCTTATTGTTATAATCATTATATCGGGTAAAATTGTAGCTGGCATGGTGCTCGCCATTCTTCGCCTCTAATGGATGCTTAACATCAGGCACCATAGAGTCATTCTATTAGGCCAATTTAAAAAAAAAAGGTCTAGAGCTAAGAAAACACCTAACTACCATTGTTCGAATGTTTACATGTGGTTCTAAACTTTACTCACGATCTTCTTTGAAGAAACATATTTAAAGTCTAATAAAAATCTTAAATACAAAATAGATAATATCTTAATATACTTAAAAGCGTTTTATTTGGACGAGAATAGAATCCGCAACCTCTAGCTGCAGTCCACTCTTAAGTCAAAAAAGGGAAAGATATCACCATAAAATCTATAGAAGGAAAACTAAGCGAAAAACCTGATACCAATCCGTCTAGTCAGCGTGGTATTAACAGACAAAGTTTCCCTTCATCACAGGAGAAGACTTACTTCTGCAAGAGAACATTCATCATCATCATAACAGCCCATTAGTGTCCCACTGCAGGGACGGGCCTCCTCCCATGACGGAGGGATAATTAGCCTACTAAAACCACGCTGGCCAGACGAATTGGTATATGGTTTAATTTCCAGTTTTCCTTCTTTTTATTTCGTAAAGATAATATTCACGGATAGTCCCTTAGTCGCTTTTTACGACACCCATGGGAAGAGATGGGGTGGTGACATATTGTATTCATACTCCGTCACCACACGGAGAAAGAGAACATTATTTACCTTTTATGTTGCATAAAAAATATTCTCCGTCTAAAAGACTAAGCAGCTTTATAAATCGATTTTGAATTTAGTAGAAGTAAAATGGCAACATTGAATCATGTTTCCACGTCACTTTGAAGGAAATAGTGAAAATGTTTTCTTAGATTTGTTACTAGTTTGCGTAGAACTTTCTCGGCTTAATTTAAAAGGAAAACATTTTGCAATGCTGCCGTACTTACTTGTATGGGAAGGAAATGGTTGAGTGTATGGGTTCTTTTGTATTTAAAAGCTTATCATAGGACTGAAGTAGACGAGTGCGGAGTGGGTGAACGCATTCTTGTAATGTTGAATCACTGTTTGGTCTTTTTATAGTTGTTTTTTGAGCGAATGCTCTTTTATTTAATATATAGTAGTATGTATCTCGAACAACGCCAACCACTAATGCAATGTCCTAGGTAAAAGACGAACAAAGAAAATATCGAAATTAAGTAAAAACTTTTAAGTGCTTTTTAAAAACTTCTCAAAATACAAACCACAAAGTAGTTAAATTAAAAACGAATAAAAAAAGGGCGCCTTCAAATTTGCCGCTAAGTGTCGCGCGGAGGCAGCGCGACTGCAGCGCTACGCCCGCGCTGCGTCTCCGCATTCGTTCATCGATCGACTAGTGTTGTTTAGAATACTTTTTCTTTTTAATAGTAACACTACGAGCAGTGTATTTTCGTCTGAGTCCATCGTAAAACTAAAACACAACACTACCATTCTCAAACCTAGCGACGGCAGCGCGACCGCAGCGCTGCAGTCGCGCTGCCTCCGCGCGACACTTAGCGGCAAATTTGAAGGCGCCCAAAATGTGATTCTCGTAGATCAAAATTTTCTTATTCATAAAATAATATCAACTTGACAAGTTAATTACGAAGAATTATTAAAAGTACCTACAGTTTTGCAGTCCACTGCACATAGGCCTCTCCCAACACGCGCCGCAGAACTCGGTCCTGCGCCTTCCGCATCCACTCCGACCCAGAGACCTTTATGAGGTCGTCGGTCCACCTAGCTAGGGGGCGTCCTACACTACGTTTTGCATACACCTATTGCTTGATAATTTTAAGCTGTGTTGACCCTAATAATGATGCTTATATAAAAGAAAGTACATATTAATATAAATACATAGATGTTTAGGGTGATTATATGCCTTTATCGTTCTGACGCATAATAATAACAATAGTAATTAAGAACCATTTTGATAGCCTGATAGCTATTATACAGGTTTTTACGGCCTTCTTCCATTATTATACATTATACTTGAGTCATAAAGTCGTTACTGAAATTGTTACGGAGACTCTTTTAAGTACGATCGTTATTGTTTTAATTGAATACATTGTTGGTATTTTCCGTTTGGTGACGGAGTAAGAATATGTATGGTCGAAAACTAAATGGCTTTATCACCTCTAGAGTTAATGTTAGTTGCATTTCATAAAACTATTAGGTTCAATATCGCACAACAAAACATAAGCTAAATCATGACGCTACTTTGACATATCAGTTCTTTTGTATTAGCAAATAGTCGTTACATATTTATAAAAACAAATAGTAAAGTCAACGTTATTGACTGTTACTAGAGTATATTTTCGGTAAAACGTTTTATTCTAATGAATTTCTCTCTTTTTTACTTCTATGTCCATCCCTATCATTTCTTGCATGACGTCATTGGTGCATATTTCAATTTAAAGTTTTCGTAATTTTCTAATATAAAACAAATTAGGGTAAACCACCTAATCGTTAGAAGTCCTACAATTATTGGCACTTAAGAGATAAAAGTGAGTAAAAAGAAAGAAAACACTATAGATTATCTAAGTTCAGTATGATTATTCAAGTTCAAATATTATTTATTTAATATTTTATCATATTTTATATATTTCATGTGACAACATAGCAACAATAAATTTATCAGAATCCTTTTATTGGCATTAGTGCCAATAATATTTATTTAATACTATTCAATCACATAATAATGATTAAGTAAAAGCAAAGATTAAAGTATTTTATAATTTTATTATATTTTAGTCTGATACGAAATCCACTCTTAAGGTGACAACAATTGGGTGGCTTACCAGCCAATATTTCAATTCTACATTTTCAGTTTTTCTGAAATGACAAGCTTGTAATGTCACAAGTAACAAGTTGACTTTAGTTTTAAATAATTTAATGGTTTTTTATGGTTTTTCACATACAAACTCTACAGTTTAATATAGTGACATTTGTATTGTGTTAGTGGATATTATTATTTATTGCGTTTAAAATAGATTGCACTTTTAATCTTAGCATAGTTTTGATTACGGTCAACCAATGACGTCAAGCTCACGCATAAACATTAAATAACGATCTTAATGAATTTGAATTATGATAGAATTTTTTGTCAAAACTGATAAAGCCATTTCGTTTTCGAGTATACAATATATACAATATGTCACCACTCCATCTCAACCCATGGGTAAACCGACCAAGGGACTATTCGTGAATATTATCGTTACGAAATAAAAAGAAGGAAAACTTGAAATTGAACCCTGTACCGATCCGTCTGACCAGCGTGGTATTAGTAGGCCAAGTATTTCTCCGTCACGGGAGGAGGCCCGTCCCTGCAGTGGGACATTAAAGGGCTGTTATGATAATTGTTGGTATACTACACAGGGCGATTTTCCTAATAAATAGCCTAACTTGACAGCTTATACAGGATGCTCTATGTGACTTGTAAGAGTTGTACGCATCTTATTTAAAATTATTTTGCTACCAGAAAAGCCTTTACAGGCCTGAGAGAACAGATACGTGATCCGCGGATGCCTTTCCTGGGCGAAAGGGCATGCCCCATTGTTATCTGGGCAACTGGTGCTCGGGAAAGCTTTAGTATTACCAGTCTTTTCGCAGTTCTGATCCTTTATAGATGAATGCGGAACTCTGTATACAGTCAGTAGAAGGATAGAAAATACAGTTTTTCAAGAAAAAAACACAATACTCATATAATTATCCCTATATAAAATTATTTATTGCAGTATTAAATCAACATAAAGAACAAATTCATAGTATAAAAACTTACAGCAGTGGAAATCATTAAAACATGAACGCTACCTAGAATCACGGACTAGTAAACCAGTATAAAAGGTGAGCTTAGCTACCGGGAACTGTGTACTCTGAAGCGGTTGCCATGGTAACGAGACTGTTGCTATACGGGTGATTGCGTCGAGCGATAGTTTGTTACAAAGCTGCTATTACGTTGATGAGAGTATTGTAGAGCTTTAATAAGAGAGAAATGTATTTCAAAATAAAATGTTATGATGTTCAATTAAGAATTTGAATAAATGATTATTTATTCATCATGAAGATGTACAATAAGTATGTGGTATAATTTAGGTTAGGTCTTAGGTTTGTTTATAAAGAGAAATTAAACACGGTGGTTACGGGATGGCTTATGTAATGCTTGTATTTTGGCTGTTCTGGCGCTTTATAGGTGACAGCTGAACACCGTAGATGCAAATACAGTTGTATTTTATTTAATCAATGTTTTGACATTCAATCAAGAATGTTTTAAGAATAAATTATTCAGCGGTTGCCATTTAATTCAATAAGAAAATTTCATAAAACGGAAGACACTGGGTTTTTTATGCTTGAATCAGGATTCGTAACTACGTCTTTTGAGTTTTTACTCTAGACGCTTTGCCCACTAGGCCATCTGAGCGAGACTTGGATGACCTGGTGGGCAAAGAATGCAAGCATTTGAACTGACCGGTAAGTGATGGCGACTAGGCTTTGTCTTCCATCCCTACATACCGTTAGAATGCTAGAAATAAGAGACAATATATCATACACAAGTTTACTAGAGGGATTACTTATATTAAAATTCATATTTGTATTTATTTTTCATAGCTCAGCGAGCTGTGTACCCATCACGTTGTATTGGCGTACATAATAAAAGTAAATACGAACATATATAGCAAACAGCCTTTTGGGATATAATATTCATACATGCATTGTTAGTATAAAGAGTTATTGAATATTTTATTTTTGAAAATGGGAGAAGTTGCTAGAGAATTTGGTACAGGTATGTCCAAGTAGGTATGTAGCGGCATTTGTGCGCGGCAGAAACGTACGGCACCCTGCGCTTTGTTTGGATAAACGCCGCGCGCGAAACACTAACGCGGTGTCCTGCGTGGGCGACGTACGCGATCAGATCAACGGCGTACTCTACTTCCGTCCTATGTGGCAGTCTGCGACGACACGCGACGAAATCATGAATACTTTACAAAATTCCTATGAAATATCTTACCCAAAATGAACACAATAAACTTAAACAACATTACCTACGAAAAGAGGTTATTCAGCCTCAAATAGGCTATAAAAACATCAATACTTATTACATAAAACCATCCCTTGACAATGATATCCTTACTTAAATGTGTTTCTCGGCGAAAGATGTGATTTAATTTATATTCTCAGGTAACATATGAGACACTGTATGTGGGATCAGTCGAATTTTGTTCTTACCTAACTCATAGCCATGTTTTAAGGGTCATTTTTTTCTATCAATAGTTATTGTTATATTGTTGGGTTAAAATAATATTTTATCAAGTTTCTATTTGTAACAGTCCATTAATGTGCAAGCACGATTTGTTTTTATTTAGAACACGGCTATTTGTTTGTATTGTACGGATGAATACAGTCCAGGAATTAAGGCAATGATGACAGTCATGAAATTGCCTTATTTACGCTGGATCTACGCTTGCTGGTCCTTAATCACGAAATGCAAGTTTAAACGGATGGGGTGCTTTTCACCAATCAAAATCAGCAACGCAAAAAAACAACTGAAACTTGCCAGATCATCAACTAGGATTGCAAATAGTTTAGACGTCAAAAAAGTCGAAGAGTTTGTAAATAGGAAAAATTGGGTGTTTAGGAACTTACAGCTAATAACTGTGTACTTTATAAATGCTTTGCTAGCGAATAATTTTGTTGCCAGTAACAAATTGGTTGTAAGATCAAGCTGAAAGCAAAGATACCCTTCATCTATCTTTACATAATTCTTTTATTATCAGATTATGTCACATTCATGAGTTATATAATAGTAAAATAGTAGAAGAAACTTCATGTACAAAATCAGTGCAAAAGAATTAAAACTCAGTTAAACCGGTACCAGGTGTTCACTTTGTTTGCGAGTTTTAAGTGCTTATAAGCGACTTAATATAGTAGTCTAGTAGATTAATGTTATAATGTTAATGTTATGTTACTTATAGTACATACACACTAGTGGCGAAGTGTCCATATAACTCGATTCCTACCGGCTTACCTTTGCAAAAACCGCTTAGCATTGTCTATTAATCAATTATAAATCAATGACGCAACATCCACTCAATACAAAATAATATAAAACAAAAAAGTATTCTCTTACGTAAATCGCAATAATAATTACAGTAATAATAATTTTCAATATAATTATTTACGTACTCATAACGCCATCTTGTAATTAAAGGTTGTCAACTAACAACTTGTTATGGTTCAGTCAGAGAGTACTTAAAGCGCGCATGCGCGGAGCGCAGTAAGCCGGTCGCGAAATTAGGAATCCAGTACAACAGACTGTACGGAAATCGTACGGTCACGTGACACTTTGTATTCGTCGATCTAAGGTACCATATAAGCCGGTGGCCATCGGCTTATGACAAGGATAAAAGATACAACTACAACATTGCGAGAGCGAGAAAGCACTATTGCAACCAGTGGACCGACCAATTGTAACGAAGTTTCATTTCATTTCACGTTAAGTACTTAATTTGCCATTGACATTCCTTTGTTTTTATCAATTATTTAAATCTGATAGAAATCAGCCTTTCTTCTGAATTTTTAGTTTTTAATTATATTTATTTGTTTTTATATTTTTATACGGCTTGCGTCTTGACTTTGGCAGAATCATCGGTAAACGATAGGACCATTTGAAGAAAAAACAGATATTTGTATTTATTTTCTGCAAATAGGTTATAAAATTCGCTTTCTTGTTTAAAGTAGTAAAATTTGTATGTTTAATTATTTATGATTGTGTATTATGTGTTGTGCATTGGTTGACTTTATTTTTGTCGTAGTGCGTTGGGATCCTATGGAATATTTTTGTAAGTACTTGTTTGTATTGTTTTCAGCAAATTTAATAGTTTGTTGTTATAAGGGACAGGTTAATAGTGTTATATTATATTGACTATCCTATTATGTGATGTGCGATAAAACATCATTCTCGAAATTGAATTATAAATATAAGAAACGCCGGCGCTGTGGATTTACGAAACATTTTAATACAATTATCTCATTTCGATACGTATAAGTAAGTGGCTTACAGACAGTATTCTCAGATTCTAAAAGTAAGTAAGTAGGTATGTAGAATCATTTAGGATATAGCAATATAAACAATTAATCTAATTGATCAAAGAAGTCTTCCAAACAGAGAAACATTTTCGTATTTTAAGTTTATGAGTTCGGGACAACTAGGTAAAATCGAAACATTTTCTCACGAATACCTATGAACTACAGAATAATAGTAATATAAAGTAGAACAAAAGTCCACGGAATCTTCGGCTTCCCTTTTATAAAAATCCACCCTTCGCCACTGATACACACATCAAAAAAGTCTAAGCAACATGCATGATATTACAAATTTACCATTTATATTAATTAATTTCTAAGTATTTACTCACTCAAAGTGTATAGGTAAGTAAACTTTTTTGTTATTGATGACATACTGGCTGGTTGTAAAAAAAAAATTTCGATTATGTTTTGTTTTTTTTCATAAAATTCAAATGCCTGCGAATTTGTTTGAATTTGAGTGCATGTTAATTGCTACGTTTTAGTCTTGATTTTATAATTTTACCAACCATTTAAATACAGTTGGCGACAAAATTGAATTGTTAGATATTCTTTACGTCATGGAGCGACGTCATTTGACGGCAGATGAAATGCAAAGAGCTGTAGGGATGTTGCAAGCGGGAAGTAATCAATCTCAGGTATCTCGACATTTTGGTATTCATAGAAGTGTTATTTGTCGTCTTTGGCAGCGCTACAATAATACAGGGGAACCCGCTGAACAGCATCCAGGCCGTAAAAGGAGTACAACCACTCGGCAAGACCGGTACATACAACTGACTGCAAGACGCCAGCCGATGTTAACCGCTCGAGAGATAAGTTTGAGGCTACAAAATTCAAGTGGTGTTGATGTAAGTCCCCAAACTGTGCGAAATCGACTGCATGAGTACGGCCTACGAGCTCGACGCCCTATCAGGTGCCCACCGATACGTCACGGGAATCGCGCTCGTCGAAATGAATGGTGTAGAGAACGCATAACATGGACCCAGGAACAATGGGATAAAATTATGTTTTCCGATGAGTCGCGATTCGGGTTTAGGCCTGATACAAGAAGGGTGCGAGTGTACCGTCGACCCGGAAATACTGAAAGACTCAGGTGCGTTCAGGAAGTTCATCCATACAGCGGCTCAACAGTTATGGTATGGGCGGGTATTATGAAGAACAGGCGAACTGAGCTCGTTTTTGTAAATGGAAACATGAACGCTGAAAATTACGTTGAGGATATTCTCAGACCTTATGTCCATCCATTTGCACAAACCTTTGGCTCCGATTTTACGTTAATGCATGACAATGCGCGTTCACATACAGCTCGGCGAACCAGTGAATACTTGGCAACGGAGAACATCCAGGTATTGCCCTGGCCTGCACAATCGCCAGACCTCAACCCCATCGAGCACGCATGGGACATGCTCCAGAGACGTGTTTTGAAGGACTTGGACGGAGTGACAACAACCCAACAGCTGAAGGATTTGCTACAATTCCATTGGGAGCGAATACCGCAAGATGACATAAACAGTCTCATTAATTCAATGAATAATCGTTGCCGACAAGTTCTGAATAGCAGAGGAGGCCATACTTTGTATTAAATTGTCCTATTCTTTCACAATAAATTCATTTTCTTAAGAAATTTCAATTTGTAAAAAAAAAGTTTAGTTTCTTATGTACCTGTATATTCTAATATTGTTAATTTCTGTTATTAAAAGAACTTATAAAGAAAACAGCTGTTATTTTTACATCATAGAACCCTAAAAATATTATTTTAAAAATAAAATACAACGTTATAATTAAAATAAATGGTAAAATAAATTAATATAAATGGTAAATTTGTAATATCATGCATGTTGCTTAGACTTTTTTGATGTGTGTATAATATTTTTAAACTTTTTTTTTATAAAAGACAAGTCCCGCACTAAGTATAAGCTCCGTGTCGTCGCAGGGATTTTTACAGATGTCAATTAACGGATACAAAGTACACACAGCAACACATCAAGTTAAACATTTTCATTTGAAATTGTGTCTTATTTCAAGGTATTAAGGTACATGAGTGTCTAGCTTGATTAGTTGCTGTGTGTACATGTAGGTTATCATTTCTTAATCGCACAAATAATTATCCTGCTGGAATTTACGACCTCTGTGGCGTAGTGGTTATATAACATGACTGCTACGCAGAGGTTTCGGGTTCGATTCCCGCTCAATGCAAATCTTTGTGTGCATGAACATGATTGTTTGCATTGGTCTGGGTGTTTTCTCTGTATAATATGTTTGTATTTAGAAAAAAAAATGTATTTAAGTATATTTATCCGTTGTCTAGTACCCATAGTACTAGCTCATCATACTCTGCTTAGTTTGGGACTAGATGGCGTTGTGTGAAACAGTGAGAAAAATATTTAACCAAAATTCAAACCTACAACCTCGAACACAGCAGCTGCATACACACGACAACTTTGCTAACGAGGCAATTAAGTACTAAAATAGAATTCCATTCATTCGTAACAAAAAGGTCAAGAAACTGATTTAGAATCCGTATAACTGAAGTACGCTTTCCTTCTTTAATTATGAGAAAATGTCTCCCTATTTTAGTATAGGTATCACCTGTTACTAACTTTATGAAAGTAAGTTACAAAGGTTCAATTTCACCTTTATAAATTAAACCTTAACAAAGTTAAGAAATAACTCTTTCAAAGTATCACATTTATAATTACTGATGTGCCGTAACAAGAAGGCAAAACGCGTGTTACGAATAACAAAAATGTAGACATGAAAATGATATTCCCTTTTCCTTACAAAATATTTAATCATAAAACATTTTTCTTCGTTATACAAAGGAATGAAATATTTTTCCTCACTGGTCAGAGATGCAATTTAAATGAAACTTTTCTTAGAAACTGTTTAACAGGGAAATGAATAAAATATTTGTTGCTTAGTTTTTGCTTCATGTATTTTTTTGTTGCAATAAAGAAACAGACCTTTTTTTAACCAATGATAATAACCCAAAAACTGAACTTAATCATGTACTTAAAATGTAATAGTAAACTACGTTTATTGTTTTTACAAACTGAAAAATGGTAATCATGACATTAGAAAATAAAACAAATTTAAATAATATTCATGTGTATTTTTTTTACATATTATGCATTTTCTAATAACCATTTAATATAATATCGCGTTTATCAAAATAGTTTAACAGATACGAGTACATGTTTTTATTGTTGGGTAAACATATTATGTATAAAATACATTTGTTTTTTAGATTTTTCTTTTATTCCGTTGGTTTGTGTTATACCTATAGTCTATTTTTTTATCTCAGATACTAAAATGACATTTCATGTGTTGCCTGTTTTTTACAACTAATAAATAGTGATGCGGTACAGCCGGTACTTACCGATAAAAATATAGGTTAGTACCGCCGATTACGGTAAATAGAGACTATAGGCTGTTTTTTAATCTCGAATACTAAAATATCATTACTGTTACCTTTTTTATTTATGTATGGTGATGTACCACCACTATCAACAGTTAACGATAAATTTAAATTTTATACAGTTTTTTGGAAGTAATAATATAAAATGTGCAAATTCTAATTTTAAACTCAGGTAAGTAAATGAAACAAAATTTATTTTTGGTACATAATTTATTTTTATTTGGCTGTAAGTACAATTAATCTTTGAGTCTGCATAATAAAATAATAATAATCTTGTTTCATAATAAAATTAATATATAATTCATAATGAAACATCAATTCTTTTATAGAAACGAATCACCATCCCTGGACAAGGTTATTCTTGTACTGATATTTATATGGTTTTTATTCTTTATTCGTTAAAAGCATGAATTTTCTTTGTAATATAAATATTGTTATGTTTCAAGCTTTATATTTTTGATATTATATTAATAGAAATATAACAATATATGTAATATAATTTCACTTTTTTAGGGACATGTCACGTCAACTTTTTGTTTATTGACTTATTATAACTATAGAGACAGGTAAAATTTAAAGATATGATCAACTTCACAGTACAATAAAAAAATAAATAAAAGAGAGAAAGGTCTTCCATTTTCTGAATAAATGCCTTACTTTATCCTCTTTCCATTGGTATACAACATCCTATAAAATAGTAAATAGTTTTTCTACAAAACATGTGTAATACATAATTCAAA
Source organism: Schrankia costaestrigalis (assembly GCA_905475405.1). NCBI lineage: Eukaryota > Metazoa > Arthropoda > Insecta > Lepidoptera > Erebidae > Schrankia > Schrankia costaestrigalis. The sequence goes on from FR997826.1 coordinate 18,297,950, forward strand.
GTAAAGAAAACACGTTTGATGAATAAGCACAGGTAAATTTACTAGCTATAATTGCTATAATTGATTCATTCTAGCGTACTTACCTAGTTACTTTAACTTTTTTTGTCACTGCAGTGGGTCTACCTTATCACATTAGAGTTAATTTTAATATAATAAAAGAAAAAAAAGTCATCATTTACTATAGCGTCAATAATTACTTCGAATTATTTATTTATTTGTTAAGCACACCAACAGTATGTATGTTTATGTATTACACATGTTTTGTAGAAAAACTATTTACTATTTTATAGGATGTTGTATACCAATGGAAAGAGGATAAAGTACCTACCTCTTCTATCAGCAACTTCTACTATTTGTTTTTATAAATATCTAACAACTATTTGCTAATACATGAGAACTGATATTATGTCAAAGTATCGTCATGATTTAGCTGATGTTTTGTTGTGCGATATTGACCCTAATAGTTTTATGAAATGCAACTAACATTAACTCTAGAGGTGATAAAGGCATTTAGTTCTCGACTATACTAATAACCGTAAATATTTTACAATAATTACAAAACGAATCGAAACACAGGGACAGCACTGTTTCTTAAAAGCTGGCTATATTAGTTTTACGTTTGACATTAGTAGTTGTCATTTTAGTGTCCGAGATAAAAAAATAGACTTTAATTATAATTGTAAATAGTATAGTGCCTCTTCCTCTCTTCAAATATTATATTTGATGCTGTTACCGGCAGGGTCCATAAATTATGATACCTAGCTTTATTTTAACATCTATAAAAACATTGTGGCAAAGCAAAAAAAGTTTAAGTATGAGTTAGTTAAAAAAATGGATTTATATTAAGTCAATTTATAGTAAGAAATTACTAAATTCAAGTCGCATCATTAAATTTCTATTTTATTAATTAAGTATGTACCTACTTGTATTTTAACTTATCAAACAAAGACACCAAAATTACTCAATTCAGTATTGTATTTATCACATCACACCACCAAAGGTCGTAAAGACAAAGACGTCACTTAATTATGTTGTAACAAAATGTAGCTTTTTCATTTAGTGATCGTTCAAGATAATAAAAACGATTCTCGTAAAACTCGGAAGATTGGTTTCAGACTTTTATCAACGGTTTATATTCTTTATGTATTTCTTATATTCCGAGATTAGGTGATGATTTGACTGAGTAATTTTGCACTATTAAGTCTATGGATGAGGGAGGCACAGGACTGCACAAGGTGGCAATACTTGGAGGAGGCCTATGTCCAGCAGTGGACATCGATTGGCTGATAATAAGATGATGATGAAGTCTATAGAAGCAGCTGTTATCTCCAGTGGTAGAGAATCACTTAGTCGTGGGGAATTAGGATTAGGGGTCAACTTTTTTGTTTCTCGTCACAACAGCCCATTAATGTCCCACTGCAGAGGGATAGGTACTTGGTCACTAATACCACGCTGGCCAGACGGATTGGTTTAGGGTTTAATATCAAGTTTTCGTTTTTTTCACTTCTACTACGACACCCATGAGATGAGATGGGATGGTGACATATTGTATTCTTACTCCGTCACCACACGGAAGAGAATTTATTTGTAAGGTACTTGCGGTAAATAAGGGCCACCTTAATCTAAACCTAAATAATTTCTATAAATAAAGGAATATAACAAAATATTTAATATCACGGTAACGTTTATTTCAATATCTGCATCAGAAAGTACTATTACAAATATTTTCATCTCAATTAGACACAGTAATCATGTTTTTAAAAAACCCTCTCTATGGCACTTCATAAATGTCGGTAGTTTTATAAAGGCCAAATTTTAATTCAAATAATAAAAGAGTAATCAATAGAAAAAATATTGTTTTCAGTTTCATTTGACTTAAATTATCATTTGCAATTAAATCACGCTTTTAACATTACTTAATCAAAAGAAAAACTAGCAATGGCTCTTAATAAACTAACGTAGCAAAAACATGTCATAAAAACCTTTATCTATAACATATTATTATCGTCAAAATAATCACAGACGTAAATAATGAGTTTGTAACTTTTTAAATATTATCTATGGAAATTACAAAACTAAAACATTTTTTTTTATAAATAAGTAGTACGGTATAAGTCAGGCCACGTACGTGGCCCGTCTTATCCTTACTATAAAATCTATTGTTATCGAGATCAACAGCTTGGACACTTTTAAGTTAATTAAAGATATTAAGGATGATTTATGATACAAAAATAATAACAAATACATGCTTAATAATAATAACAATTATAGGTATTAAAATAACGAAGACTATTGAAATTTGTTAAAATTAATTTACATTCTATATGTATAATAAGGGCCGGCCTATGTACCCGCCTCGAGCGTGGCCCTTATTAGCCCCTGATGATAGCATAATTGAAACCGGTAAAAAGTATTGTATTTATTAACACATATATATATATATTTTACCTTAACTAGCCCACACTATTGTATAACATTCACAATTAATTAACAATATTTGAACAAACGGCTGTATTTTAGGTAAAAAAAAATAGTTTTGGCAAGATAAAATTATAGTGGAGCTGCGTTGTCTATCACTCTCAACTGACTCGTGGCTACTGGTAAGATTGAGGATCGTGCGACGACGCGAGTTCGGATCTTAGCTTTCCTATTGGTCATTTTTATGCATGTTTAAATGTAGGGTGCTGTGATCATTAAAAGTGCCATTTTTAAGCAACGGCTCTTGTTATCCACCGGCTCTTGTTACCCGCAGGTACCTTAGTCTATTTTTTTATTATGTGGGACATTAAAATAAATCAAAACATCGATACGGTTAATCTTTAATAACTAAAACCTCCATCATGAATTTTTAATAAAATCAAAATTTAGCAAAGAAAACTTTCAATTTATATTAATTAGAAAATATTTAGCAAGTAATTTAGAAGTAATAAGTAAAATTGGCTTAATAGGAATAGTTTATACAAAACTTTCTTATTAGCTAAAATATTGAAGAAGGATCAAATCGTCAGCTAAGTTTCATAACTTAAGTTACTAAGTTTACTTAATTAAGGCACAGTAGGTAAATTGACTGTAGTGGTTAATGTTTGCCAGAAGGTCGTGGAATCTATCCTCGTATAAAACAAACATTTGTACAACAACGTAGCTGTTTGATTTAGGCTGAGTATTTCTGTGTATAATATGTTATTACGTATTAAGAAAGAATTTAGTCATCATCATAACAGACCATCAATGTCTCACTGCAGGGATGGGCCTCTTCCCGTAACAAAGGGATATTTGGCCTACTAATACCCCTCTGGCCAGAGGAATTGGTACAGGGTTTAATTTTAAGTTTTGCCTTAGTCGGTTTTTGCGACAGCCTGGATGGGATGAGATGGGGTGGTGACATATTGTATTCAAACTCCGCCACCACACGGTACAATTAGTGTCGTACCTATTTTACAAGCTCTGCTTATATAGGAACTAGATGTTGTTGTATATATTGATTCTTTAAGAGAGAATAAGCACACACACACACACAGTCCCCCAACAGCGACGGCCACAATATTTCTTGCCACGGAGATCATGGCCAATATCGTCGCAATTTATATGAAACCATCTTGCAAAAAAGTGTTTATGACTTGGTTAAGATAGAACAAAACAAAAACATAATGCAATCGAAATGAGAATCTCAATTTCATTTTATTGCACTACGTTAGTCTTCTTAAAATAATGTTAGGTACACTTATGGACCCTGTAGGGCACGGCATATTATATAGATGAGAGGAAAAGAAGCGCATCGAGATAAATATGTTTAAATAAAATAATTATATAATTAAAAAAGTAAAATGACAATCATTTTCTTTTGTGTTGTATTTTATTCGTAATTAATTTTTTTTTAACTCTTTTGATTGTTAGCTAAATAGTAAACTACATACAACACACGCCTTGTCCCGTCCGGGGTAGGCAGAGACGAAAGGACTATATTACCTAAACCACTTTTCAAATAACTTCTCTAACGTTTCGCTATAAAAACGCAACAGGTTTTTCCTCGTAACATTTCTACAATGACACATACGCATTCCTTACCGATTTATGGTTCCAGTTTTATTTCAGTTCACAGCGAACATATAAATCTCTTTCTGTTGTAAATCAATCGATGAATGTGATTTATTACCTTTTGGTTTCAATTACGTAAGAACTAATTTCAAGTTTGGTTTGAGTGCTAACCACTTAAGGACGAGCTTTTTTTTTTTTTTTTTTTTTTTTTTTTTTTTTTTTTTTTTTTTTTTTTTTTTATAGTTTAAACCTAACTTCAAAAACAAAAACAAAATGCGAATACTGGTTTGCCTTCTTTCAACCAAATATTGCCAGCTAATTTCATAAGTATCTCTGCGTAACCTTTTCTTCTGTGTTCTTCTACTGTAAGTGTAAGTGCCACGACGAGTTCGAGTAGCGATTTGGCCAAGTTGTATCAACTAAATCAAGGTGCTCTAAAGTTACTGGACCGAATGTTATGTTTGGAGGTAAGCTTACATCTTCATACTTTAAGAGACTAAAGTTTAAAACGAAACCTGTCATTATTATATCAGTCAATGGACGTCTATAATGCTGAACATATCAATCAAACAATCAATCAACTAGGCTATCGCAGTCCACTGCTAGACATTAGGCCTTTCCCAACACGCGCCACACTCGGAACTCGGTTCTGCGCCTTCCGCATACAGTCCGACCCAGAGACCTTTATGAGGTCGTCGGTCTGAACATAGGCCTCCTCTAATTAAAACAAACCTATTACATACCTTTCTTTTTACTTGTGGGAATGGACAACGTGTCGAATTCGAACCGACTGAAACTTCTTTGGGTGTCATATTTATGTAGGAGGCTCTAGTTAAAGATAATTCTAGAGACCTCTGACGGACATTGATCGTATTTATTATTTTTCTCTTGCGTTCATTTCGTCGGGGTACTAAAGTACTACTAAAGTACTATGGATTATGGTTGGATTTGCTTTATCACTGGATTCTTGTGCAGAATGAGTGCAGCTTTGAAAGTATGTACTTTTTATTTTGGGACAAATGCACCAAAAAAGAACTAAAGTATACGAAAGTAAAGCTCCTGAAGTTCCTGAATAATTAAATTAAGCCCCTCACGCGATTAACTGATGACCTGATAAGTTAAGGGAGGTCGATGGATTAGGGAGACACTTGATCGCGTTCGGTGTAAACATTTGAAGGAAGTCTTTTGACAATAACATACAATTTAATTTACCTGTATAATAATTATTTACACGGTAATTCCGTATATTATTAGATTAAAACTAATTCGTTTTAGCGAAAGTGATTAAAAATCTATACGACCAGCTAGGTTGTAAATTAATTATACCAGACCAAGTTAGATGGAAACTTTTGGAGGAGACCTATGTCTAGCAGTGGACGTCCTTAGGCTGATATGGATGGATGGATGGAAGTTGGATGGATTGATGTTTTATCAGTAATTATTTTACCCCTTACTCGCCTTTAGCCTTAACCGTGAAATAATAGATAAGTACATAATATTCAGTTCTTAATCCCTAGCCACATTATGAAATACTTACTTAAAAAAAGCGAAAACCTTACGTTAAATATAAATCGAGCACGCAAGTTTTATCCGGCTTTTGTAAAACTTAGACAATGAATGTGACAATAAAAGTGATCGTAAAATGTTTGGGGACCAACAGGTTGTCATGGTAACGGTTAGTCAACAAATGACCTGAAGTAACAACACGGCTATAACATCACACGATATGCAGGATATACGACAGCCATTAACAACTTATTGGTGTTATACTTTTCTATAGAACTTACTTAGCGTTATGTTTGTACTAGATTTTTTTAATAATATGGACGTTAGGTTCATTTAATAATAATAAAATAATAATAATATGTAGGTAGTTTATTTGCAGTCCACTTATGGGTGATTCTTCGAGCCCAACATTTTCAATGTCTGGAGGTTTTTCTTTGTAACTAACAAACCAACCAAACTGCAATTATTTTTTAAACATAGTATAGACAGTTACCTATCTTGCACACGTTATTGTTTTTTAATAATAGTTTTTTATATATTTAAAAAAAAATATTAAAAAGCGTTCTTCTGATTAATATGGTGTGTCCGTACCCCAGTTTCTTGAACGTTAGTAACAGTAACATTTTTTCTTATTAACGAATCGATGTGCGTTATAAATATTACGATAGAATATTAGTTGTTACTTTACACAAAAAAAAATGGTACTAATATTTGCGATAGTTTTTTAATAAAAAAATAAATTGTGAGTGTCCGGCACAAAAGTCTGATTCATATTCGCGCGCTTTACTCGAACGTATCTAGCTAAGTACGAAACATCAGGAGATCCCTTCTAGTGCTGGTGGTAACCAGGGACTCTGCTGACGTGGTCACGACGTTACATGCGGCTGGTTCGTGTTGTTGCGGAGTTATAAATGTAAATATCTGATTCATATTACTTTGGTTCACCTGTGTTTCTGATTACTATGTTGGCTGTTATAATTAACTTAAATGGTTTTCAAACTTGAATCTGTTGGAAATATAATTCAATTGGGGACTAAAAGCCTATGTATAAATAGCAATCCTTAATTGTATACGTGTAGTGATTAACCGATGTTAAAAGGCAAAATTTTGATTTATATGCACCTGATTCATACGGTAAAAATACTATATTAATCAGAATTTCACACATATTGTTAAATGGCGGCACGGATAATGATTGATATTGTCAAGTTGTCAATGCTTCTAATAACTAGATTTAGGTGTGGTGATAATCATTGTGATTATCAACTGTGATTTTAATAAATAAATGACTAATTTTTATAACTAGAATTTCATTTTTGTTCCTAATTCTGATTTATATGACCTCAAAAAATTTTAAGTTAATTATCTCGAAAACCATTTCATAAAAAAGTGTGCCTTTTTCAGACATTGTATGTTAGGTTATCATCTTTGACAAAAACATGTTTTATAAGCCAAAATGTGAAAAAAAAATTTGCCCATATAAATCAGACAAAGAATCGAATTTCGAAGAAACACCCTTATAACTAAATACATTTTTAATGGTAGCCACACTAGGCAATGCCTGTATCGAGGCTACAAAACAAAAACGATTACAAGGACTAATACTTCAACTAAAATACAACTTAAACTAGAATACAAAATAAAATTATCTTTAAAATAAAATTTGAAATGAGTGTCTGTTTGTGTGTGTATGTATATGTTAAGTAGTGTTTATGTGTGTGTGTGTGTGTGTGTGTGCGTGTGTGGTATTTGGTATTATTTTTAAATTATTCTGAACTATTTGCGTTCATAGAATTTACGATATGACACCCATAACTTATCGAAGGGTCTTATGAATCCTAATTACTGTTTGGCGAAATTTTCTTTAAGTACTTATTAATTTATCGATCGTCATGAAATCGTTTATTGAAAACACTATTTCTTGAACAGAGCATAGTATTGGCTTGAACGGACTGATGAACTGTTTACAAAGAATTAGGTAACGACTAAAATTATTTGAGTAAGCTGTTGTTTCATGTAAAATAAGATGCAACAAAAAAATCATTATAATATCTTATTTATGAACACAATATATTAACTACAACTATGAATACTTATAAGCATAATTATCTACGCCTTACTAGTGTGGTAACTCTGCTAAACAAGTTATCGGCGATAATGCTTATGAAAGCAATAATGGGTGTTGACTAGTTTTGTAACTTAAATTATAAAGTTTTTACATTTATTATTAATAATCTTACGAATTTTTAGTAATTAGTATTTAATTATAAATGCTCCTTACTCATTAAACGACATATTAACGTTTAATAATGAGCCGATTGGATTCTGTATCTATCTATATTAGATTGTAATAAGCTGATTGAGTGGCCTTGATAGCTACCTAATTAACAACAGCATTTGACAACATAATTCTCTGAACGTGACTAATGAGTTGTGTGCTTTAATACATCATTGATTACGGGCTCCCACAGGGAAGTTTTTAGAACCACATACTTCATTATGATTATTACCTATCTTTACGTTGTGTTTTTAAACTTTCGCAATTTGAACACATTACAACTACATTTATTTAACTATTTGTATACCGCGAGTAAGACCTGATTAAAAAAGTGCAGTTTTAATTTATGTTACACTTTGATTGAACGAATATCATATGACCTTGGTTTGGGACGCTCACGGCCAGTTAGTTCATAAACGATAGGTAATGGTAGTTAAGTAACTTTGACGAGATCATTCCATAGATAGGTTACCCCTCAGTGGTATTTCATCTAAGCGTATCGATGCTTTGAAGAGCAAGTAAAAAGTTGATCTCGTTTGTCGTAATAGTGACACAGTAGTTATATAGCTAGGAACGGCTTGAGCTATTCTCCCGCTTTTGGGCCACCGATCTAACGGTAATAAAGCAGATATTATTATTCATCATGTTATAAATAGGTAAATACATATTCCTCACACTTTCACACAACGCCATCTAGTTCCAAACTAACCAAAGCTTGTACTATGGGTACTAGACAACGGTTAAACATACTTAAATACTTTTTTTTGTAAATACATACATATTATACATAGAAAACCCAGTCCAATGCAATCAATCATGTTCATGCACACAAAGATTTGCATTGAGCGGGAATCGAACCTGAGACCTCTGCGTAGCAGTCATGTTATATAACCACTACGCCACAGAGGTCGTTAACTATGGTAGTTATTCGTTAACATTACCTAGATAACGAATATAAAAGTGTCATAAAAGTTGACTTTATGAACCGTTATATTGCGTCAGAACTGAATTAATCTAAATCATCGTGTCACACAGTTCAGTACTTCTAATTCAACATCAGATTTATATTACTGTTATTATAGTTTACGTACCGATAGAACCAAAAAAATAAGTTGATGAAAGGTTATTTTTGTCCATGGATGTTGATTTACAAAAATAAAAAAGGGATAGATAAACGAGTATCCTTTGTATAGTATCCATAATACAATAAGCTCAACTTAGTTTTGTATCAAAATCGAATACAAAATTTTTATAGGTAGGTACATAATTTAGTAAAATAACAATAGTGTCAGTGTCAGTCAAATGTGGATAACAATTGTAATATATAATATAGGTAAATTTAAATAAATATAATATGTGTAAAATAGCTGCAATACCCTTACAGGGTCATGTATGTATGTGTTATAGTTTAGTTATACATTTTGTAACTGATATAATATTAACATTATGTACATTGTGCAATGAATGAATAAATAAATAAAAAATAAAATACTTCAGTAATTTTATATATCCGTGTGGTGACGGAGTAAGAATACAATATGTCACACTCCATCTCATTCCATGGGTGTCGTAAAAACCGACCAAGGGAATAACCGTAACTACTATCTTTACGAAATAAAAAGAAGGAAAACTTGAAATTAAACTATACCATTCCGTCTTAGCGTTGTATTAGTACGCCAAGTAACTCTCCGTCACGGGAGGAGGCCCATTCCTGCAGTGGGACATTAATGGGCTGTTATGATGATAAATTTTATATAACTTTGAAATCTGCATTATTATTTTTACCATTCCATTAATTTCTAATATTTTGTGTAAGAAAAGTATTTGAAAAATCAACCCGAAAAACATTTCGCGTCTACTGTAATAAGCAATATCATTTGACGTATCACAAAATTGAATTTCTGAATATTTCCTGTGGGCTGAGTTTTTGTCAATCAGAAAATAACATTTGGAATTTATGCCTTATTTCTTTGAATATAAAGTTTTGATTAGATTGGCTTGTTTCGCTTCCCGGGAGAGAGCAACAAGTAGTCGAGATACTAAAATAAATATTGAACAACTTTTGTTGCGAAGTAAAAAATATACATGAGTTTTGAGATGATGTCGGTTTAGCTTATACAAAAAGATTTTCTTGTTTAACTTTTACATAAATGATAACAAGAATGTGAAGAGAGAAACAGTTTTCCTTAATAATCATTTAAGTACTGTTCACTAAATATGTTTATAAAAAGATTTTATTATTTATCTTACTATTAGCAATACTGGAATTTAGCACATCATATGTCTGTCAGCCTCTTGCTGCTACCCTTCATCATAACAGCCCATTAATGTGCCACTGCAGAGACGGGCCTCCTCCAGTGACGGAGGGATACTTGGGGAATCACTAATACCACGCTGGCCAAACGGCATAGTTTCAAGTTTTCTTTCTTTTTATTACGTAAAGATTAATATTCACGGATAGTCCCTCAGTCGATTTTTACGACACCCATGGGATGAGATGGGGTGGTGATGGTGACATATTGTTTTCTTACTCCGTCATCAAAAGGAGAATTTTGTTTATATAAAGATTTTATTATTTATCTTACTCTTAGCAATACTCGAATTTAGCACATCATATGTCTGTCAGCCTCTTGCTGCTACCCTTGCCAGATAATTAAAATTAAATAGATGTACTGAATTAACAGTTCGCTTGCCTCTAATAAATCTTATTTAACCTAGGTAAGTAATAGTTTCTTCGCGTTCAGCTTCATTTGTTTTATTTAGTTTCAGTTTCTAAGGTCTTTTATTTTTTCTATTGACATCTTGTGTCAGTTTTATATTCTAACATTAATATCTTATCACAGTGTCAGAGGAAACCTTAGCCTATCGATACTATGCTGGGCAGAAATTCTTGATGTTTTTGTTGTTTTTCGAATAGGTTTTTTGTTTGACGACCTCGGTGGCGCGACGGTAGCGCAAGCGGCTGCCGTGCAAGAGGTTGTGGGTTCGATCCCCACACAGGACAAGAATTTGTGAGAACCACAAATTATTGTCCTGGTCTGGGTGTTCTTTGTGTCCGTTAATTGATGTTTGTAAAAGGTCCCCGCGACACAGGGCATGATCCCTAGTGCGGGAGTTGTCTTTTTTAAAAAAAGGCAGTAAAATAAAAATAGGAAAATTTATAATTTTCCTTCGACCGTCTACGAAACCAAAACTACGTAACCAGTTACGTGTGATTTAATTTAACTTACTTTCCTTTTAGGACTGTTTTTAAACAGGGTTGTAAAAGTTACGTGTGGTGACGTAGTAAGAATACAATATGTCACCTCATTCCATGGGTGTCGTAAAAACCGACTAAATATTATCTTTACGAAATGAAAAGAAGAAAAACGAACCCTATACCAATCCGTCTGGCCAGCGTGGTATTAGTAGGCTAGTATCCCTCCGTCACGAGAGTAGGCCCGCTGCAGTGGGATATTAATGGCTCTTATGATGTAAAAGTTACGTGCATTTTCTCAACAACAAAAACAGTGTGAGCTTAGCCGCTACCGTATTTACTACTTTGTTAAACTTCTCTATCTGAATTTACTCTTTATTATCTTTAACTTGTTAACCAATAAAACTTACACAGACAAATAAATAACAACTCGATAAACAAGTAATAAACGATGAATTAACTAATTTGTTAAACACAACCAGCGTGCGGTCAATCGTACTAATGGTCGATTGTTATTGAACTTATTAGGCGCCCGGGGCTTAATTAACTACCGGTAAAATTACTTTGGTAAATTGAAGGATTAATTCGTTCTTAACAGCCCTTGAATGTCTCACTGTAGCCACAGTGGGATTTAAAATACTTAATAAATTTTCTCACACTATCACACAACGCCATCTGTTCCCAAACTAAGCAAAGCTTGTACTATGGTTACTAGACGACGGATAAACATAATCGCAATATTTTTTTTTCTTTTTATAAAGACAACTCCCGCACTAGGGATCATGCCCTGTGTCGCGGGGACCTTTTACAAACATCAATTAACGGACACAAAGAACACCCAGACCAGGACAATAGTTTGTGGATCTCACAAATTATTGTCCTGCGTGGGGATCGAACCCTCTTGCACGGCAGCCGCTTGCGCTACCGTCGCGCCATCCACCGAGGTCGTCTTATCTAATATCTTCTTGCAAATATTATTATCCTTAATAAAATCCACTTTATAGTTTTATATGGCACACCTAATGGTAACTCATATAAATTCCTAGCTCATAGTCAATTAGGGCATGCCTATCAGGACGTTAACATAGGCCGATTCCATCCACCCGGTTGAAACGAGAGTGAGTGGAATCTAAAGCAGGTAGTATGAATCAATCTTCTATTACAGATCGTTAAGTATGGTTTGCCAAATGGCATAACCAAGGATCTAAAATTTCGCTTACGGAAGGCAGTAAACGAAATTCTTAAGTCGTTGTACCTAGGTATATGTAGATTGTTTAGTTTAAAGACCGAAATAAATGTTTTTTAACACTTTCTTAATAATCTAAATTAGTAAAAAATTATAATAACGCCTTCTTCTTTGTCGCTATCACTTTTGACACGTCGTGGTCGTCAATTTACGTGTTAGTGGCAAGCTTCGATAGAGATATTTCTGGACCGTTACGACTTGGGGAGTTTAAAAAAATAAGCTTACTCCCTTTTTAAAGGTCGGCAACGCATCTGTCATTCCTCTAGTGTTACGTGTGTCCATGGGCGGCGGGGATCACTTACCATCAGTTGAACTGCTGGCTCGTTTGCCTCCCATTATATAAAAAAAGCTTCATAACACGCCGTCATTCCTTTTTGACTGCCTTTTCTCCACGCAATCACGTACAACGCCATAAATTCCTAAACATATTTTGTATTAGATGACCACTATGATACATTACAACATAATTACAATTACTCAAAATAACAAAGCTCATAAATATTAAATTAACAGAATAGCACACCAGTAAAGCCTTAGGTAAAATATCCAATGATATTAAAACGTTAGTTACGCAGTGATATAACAGTACTATTACACAACCTGGACACAGTACAACCAGTATTCTATCCGGCCGAATATTTATTATAAATGCCTACGGTTGCGCGGTATGTAAACCTGCGATAGGGGGCTGCCCACCTCCAGCTTTTTAATTACATTTTACCTACTTCCCCGCTTGTTACTGCGGCACAGTCGCGACTGTTCACTCCGCAAAGCCACCTCTATCGTGAGCGTGTAGGTATAACTCGCGTTTCATCCGTTTCTATGAAGTCGAAATACTGTATATATTTGTACTATGTCAGTACTATTACACAACCTGGATCAAGTTGTCAACGTTCTGTTGATTCCCACGTATCGCACGTGACCGTATACATAAATAATTGGCGTATACGTCCAGAGTAACTTCTGTTAACGTATGATTGAAATGTTTGGACACTGTAGTGAGCAGTTAGTTCAGTTTATCATTCAAAAATAAATATAAATATTGCTCACACATTCACACAACGCCATCTAGTCCCAAACTAAGCAAAGCTTGTACTATGGGAACTAGACAACGGATAAATATACTTAAATACTTTTTATTTGTAAATATGTACATACATATTATATATAGAAAATACCCAGACTAATGCAAACAATCATGTTTATGCACACAAAGATTTGCATTGAGCGGGAATCGTCCCTGAGACCTCTGCGTAGCAGTTATATAACCACTACGCCACAGAGGTCGTCAAAAATTGAAAAGCACAAAAAATAACACTTTTCTCTAAATAACGTGGTATTGAGCACCAATCTGACCAGCTTATAGTACATGTACCTATCTAAATGGTCACACCAGAGCATTCGTGTTCTGCCTTATCCATAACGAAGTGAATCTTTAGGCGTCCATTCCGTGACTACTACAGGCTATGTCTTGAGATGCATTCTACAGGTACGACCCTCGCAATCCCAAATCTTTTAGAGGCTGTCCAAGTGGGGTGTAATATGTGACAATGAAAAGTGAAACAACGAATACCACGACCTCGTAAGTTTACTACAACCACGAATATCTTACCAACAAAGTCATGCCACCTCGAATAACACGACCACGTTTTTCATTAATAGGATTCACTTGAAAAGGAATAAATGCCACAACGAATAACACAGCACCGAAGTCATCCGATCTCGAATAACAGAACAACGAATTCTCAGTCCCAAAAAGATTAAAAATTTTGCGAAAATCCTATCACTTTCGTCCTTACTATCTTACCATTGACATCTATCTATGGTAAGATAGTAAGTTCATACTCTCACTAAAATATTTTCTTACTACAGAAAATAGGTATTTTTATCACTTACCTACCTATTTCCAGAGTAAACCTTAACAATTATTTTCCGTAAAACAACAGAAAGACTAAACTGTTATTTATGGAATATGTACCTAATCTGTTTAGTCAAACAATAAACACAGCCAACATTATGTCTCTAAAAATGAAGTCTACATTACGTCCTAGAATACTAAGTAAGGGTTGTAGCACATATAACGTAACGTAAACGGATCGGCACTGCCTCGCCATTTTTCTCGGTGTCAAACGTCAAAAATCCGATTACGTTACGATTCCGATTAGTGTGCGTTGAAGTAAGGAGTTTCATTCAAATAATACTGAACGGCTCGAGTTGATACGGTGCCGATCCGTTTACGTTACGTTATATGTGCTACGACCTTAAAACAACGTACAAAACAGAGCATGTTCACGTCTATTTCATGTGAGTTAATTCGCACATTACCGGCCTAAATATATCTTTTATACTGTTGTTAATATCCGGGAGCATTGTTTTGGAATTCCTTGTGTAACATTAATTAAGGTAGACGTTTGTACTCATTATGGATAGTTGATTGGACATTGTTATTAATCTTATTTGATTTCGAAATATAGGTAGTTATGATCGTTTTCCTTTTAGTTGTATTTCATGATACGACGAGCTTCGTGTCATCATAATAGACCAATAATATGTATATCCGTGTGGTGACGGAGTAAGAATACAATATGTCACCATCACCACCCCATCTCATCCCATGGGTGTCGTAAAAACCGACTAAGGGACTATCCGTGAAATTATCTTTACAAAATAAAAAGAAGGAGAACTTGAAATTAAACCCTATACCAATCCGTCTGGCCAGCGTGGTATTAGTAGGCCAAGTATCCCTCCGTCACGTCTCTGCAGTGGGACATTAATGGGCTGTTATGATGATGATGATGAATATTTCAGTACTGGAACGGAGGTGAGCTTAGCTTATTAATATTACGCTGGTAAAACGAATTAGAAAAAGGTTTTGATCATGTCTGTCGCTGGAGACATTAGTTTCAACTAAGGACTGAAGCAGCAGCAAATGGGATGCAGTTTCTTCCTTCTACTAGCATGTCATACTCCTAGAAAGGCGACAAAGACCGGGTGAGAGAGGAACTCCACTCTTTCGCCCGGTCAGCGTTTGTCATGAAGTCTGTTTGGCATTTTCTGCTTAAGACACCTTGCAAAAGTTCTGCAATGACTACAGACTACTAAAAATTAATACATATTTAAATAAAATAGAAATATAAGTAATATCTTTCTGTATTCAACTCATAATTAATTATAAGTTACCATGATTCATAAGCAGAACAAAATGTAACATGATAGGTGGACTGTTCATTGTCGCAGGCAGTAATAGTGAAGCGTTATAATTAACTCTACCGACATGAACAAGGTTTCGTTCGTGGTTATAGGGCTGCTACACGTGTTCAAGACTGTTTAATTTATTTAGGTTATGATTGCATTTAATGTTTTTCAATGTTAACGCAAGGGAAGCATGATGTTTTTTATATTATTGTTTTAAATTTAAATTAAGAAGGTAGACTTGACATAATAATATACATCTTTTGTTTGGGAAATAAATGTTAACAGCCAAAATGTAATTCTTTAGTTATTTCATAGATAGCTACAATTTAAAATTAATATTAAAATATAATTATATCTGTCTGAACTCATAATTAATAAGTCCGCTTGATTAATAAGCAGAACAAAATGTAACATGATAGGTGCACTGTTCATTGTCGCAGGCAGTAATAGTGAAGCACAATAATTAACTCTACCGACATGAACAAGGTTTCGTTCGTGGTTATAGGGCTACTACACGTGTTCAAGACAGTTTAATTAAGATATTAAAATATGTTATGGTGTGTTAAAAGTGTGCGTCTTTTCATGACGCCATTTAATGCCTAACTAAGCAGAGCTTGTGCTATGGGTATTAGATAAAAGAATAAACCTAGAAAATAATCATATAATTTATGTTCCGCGTCTCCACGTCTTAGTTTAATTTAAGCTATAGATATCGCATTGTCATCTGAGTCTTAAAGCCATATCATTTCTCTATATCTATCTCGCTTGCACTTATGGGTCTTCTATTCTATATTATTATACCTTCTATCTCTTTTTGGAGCACTCATAACGTGTTTCCTATAGCTCATGTTGACAGTTATTATGAATTACCTTATATGCTTTGGTCTGCTACAACTTAGGTAAATAAAGATAAAATTCGAAGAAACTATAACTCGAAGGGACATTTTAACCCCATATTCATACTGTAATTTAAAAAAAAGCCCTTCTAATTTCGTTTTTGTAAAACAATACGTTCATTCAATTAAGTAAATATCCATTAACACATTGAGCCGATATATTTGAGATAGCAAAATAAAATACTACGTTCTATTTTAGTCTGTGTTTAATGTCACATAAAGGTCAATATTGATTGTTCATCCTACCGAGAACTTTCAACACAAAATTATATTGTATAATAACATGACGTGTTGGCTAACAGATAGTAAAATGATTACAGATAGCATTGTCAGCTCTTTATATTGTCCCACAGCAGTGTCCCGTGTGGTGACAGAGTACGAATACAATATGTCACCACCCAATCTCATCCCATGGGTGTCATAATAACCGACTAAGGGACTAACCGTAAATATTATCTTTACGAAATAAAATAAGGAAAACTTGAAATTAAACCCTATACCAATCCATCTTGCCAACTTGGTATTAGTAGGCCAAGTATCCCTCCGTCACGGGAGGAGGCCCGTCCCTGCTGTGGGACATTAATGGGCTGTTATGATGAAACAAATAAAGTCATTTATATTATTATGTTTAGAGCTAATCAAAGTACGGGTAGCAGATGTTAAAGGCCTACGCAGACCGGGACGGTATGGCAAAGGATTTTAATTTTTACTAATGGAAATTCAACCGTATTGTTACAGAAATACGACATAAATTGCTATGCTTTAAAATGATGCCGTGGCATTGAAAGGGACTTTATCGCACGGCATTTTTCATTTTAAAGCATAGTAATTTATGTCGTATTTCTGTAACAGTACGGTTGAATTTCCATTAGTAAAAATTAAAATCCCTTGCCATGCCGTCCCGGTCTGCGTAGGCCTTCAGTGACCTCAATTCGTTATCATCACTTCGCTAGATTCTTTACGCAACGTATTAAGCATAAATAACATTTAGATATTATTTTTAAGTTACTACTCACCCAATTGATAATTTATTTTTCTTTATTACAGGTACTATCTCCAGTACAATGTATAATGGACGTACATGAACAAAACATACATATTGGTATGTACGGTATTACAAAAGAGTAAAAGCTATTGTTCTAGATGAATTTTATTTTCTTTTGTGTGCCGAAATAATTGATGTAAGGCTTCAAAATTAACATGACATTCAATTTTGTTAAATAAATTTTCATTTTAAAATATATTTAGCAAAACTAGACTTTATTATAATGTAGGCATAAGGATTAATTTAATAACACTGCAGTACCTTTTTAACCAACTCCAAAACAAGGAGGTTATTAATTCGGTTATCATTTCAAATGGCATGATATCATGAAATTTCCATTAACATTTCTATGAACCATCTACTGAACGAAATTGTTGATCTTCAATAGCAACGCTCTCGTTGGTGTCTGTTTTTAGGAAGCTCTATAAAAAACTGAATAAAATATAATTAAAAAAGTAAAATTGAAAATAAAACTAAATGAGCAAAATAGTCAAATTGGGACAAAGCTACTTAATTAAAGATAAAAAAAATAGGAAGGAAAACTTTCTACGTTTCAATAAAAAAAAAGCTATGAAGTCCATATTGCATAACCTTAAACATGTACGAGTATCCAAATAAATACCAAAAACATTAAACCATTGTGAGTAGGTATACCCATCCATTTAATTAACTCATAAGATCAAGATCCTACTTATTTATAGTCTAAAGGAAATCTGCACCAATCTTAAACGTAAAACAAAAAAAAATTCATCGCTAATACGAGTAAACTCGTGTTAGACAAACTCATAGGTTTGATTGATTGATTGAGTCGATTGATTGGCACCTGTTCAAATCAGTGATAGAATCTCGTTATGGCTCGAGAACTTTTAAATATTTTATGGCTGTTTAATCAGAGATCGTCCATGATTTTCTTAATTATAATTAGTAGAAAAATGTTTAATCTTTTACACGCAATTACACAAAGACAATTCTCACACTTGGGATCAAACTCTTAGCAATTAAGAGGCACAAAAGACCTAAGCTTTTCATTTGTTCACAGCAGTTAATTATTATCGACAAAAACATGCGCATGTATGACTCGCTTAATGAATGTGGACGAGGCGCAATCAGTTTGCCAGGATCGTCACAAGTGGCGTTCTGTCGTCTCTGCCTACCCCGGACGGGATAAGGCGTGAGTTTATGTATGTATGTAAAACATAGCTGTTAAACAACCATGGCCAGCATGAAAAATAACAAGCTCATCAATATAGTCTCAACAGAAACTTGTGTACAAATATAAAATACGTCGCAATCAAAATATTATACACAAATGTTTGTTAATTTAAGTAGATCAGAGGAATTTCTATAGGTTCGCCAATTTACGAGATCATTTTGTACTATGTAAATAGAAAATTCGTATACAAAGAAGAGCTGTTTTTAATCAACCTAGTGTAAACAGTACGCCATTGGTGAAGCTATTTATATTACGTCTACCTTTTAACACAGACTGAACATTTATTTAATCAACTGCTTATTTTTATATCTACATTTTTTAAATAAGTATGTGATTAAATAATATAAATATTTAATAAATATCAATATTCCGACGACCTCATAAAGGTCTCTGGGGCGGCCTGGGTGTGGAAGGCGTAGGACCGAGTTCTGTGGCGCGTGTTGGGAGAGGTCTTTGTCCAGCAATGGACTGCAATAGTCTAGTTGATTAAATATTCTCTGTATGGTGCAGTGAGAATACACGGTTGCAATTTAATCTGCCATGACTGTCTTAGGGTCAAATCATACTACAGCAGAGTCGAAGCGCATCGAAGCGTCAAGCCAAAACTGAACATATCAAATTCAACCTTAACTCCACAGTGTAACACACACATTACTTCTGAGATTTAAAAAAGTCGCGCGCATTCTTTCGAATTCGCGCGTCTGCGCTTGACAAACGCTGATTGGTGCGCGCGCAATCTCAAAAATAATGTGTGCGTTATACTGTGGAGTTAAGGTTGAATTTGATATGTTCAGTTTTGGCTTGACGCTTCGATGCGCTTCGACTCTGCTGTAGTATGAATTGACCCTTAGAAATCGGCTAAAAGAAATAGTTCCGCCATCAGTTTGTACTTGCTTATTGTGTTCTGGGTTGCGTTAAGATGCGTAAAGACCAGCAAGCTGAATCAACGGAGTGAACCCATTTTACCACTCGAATACGCTGACTTAATTTTTAAACTTAATTCATGCTTGTCATTAAGTTTAGTACAGTAATTTTATCCTGTCTTATATAAAAAAACATAAAACTAGGACTGAAGCGTGAATGAATTCTCCGTGGGGTGACGACAGACAGACTATTTTTCTGAGTCTGTGACGGAGTAAGTATACAATATGTCACCACCCCATCTCATTCCATGGGTGTCGTAAAAACCGACTAAGGGACTACCCGTGAATATTATCTTTACGAAATAAAAAGAAGGAAAACTTGAAATTAAACCCTATACCAATCCGCCTGGGCAGCGTGGTATTAGTAGGCCAAGTATCCCTCCGTCATGGAAGGAGGCCCGTTCCTGCAGTAGGGCAATAATGGGCTGTTATGATGGAAGCGTGAATAAAAGCATAAACATACCCATTCCTAACATATTTATACCTGTTAGTCTGTATCTCGAAATAACGACTAGTTTATTACCTAGAACACACGTGTGATAGTCCCATGCGAAAGATAATTTACATTTATATTGGCAAAGTTCTGCTGACGTTTTGATTGACGAGTCAACAAACAATGGTGATATTGATGCCTCCATTTATGTTAACGAATAAAATAAAAGCAAATTTTACTCAACAATGGCACCCAGGATATTTTAATTTCGTTTCACATATCTGAATACGTTTTCAGTATTCATGTGAAGTAAATTAAATAAAGAAATTGCCTTTTAAGTACGATGATATTGGTTGTTTTTTTTTTCGTTCAGTTGAGTTTAAGTGCTATTTATATCTGATTATTCATCATCATATCAGCCAATTGACGTCCACTGCTGGAAATAGGCCTCCTCCAAATATTGCCACCTTGTGCGATTCTGTGCCCCCCTCATCCATCAGTTTCCTGCCGTCCTAATCAGGTCGTCGGTCCACTGTGTGAGGGTCTCCTCACCTTGCGTTTTCAGGTACGCAGTCGCCATTCCAGAACCTTCCTGCCCCAACAGCTATCGGTTCTTCGCGCTTTGATTATAAAATACATCGCTTCTCTTAATAACAATTGTTTTTTTATATATACATCATAATTTTTTAAACATTTTGATCTGGGC
The DNA here is from genome assembly GCA_905475405.1 of Schrankia costaestrigalis. Lineage (NCBI taxonomy): Eukaryota > Metazoa > Arthropoda > Insecta > Lepidoptera > Erebidae > Schrankia > Schrankia costaestrigalis. The sequence goes on from FR997826.1 coordinate 18,318,622, forward strand.
CAGATTTAAGTTATTATACCTAATAGTTCTAACCTTGGTAAATCCAGGTGTTCTATGTAACACAGTACGTGCGGCAGATCACGTTGTGCTAATTTTGTACTAGGTTTTGCTAGAGCTATTGTAGTCAAGGCGTTTGATCATAAATTTTACCGATGGATTCTGTGGCGTAGTTGTCTCAGTAAATGATTGCTACGCCTCTGCATGGCATTTGTTCCCATTCAAGGCAAATAGTTGTGTGCATAAGTATCGCTGTTTGTTTTGGTCTTGGTTCTTTCTATGACTTTGTATTTTTTTGTGTGTTTTATCCGAGGCAGGGCACATAAGAGGTAGGTCTTGGCTGTCGTCATAGTGACCCAGTCAAATACCTATATACGGGTTGAACAACTCTCTACACTCTACCTTACTTTTATCCATAGTACAAGCGCTCCTTAGTTTGCCAGTTATTCGAATAAAATAACATAACAAAAATGTACAGAAACAATTAATTCAATAATAATAATTTTAACCCACATTATTTATTATTATATAGGGGAGGCCTTTGCCCTGCAGTGGGACAGTACAGGCCAATAATAATAATAATTATTTATTCTCTATTTACTTAATTACACGTCACATACCTACGATGCTAATATTGATATAAAACCATACCGAGAGAGTATTATTAGATTCACAATTCGCTTTGGTGTTAATAAATAGCAAATATATGTGAGATGTTAAATAGAGACAACATTACGTTATTATGTGGCGCGGTAATTGTTTTACTTGAGAGCATTTGAATCGTAGATTAACTCTTAGATTAAGATTTTGTACATTATAAAAGTAATGTTGAATAGGATATTTTTTGTATTCAAATCGGCTCGAAAAGCAGAACATTTATACTAATATAATACACAATTTGGTTTAGGTTTATTTAAATAATTTTGTGCTAATTTGCCTAAGTATTTTTGAAATAAATACTAAATTACTAAACGTATTTTTATATTAGCTGATTCCCGGCGGCTTCACCAGCGTTGTATAGGTAGCTTAACCGTTATTCTACACCCTAAGCTATCTAAATTCTAAATTTCATCAAAATCCATTCAGTAGTTTTTGCGTGAAAGAGTAACAAACAACCATCTATCCATCCATACCATCCTCACAAACTTTCGCATTTATTATATTAGTAGGATGATATTATAATATTTATATTTTGTATTTAAGTATACCTATTGATAGAACTTCTGAGGAAGCAAGCAGTAAAAAAAATACTACTAAATTAATTAAGTACATCATCCGTTTTTTTACTCAATTAAAACATTTAATATTTTAAAGTAATTTAAAAAAAATTGAAAGCAAACCACAATAAATACAGATAGATCCCACAGACCCCAGATTACAGAAAGGGGCACCTGCCTACTGCCACACAAACTGCCACATCACGCTGAATAAGTAAAAGCAATACCATTCACAAAATTACTATTTACATAGAACAATGACTCGACTCAAATGGACGGTTATTGTGACCAGCCTTTACTGATAGCGGATCGCGTTTACCATTGTTAACAGCAACAACTTATACTGTAACTGCCTACCTTAAAATGACTTTCAGACGTATGCCACTTTACACCCACAACCTCCGTAGCGTAGTGGTTAAATAACATGACTGCTACGCAGAGGTTTCGGGTTTGATTCCCGCTCAATGAAATTCTTTGTGTGTATGAACATGATTGTTTGCATTGGTCTAGGTGTTTTCTATGTATTTGTTCCGTGATAATATGTATGTACTTATTTACAAAAAAAAAGTATTTAAGTATGTATCTGTTGTCTAATACCCATAGTACAAGCTTTGCTTAGTTTGGGACTAGATGGCGTTGTGTGAATGTGTGAGGAATATTTAATATTTAACCTACATCGCAAATTATTAGGTACATTTTAGGCTGCTTACACTTTTTTTTTTCTTGACAACTCTTGTACCATGCCATGTGCCCCAGGGACGTATAGAAACGGATCATTACATTGCGACTGGCCATACACATAATAGGTCGGGGAAAAAGTCTTTTCGCATAACGTAGGTATAAACTTATTATAAAATTTCTTTGACTGTACTACTTGTGTCTGCCTGGTTTTGGTAACATTAAAAAGGTTACATTATAAAGAAAAGAAAAAAATAAAAAAAAGTTGTTTCCCGCTATTTTTCATTTGTTTTTCTCTCCGTAAAAATGAGTGAATCTAATGAAGAAATTCAATACATTTTAAATTTTATTATAAAAAAAGCAAAAATGCAACTCAAGCAGTGAAAAAAATTTGTGATGTTTATGGACCTGATGCAGTGTCAGTAAGAGTAGCACAAATTTGGTTCAAACGTTTTCAGTCCGGAAATTTTGATGTTAAAGATGCACCTCGCTCTGGTCGCCCTGTTACGAATAAAATGGACGCCATTTTTGAAAGAGTGGAGCAAGATCGGCATATTAGTAGTTACGATGTAGCTGAAGAACTGGGAATTGACCACAAAACAGTTTTGACCCATTTGAAGAAAGCTGGTCATACAAAAAAGCTCGATATTTGGGTGCCACACGAGCTCACTCAAAGAAACTTAATGAACCGTGTACTCATTTGCGATTCATTATTGAGACGTAATGAAACCGAGCCGTTTTTGAAGAGATTGATAACTGGCGATGAAAAGTGGATCACGTACGACAAGAACGTGCGAAAAAGGTCGTGGTCGAAAGTTGGCCAGGCTTCACAGACTGTGGCCAAACCTGGCCTAACACGAAATAAGGTGATGCTGTGTGTATGGTGGGATTGGAAGGGCATTGTTCATTATGAGCTTTTACCGCCCGGCAAAACCATCGATTCTGATCTTTACTGCCAGCAACTGATGAGATTAAAGGAAGCAGTCGAGAGAAAACGGCCGGAATTGATCAACAGGAATGGTGTGGTCTTTCATCACAATAACGCTAGACCACACACATCTTTAGCCACTCAGCAAAAATTAAGAGAGTTCGACTGGGAGGTCCTAGTGCATCCACCATAATAGCCCTGACCTTGCGCCTTCAGATTTTCACCTGTTTCGGTCTCTTCAGAATTCTTTAGGTTCTGTAAGGTTGACCTCAAGAGAGGACTGCCAAAACTATTTGTCCCGTTTTTTTGATCAGAAGTCCCAAAGTTTCTACAGTAACGGGATAATGTCTCTGCCCACAAAATGGCAGAAAGTTGTTCAACAAAACGGTACATATATATTGTAAATAAATGTAAATAAACTTTGAAAAAAATGTCTTGACTTTTCATACAAAAATACGAAAAGACTTTTTCCCCAACCTAATATGCTGCTCTATGACTGTATGGACCCAATTAAATCTAAATATCATCTGCTTACCTACTGGTAAAACATGATAAATGCATTTTTTAACTAAAATGACTTATGTATTCATATACCTTTACGATGATGAATGATTAATTTTTGATGCTCTATCTACTGGTAAAACAGAATCATTTTAGATAAAAAATGCATTTATCATGTTTTACCAGTAAGCAAACGATATGTTGTTTCAAGCTTAAATTAAGGCATAAATAGATATAAAAGCTAAAATGTACCTTTCATGTTAGAAAAGTCTTAAATCAGAAGTCCTTATCTTTAAGGAGGGCATCATACTATCTTAGTGAAACAAGTATTAACAATAATGTACATTATCATGAAACACATGCTCCTTTTATTGTTACCTTGTCTAACCGAGAAAGGTTTGTGTATTTTCCTTCTTAAGTCTGGTCTTTATCTTTATGTGAAAATTTGGTTCAGGCCCCTTTTCGTTAAGAAGCTAGTTGCTTTTTAAAGATCCCGATCATAATAATAATATGCATGCTTAAAGGTCTATGATGGAATTTTTACGAATTATATTATTGGACTGCAGAGTACGTGTTTCCCTTCATAATATCATAGTGAAGGAAACACATAAATAATGAACTTCTGGGTAACCATCACGCCATTCTGAGTGACTGGACGGTAGCGTAAATTATTTATCATTCATCTTATACACGTATGTGGATCCGTATACCTCCACTTGCCCGAATTTGTAATAATATTGTTTGCCATAATCGTCCTTAGCCATACTTACTTGCCATAATTCAATTATGTTTAAACTGAGAGACTAAGAGTTATTCAACTTAGATAGGTTAGGTTAGGTTTATTCTTTAAGCCACTAAGAAGTAGGAGACCCGAGTTACGGGTCTCCGTTGGTTGTTTTTGCCTAATAAAATTATGAAAAAAGAAATTATGGGAAAAGAAATTCGGGCATAAGAATATTATGGCATATAATTTTCGGGCAAACAATAGATCGACACCAACAATTTATACTACGCTAACTCGAATTTTACGAGAATTCGTTTTTTACGCTAAAGTGAAAAATGTTAAAATGTGCTATTTTATTTGTAATAAAAATATCATGAAGTAATATACAAAAATAGCGAAGTTACAAATTTTATACAACTAAGTACAGGTAATTTTTAGAAACGCTCGATTTAGTTTACGCTAACTTTACTAGGCGCATTATAATATAATGCGCCTAGTAAAGTTAGCGTAAAAATATATAAACTTCAATAGTATAATGCTAATTAATAGAGCTATTGGTACAAGTTAGTCTAAATATTAATAGTGTTAGTGTATTTTTACAAAAATGACACGAAAACGAGCTAAATATTTAGTAAAATTTACCAAAAAGGTAAAATATTCATTGAGGAGTGTTGATAAAAATGATGAGATTCCGCTTTATACTGCTAAAAGAGGTAAGTTTAAAATGCTATTAAATATTATATTGTATGTTAAGGTATATAAAATATGGTTTATAGAATTTACTATATTATTTTGTAAGTTTTAGCCGCTTTGCTTAAAGTTCGTGTAACACTACGCTAAATGTTATTTAGCGTAATGTAGCCCGATCGGATTTCGATCTTCAATTGGCCATGCACTAGTTAGCGACTGTATGTTTTATATTATTTCTCGTATAAAACTATGTTAAATACTTTATAGAAAGCATATTTGACATTTTTAAATGTAGGCTTAAGTTTAAATGAATGCATAATATATTTTAGAGTAAGCAATGTAAAGCAATAAAAATCACACTTGTTTAGCACTGTGACCGCCCGTAATACACTACACTGACTACTAGTTAGACGTGTGTAGGGCGTAAAATAATATTGTGGAATTAGGGGTATATACGGCTAACTTGCACTAAATTAAAAAATATACACAATTAAGGAAAAATATAAATATGAAATAACTATAAATAAATCAAATATTAATCATACAAAATTTCAAATCAATATCCTTATTAATATAAAAGTTATCGCGTTTTTCCCTTTAAACGCGTCTACTGTAAAGTTCACTTTTATGAGTTAGCTTAGTATAAATTGTTGGTGTCGAGATAACCATGTGGATCGTGTAAGATAATTAATAACAGCACCTTAACTCATCTTGTGGGGTACTTGAAGTTGAAAAACTTGAGTTAAAACAACAATCTACCCCAAGACCTTGTCACTTGATGTTTGTTAATGTAAGTAGGACCTATTTAAGCTGGTGCTTAAGTATCTTTAAACATACACTTAATCTATATCTATACTAATATTTTATAGTATATATAATATATAGAGGTAAAGTTTGTGTGTTTGTGACGTTGTAGGAGGTTATCTCTGGATCTAATGCATCGATTTTAAAAATTATTTCTGTGTTGAATAGTCCATTTATTGGGGCTATATCACGATATGGCTAATAGGCGTGGAGCACTAATGAAACATAACGGCGCTTGTACACGGTAAGAAAAATCGCCGGGCCTACGCAAGAATTCGTGTCGTTTCTAGGCACGACCTGTGTACACAGCGCCGGCGATGAATAAGAAAATATTCTTGTCTGCGCAAGACAAGACACGGTGAACGTTGCTGCGGAGGGGCGGGGAGCGGTGTAGTAGGGTATCATACTTTTTTGCTTTCTAGTTAACATTTTTACTAAAGGAAACTCACACTGATTATCACACTTGTTATTACTTGAGCACCCTACGCCCGTCTGACGACTGCACGAAAAAAAGCCTATCGTGTACACGTTTCTATTTATCTTGTCTGCGGAAGACACGAAAAGTTTTGGTGTGCGAAAAAGACAAAATTCTTGACGTCTACACGAAGATTTGTCTTGTCTGGCGCAGACACGGCAAATTTTCTTAGCGTGTACAAGCGCCCTAAAAAAGGGACGCGTATTTTTCGCCGTCCAACGAAGTGGGCACGGGTCAGCTAGAACATTAAATAAAACGTATTAATATATAATCGAAAAGAAGGAAAACTTGAAATTAAACCCTATACCAATCCGTCTGGCCAGCGTGGTATTAGTACGTCAAGTATACCTTAGTTACGGAAGGAGGCGCGTCCCTGCAGTGGGACGATAATGGGCTGTTGTAAATATATTTATGATCGGCGTAATTATTCAATGTTTATCATCATGTAAATATCACGTAAGGTAAACTTTCCTAAAGAAATTTTCACAAAAAGCTTTATACCCAAAAAGTTTGAATATTTAAAACCTTTCGTATAGAATAACAATGAAAAAACAATCGAACCGTATGGGTCTCAAAATTTTATATTTCATTAAAACCATTAAAACGTTGTAATATGACAGGATTTCGTTTCATAAAACTCGAGGTAACACGAAATAAATTTCACGCCGTGTGGTTCTGCCGTAAATTAATTATTCTCCTTCGTCGAGGCCCAGATGGTATAAGTTATAAGTTGATAAACCGTTTTTCGACAATTCACTAACCTTCAATACCTTTATCCTGTTACTGAATATTAGTATTTAATGAACTAAAATTGTTAAACAATGTTCGCAATTTAAGAAGAAAGAAAAAGAAAGATAAAACAATTTATTTTTTAACAATTTAGATAATTTAATTCTAATAATCATTAAAATTATTTCTTCATTCATGATTTTATATCAGACAACTAATGTCCATGATAATGGTTTTGAAAAAATAATAAATGATGAAGTTTTCCATTTTGTAAAATCTGCCTGTACTATGCCAAAAATGCAGCTTAGACTTATAACAGTCAGAGGGTAATTATTAACTACTCTATACTATGCTGCTTTAGAGTTTGTTACGCCGCTTCTTCTCTACTAGCGCCTTGGAAGCGGTGGTAAAGTTTGGAAAACTTTTAATATGTAAACTTAGAGTAAGTAATTTTAAACTGACGTCAATAAGCTGTTATTTTGTAACAGTATGTTGAAAATAAATAAACTGAACTATCTCAATTTAAAATACCTATCTAAGTATTTTTATCCGGTGGTGTAGAGTGTTAGTATTTTAGCAGACAAGTCTTACTTATTTGTGTCTATTGATATGCCTGTTTGTGTTGGTCGGGGTCTTTTCAATTTCTTTTTCCTAGTATATACCTATAATTTATTAGTTGTCAACCCTAAGGTACTTAAAATGATTTAAATAAATAAATAAAAAAAATAGAAAATAATGGTAGGAAATGCCTTTGGCATTAAGTCCGCCTTTGTGCATGATTTTGTACTTAAGTTTTGATTAAATAAATAAATAAATAAGCTTGTGGCAGGCTAGCTTTCAATATGATGCATAATATTATAGAATACTTTCATAATACTAAAATCTACATTTGAAAATGTGCTAACGTTAAAACCACAGATATCTGAACAAAGGAGATGTGCCCTGATTGTCATTTTGTATGGAAACCTAATGTCGCCAGGTTTTTAACACACACAGCAATAGAATATACGAATAGAGTACTGTTCTCAGTTACATCTAGATTATCAATGAACGCAATTACTCTGTCTCGTTTCTCCTTGAAATATCTCCCTTACACGGTGTCACAGCGAACCAATCAGCGCTACTATATTTAAACAAATAAAACAAACTAAAATAAATTTAGATAGAAGAACTACTACAATTTAAAACTACTACATGTAAAAAAATTACATTTATGCTAGGCGTTGACCTTATCGATAGATGATTAATAAAATATATCGATAGACAAGACTTACACTTATTTTATTAAAAAAAATACTTACTTATAAATATAAATAATAATTACTTTTATATAAATATGTATAATGTAATAATATATAATTGTACAATACTTTTGTAAAATAATATTCACGACAGTGTGTATAAGATCGTACATGTCGTGAAACAAATTAATCCGTGAACTGATGTCGTAATATCGCAGGTTGAAGCAACTCAAGCGTCATACTTCTTTTGCGTCCTTATTGTCGCAGCAGTTTGTAACATTTTGACTGTTGTCATACAAAATTAACGCACCTGTGAGGGAGAGCTAGCGATAATTTAGCCACAGTCGGTAAAGCCTAGCCGACTTTAAACCACGACTTTTGACGAAAAGCTGTGTGTGCTAATAAATGTATGAGCTTTTAAAAAAACTTTTAAAACCACTCTAATGATCATTTTAAACCTTTATGTTCTAGAGTACTTACGCCACCTTTGATTTAGGATATTATTTCAACATTGTAATACTTCTATTGAAATTACATAATTTAACATTTAAAAAAAATATTTTTTTCATTTAACTTAATAAAACTTTTACAATTTAAAATTCCTTCAATACACGACTTTTTATCGAAAAAGATAGATAGTCGTAGTCATGAACGGGTCGTCACTATCGTTTGGTTGTTAGAGCGATCATGGTTAGCAACCACTTGTCATACGTAATATCGTTGAGCGAATAGTTCATTGCTTCATATATTCATTGAATGACTAGTTTACACAACATTAGAGAAGCAATGTATATGTTACAAAAATATTATAGTACTTAATTATCCGAATATGAAAATAACATAGTGAGGACATCGAAGATTATTTTTTCATGATTTTAGAGGTAAATACAATAAAATACATGTACTAAGATATGGTAAGTGATTCCATTATTAATAAAGTTTTTTTTATTGCTCTTATTTTTACAGGCAACCACTGAACAACTCGGCATTTTATATGTTATCCCGGTCGTTGTCAAAACACAGCTAAACCTAGGTGACAGCCATTTTTAGCTATATAATCGTTCTAATCATATTGCTTTGACAAGAAAACCCCGTCATACCATTTCTCCTTTTATTTAGATTTCTGTGGTTAAAACAGTTCCCAAAAAGTTTGTTCAAATGAATCAATAAATTCTGCAAACTTTCAAATACGCTGTTTCATTTCATTTGTAATGCATTAGTTATTTCAACCATCTCCTTTTGCGAACGTTTTGAGTACACTTGAATATTTGAGTCAGAAAATATCATTAAATTGGCTACTCTCAAACAGATCTTAAAGTTTGCTGACCAAGAAATGCAATTGTGAATAGTAAGATCTTATTTTGTTCAAAAGAATTTTTCTTTGAAGTGGTAAAATGTTTTTGAATGGAATTTCGTGGGGTTATAATAATATGTCGGGAAATATTCTTTTGATTCACTTATGTTAGAGACAGTTTACCAACTAAAAGATTTAGCATTATGGTTACGTGCTATTTTCGTACCAAAATTAGCAAAAACGTCTATATTACGACGACGTACCTACGTTTATCTTACATTCCCAGTAAGCTGCGACAGAAGCTTCGAGAAAGCCACTACACCATCGGATACTCTCCTACTTTGTCTCAATAACCACAAGCAAGACTTAATAGTTTAAAGGCAGTGAGTCCACTATAAGTACGTATATTTTAATAGATAAATCCTATATAAAGAGTAACCCTAACACTAAACTCCCGGATGTTCAAAGGAAAGTTATCACATGTTACCCTGTAACTAACATTATACCGTTACAAAGGTTCACTATAAGATCTTATCCAAAAATGTCGCATTCTTATTTGTTACCATAACAGCAAAAAGGCACAGTAAATAAATTCTGCGAGTATATGCAATAAGCGAAGTACAGAAAAATATTGTTATTTTTATCTGTGATATGTGGGTTGCCTATTCCCAAGGGCTGAATGTATTCTATTGTCTGTGTAAGAGGAAATAAAAAATTATTCGCTTGCACTATGGTTGTGCGCTTTTCAAACGTTTGAGTTGATTTTTTTATTTTTTTTTTTCGTAGATTTTGTTTCCTGCTTGTTATTGATTTGGTTGTCAATGTTAGTTATTTGTTTTTTGTTGTTAAATGAGTATTATATTGTATGAGAATTCCTGTTATTGTGTAGGATCGACAATAAATACATTTTGAATAAAATAAGAGTCCTCATAAATGAGTATGTGGCAATCTTTTTTTTCTTGTGTGGGTAATCTTACTGTGCTGCCTAGACGAGGTAGGTGTGTCGGACATGGGTCGGACTGGTGTATACTTACGTAACTACTATCTTAAAATGTACATTACCGGAAATCTACGCTAACATTACAAAACCCATAGGATCACCAACATAGGGTTGTGGTATGTATTCTTACTCCGTCACCACGCGGAGAAGTAAAACAGTACATACTACAAACTAAGTAATATTTTTCATTCGTTAAAAATGTTTGGTGAAGAAAAACATGAACAAAACAGAGCACTAAGTACAAACATCGCACGTCAACTGAGACGGGAACAAACTGCTCGCAATCATCTGCCTGTCTTCAGTTTTCAACACCACATGCAAACCTACGTGTTTATGAACAATTGTAATATAAACTTTTGATATATTATTGTTTGCTCTAATTACGTCAGTTCGCACGTTGTCTTAATGTTTTTAGTGAAATATGAGTGAGTAGTAAGAAAAATGCTAAAATTTTTTCGTGATATTCTTTTGGTTGAAGCTGTGTATTTTTATTCAGAAAAATAAGTTTGCTATTCAAATTTTATGAATTGTAAAAATAATATTACGAAGCAGGTGTCTTTTTGGTTTAGAACGTCGTAAATACCTCATAAGTACGTTCTTGATTTTTATGTAAAGTAGACAATATAAACCTTTATGGGATAGATGAGAAATAATAAACAAACAAAACACTACTTTCACATAGAATAATGAATAATTATTAAGAAAGAAATTTATAAAGATATAATTGCAGTCACTATCTTGGTAGATTAATATTACTTAGGTCTTTACCTATGAAATTGCCGTTTTGTATGAAGATTTTAACATAAGTTAGATTTTTCATACTAACGTTTTCTTGGATTTTTCAGTAATTATTAAACATAATAAAATTAAATTTGGTTCAAGTACATTTAAGCTAACTATTGTGTTTAAAACAAAGAAAAAAAAATAGTATCAGGGAAGAAGTTACAATTAAGCAAATGGGAAAATCCGCTGCTTTAAATTGGACCCATGTTCACATAGGCTTATCAATAATACAAATAATTATTATTTTTATTTATTATCTTTTGTTAGATGTTGGTAATATCAACACAAAAAATATTTAAATAAAATATATAGTTAAAAAAATATGGAGCCTAAAGACTGCGTAGAAATAAAACGGCAATTTCATAGGTACCTGATATAATGTTTATTTTAACCTCAATTTTCATAGGTGTACGTTAACCAATAAACCTTTTAGTATAACCTCGTCTTAAGCCTCGCCGTATATCCGCATTAAATTTAATTAAAATTATTTTAAGCGGTTAATGCTAAAGAGGTAACTAAATCTGTATATAGATCGGTTAAATGTTTGACAAGAAATTCATTTAAAATTAACAAACTTGACGGCCTCTGTGGCGTAGTGTTTATACAACATGACTGCTACGCAGAGGTCTCGGGTTCGATTCCTGCTCATTGCAAATATTTGTGTGCATGAACATGATTATTTGCATTGGTCTGAGTGTTTCTATGTATAATTATGTATGTATTTACAAAAAAAAAGTATATAAGTATTACCGTTGTTCTGTTACCCATAACACAAGCAGGTTAAGCCTTGCTGACTTTGGGAACAGATGGCGCTGTGTAGATATGTCCGTGAATATTATTTATTTATAAATGTTTGACAAGAAATCTATTATTAACTAACTAAGCCGACTATTCAGCTTATTATAGAAAATAAGTTTTCTTCTTCATTTGATTAGCTTCATTGATACTAGCAGTCAGACCTAAGAGAGGTTTATCATACCAACCAATGGACATCGGCACATAGGACTCTTCTAAATATTTCCACCCTGAGCGGTTCTGTGGCTTATCCATCGGTTTTCCGCAGTCTTAATAATGTGGACGAGGCCCAATCTGTTTGCCAGGATCGTGACAAGTGGCGTTCTGTCGTCTCTGCCTGCTCCGGACGGGATAAGGTGTGAGTTTATGTATGTATGTATGTATTAATAACTAAAATTTTTCGACGCCATTTTTTTTTTAAAGAAATTGGTTGTTGTAATTATTTTATAATTAAATTATATTCTGTAGATTAACCATGATTTATGATTAAACTTATTACATTTTATTATTTTATTCGCTCATTAAATCTGTGGTTAATTTTGATTTATATTAGCTACAGTGGTTTATAGTCTAATTAAAATGCGCTGTAATATAATCTGTATGAATTTAATACTTTGTTATAAGATTCAGCTGTAAAGGAATAATAGTCAATTGACATCAGTAACTGTATGAATATGACCATGATCTTATTGATGATGCCCGTCCCTGCAGTGGGACATTAATGGGCTCTTATAATAAATGTTACCTAGGGATAAGCAGTGAACTGTTTTACAAATCCAACGAAGCTACTCTACTGAGAAACTAATTTATAAACGCAGTAAAAATACCTAACTATCAGATACTTTACAAAAGAAAATTATTTGGTAGATAAATCAGGCCCTTATAGATTTATTAGACTAAATAAATCTTCTTTTAGGCCTCTTTGAAAATGAATACCATTTAACCTTAATCGTAACGTTTTTTGTAGAGCCTTTTATCTTGCATTCGCTTTTTACTGGCACTTTCCTGAAGTCTGTAACAGTTCTACATTTTACGGGCGAATGTAAGGTTAGTAAAACTCGATTAAACTTACTATTACCATTTTGGAATATATCTGCATTTTTATGCTGGATTTACGAACCTAGAGTCTTGATTAATTATCATCATAACAGCCCATTAATGTGCCCCCCCCTGCAGAGACGGGCCTCCTCCCGTGATGGAGAGATACTTAGTCGGTTTTACGACACCCATGGGATGAGATGGGGTGGTGACATATTGTATTCTTACTCCGTCACCACACGGAGAGGCTTGATTATTTTTATATCATTAAGATCCCACATAAGATAACACGTAATCGATTTAGTAAAACAATTTTTCACACCATTTCTGGAAAAACCTCATTAAACTCCTCACCTTATTTTCGTAATAATTGTCCACCAATTTTTATTCTCTCCACCAACTTTTAAAGTGACTTTTATATGTCAATTGAAAAGACTCAGATCAGAAATTCCCCTTCAGTGACTCAGAATCATTACTGTAGATCAAAATTCTACGTAAAGAGGATAAGAATAGTGCAACATACTTTGTAACTAAGAAAATCGTAAATAACCAAGATATTGTTGTTGACAGAGTTAACTGCATGTTATCTTACATTTCTTTGAAAATTGTTTCTATTTGTTATCTTTGTACATTGTTGGTAGTGTATTATACTTTGAATGTAAAAGAGCTACGATTTGATGTAGTGTTGTAGTAAAAGATTTTTTTCTTTATTTTAGAGGTCTTGGTTTCCATTTCAGGTAAAGAGAGACAGGCCACTGATTTAGGATTTCCTACCCGAGCAACAAAAAAAAAGTAAAAGAATGAGATAGTAAACATACATTAACGATGAGATCAATCAAGGTATAAAAATAAGTTCTACTGGTTCTAGAAATTTAGTTTAACCCTAAACTACATAAATTCCTAACCCTTAGGTAATCCTACAAAATGTTACCCGTATTTAGGTAAATTATAATTATTACAACTAATAGTTGCAAAGTTTTTATATTAAAAGTTCTTTGTCACACTATATTACTATTATCTTCTAATGTCAAACAGTAATACAAAGCAATAAATTAGAAAATAATGTAGAAACTTTCTATTTATAAATTACTTAGTTGTATATACTGTTGATAAAATCTAAAACAATCGTCAAACTCTATTTTAATTATTCGAACACGTGTAAAGCTCACTATAAACTTATCGTGTGAAACACGCATAACAATGTAAGGCTTGTTACACACTTATATTGCTATTCAGATTTAGGTACCTAATATTTTATATGCAAAAAGCAATAATCCGTATTATGTAGCGTGTGTCGGGAGAGGCCTATATCTAGCAGCGGACTGCGATACGCTTGTCGATTGATTTGATTGAAGCAAAAATTTGCGTTGTATTATAAGAATCCAAAGCTAAACCAGCTTATTTTACTTCGAAAATATCGTAAAATCTGACAAAGGGACTACTATTTAACACACGACTGATTATTTCGGAGTACAATGTAAATGTTTCCTATCATAATTATAACAGCTCATTTACCTTTATTCCGATCTACCCCCTTCGAGTTTGCCACCGGGGTGGTGGTTGGATTACTTCAAGGACAGGCTTATTCAAGTGAGGGAGGAAAATTTGAGCTACTAATACCACTTTAACCAAACGCCTTAAAAACCCACAAAGGTTTTGAGTTTTGCAGTCTTCTGACAAGGCTTATAGTCAGAAACAAGATCTTTACCACTCAATCAATCAACTAACCTATCGCAGTCCACTAGTAGACATAGGCCTTTCTCAACACACGCCACAAAACACTGTCTTCTGTTTTTCGCATCCAGTCCAACCCTGTGACTTAATTGATTAATTATCTTGATAAATATTTTAAAAATTTCATTTAAACAAAATTATGTTCTCGTATTAATTAACTGGGTAGTGTGTCGTCATTAAATAAATTGGTTATCGATATGGCATGATATATACAATTTATCATCGCGTTAATTATCGTGTATTCTTTCAAATTAGTGCAGGAGTAATATCATACGTGGTCGTCACAGTAATCATTAGTTTACGATCGTAAGCTCGTACATAAAATAGTTTATATTTTATATAGATACTTTTTCATTTTAATAGAGTACAGAATATTATTTCATATAACTCAAGAGTGACTTTTTTATGTATTTGGTTTACGAACGGCACTATGAATGTAATAAAACAGATTGGTGAAAGACATGAAATAGCTTTTCTGTTAGTTATTAATAATTTTTGCACTAGCTGTACACTCGATGCTTTCCAAAAACGATTTGAAAACGCAACGCCGCCGCCGTTTGGGTATTTATTTATTCGTTGACCTAATACCTTATTCAAAAGGTGAAAAAAACTCGACCATGAAGAGAAAAGAACCATTTCACCACGATTAAAGAAAAACATCGGCAAAACATCACACATTGGCATGTTTTTTCTCTTTGATGCACCCATTTTTTTAATAGTAAGTCCACGGAATAGTTCTAAATAAAAATGAAAATCACAAAACAACTAGTGTGTACAACGCCTAACTCAATAGTGTTCTACAAGCTCCACTTGCCTACGGATACGCCACAACATGCTACGAATACGTGCGACGAGGAATCTGATCATGACACGCTTTCACTACAACTTGCTTTTGTTACAAGTTTAGTTCTAAAAGTTTTGTTAACTCTACTTTACTATGAAGTTTGTACAACTAAAGTAAACATACTTAAGTGGTCATTATTTTACCTATCATCAAACTCAAAAAAAAAACTGGTTTCCAAAGGCAAAAAACTCAACCATGTAAGAACTATTTCACCACCATAAAAGAAAAACATCGGCAGTCCTATAAATTTTATTCATTAGCCAAAAAAATTGGCATGTTTTTTCTCATTAATTGACCTTTGAAGCACCCATTTTCTTAATACTAAGTCGTCAATATACATTTGAATAAAACCAGACTGCACAAAACAACTAGTGTGTACAACGCCTAACTCAATAGTGTTCTACAAGCTCCACTCGCCTACGGATACGCCACGACATGCTACGAATACGTGCGACGAGGAATCTGATCATGACACGCTTTCACTACAACTTGCTTTTGTTACAAGTTTAGTTCTAAAAGTTTTGTTAACTCTACTTTACTATGAAGTTTGTACAACTAAAGTAAATAGTTTGGTAAACATCTCTATGTTTTAAACTATGAATGAACCATTATAAGAGGCAGAGTTATATTGAGTTGATTGGTAATAGTTTTCTTTTTTTTTAGACAGCTTCAGGCTCAAAAATAATTTGTGGCTCTACTAAATAATTTTCCTTGTGTCGCGCATTCCTTTTGCTCTTTAATTGATGTTTGTAGAATTCCTCGCGACACAGAGCTGTGTTTAAGAAATAAAAATCTACGAACTTTCCTTCTTATCATTAAGATGCCCTCAAACATGGTTGACCGTCGACCTCATAAAGGTCGCTAGGTTGGATTGGATGCGCGAGATGGTGGAATGTGTTCTGTGGCGCGTGATTAGAGAGGCTTATATCTAGCATAGGCGATAGGCTGATTGAATAAACTTAAACAATGGTTGCAGCGCCCAATTACAGTTATCTACTATGTTAAAAAATTATGACGTCAAAAAAATGCAGTAGAGTTTGTTGCGCCGCTTCTTCCCTACTAGCGCTTTGGAGGCGGTGGTAAAGTTTTCTAAACTTTGAAATGTATTTAAGAGCGTTTATAGGGCTCACTAGCGCCGCCAATAGAAAAAAAAATTTAGACGTCTTTTTATACTACTTAATCTAAGTTTAAAGGCCTGTACGTGGCTCACTAATGCCGCCAATAGAAAAAAAATCATAATTAGCTAATAGGATAAATATTGTAAAATGTTGATCACAAAGTCTTGAGAAAAGGCAATAAAGTATTTGTATAACACACTCTTAACACTTTAAATGTTTTTCAATTAGATAAATTGCGCATTTAAAAAAAAACCCGTTTTTGTTTATAATGCAATACTGTAGACGTGTGGTGTGATGTTACTTATGTGATGCTACAAAATACATTATTCTTTCATCCCTTCAAGCTTCGTTACAGACAAGAAAATCTTATTAAGCAATCGTTGCACAGCTAATTTATCATAATAATATAACTACATTGTTAGCAAGAATCTCCCCAGTGTCGGTTACCAAGTTTAACATACAAATTGTTTTGTTTGAGTATTCTATTATTTTATTAATTGAGAGGCGTTCGTCTTCGTTCAATTAACGATTCGTAAACATTCTGTGGAGTTAATTAACCTTTAGGCATTATGATACGACTCTGTCTTCGATGCGGTATTCTTAGGGCTTCCAACGTGGGCAGAAAGGCGTGACTATACATACTTTTATATATTTTTTTAATTAAACTTTTGTACACTAATATCCTATATGACTGCTACACAACGGTCTCGGGTTCGATTCCCGCTCAATGCAAATCTTTGTGTGCACGAACGTGATTGTTTGCATTGGTCTGGGTGTTTCCTATGTATAATATATACATGTATTTACAAAAAAAAGTATTCAAGAATGTTTATCCGTTGTCTAGTACCAAGCTTTGCTTGGTTTGGGACTAGATGGCGTTGTGTGAATGTGTGAGGAATATTTATATTTATTTTATATTTATTGGTATGATAAACGCGAAAATTTGTAAGTATAGAATGGATATTTGTTACACTTACACGTAAAAACTACTAAATGGATTTAATTGAAACTTTGCAATAATATAGCTTAACTATTAAAATAGCACATAGGTTACAATTTATAAAAATATTGTATTTATAATTTAATCTACTTGAAATATAATTTCTGCGCAGACCAAGACGCAGTTACCAGCTAGCTTTATCATATGTGTTTTAAATATACTTCTGCTTATCTACACTTTTATATGTTAGAAACGTACCTTGCATTCAGGAACTCACAGGAAACAACCTTATAAACCAGGTGATTAAAAGTTGTAAAAGTTTTAATATTGATAAGAGAGTACACATACAATTTTCCTTGTGACGATGGAAGAATAATATATAATGTCACAACCTTATTTCGCCGATAGGTGGCGTAAAATTCTACTCTGAGAATGCTCATGTTACCTTAAAATTGGGGTTAAGCATGTTATGGTGAGTAAGGGTACAATTCCGAGTTGTATGTTCCCAAGGGAATAGGAAAGCCTGTCTGTTGACATTCACATGACATATAAAGTTAAATGTTAAAAATGCCGTGACTTTTTACGTACTTTTTGTATTTCTTGATGTATAACTATGTCTTATGTATGAGTATGTATAAGTATATAAATAAATAAAATAAATAAATAATCCTCATACATTCACACAATGCCCTCTAGTCCCAAACTAAGCTGAGCTTGTACTATGGGTACTAGATAACGGATAAACATACATAAATACTTTTTTTTTGTAAATACATACATATTATAAATAGAAAACACCCAGACCAATGCAAATAATCATGTTCATGCAAACAAAGATTTGCATTGAGCGGAAATCGAACCTATATACATCCTCGCATTTATTTGATCCTCCAAATTTCTACTTTACATAAATTCAAAACAAAAACATTTCACAATTTGCTATCAAACTAGGTTTTTTAAAAACCGACATCTTCATTTCTTAAACTAGACATGCGGTTTATTCCACTACGTGCCTCTGACAGTATTTTCCAACAGTTATATTCCATAACCTTCCAAATTCTGTTACCATTTCTGACACAGAAAGCTAGCCTCCCTGTTAACACGTTTTACGTTGATTTTAATAGCTATCCAGAATTTCTCTCTAAAACTTTTTCATGCGCTAGGAAAGCAATTACGAAACCTTTTAATTTTCGAATGGCACAAACATCGATACAGATTTTCTGCCTATAAACTAAGCCTCGATTTTTAAATACTCATAAAATACTTTTTTGGTAAAAAGGAAAAAGTATTTCCTTCCAGAGTATTTTTTTTTAAGTTTTTCGTGCTTTAGGTTCTGTCTAGAGTTTTAAATGGCAGGCGACTTTCGTTTGTCGTAATTATAATTAGGTAAAGTAAAGGCTGTTCCAGCGTTTTCAGATTTCCAAAGGCAATCCTAAAGCCTGCTCCTCAGAGTCCATTCTATTTTTTTTTTTTAATTCTTTTATTTTGAAATAAATATACAATGGTTTTACATAGGAAACAGAATCGCCAAACTGTAAATACAGTTTGTTGGCGAAAAAGGTTCTCTTACTTATATCTAATTACATATATACATACATATTATGTATTATTGGTATATGTATATATACTAATAATATATATTTATACAGCACTATTATAAAGATTAAAAATACTGAAAAATGCTTATGTAAATATGCATGTTATAATTATATATTTTATTAGGTTAAGACGTTAAATACTATTTATATAGTGTGCTGATATACCTAGTTACTAGTAAACTGAACTTCTTATTGTTAAAATGATATGTAATTAGATATAAGTAAGAGCGCCTTTTTGTATGTATATATGTGTGTGTGTATGTTATGTGTATATACATATTATATACACATAACATACACACACACATATATACATACATATACATAACATATACCTATATATATATATATATATACATATATACACACACACACCCACACACACACACATACATACAAATACACACATATGTATTACAATGATTAACAAGCAAATGTTTTTTAAATTTTTTTTAATTAAGTATCTAACGTTTTCATCATCTTACTTTTCAGTCTTTTCTTTAAGGACAGTCTACTTGTGATGTTTTCAGATGAGTTTCTAAGAAAGTCTATTTTATTATATATTACAGGAGTTAAGTATTGCCTAGTTCTTTTACCATAGTAGTTGGTTATTGGAGGTATCATATATTTACCTTGCTTAACTTGTTTGGTGTAGTAGTTGTGTGTTTTGGTATGCTTATGTTCCTCTGTATAATACTGTTCTATTGCAATAAGATAGTCTACTTTCATGTGTACGGGAAGTATTTTACAAATATTAAATAGTTTGTCATAGTGTGGCTTACATTCTAATTTTTGTTTTCGATTAACTAGGTGTTTCATTATTCTGATTTGAAGTTGTTTTATGTGATCAAGCTGTGTTTTAAATGTAAGGCCGTAACTACTTAAGCCGTAGCTAATTAATGAGTCGGCAAGTGCATAGTAAAGTGTATACAAAAGTCTTTTGTTTACAAAACCAACAAGATGAAAGAATTTACTCCAGAACTGATTGTAGCTTACTGCAAACGTCATCAACGTGTGACTTCCAATTGAATTGACTGTCAACAGTCAGCCCCAAGTATCGGTAGGTATTAAGTTATGTTAACTGTTAAATTTAATGACTGATTTTAGTTTTATGATAATACTATTTCATTTTTGTATTTTATTTTTAATACTAAATATGGAAATGCATGAGTGTGTGTGAGTCAACCATTGTGAGTCTAAATCAAAGATTTTTATTTATTTATATATGAATCATGAACATATACACACAAAAACATAAATATATGTAGCAGTAATCAGTTTATTGATACAGCTAACAAATTATATAAGCTCTCTACTGATGGACTTTGATCCCCATAGTCTCCTACTTTGTTAGACAGTGTTTTATATGAACAATAACATATTGTTGTACTTTAACTTAACAAGTGTGTCATCGTCATAGCAGCCCACTAATGTCCCACTGCAGGGACGGGTCCCCTCCCGTGACGGAGGGATACTTAGCCTACTAATACCACGGTTTAATTTCAAGTTTTCCTTCTTTTTATTACGTAAAGATAATATTCACGGATAGTCCCTTAGTTGATATTTACGACACCCATGGGATGAGATGGGGTGGTGACACACTGTATTCTTACTCCGTCACCACACGGAGAACTAAAACTATTAATTCTCTTTATTTATAATAATAAGGACATTTCTATAATATCATTAGTTACATTTCTTTTTAGATCGGCACTTAGTAAGACGACAACCACTTAGAACGAGAGTAATAGCATACAAGGCTTTAATCTTTTTTTTTAAAGCGTCAGACAGATATTTTACAGAGAGCAGTGTAAAATAAAATGGGTTTTAACATCGAAAATACATCAATATAGGTGTAAGAAAATATATTGTTTCTATCGTTTGCTTAATAAAAAGCATTGTCCTGGAGGGGAATAATTATAGGCTACTAGCTTTTGACCGCGGCCTCCTTTCCTGGACACAGAAGGAAAAAAAAGTAGCCTGTTTTACTCTCAATCCCTTCAACTATCTCTACTTAAAAAATCACGTCTTTTCGTCGCTCCGTTTTCCCGTGAAAGAAAGACAAACATACAGACACACTTTCCCATTTATAATATTAGTATGGATATTTATGAAGATCACACATTATTTGTGTTATCCACAAATTATTATCTATTTGTTCATTAATTTCGTGTCTTTAAATGTCTGTGCAACACAGGGCTCGCTTCCTTAAACCGTATTCAACACACCATAAATATAATAATATACATACTTATATTAACCATACATACAGACATTACAATACACAAAAATCATTTCAAACCGATTTCTATTTGTAAAGAAAATAAAAGGCACAACATTAAAAAAGCTTTCAACTGATATAAACACAAGTTAATGACATATTATTTGATTCGGTTCACTAGTCAGTGAACAAGCAAACGTTTTCATATTAAAGACGCGAACGTCACAACACTTATGGAAGCGTATGAATATATTATAAACAGAGTACTTACGTCATAATAAAACGGGAGAACGCATTTAAGGGCACCCTGTACATTATGCAGTCGCAACCGTTCCGCTACCGCATCGTTTGATTTTAATAAACATACTTGACGCTAGTTAGTAATTCTTTGCTAGCAGCAAATTATGAACATTGTAACCAACATCTTCGATGATAGACTACTTAGTACAATAATTTTCTTCACACATTCACACAACTCCATCAAGTCTCAATCTAAGCAGTACTTGTACTATCGGTAGTAGACAACTAAAAAACATACCGATATCTTCTTGTTTGATATCACCCAGGCCAATGCAAGCAATCATGTTCATAAAGTCAAAGATTGTGCGCATACGTAATGCAAAAAAAAACAATATAAAAAACTGGAGAATACCGATTCGGTGACGTAAATGCGCGGTGTGTTCGCAAACACAGCTGATAGACGCGGGGACGTAGCGGTGTAGAATCGGTAGATGGTACCGTGTACACGGCCCCTAACGATAACAGACGTGTCGTAAATATGGTAAATATTTTACCTTCCAACCTTCTTTATTGAAATTAATGGTTCGCTTTGTTTTATAATGATTTAGAGAGGTGGATTGATTTTGTACGGTATCGGAACATAATTGTTTTGGCGGATTCATTTTTATTTTGTTTTTTTGTTTCGTATTGTTTATGAGGAAATAATTATTACAAAGGGTGTTTTGTTGTTTTATCTGAATTTTAAACGTGTATAGGTACAATTTTAAGGTTGTAAAATCTGGTTTATTATTGATTTAACATAAATTTTACTCTATCAGTGGTGGATGTTCTAAATGGTTTTTAAGCACGCGGGCGCAGGCTTAAACCCCATGAAGGACAATCATTTGTATGGTGGACGCAATATGCTGCTACCGTCCATGAGGTTGCCGTTTCAAATTACATTTTGAATAGTTATTTGTATGAACTATAACTTTTTCCCCCGATTCTAGTTTTGTTAAATACTTTTTGTAAAAGTCGCTGCACAATAAATATGCCTTAACCCTAGTGCCGAAATAGCATTTTAAATAAAATAACAATTGAACTAAAGACCACTGACTAGAAATCAATTAAATAAATCTTAAACCATTACGATGAACTGAAAAATTTATTGCTAGAAACGAGAGGTCGTAAAAATAATGGTTTATCGATAAAAATAATCTTATATTTATAAGTACCTACTACCTGCCTGTTTGACTGAACTTATTTAAAGTACTCTAATGCACTACTCAATTTATTGAACAGATTATCAATAACTAATAAATAGAAACACATTACTATTACCTATCTTCTATTACATAAAAACTAGTGTAGTAATAATTATTTGCGATCCATTAGAGTTTGTTTTTAGCGTGGATTATCTTTGTGTCTTGTATACTCTCCGTGTGGTGACGATGTAAGAATACAATCTGTCACCACTCTGTATCATTCCACAGGGGTCGTAAAATCCGATTATGGGACTATCCGTGAATGTTATTTACGAAATAAAAAGAACGAAAACTTAAATTAAACCCTATACCAATCCGTATGGCCAGCGTGGTATTAGTAGGTCAACTATGCCTCCGTCATGGAAGGAGCCCCGTCCCTGCAGTGGGACATTAATGGGCTGTTATAATGATATTTGTGTCTCTTAATTTTGATTTTGCGAGAGTCCTGCGACACAGGGCTCAACTCCTAGTGCGAGGATAGTCTCCTTTTTTTTAATCTTATGAGAAGTAAATTCCTTTTGAAGTTTAATTAACAAGACTCATGTTCGAATACTCAAACGTCTGTTAAAAGTAAAGCGGCGCTTAAACTAGAAATTCTCATACAAATGTCTAGTTTAACCGCCGCTTGTTAAAAGTAAAGCGGCGCTCATACTAGAAATTCTCATACAAAATTAAATGTCTAGCTTAAACGGCGCGGTTAAACTAGACATATTTTGTATGAGAATTATAATGTTTAAATAATAAAAGACGTTTTAGTATTCGACCATGACTGTTTTATAAATTTCTAAAAGCCTCTTGTGACATCCTTAGTTGACGTTCCAAAAATAGAACACTCCAAAATGTGATAAAATTTCATTCAAACATAACACCTACCTAAATAGATAAGATTATGATTTACCCTACCTCATACCTTTATAACACTCGTCATACAGCATAATGATAATACGTGCTTTGTACCGTCATCGGATGTGTTTCGATAGGTACCACATTGTCCTGTAAAACCATTCTTTACACGAATGATAAAACAGACAGATACAGAAACTTTAAACATTTCACAACGTGTTCTTATGCTATTTGTTTTGTAAAGTATTTTAAGGGGCATTATATGTTTGGAAACACCTAGGTACCTACTATTAAGGTTGCTTTATAGATTTTGTTCGCTAAGGTTTTTGGTTTGAAGGAATTTAGTTACTGTTGTATTTGCATAGAGTTTGGTTTGGCATACCTACTACTATTTTGTTTTCTAATGTAATCTGTTGCCTCTGGTATGGTGATTATGGAGTCGATGCACGACATTAACAGGATATATCACTAAGATGAAGCGGAGATATAATATGATGTCCTTTTTAATACAATTTAAAAAGGACATCATAAGTATATCTCCATTTTTACACAGTTTAATCAAAAACAATTTCATACTAACAAGGTTGGCTACATAAAATATTCAATTATCTATAAAATCCTTCTTTCAAAATCCCAGATCGGAAAGTAATCTTGAGGTTAGTTTGAAAGGACTTTTCTTTTTAATGTTTCTTAAACAAGTTCGAAGACATTCTTCAAGAGTACTGCACGAAGTAAATACGAACTTTGGAAGTTTAAAGTTGTTTTAGCAAAACGTCAAACAAGTTTTGTAAAGGCTACTGAGTAGATAAACCTGAACAGATGTATTTACTAAAAGATTAACTGAGATTTATTTCTTGGAATAAGCTTTTAATTAGGAAGTATTTATACAAAGTACACGTAAGGCACATATAACGCAGAAATGATGGCCGTTGGGAAGTAAAGGTTGCGAGCAACCGATGATGAGGGAGGCACAGGACGGAAAAAGGAGGAGACGTTTAAAGGAGCTTTATGTCTAGTAGCAGATGTCACTTGGCTGAGATGATAAACACGATGATACAAATTACATTAATCAGTTAAATTCGTGTGGTTACGGTATCGCGATGTCCTGCGATGCGATTAGAAGAAAATGAAATAGAAGTTTTGGAAGAGGATTGTCATGGGATTGTCTATTGATATCACTCAGTAGCAGACAATGCTCTAGGGTTATCCTTAATACAGCAGTTCGCCACAGTGTAAGCATCGCAACATGAATGTAAGATGCCACGGAGAAAAACTTTAAAATGCAATTTAATAAATGAAAATGTTCTCCGTGTGGTGACGGAGTAAGAATACAATATGTCACCACCCCATCTCATCCCATGGAGGTCGTAAAAACCGACTAAGGGACTATTCGTGAATGTTATCTGTACGAAATAAAAACATGAAATTAAACCCTATACCAATTCGTTTGGCCAGCGTGGTATTAGTAGGCCAAGTATTCCTCCGTCACGGGAGGAAGCTTTTCCCTGCAGTGGGACATTAATGGCTGTTATGAAGGTGTACCGACGATCTGGTAAAGGTTGTGAGCAACCGATGATGAGGGAGGCACAGGAGAGAGGAAGGTGAAAAGTTTAAAAGGAGGCTTATGTCCAGCAGCGGACGTCTTTTGGCTGAGATGATGAAGACGATGGTACAAAGTACCTACACTAACCAGTTAAATCTGTGTGGTTACGGTATCGCAGTGTCCTGCGTGGACAATGAAGGCAACGCGACGCGACGCTGCGAACGCGACGTACGCGATCTAATCAACCGCGTACCCTACTTCTGTCCTATGTGACAGTCTGCAAAGAGACACGACGTAATGCGTGCGTGTTTTAAGAGCGACCAGACGCGTCACCACGAATTTGCAAAATTTCGAAGCAAAATTGTACCGTACTTTTCATGATTCAAAGGTGAATAAAGTGACTACTATCACGTAGGACACTTGTTGCGTGTATCATCGCGTTGCATTATGTCGCATTGCGTCGCGTCGCGTCGCCTACGTAGGACACCGTGCAGAAATTAGAAGAAAATGAAATAGAAGTTTTGGAAGAGGATTGTCATGGGATTGTCTATTGATATAACTAAGCGGCAGACAAAGCTCTAGCGTTATCCTTAATACAGCAGTTCGCCACAGTGTAAGCATCGCAACATGAATGTAAGATGCCACAGAGAAAAACTTAAAAATACAATTTAATAAATGAAAATGTAATTTTTGTTAAGGCAATCAATGCTCAATTGCTACAATTCTGGCGGGAAAATGTTTTTGACAGCTGTATCTTATGACAGATGTCACTTTTGAGAGCTGTCACTTTTGAGAGCTGTCACTTTTGAGAGCTGTCACTATTTTTCTTATATAAATAGTAAAAATACAGCTTTAAATTTAATTTTACCAAACTGCGTAAGGCTTTTAATAGCGAAGAAGATAGAATTACATTACATTTAATAGGCAAGGATTCTGTTTGATTTCCATCAGGCAACCTTTGTGTGTTTTTCTGCCACCTGTTTCATAAAAGTTCAACGTTGAGGAGATGAAACAGCAGTAGAGGAAACCCGCTTCAGGATTGGTTAATTTAAAGATTGGTAAAAAATATGACATAATTATGTAGTCAAGCAAAATCTTACTGCAAATACTTAAAAGCTTTTCTTCAATAAAAATATGCCAATGATGCAAAAACCCCTAATAAACCATATGTTTTCCCTACATAAATAAAAACTAGGCAAAATAGTATTTACTGGCACCTTCACTAGATTTAGTGGCTCGTCGTTGAAATAAACTTACGAGAGCGAGCGAGCTGACAGTAAGCCACAATTTAGTTCAAATTGATCGACTGTTGACTCTCTATCACTTCGACTTATATAGGATATTTGAGTAGTTTACTTACATACCTTTATTACAGCCTGTTGCTTATCGTATGAAGAAATTGTATGTACCTATTATTATCCGTGTGATGACGGAGTAAGAATACAATATGACACCACCCCATCTAATCCCATGGGTGTCGTACAAACCGACTAAGGGACTATCCGTGAATAAATTGACTTTACGAAATAAAAAGAAGTACCTAACACATGAAATTAAACCCTATACCAATCCGTCTGGCCAGCGTGGTATTAGTAGGCCAAGTATCCCTTCGTTACGGGAGGAGGCCCGTCCCTGCAGTGGGGCATTAATGGGCTGTTATGATGAGGCTTAACTTACTTATGCACAAACTCACAGATACTACCTGTCGTGGCATGCAGGGGCTAGTGCACACCAATAAATAAACAAAATTATCTTCCATCCAGTATCTCTAAAACTACTTAGATGGAGAAGACTACACATCATAATACAAGTACTTATTGCTTAAATAATAAAGACGCAGTTTGCTTATCACGGAACCTGTTCTTACATACCACACACATTACATATTATTATGATTATTATTTCGGGTCATAATTAAAAATAAATACTATGTAGTCAAATAACACGCGATGGTTAAAGTAACAATGCTTTGAATGACAGTATTGGAACCGCCTTAAACAAGCTTTCTACGTTATAATTGTTATTTTAGTAGTCCAGTCAAAATAGACAAAATTATGATTAAAGTTTGCATTAATTCCCAACAAGCTGGATTTTTGTGCAGGCCTTGAATACGTCATTACGAATGATATATCAAAAGTCCCCATCGATCCCGCTTGTGCGTTGTTTTTTATTCAAGGTCAAAGGACACAAATTTGCGTTTTTTGCGTATATCTCTGAAACAACGAGAGCTATCGAAAAATGGTTCAGACAAAGATTGTAGATCGTAAAATTGTCTACAAAAAATATCTAAACACTTTTCTCCTACAAAGCATCGCTTTCGAGATATCGTGACTTTAGAGCGCAGGAAAGTCGTATTTTTGACTATATGCACACACTAGCTTTTTCCCGCGATTTCGCCCGTATTTATAAGTATTATTAAAAATAAGGCTTATTTCTATATATATAGTAGCATATGCATGCTTGGTCTCAGCCTAATCGGTTATAAATTGACAAAGTTACATACAAACTTTCATCCCCTATCTTATCCCTTTAGGGGTCGAATTTATCAAAATCCTTTCTTAGTGGATGCCTACGTTATAACATCTACCTGCATGCCAAAATTCAGCTAGATCCCACCAGTGGTTTGGGCTGTGCGTTGATAGATCACTATGTGGTAGGAGAATTCCTTCTGGAGAAACCACGTTAAAAAAAGCGCCGTGTACTTGATTTAATGTACTGTTGTATTTGATTCAATGTACGGTTGTATTTGATTCAATGTTGGTGCAAGATTGGCCTTACCTACCTCAGAGGTGGTGCGGAAATCTTCTATATACATAAAACTTAAAGGTGACTGACATAGAGATCTATCAACGCACAGCCCAAACCACTGGTGGGATCTAGCTGAATTTTGGCATGCAGGTAGATGTTATAACGTAGGCATCCACTAAGAAAGGATTTTGATAAATTCGACCCCTAAAGGGATAAGATAGGGGATGAAAGTTTGTATGTAACTTTGTCAATTTATAACCGATTAGGCTGAGACCAAGCATGAATATGCTGCTATATAATTATATAGAAATAAGCCTTATTTTTAATAATACTTATAAATACGGGCGAAATCGCGGGAAAAAGCTAGTGTGTGCATATAGTCAAAAATACGACTTTCCTGCGCTCTAAAGTCACGATATCTCGAAAGCGATGCTTTGTAGGAGAAAAGTGTTTAGATATTTTTTGTAGACAATTTTACGATCTACAATCTTTGTCTGAACCATTTTTCGATAGCTCTCGTTGTTTCAGAGATATACGCAAAAAACGCAAATTTGTGTCCTTTGACCTTGAATAAAAAACAACGCACAAGCGGGATCGATGGGGACTTTTGACATATCATTCGTAATGACGTATTTAAGGCCTGCACAAAAATCCAGCTTGTTGGGAATTAATGCAAACTGGATATCTATTTTGACTGGACTATAGCTTGATAAACGTGAGACAGTATCAGGTCACTTGCTTACATATTTTAATGAATGATATAATTAAAATCATTGTCATCATTCCCCTGCCCTTATCCCAATTTTATTTGGGGTCGGTGCAGCATGTCTTCTTCTTCCATACTTTCCTATCGGACGTCTCTCACAAGTCACACTAAAAAAGTCTAATTAAAATAAAGTTTTTTATAAAAGAAACGCATTTAATATACTGCGGCGGTGGTAAAGCGGTTGTATTTCTGCACATTACCACTCGCAATCGACTGTCCTACCATCGTCATCACCTTGATGGTTGGCAGTCATCCACTATGTGATTTTCGCAAAACTTCCTACCGCGAACAACTGTTTTGTGAAACAAGCTCGGTGCGGCGATATTTCCGGACCGTTATGACTTTGGGAGCTTCAAGAAAAAAGCATACCTACTCCCTTTTTAAAGGTCGGCAACGCATCTGTGATTCCTCCATGGGCGGCGGGGATCACTTACCTTTAGGTGACCTGCTGGCTCGTTTGCCTCCCATTACATAAAAAAAAACAAAATTTGCTAACATACGTGAGGTTACTGGTTCAAATTCCGTGGTTGTTATTTGTAGGTCCCACAAGTCTTTCTCCCGAGACTGATTTTTTTGGTGTATGTTAATTTCAAGTAAATGTAAGTGCGCACGACCCGGCATTCATAATACGCAAGTTGCATTTAAAAAAGTAACAAGAATTAGAAGTAAAACTTGACATTAACCTCTTTTTCAACCCGTAGGCTCACCATGGTGCTAGTCACTAAAGAATGCCCGTAATCGTCCCTACAGTGAAACTCATACTAATATTATAAATGGGAAAGTGTGTCTGTCTGTTTGTCTTTCTTTCACGGCAAAACGCAGCGACGAATTGACGTGATTTTTTAAGTAGAGATAGTTGAAGGGATGGAGAGTAACTTAGGCTTTTTTTTCTTCTGTGTCCAGGAAAGGGAAATGGTGCTACCCCGTATTTAACGAGAGCGAAGCCGCAGGCAAAAGGTATTTTAACTATATTTACGAGTTCATATAGGTAACAAGCCAAATCCACAGTAACAAACTTGTAAATATTTACAATTATCACAGTCCACTTAGATTAATTATTATAATAACATATTTTATACCTCAGCCTCTGTCTCTAAAAGCATATTAATATTGTAAATAATTCCACATAAAACCACATTGAAGATTCTGCCTTTAACATTAAATATAAGTTATATTAATATCAGTACCTAGTCTCTTCATAACTATGCTTTGATGTTTTCATCTTGAAATTGTTAGTAGGAACTCAAACGACAAACTCAACCTCGATTTCTATTGCAATTTCTATGACGAAGATTTTATTTGTTTAGCAATTCTACTCTCCTTGGTCACAGTACAACCAGTAGTCTATCTCGGTCGAATATTTATTATAAATGCCTACGGTTGCGCGGTACGTAAACATGCGATAGGGCTGCCCACCTCCATCTTTTTAATTACATTTACCTACTTTCCCGCTCGTACTGCGGCACAGTCGCGACTGTTCACTCCCCAAAGCCACCTCTATCGTGAGCGTGTAGGTATAACTCGCGTTTCGTCCGTTTCTATGACGTCGAAATACTGTATATATTTGTACTATGCCTTGGTCATCTTAATTAGAATGTCTGTCGGTTTGATGCCCCGTTTCAACTTACAAACAGAGAGGAAATTAATTTAATTTCAAACTAAGGGTTTCTTATTGAAGTACCCCTTGAATTTTTAATATGTAATTTTATGTGTACCTAATATTATGGGTTCTCTTGATATGGCTTCGTATATTGGATGATGCTGTAATTTCTGTGTCTGTGAATTCTCTAATAACTTCTCCGTGTGGTGATGGAGTAAGAATACAATCTGTCACCACCCCGTCTCATCCCATGGGTGTCGTAAAAACCGACTAAGGGACTATTCGTGAATATTGTCTTAACGAAATAAAAAGAAGGAAAACTTGAAATTAAACCCAATACCAATCCGTTTGGCCAGCGTGGTATTAGTAGGCCAGGTATTTCTTCATCACAGCAGGAGGCCCGTCCCTGCAGTGGGACATTAATGAGCTGTAATGAGTGAATGAAAGAAAATATAAGTACATTTAAGCATCATGTTATAAAAACGTATTTATAGGTATACAATCTACTATATAAAAATAAGTCGGGTTTTCCTTCCTGACGCTATAACTCCAGAACGCACGAACCGATTTCCACGGTTTTGCATTCGTTGGAAAGGTCTCGGGCTCCGTGAGGTTTATAGCAAAGAAAATTCAGGAAAAATTTCAACAGAAACGCGGGATTATAATCCCCGTGCGAAGCCGGGATGGGCCGCTAGTATTTTATAAAGATACTAGCTTTTCCCCGCGGCTTCGCTCGCGTTATAAGTATTCTTATAAATTATGTTTAAACAAAACCGGAACCCTTATGAGATCACTTTGTTGTCCGTCTGTCTGCCATTTTTCTAAGGAATGCGTGGAGTAGCTAAGTCGTAATGTCACAGAATTTTGGAAAGGTGATTCTTAACGTCATAGAATTTTTGACAGTTGAGTCGTGACGTCATATAAATTCTGACAGATGAGATGTGACGTCATAGAATTTTGGCAGGAATTTTTTTTGACAGCTCTGTACGTCGTGACGTCATAAAGTTTTGGCTGGAATTTTTTTTACAGCTAAGTCGTGACGTCATGGAATTTTTGACAGCTGAGACGTGACGTCTTTGACAGATAATTCCTGACGACATAGAAGTTTTGACAGATAAGACGTGACATCATAGAATTTTAGCGGGTTTTTTTTGACAACTTTGTCGTTACGTCATAGAATTTTAACAGCTGAGTCGTTACTTCATAAAATTTTTGGCAGCTGAGACGTGACGTCGTAACAGGGGCTGAATTGATCAAAATCCTATATTAGCGGTCGTCTTCATCATAGTAGCTCCAATCTTTAATTTCAGATCATTCGAAAATGTAAGATCATTTTAAACAAAATTTCATCCTATTTTACTCTTTTAGGGGTAGAATTGATCAAAATTCTTTCTAAGGGAATGCCTACGTCATAGTAACTATTTGCATGCAAAGTTTCAACCCGATCGGTTTAAAATTGACAAAGTTTCATACAAACTTTCATCCCCTATTTTATCCCCTTGGGGGTAGAATTAATCAAAATCCTTTCTTAGCGGATGCCTATGTCATAATATCTACCTGCATGCCAAATTTCAGCCAGATCCCTCCAGTGGTTTGGGCTGTGCGTTGATAGATCACTATGTCAGTCACCTTTGAGTTTTATATATATAGATAGAAGTACCTATATAACACAGAACTGTTGACTGTTCAAGCTACAAGAATATCCGTACAAAATCTAAGCGAAATTGGTTCGGCTCTGTTTACCTTTTTTTTCAGAGAGCAAATAAAAACCTCTGTGGTAAACATTCTCGATGAATGAAAGGCGCTTTGGGAACGAAAAGTAAATAAAGTTTACTTACTTTTTTTTACGTTACCTGTTTGTTTGATTGTGGTTTATTATGTGCCTGATCTTAAATGAAGTTTTTAAGAGTTTTTTTGTTTATATTGAGGCAAAACAAAATAAAACTCTGGTTTTTATCGCAGGTACTTTTACAAATAAACACTTTAAGACACAAATAAAATTCTTACCAATCATACCAGGTGACGGACTCCGTGTGGTGACGGAGTAAGAATAAAATACGGTGGTATTAGTAGGGCAAATATCCCTCCGTCACGGCAGGAGGCCCGTCCTTGCAGTGGGACATTAATGGGCTGTTATGATGATAGGATGAGCTGCTTGACAGCCGCATACAAAAATCTCTAGGAGGCAGTTAACACTTGAGCTGCCTGGTAGGTCTTTACCTATCAGGCATGGTATCTTTATACCATGTCAGTTGGGTTTTATAGACCCGGAAGCAAAATCAGATTTTAAGGTTATTGATAGTATTTACGCGACAATTTTACATCAAAAAAATTCTAAAAAAAAAGCAAGTGTCTTGCGACTTCGGAAGAGATATCAAAGTTATTATCAAGTCGTAACCCTATCGGGAAGCTACTCAACGAGACCGCGCAATTAATAAACCATTTCAATACGTTATTGACAATTCCTTTAAGTAACGGGTCTATTGGACCCACAATTAACCCAAAAAGTTAAAGATCTGAGAAGTTCTGAGTTTGCTGGTTTTAACATGATTACAATAACGAATGTCGCTGTGATCCTTTTACATTAAGACCCATGTAATTTTATTCCATCCGTTTACAGGCGTTATTGGAGAATGTTAGATAACGTTTAGGCTTTTTGGTTAAGTTTTATAAAACAATATTTTTCAAACACACATTCTCATAATGCCATCAAGTCATATTGTTTGTATGTCATAATTTATAGTTTCTACAAGTGCCCTTAGGCCTCAAAACTAAACCTTTTGTACAATTTTGCCTCAGGATCAAGACCACCCGAGTATTATTTCCTATACTTTTCTGATTACCCGCTTTCGCGTGTATAAAAAAAAATCGGAAATTCATTCAAAAATCTAAAATAGATATGTTTTTATTGCAGGATGCTGGGCGGCGTGGGAGGGCGGCATGCGTCCGTGCGCCGGCGCGGCAGCTCGCCGGGGGTGCGCCGGTACGCGGCCGGCGCCGGCGCGGGCGCGGCAGACGACTCGCCGCCGGCGTCGCCCCGGCCCATGCGACGCCGGCGCGCCGCTCTCGCCGCCTCGGACCACAAGACATGCGCACTTATACACACGAGGCTCAAGTTGGGGGACATTATGTAAGTCTATTAAAATCGTGTCAAAATATTTCGAACTCACAGGGATATGTTCTCCCTCGTATACCATAGGTCCTTGCAATGGGACACCTTTACGATTGAAAAAATACAGCTTCAAGTGTTGCTGTTCATGTTAAGTTTTATATTATCGTCATTTTGCTTAGCATTGTCATAACAGCCCATTAACTGGCATCAAGCAGGGACGGTAAAAATAAATAAAGCGAAAATACAGCTTTATTACTTTCGTGAAAGTCAGTTATTATTTTATTGTTGTAATAAGCTTTTAAGTTTTTAAGGCAATAAAAGAAGAGTGTAGGTACCTAGTAGAATATGGTAAGGTGTGGTAATTATGGGGTTGAGATTATCACGTCATCTTGGCCTTATATGGGTACGAGAGGAACTCTGTGGGTATTAGTTGGTACAGCGTATCATCGTTCATTCATTTTTGGGATTCCGACTCATCTGCCTAACTGAGTCAAAGGCATATGAAAGCCCTCTAAAACCTTTCACGTGGTACAAATAAAATAATAACATGAACACAAGAAGTTTTGCATTCGAAACAATCAAAATTCCTTGTCATTAAATATTTATTTACTAAAATACACTTAACTCATTTTAAAATCCTATGTTGCCATTTTTATTTTTGATTGTAGTTATAACTTACTCGTAACTAGTTGTAAAACAATTCTTATTATAGTGTGACCACAGGAGCTGTGCACCCCCTGAGGTATGCGCGGCGAGGTGGGGGACGAAGAAAAAATAGGTGTCCGTTATGGTAGCGTACCCGTGACAGTTCTGATAGAAAGGGAACTTTACTTTTGAAAAATTCTTAATGTAATAATAATGCGTGAAATTCTGACTGAATTAGTGTAGGTAAATGCTTTATGCGAATTCACAGTGGAATATGTCAAAAATCCATGTTAATTTATGTTCATAGTACTGGTACAGATAATATGCTCACAAGTGATTTGAATATCTCGAGAACTACAAAACATAGGTACAGTAATTCTGTTAATACAGTAGAAATGTAACCCTGAAATAACGCCTGTGTAACACTTTATTTCAATACAAAATTCAATATTATCGGAGATATTAACGGTTCTTAGGGGCCGGGCTGGAGTTATTTCATTACGCTATAATATTAAAACTACAGCAACTATTTTTTTTAAATGTAGGTACAGTCTGTCTATAAAGTCTTAACAAAAAATTAGGGCGCCACTGTGCTACACGTAGCAGCCCTATTTAGTCTGACAAAATAGTTTTCACAACAATTATGTTCAAATAACAATACACTATTAGAGCACTTATAATACTAGGGCATTTCTTGTAGGTAAGTTTTGCGTAGAACTTTAAGACTACAATTAAAATCCATCTCAGTTCTAGCTATCATCTGCAATTTTCTGAGGGTTGGTACTCGAAATTTTACAAAAGTTATGTAAATTGAACATTTGATCTACAATAAATTTAGGCATAACTAGAAACAAAATACAGGTAAAAGAAGAAAAATGTTATATACCTCTTTTTTACTGTAGAACATAATTGTATTTTGTGGGGGAGAGCAGAAATATAGAAACATACATTTCTTTCTTTGGCCGGCCTTGCCTGTGTTTACCAGGAGTTTCAAGCTTTTAATTATTTTTAAATCTTTTATTTTTAAAATTAGTAATTCTAATGGAATGGAAAGAATAACTACAATACCTAACTAAAATTTATTCATTGTTAAATATTAACCAACAAGATATCATTTAACATGGATTCACTAAGAGCTAAATGATATAAAATTTAATAAAATATTGCAATTAATTATTTTTTGTAGACAGACCAGTCGATGCGAAAGTGACAAAGTTTAGTTATCAAACGTAATATAGACTATAAAGCAATTAATTCAAATTCAAATTGGGATAAATCTTGACTGAATTATACTAATGCAACTGATAATGTAACAACAGAAATGGCCGTACTACGATTTTTCTTACTTACAATGAATATCTAACCTAAAAATGTGCTATGTACACAATGCCTGTTTTTGGTCTCTAAATCTCAAATGGAGTGAATTTATTACTTGAGACAGATTACGAAGAACAGTAAGACGATTACATACCCATCAAAGTTGCAGTTCGCCCATAAACATCATCCAAATCGCATAAAAGTTGACCTGAATCGTGCTCCGCTAAACATCGCCTTATAACTTTAAAAATCACTTCCCGCGTGCCACTGTGATTTACTTTACTCATTGTTTACATTGTTCTTCGTAAGTCAGTATTAGTTTATTGTAGATTAATGAACTAATAAAAATTACAAATTTGACGACTTTATAGACATGTCTGTAATATATTACACTTACTTAGTTGATCACAATGTAACCCAAATATACTCATATTTTTTTAAAAATATGCAGGTGATAAATAAGAACTCACCCCTTGCTCATAAACGCCTCTTAAATTTAATCACTGTTTAGCGAGATTATTATTTGTAAAATCAAACTTATACTAAACAAAACCGTAAGAATTTAAGGTAATCACTTAACTTAAATTTAAGAGGCGTTTATGAGTAAGGGGGAAATCTGTATAAAGTAATTCTTAGAAATACTGTAGTGTTAACGATTTCTAATTCCTCATCATTAATCTTAACAATTGGATTTTTTTTTATTTTTATTTATGCAGAGTTTTTTGGCATAGTAACCAACTCGATATAGCTCTTGTGTATGCTACCATAACGGACACCTAACCTGCTGTCACGAGTTTTGACGGCAGTGTCATAACAATTCGAACATTATATTTTTCTTTAAGAATTTCATGTTCTTAGAGTATTTGATACATTCCGCTAGATGTCATTTTTCTCAAAGTTACATTATAAAAACACAAATAATGTTTCTATTTACGCTTAAAACTATACAACAATGTAAATACTTTCTTGGAGTTTTTAAAAAAACTATCTTTTAATAGAAAACTGCTACAGCCGCTCGTGCAGCGACCAGTACCAGCCAAATAACTATTATATATTGCGTCAGATGTCGCTAGTAGCTACATCATAGACTGTTTATTCTATACCAGTATTTATCATGTACTCTATATGTCCACCCCCCTCTCGCCGCGCGCATACCTCAGGAGGTGCACAGCTCCTGTGGTCACACTATAAAGCACTATGCAGGCTTTAATAAAAACTTTTTACTATCGCAAATTATTTATCAGTCTTTTGTCTATAAATTCAGAAAATAACTGTTTTTATAATCATAAGTATCACATATATTTAAATTTATTTATGGATGTTATCGCTGATGGACCATATTGGCTAAAAATATATTTAAAAAGTAGTAAAAATTAACGATAGTAGTTCGCAATTTGTTCGTTCGCTTCGTATACCTACTTTATGAAATGAACAGATGTAAAACCGAAGCTGGCCTTCGAATTGTAAGGACTGTAAAACTTTTAAAAGCCTACAATAGCTCCATCATTGCTTATTTTAAGAAACTTCATAAATATCACGTTGTCAAAGGATGACTAAGTATAATTTATTTTCGAAAGTTTAGTTAGTCTTACTGCCGATATATAAGTTCAAGAGGTCCTACTTATATTCTATTAGTGGTCACTGCTATTGTCTGCCTTGTTTCCTTCTTTGCCTTAAGATCTTAGCAACGCCACTTAGGCCATTTCAATGAATCATTCAAAGTAAATATATTGGTCACTGTTGCTTTAACCTATTTACTTTCTAGTCAACTAACATCAGGTGACCATAACCTCTTTTGCCTCATTTGTTACAAAATAAACTTTGTGGACCCTACACAGTACTAAATATATCTACTGTCAGTCTATTCTATTTTAAGACATGAAGGACTCGTTATCATATTATCATTACGATCTATTCAGCCAGTAATAAATAGAGAAACTTGTGCTTTCATAGAATACGTCATTATAACACACGTCATTATCACTTTACTGTATACCGTATTCATTCTTACCTGATTTATTTAGTAAACAAACACCCCATATTGCAAATTCACTAGTTATGGATACTAGATATGGATGAAAATTTCTGGAAAGTAGCATTACACCTTTACGCAATAGAAAACACGTAAATCACTTTGATTTATCCACTATCTTTCTTAAATTTTAAATAAATATAATTTTTTCCAACGGAAAATTTCACAGATAAAATTAATTTTACCATTTGACATTTGTAGATTCTATAATTTTTTCCTTGATTCCTATACATTTCTCAAAGATCAAAGACTAAAGTCTTTAGTCTGTGGATGACACGACGCCATATATGTTTACGTTTTAAAGCAAGTCCGTTTAAATAGACTATAGCGGCCTTATTACAAAATACGGTCTAACTATAAAACACGGTTTATTACGTCACAAAACCACTGTTTTTGAAATTTGTTATTACAAAATCAGTTTTAACACTAAACCATGGCGTAATGTCAGGTTTACAGATAAACCTACTCGACCCCTAGTTTAAACTATAGACCATGGTCTAAATACATACAGTTCTGTCAAAGTTGTTGTTTTGAGGTTAGCGTTGCTATTGGTAATGTGTTAATATTATAATATTGTTGACTTGTTTCAAAATGGATATCGACAT
The DNA here is from genome assembly GCA_905475405.1 of Schrankia costaestrigalis. NCBI lineage: Eukaryota > Metazoa > Arthropoda > Insecta > Lepidoptera > Erebidae > Schrankia > Schrankia costaestrigalis. The sequence continues at coordinate 18,356,666 of FR997826.1, forward strand.
GGTACAATTAATCTATATTGCAGATATTGAACTTTTAGAAAGACGACGACCCAGTAGTCAGCTTGTTCGTGTTGATCCTTTTATAGAATTATCAAAAGATTTTAGAAAAAAATATAGATTTACAAAACGTATTAAGTACTAAAAATATTTTGGAGTTATTGGTAGATAATATCACACGACCCTCGGGGATGTACTTTGTCCCCTGAAATTCAAGGTTTGCGCATTACAAAGCTGACCTTGGCAAACCTACTTAGTCGGTTGAGAAAAGAGCAAACTTTAAACTACTTAAAACGTATTTTTGTTTTACCTACAACGATTACCATACCACATACAAACTATTTTCATATTGTTGACATCTTACTCGTATTTCAAATGATGCCCGAATAGGTACCTAATGATGATAATACCTACTTTATTTTGTTCCGTTCTACGTCTTATATTTAACATTGCGAGTTATGAAAATGCTTATTATTTCAGGGCCCTAGAATAATAAATGGTAATCATTAATAACCAATGTTATATATTTATACTAAATATATAAATTATTATCATTTCATTGCTGATATGTAATTAAATTCACCAATTTTTTAGCAATAAGCTTTCCCTCGAGTAGTACGGAACGTTATAATCGAATGATGTAATGAATGATCAAGCAATATTTTGGATAATCTGTGACTGTTTATTTAAGCTAGGGTCTAATTGCTATTTTATGAAAGCCACGGTTTATTTATGTTTTGTAATAAGGTGACATTTAGACTGCAGTTTAAAAATTAAGCCTGTGCTAGCTGAACCTGGTTTAAACTGAGTTTTATTTAGTTTTTTGTAATAAGACGGTAGGTGTTCAGTTATATCTAGACACTGTTTTTGATATTGTGACCTTAACTTCTTCAAAATCATAATCGTTTATTGATGAAATAATAACGAAACTCTGTAGTTACTTGTGTTTTTATAATCTAAATCATCATCAAAAATGATTAAAAGTGCTAATACAATCCAGTAACCTAGGCTACGGGTGGTAACTAATCTCTAAATGATTTTACTATTTCGCCTTTTTACAGTTTTATATTCTAAAAAATACTCAATAAAAACAGAATCCTCAGGTTTATTAAAAATATAAACAATCTTGCTTGTAGTCACGCCATCTACCAACAACAATCGAAAGCTCCTACATAGCCTTAACGATAGCAGCGCTATCGTAGAAATTGTGAATTTTATCGGAACTTTTTCGTCGTTAAAACTATCTCGTCAGACCGTATACAGCGCCGCCACAGCCTACGTCTAACCTAAGAACTAAATAGCTCCTATACTTACGCCATCTAGAATCATTGTACCGAACATTTCGAATGTTTTGTAGAGGAACGAAATTCAAACATCCGTCAGGAAAATGCGAGATAGGTGAGAGAAGTTTCCTATATTGAACCAACAGATGTCGCTAGCTGTTCTAAATGTAATGATAGCCATTCAAGTTTAAGCATAACATTTGCTCCAAATTTATAAGCACCCTATCATTTTCAATTACTCTAATCTAATGATAATTAAAGTATTTCTGATATATCAGTTATATGTACCTTTTATATATACATTTCATTACTAAAGTATATTCTATACAGTCCCAAAACTGTGTCAATTCGTCTAAGATAGCCCAAAATTCGTAGGAATACCGCAACACTAACAAAGGCCTACTCTCCATCGGAATCTGTTTGATATTGATTCTGAATTTAATTTCAATTCGTATTCGAATCCAGCAGACGAGACGTTTTTGTATTGAATTCGTCTAACAAATTTCGTCAAGTCGACCGTTCACCACATTCGACCAGTGTAAATGGAGCAGGCTTTGCTTCCTGCCTCCACGTGGCGAGATGCCATTATTGATTTCCGGCGCAAGAAAGAGACAGCGCCATACCACAATTTGTTGCACTATTTTCTGTCTCACTCATTCGCCAATATATGACCTATTTTTATGCCGCTTTCCCTATATTAATACAGCCTAAGTAATTAGGTGAAAAGTTTTGGTAGGAGCGATTATAATCTGAACAGTAGGTTGAATGTAATTAAGTGTTGATATTTAGTTAATATATTTTTATGTTTAAAATATATTAATACTGATGTCATTGACTTTTGTGTATAACATTGGTTTCGCTGCGTTATTGAAAGTTAATATAACAAAGCGTTTAGGCTGTTTAGTACAGTTTTAGACTACTATGAGTTGTTTAACGGTGACTTGAGGATTTATTTTAATTGGGCTTTCTATAGGCCGACCGTTTATCTCAGTCCCCGCCTGCGGTATGAAAGGGACGAGGGAGCGGGGTAGCGGTGTCTGTTATGGTAGCGTACACAAGAGCTATATTATCGAGTTGGTTACTAGCCAAATAAAATAAATTTTTACAAAAAAAACCGACTTCAAAGACAAAAATTGCACTAAAAAGTAAAAAATAATAAGTTGTATTTTGGTTTTGCAACATTAAATCAGACATTATTTTTACTTAATTATAATCTAAAGAATAGGTTCTTTTAATTATTGTAACAAGTATTGTTAAGGATATTTCTTGAAGAGTCTACAAATGTTATTTATTTGTAGATTCTTTAAAATATAATCAAATTATTACAAATAATGTAATATTATTGTTATTTTTGGAGTCGGTGTCAGCCACGATAGTTATATTCTACTATTTATTCCTGACTATAAATTTAAAAAAATATGATGTCGTGTTATACACTGACTAAAGACTAAGATGAGAAATAAGTACTACGAATCAAAGACAATTACTTAAAATTCGCATGCGAAAATGAAACGGCCATGTTTGTTTTAAATAAAATATTTATCAAATTAAAAACCATTTAAAGTGATCAGAATGTGTTAGACAAAACTCTATTGCCTTTTCTAACGACTTTGTAGACAAGATTTTGCATTATTGATCCTATTCTCGAATTACGATTTTTTTCAATTGACGGTGCCGGTTAGCCCTCTAAACGCCCATAAGTTATGGAAAGCTTTAATCAGTTACTAAATAGGTATATTTAAACGTGACACAGGTATTTTAAAATATATTTATTTAAATATGATAAAAATAGTTATTTAATATTGTTTAATTTTTAAACCAATCCATAAACAATCAACAACTTTATGTCATAATGTCGAAGTCATATAATAATATAATCTGTAATTCATGGCCGCCATTCCATTAGCTTATGTATTATCGTATCTCGTTGGCTGACACCGACTCCAAAAATAACAATAATATTACATAATTTGTAATAATTTGATTGTTTTTTAAAGAATCTACAAATATTTTGAATAAGAATGTTTTGAAAAAAATAACATTTAGTTACTTAAATAAGTTTTGTTTAATTTGTGTAGTTTTAAAATATTATATTGCTATAATTTGCATATCCGATGTTGATAGACTGTTGAGACTATACCCTTTCCACTATATTTAATAACATTTGACAGGTTGACGTTAGTGACGTTCAGCAGTATCTCGAATGTAATGCCATTCGATTGTAAGCGATTTCGCGATTTTTCAAATTACTTTTTTTTACGCATTTGGATCCTAACATCAACTTACATTATCATTTTATTACTGTTTCTTTCTTTATCTATGTTAAGAGAATTAGCCTATAGCCTAAAATGATAAAATTATAGTTACCTTAGGTATTATTTAAAATATATAATTTAACGTGACACATTCGCGGGTTATAGTTAATCTAAAGTATCATATTACATTTTATAAACGTATTATGAAGAGTTCAGGTTTATTCATAGTATTTATTTCTACCGATTATTTGTAATTTGTTTCATAATGGTGGTAATCGTTATGAGTGTCCATCACTAAGTAACCATGGTAACTGAAAAAAACATGGGTAGGTCCATGAAATACAATATTATTTGTTTGAAAAATAAGCAGAAGTATTACGAAACTTCATGGACGTAAACTGTCAAAAAGATAAACATATTAATTTGTAAGAATCATTCTTAAAAAATATTTACAGATAATAAGAACAATAATAATAAGAGTTTTTTTAATTTTTACAGTGATGCTACCATAACGGACACCTAGTCAGTATGTCAGTATGACACTAGTGCGGTATGCTAGTCCGTCTTCTATACAATTTACAAATGTCAAAGATGGTGGCGTCATCTTGCAACTAGAACTCGTACTTTCTTAGAGAAAATATGCAATCTAAATTATTACACAATTTAAAGCCTGACCAGAAAAATAAAAAACCTCTCCAGGTATTTCGATTGGTTTAGGGTATAATTTCAATTTTTCCTTCTTGTTATTTTATAAAAATAAGCTAGCTAAAAATTAGAGCTGTGTTGTGATGTGATGTAGTTCGGGCCACAGTGTCTAGATGGCGCCGTTTTGCCAAAAAATCAAGAGATAGCACTCTCCTTTGTCCTCGCCCCCCGCGCACCCCTATTACCGCAGGCGGGGTCTGAGTTAAACGGTCTGCCTATAGTATGGCTATGTTTAAGAGTACTTAAGTATCTAATATTAAAGCATAATAAGTATGTATTCTTAATATAATCTCAAAATGCTGAATTGGTAGGAGTAAGATAACATTATGTCACTATATTATCATCATAACAGCCCATTAAAGTCCCACTGCAGGGACGGGCCTGCTCCCGTGGTGGAAGGATACTTGGCCTACTAATACCACGCTAGCCAGACGGATTGGTATAAGGTTTAATTTCAAGTTTTCCTTATTATTATTTCGTAAAGGTAATACTCACGTATAGTTTCTTAGTCGGTTTTTACGACACCCATGGGATGAGATGGGGTGGTGACATATTGTATTCTTACTCCGTCACCACATGGAAAATATAATCCTATAGCTATCGTAAAAGCTGCCTTGGTAAAAATTCTCACAGGTTTTTAAGGAAACAAAATAAAGGTAAACTAAACAGTAAATCCTTCTAGATCTGATGTCAAGTTTTTCTTTTTTTTGACGACCTCTAATGGCGTAGTGGTTTTATAACATTACTGCTACAAAGAGGTCTCGGTTTCGATTCCGCTCAATGGAAATCATTGCGTGCATGAACATGATTGTTTTCATTGGTCTTGGTGTTTTCTGTGCATAATAAGTACGTATTTACAAAAAAAAGTATGTAAGGTTGTTTATCTGTTGTCTAGTACCCATAGTACAAGCTCTGATTAGTTTGGGACTAGATGGCGTTGTGTGAATGTGTGAGGAGTATTTATTTATTTATTTTGTTCTAACTGAGGTAAACGTTCCTTTAGTCAACTTCTACCTGCAGGTTAAGAAGGGGTAATGATCTATATTCGTACTCTGTCACTGCATAGCAAATATTGTACTCGGTACTCTTTAATGTTTTTACGCTAAACTAAATTATTTAATAAGTATAGCTGTTCATCATTATCATCGTAACAGCCCATTAATGTCCCACTGCAGGGTCGGGCCTCCTCCCATGACGAAGGGATACTTGGCCTACTAATACCATACTGGCCAGACGGATTGGTATAGGGTTTAAATTCCAGTTTTCCTTTTTTATAGTTATATCTTAAATGGTTGTTCATGCCTATACAATAACAATAAATAAGGAATTAATTTACTAATATGCCATTATGGATAACTTGTAGTCAAGTACATAATTTATGTCTGAAATTGGTATTATTTATGTGAACGAGTGTTCGTTTCCGGAATTACCTCAGCGTAAAATTGGTTTTAAGCAGCTTTTTATGTAAAAAAAGCATAATATTTTTTTTTATAATTTATGACTATGGCAATTGAAGTTTTATATTACATTAAATTATGATATATAAAATTATAGGATACCATCATAGATATAACATATTAACAGATAACTTATCGTGCTCCCTATATTTCATTGTAGCTAATTTATTATATTTTTTCAATCAATTAATCAATCAATCAATCAACTAGCCTATCGCAGTCCACTGCGGGACATGGGCACAAAACTCGGTCTCACAACACGCGCCACAAAACTCGGTCCTGCACCTTCCGCATCCAGTCCGACCCAAAGACCTTTATGAGGTCGTCGGTCCACCTAGCTGGGAGGCGTACACTACGTTTGCCGAGTCGCGGTCTCCACTCTAGGACACGTTTGTTCCAACGGTCATACGTCCTCTGACAGATATGACCAGCCCAGTGCCACTTCAACTTGCTATAATACGACAAGCAATAATTAATTAATAATAATTTATTTTTTGCTACACATAAATAGTTTTACAAAGGTAAACACATTACAAAGCGTTATATATCTTACTAGCTGACCCGTGCCCACTTCGTTAGGCGGCGAAAAAATACGTCTCTTGTTTAAACATATTTCATTACCGCTCCACTCCTATTAGACATAGCGTAATACTATATAGCCTATGACACTCCCCGATAAATGGACTATTCAACACAGAAAGAATTTTTAAAATCGGTTCAGTAGACCCAGAGATTACCCCCTACAACGTCACAAACACACAAACATACAAACACACAAACTTTACCTCTTTATAATATTAGTGTAGAAGTATAGATGTCCCTAAGTCAACCTTTATAACATATACGGAAGGAGAGTGTATAACAATTTGTATTCTTTGTTCGTTATTACACGGACAATAATTTGCTATTCTCTTATTGCTTCTGCAGCAAGGTGTTCGAATTTCGAATTCGATCTTCATTTATTTTGTAGAGTTTTTACCTATTGACGTCGAAATCTGAACTTAATTACTATGAAGTTAAAGTTTAAGTTCCAGTAACATTTTTTTAAGTAGTTTTGTATTATTTTTTAATGTAAAGCAAAGAGTTTGAAAACATCCCATAAATATCCTACTGCAGGAAAAGACTATGCTGGCCAGGTAGATTGGTATAAGGTTGTATTAGTAGGTGTTCCTTTTTTTTTGTTTTTGTAGATATAATACTTTTACCCCAATCATAAGGGCAATTGGCCTCAGATAGAATTATTGTTCGCATAATCCACAAATAACATCAAGATTATCCAAGCTTAAGAAAATGCTAAGTCTCAATGTTTCTATGAATTGCGATAGTTAGCTTTATTTATAAAAAAAAAATTGAAGTAATTCGCAAGAGTTTTAAGAAATGGCTAGTTAGCAATTACACAGCAATAATTTCTTCAGTAAATAATATAATATAATCTCCAGATTAATTTAATATTTTTTAAAATAATTAAGTATGATTCAGAACAAATACTCAATAAACTTAAATGCTTTCAAATAAAAAACATTTTCCAAAGAAAACTGCATCACTAATATTGATGACCCTTCTATTTTGCAACGTCTACATTTACAATGAATATAAGAAACAAATATATTCTACGCCGTAGACGCTCTACGAAAACGCCTACGAGAAATATATACCTATATGGTAGTATCCGCTTTGCTATGGGTATTTGTAGCGGGGTTATTTTCATCAGAAAAGAATCTTTATGAGTACAAATTATTTATTCATTTTAACTAGCAGAGGACATAAGGAACCTCTAGTCGTTTACTTAAAAAAAACATTCAGCAATTTCCGAACAAAGGTGAAAACCATTCCGTCTGGCCAGCATAATTATACAGCTTATGGAAGTTTAGGCTTCCAAGTTGTATATCAAGTTCCTCCTCCTTGATATACAACTATACTCTGATATACTCCTTGGTAAGTTTAAGACATTTTAGGCCTTTTTTATATGCATGATAAGGCAATATCATTCCAGGTATAAAGACAACAGCAACGGTAGACATAAATTTGCTTTCAATCTGTTTCCAAAATTTTGCTAGTCTGACTCATACGGGAGTTGGATTAACACCGGCTGACTGGATAAAGACATAAATATCATCATAATAGCCCATTAATGCACCACTGCAGGGACGGGCCTCCTCCCAGGACGCAGGGATACTTGGCCTACTAATACCACGCTGGCCAGACGGATGGGTATAGGCTTTAATTTACAGTTTTCCTTCTTTTTATTTCGTAAAGATAATATTCACGGATAGTCCCTTAGTCGGTTTTTACGACACCCATGGGATAAGATGGGGTGGTGACATATTGTATTCATACTCTATCACCACACGGAGAAAAAAAGACCTATGCAAGTGCAAACCTTTTTGGGAGGTTTTTGCTCGAGTGTATGACTGTCACATCCTTTGGTCGCCTCTTACGCTACGGATATGGCAAGGAAACCGGGTTCTAGCCAAAAACATCACCTCTAATGGATATCAATAGATGATACTATAGATCCATGTATTTGTACTTCGATAACAAAGACTTTCTCTCTCACGAAACTCTGTTTCTTCTTACTCCGAAGAAGTCAATAAGACTACAATATTTTACCAACAAAAGCGATAAACAGTGACTATGTAACAAATAATTATAAGTCACAAAACAATGCAACGCGGCTGTTTTGTAGAGCATCAAGCTTCGCTTTGTGTCGCATAGGGTGGAGTGCAAATGCACACTTTATATCGTGCGATAGCACACACTACTCTGTGCTGTTATGTAGAGTAGTTATTGAGAGATATCGGATATAAGGTTATACCAATATTTTGACTGACGTGAGGATTTTGATAGCATAGAGTTGTAAGACCCAAAAATGTCCAGACTCTGGATAATCACTACTTATGGAACACATAAATAATCATTTGTTTTAACTGCCTTGTGGCATAGTAGTAGTCTATACGGCTACTATGCATTAGATAGCAGGCTTTTAGATAGAGTCTATTTATGAGTTCTCTAAATCATTTGTCTTGAACCAGTTACTTTTATTTTTGTCTTTCCCTTGGTACATTAATCGGGCAAACCTATGCGCTATGTCGGTCACATTGGTTGTCCTGCGGATAAATTATTTCAATATCATAAAGGCAGTGGGCGTGTATGATTGACAATAATGGACGAGTCTAAAAGTAATCCCTGTAACTTTAGATTTTTTTTACAAACCATAATGCTAATCAACTTACAAACATAACAAACTTCAGCCAACCGTTTGCGTAATACATTTTATTTTGAACCATTCTATGGGATCGCTTGTCACTGCTAACAAAAGACTGCGCACTGCCCGTAACAGACAACAGGGCCTCAATAATGCATACTCCGGTTATACGTGTTGAAGGAAAGGGGCAATGTCTTGAAATAAGGTGAATTTTTACGACTGCTAAGGGTAAAGGCAAGACTTATGGGGGATAACATCGTTTGGTTAGCGTTGTTGAGTAAATTTGTAGTTAGGAGAGTCACTCTAACGTTGTTTTTGATTGTAAATCAACTAATAATGAATATAACAAACTATTAAAACTTCTCACACATTTACATACACTATCTAGTCCCAAACTAAGCAAAACTTGTACTAAGAAGTATTCGATAATGGAAGAAAATACAAAAACCGCTATGCCACAGAAGCTGTCAATTGAATAAAAATATAAATAGATGTAATTGATTATTCTAAGACTAAGGGACTATCCGTGAATACTATCTTTACAAAATAAAAACAAGGAAAACTTGAAATTAAACCCTATACCAATCTGTCTGGCCAGCGTGGTATTAGTAGGCCAAGTATCCCTCCGTCACGGGAGGAGGCCCGTCCCTGCAGTGGGACATTAATGGGCTGTTATGATGATCTAGTTTATCTGTTAGAGTTTTTTAATTGGTGTAATTGTCTTTATAACGAGGAAAGAGTCAATCAATTTGTATTTTCTTAAATGTTCTTTACAGTGTTCAAATTTGTAAAATAAACACCCTATATAATATCAGTTCAAATAAAAACTGAGATAACAACAAAGCTAAAATATACATACATAGATTTAAGCCGCAGATGTTTAACCAAAAAAAAATATAACAAAGACGTATTTCGTTCAAAACTTCGTTCATTATAAAATATTATGATACACAAATTAAATCTTTGCCAGTTTCATAAGGGTGTATGTACTATAAGACGGTTTATCTGAACATAGTCCATTGTTCCTCGTTGGCAGTTTTCTAGGCTCATAGGTCAACTATCGCTGTGTCAGCGGGTCGGCCTGTAGCACTTCTCGATAGATGCATATTGTTACATCTAAGCTTAGCTCATTTTTACATTGTTCTCTATATCTATACTATTATTATAAAGAGAAAAGCTTTGATTTTTTGTTTGTTTGTGTTAATTGAATAAACTCCAAAACTACTAAACAGATTTGAATAATTCTTTCAGTGTTGGAAAGCTAAATTTTTCTTGAGACATAATATTGGCTATATTTGATTTAAAAAAAATGGGGATCCTTACTTATATAACGATATCATCGCGTATGCTGCGAAAACAAAACATTATTATTATGAATATGTTAAAATTAACAAATCTAAATGTAATGTATAATACGAAGCCGGGACTGGATGCTAGTATTATTATATAGTATAGGAGTACATGATAACATTGTCTATTACCTACTACAAGCTCTGTTTCGTTGTGTTAACGTGTATTACTATATCATTGTTAGTCGTGAAAACACATAGTGGCGCCCTAATTATAACAAAACGGAGCCTGTAATATGCATTTTTGTAATAACGGGTACACACAGTTTTATAGTTTTTTTTTTGAAATCGAATCCACGACCTCTCTTGTAATACATAAATACAATACTACCTTACTCTTTATTTACATTAATTTACATTTTTAAATATAGATATAAAAATAAAAAACATTTAAAGGTAGACCTTACTATTATTATTAAAATTTTATTTAAATACATTTACATAAAAACAATTCCAGTAATATTACTTACACAACTGTCGTCTAAATCCAAATATGGAAGCCGAGCTCTTGATTCCCTAGATCTATTTATACGAGTGTCTGCAATATTTAGGTTGTGACCCAATACCGGGGCACTACATAGAAAATCAACGAAACGCCCCTCTAAAGCCTTATATGATAACGCCTATAGTTGCAGTGGAGCAGAAAATTGGTTTATACGATGAAACATTTGTTGCGCAATATGGTAATGTTGCTTGTAAACTGTTGCTCAAAAACATCAAACACAACCATTGTAAATGAATAGCCTAACTATTCATTTACAATGGTTGTGTTTGATGCAGAAATTGGTATACGGTACTTATAATTGAACTTTATATTATGTAAGTATTTTTAGGGATGAAAGTAATATAGTAAGGAAGGCATTAACTATGGAAGTGGACGGGTACAAGGGTACCGAAGAAGAGATGGATTGATTGTTCGAGGGATGATATGGCTAGGAAAGGAGTGAATGTTGAGATGACGGGAAACAGATATGAATAGAAAAAGCATACATGTTGCGCCGACCCCAAGTGAATATAGGATAAGGGCAGGATGATGATGATGATTATGTTAGTATTATTGATTTTAAATTGAATACAGGTACAAGTAAGTACTTAAATGATAACTTTTAAGGATTAATCAACTTCCTATTTCGCACTCCTTCGAGATGCATGGGATCATTATTGACCATTTTTTAATTGTTCCACAAATCACAGAGCTGTGAGGTAACAAATCTCCGAGTTTTGGAGTCGGTTAAATTTTAGTTATAGCTTGTTATGGTAAATAGCAAAGAATTAATTTGAACTTTGTTTAGTTATCGAAGAGTACAATAAGTACAAAATAATACATATTGCGTTGTATTCCTTTTGTAACGACTAAGTTTGACTTATATTTATTAAATATTTTTTAAAACTCTATTGTATACATCTCTTAACACATGTTAATTTGTAACCAATCCACCATATACTGGTAATGCCCTCGGCATTTTTTCCCAGGCAAGGATTAGATAGAATTTACAAAATACATAGGATATAAAACAAGTAATATTAAGTAAGTCCATGTACATGTCTACACATGTGCATGTTTTTTTAAAATATTTAACAAAAAATCTATTAAATATTTACAACAACCCGAAATATTTCGTAGTCAGAAGCAGCCGTTATGTACGCGTGGCGCTCGTTGCACCGGGCATTGACCTCGGTCAGTAGGTCGAACGACGCCGCAGGACGCCACACTGCAGCGCTAGTACATACACTTGAACTTTGATTGACGCCCGATGGGTTTACTTCAGGACACTATGTACTATAAATGTGTAATCCCATTGTTTTATAGAAATAAGTAATCTATTAATTTTCAGTTGAGTTTCACGGATGGCATAATAACACCCCATTAATGTCCCACTGCAGGGATAAATTATCCCTCCCGTGACCAAGGGATACCTACTTGGCCGTTATGCGTTTTGCAGTCTATAAGAAAATAATTTCTTAGAGACTGCAAAACGCCAAACCTTGTAGAGACAAAGAAATCAGTAGAAATTTGGCACACCACATTGGAGGAAGGGTTCTTATTTCAGTTTTTCCTCTCTGGTAGTTACAGTTTTTCCTTCTTCGGTCTGTTATCATTCGATCGCCTCGTAAAACACACACAAAGTAAATAAGCTGGTGACTGGAAAAACCTCGTATTCTCAATCTAACCATTAGGAACATTCGTGTAGAGAAGTATTCATCATTGTGTAAACAGCAAATCACACTTGCCCACTCCATCCATCCATATCAGCCTATGGACGTCCACTGCTGGACATAGGTCTCCTCCAAAAGCTTCCACTCTGCGCGGTCTTGTGCTTCCCTTATCCATCGGCTTCCCGCCGTCCTAACCAGGTCGTCGGTCCACCGTGTGAGGGGTCTCCCCACCCTGCGCTTTCCGGTACACTGTCGCCATTCCAGAACCTAACTAACCTAACTTGCCCACTATTTTCTTATAACTATACGCTGTCTTCACATAAAGTATTTTAATGTAAAGCTGTGATTCGTTGAAAGCGGAAGGTTTTCTTTTTATTAACCCAGTTCTTAGTTGAGATACACTTGCGTTATACTCCATGTTTACTTTGCAGTTCAAGATTATACATATTATGATTTTTTTTTCATAAATATGTACAATAAATAAGAATATTATGATTTGACTCACTTGTTTCGTTCACTGTACTTTTCTTTAACGTTCGACATAGTGGCACTAGATGAAAGAGATTTTCAACCACTCGACTAGTGGGTGGTGTAGACGTAGTGGGGACTCGACATTCTGCGACTCGCGCTCGTGGGAATAAACCGCAGGCAGACCGTGTACTATGGGAACAACGAATAAATGTAATATTTAAGTATGTAAATACATACATATTGTAAATAGTAAACACCCATGTCAAACAGTTTTATTCATGCACACACATGTTAGAATTGTGCGGATATCAAACCGTCGACGTCAGCACAAAAGCCCAATAGTTTTCTACAAAAAAAGAATAACTAAAATCTTTTACCTACGAGTATCTACTTGCATGGTAGTGATTGACCATGCTTCCTTTCACATCAGGTGTGTTTTTAAGTGAATGTTCGTTAAATGTATGTTGGAAGGATCCCTAAGACACAGGGTTTCATCCCATAGAAAAGAAAAAAGATGTTGATCGAGTTGCCTATTACAAAGTGTACGGTTTCATCACCGCACATTTTTCTGCTTATTCGGTGACATCATTTCGCCCTCTACTCACACATAGACATAAGCAGTTACTAACCAAATAATTGTGTATAAATAAGATAACAATAAGCATTTTAATTGTAGACCATTTTTAGCTGTGGTTCTATCCACGTTACTTAATAAACTTTACTGAAGTTTGTGACGTGTTTAACTTATCATGTACGGTTCCTTACAAGTCCGGACACAAAGTTTTTGTAATCGCCATTCATTATCCGTGTGGTGACGAAGTAACGTCCTTGTGGTGTCAGAGTAAGAATACAATATGTTACCACCCCATATCATCCCATGGGTGTCGTAAAAACCGACTAAGGAACTATCCGTGACGAAATACACGGAAAATTTAATGTGATGATTATAATCTATTAACAGGTAAGGCTATCATATAAAAAATATGAGAGTTTTATTGCCAGACTAACGATACCGTTGTTGAGGAAGTAATTAGTTCTACGTCTATTGCCTACAATAATGTCATTAAGTTACTAAATATGGATATGAACTAAATAACGTTTTTAAATATTATACTAGTTGGTGCTCGCAACTTCGTCGCAAGCAAAGCTTGTGCTGTGGGTACAACGGATAAACATACTTAATTACTTTTCTTTTTTTTTGTAAATACATACATATTATACATAGAAAACACCCAGACCAATACAAACAATCCTGGCCATGCATACAAATATTTGCATTGAGCGGAAATCGAACTCGAGACCTCTGCGTAGCAGTCATGTTATATAAGTAACCACTATACCACAAAGTTCGTCAATTATAAGTACAATATCTGTACAAATAGTAGCCTATGTATTTCAGATTTATAAGCTACATTGTTGTAAGGTTTCATTAAATTCACACTTAATGCTTTTATACTGTGCAATAATTCACTACAACATGGTTTCGGGAAGCAGTTTTAAGATTCATTTTTAATGGAGTTAATCTCACCTACAACAGCGTGAACTCACAAAATAACCAAACTCTCATGAGTCCACCCTTACTCGTAAACGCCTCTTAAATCTAATCACTGTTTAGCAATATTTTTATTAGTAAAACCAACCTTATACCAAACAAAACCGTAAGAATATAAACTAATTAATTGACTAAAATATAAGAGGCGTTTATGGGTAAGGGAGTTAAAGTTCAAAAACTTTTTTTATTAAAAAAAAATACACGATTTTGCCAACACCGTCTGAATAATGTGAACTGTTGGATGTAACAAAAGTAGCGTGGTCAACAACCTGTCGCCGCAATGAAAGTTCGTCAACGCTTCCCTAACACCACTATGTTTATACCTAACTTAGTTACACCCCGTGAAACTCAAGCTAACTGTTACTTAAACTTACACTTAGTACTAGCTTAAACTTCAACTTACTGGCTTGGATAGATGCAGATGTCGGCTAGAGATAGGTGACTAGATTTTGGTTAACCAACGTATCTCTATGGATGTAATTTTCTCTGAATTAATATTGTGGTACTCTATTATTTTGAATTGTTTTTACATATTTCGACGATCTGTGGCGAAGTGGTTATATAACATGACTGCTACGCAGAGGTCTCGGGTTCGATTCCCGCTCAATGCAAATCTTTGTGTGCATGAACATAATTGTTTGCATTGGTCTGGGTATTTTCTATGTTTAATATGTTTGTATATTTACAAAAAAAAGTATTTAAGTATGTTTATCCGTTGTCTAGTACCCATAGTACAAGCTTTACTTAGTTTGGGACGGCTTTGTGTGAATGTATGAAGAATATTTATATTTATTTGATTTGGTTGTAATATTAATAAGGGTTTAGTAGCGTAGTAGGTGCAATTAGTGTCTGCCGTACACGAAAAATAGTGTATAGTGAACCATAAATTATTGTGTTGAAATCAATATGTTTCAAAATTCCCGTCTTACAAGACCTAATTATTGGGGCTTTTTTTTTTTTTTTTGTTTTTTTTTTTTTTTTTGACTTTATAACCGACTTCAAAAAAAGGAGTAGGTTCTTAATTCGGTTGTATTTTTTTTGTGTTTTTTGTAATGCCCACTTCGGCTAAATGATTACGTAAAGTCCTTTTTCCTATCATTCATTCTCCATCAGATTAGATTTTTGTCACTATTTGTCTCAAATTTACCATTTTAAACTCTTTCTTTCCCACTCGTAAAAAAAAGAAACTTAAAATAACACATTTCGTGTAAGATCAAGCAGAGGAGGTTGTATATGAGACAAGTATATGATAACAAAGAGTTGCATCATCATACGTAAGCGAGTAAAAATAGCGAACCCACATGAACAAAGCTTGCGTTGTAAACTACTATATTCTCTCTGGACACGGAGCGCGGAAAAGAGGATACGGCTCTCGGAAATATTCTAGATTATGTAAAAACAGAAGATCTTTTGAACATTTTATGATAAATATGGTTCAAATGTCCACAATTTGTAAGATTGTATCCCTAACTTCTTTTGTACTGTTATTGTCCGCTAACGCTTTAGGTTCTGTGTTACTCTTTTATAAACTAATTTAAACAGGTCAATGTACACATCGGGTTTCCTCGATACAGGCTTTCCTAGTGAGGAAAGCGTAGGTAATCTTATTTTATTACACTATTGTCACTGCGTAAAATATTAAGTCTTGTTTTTGTTATCATGCTCTATTTATATTTTGCAGTACTTAATAAACTATTTTTCATTTTTTCATTTTCATTTTGTGTTTTACGTAGAATATGTTTTCATACAATGACCTACATAGTATCCATTGTAAATTGGTAAATTATTGACCATTAAAACATCCTATTGAAGCAACAACAGGGAAATGCCTCATCAGTCATCACAGAGAAGCTGTGCATGTTTTATTTTAAATAAATATATCCCTCACACAACGCCATCTAGTCCCAAACTAAGCAAAGCTTGTACTATGGGTACTAAACAACGGATAAACATACTTAAATACTTTACTTTCGAAATACATACATATTATACATAGAAAACATCCAGACCAATGCAAACAATCATGTTCATGCACACAAAGATTTGCATTGAGCGGGAATCGAACCCGAGACCTCTGCGTAGCAATCATGTTATATAACCACAATTGTGGTTTTATAACATGATTGCTACGCGTAGTGCTTATTCGCGAATTTTTACCTAAGTCTGCTTTTATGATTACTATGGGATAAGGAAGTCTAGTAAATGATGTATCATGTTAGTCTGCTTTACCTTTGACGAGATCCTTCGAAACCAGTTCCATAGAAGTATAAAAAAGCTTCTAAGAAACCAGATACATAAAAGTAGTAGTAGTATAAAAAAACCTTTTAGGAAACTGGTTTCCAAACTTCGGTTTCCAAAACGGCCGAAGGGAATAGATCATAGTGTAAACATCGCTTAATAGAGATTCCGTTTTTATAGTTCTTTAAAACAGCCCAACAACAAACTCGTAGTGATAATCGTTTAAGTTTCACAGAAATAACTAGCAACGAAAAATCAGGTCAACAACACATGCAAGTTAAGTACTATAGCCATTTTTTGCTTAATTTTAAATGTAAGTACTAATTATAAAAGATTTCAGAGCTCTACAAACTTTTAAGTGACTTTAGTAGTAATGCCTGCAACAAAACAGACGGTACTGCATACTTATTGTAAAACGACGCAGTTTATTTATTGCATTTCCTTATTGTACTACAAAACATTCAAAAGAGAGGGTAATAAACTGACTTATAGTGTATATCCTATATCCGACAGGTCCAGAGGAAAATAATTTATTTTGTTGCACACAATAACATACAGTAAGTAAATCAACATATTACAAAAATGCACACAAAATAGGACCTAACTCTGATATCCTTTTACTTTTAAAAGACGTTTGAGTATTCAGCCGTATGCATATCTTTTAGTCCTCTTTAATTCACCCGTGGAACAATTGCAACAGACCATAATATAGCTCTGTGCGTGAAAATCATAACCAAAAAACTCTTTCTTTTTGCTTTCCTTTTAAAATGTAAACTAATCTAAACCACCACTGGTGTAATACAGTAGCAGTGGCAATCGAACCAGAGACTGCCAATAACTTCAATCGTTGCACTGTCATCGTCATCAAAACGTTCTCATTGCCAGTACATTTACAAATTACCTATAACTTAATATTCAACACTTTCGTACGCGAATATACGCTATCATTACAATAAAATCAAACCACCGCTGTGTTAGACTGTATATGATAACTAAACCAAACAAACACTTGAACGCGAAACATCATATCTGATTGTTGAGACAACATAATTAGAATATTGTTTGTACAAATATATTATTTATGCTGCATATATGTGGTAGTATTTACTGTTATCTACATAACAACTTGAATTGTATGTTTTAGTGTGAAATATCGGATAGCTATGGCTAGACGACAGCAATGTCAGAGCTCTTGCTTGTGTCTTAATTGTATAAACTACTATTTATATAAGTAACTGTTTGCAACACACACACACACAAAATCACACCTTCCAACTTAATTTACGAATTACCATTGGTGATTTTCAATAAATTTAATATGAAATTACAATTATTTCTAGAACTGCCATTAGTATTTTAAGACTTATAGTTCAAACTGCTTCGTTGGCGGTCCCGGTAAGCGGTTGTCACCGACGAAGTCGCAGGCTCAATTTTCATGCAGGACCGTCCGTTAAACCAACTAATAATGATTGTTCTAAGCCTGGATATTCATTGTGTCTGTTAAATTGATTCTTCAAAAGTCCCCATGCTACATAATCTTAATACTTATAGGTACAGTATGAGGACATTGATAATATGATTGGTTTTTATAGAAAGACAGACAACAATGAGGAAGCGAGAAAGTGAGATTATAATTTATTGATCATTTTGAAATTGTATATTATAACGTTAACAATAAGTGCTATATTTTGTTGCACTGCAATGACTTTTTTTGAAGTGCAATTTTTCTGTCACCAGTGTCACTTAGTAAGACATGATGAAACATACAATGTCAAATAGAAGTAAGTGGGGATTCAATCTTTTGTAATTTTAACCTTATGCCGAACGCCATAAGATACATTTTAATGTGATAATTTTCAAAACTTATGCTAAAATTATTCAGCTATTTTTGGTAATCGGATGTACTTTTCTTACTCATTGATTTGCTGTCTTTCTTTAAAAGCCAATCACATTATCATTGTCCCCATACTGTACATAATGTCCAGAATTTTATTATACATTCTACCTTTTTGCAACCCAGACTGATGGGCTTAGTACCATGTTAATCAAATTATTGCATCATAAATCCTACAACTCAAAACTGCATTCCACCCATTATTTCGTTATACTTAAATCTTAATTTATAACAACTAGTGCTTATAAATACACTACTAATTAGACCACTCATTAATTAACACAATTTCAAAAAATCCATTCTTCATAAAAAGGCCTCTACATATTTTTTCAGCAACAAAATCTTTCAGCCTCCATGTATAATGTAAACGGGGTCCCCTTTTAATCGCGCAAGCAGGCCTGCATCTAACGGGCGCTGCCTTTTTGTGACCCAGTCTAGTTTAGGTGACTTTAGCACGACGTTGTAGTGGTCAAGTACTTGTGGGACAAAAGATTTTACTGCGAATTAAGATTTTCTTATTATGCGTTTTCTTACAGGTATTTAGAACATTATCTATACTAATATTATAAAGAGGTAAAGTTTGTGTAATGTGTGTTTGTGACGTTGTAGGGGGTAATCTCTGGATCTACTTAACCGATTTAAAAAAATCTTTCTGTTTTGAATAGTCCATTTAACGGGGATTGTCGTAGGCTATATAGTATCACGCTATGACAAATAGCAGTAGAGCAGTAATAAAATATGTTTAAAAAAGTGACGCGTTTTTATCGCTGCGAATTATTCATGTAAACGAAACTGCGAACGTATTATGAACTTGAATGCGAACCTCGATGTCATTTCCTAACTAGAAAATTTCTCTTACAAATCATGAATAACCCTAGCCCAGGATTACGTCGTTCCTTATAAGCCACTAAAATATTCGAAACGAAATTCACCTGAGTAATCTAAGTTTTATCTCAAGTTTTCCTTTCTTTGTTAACTGAAATGCAAATATACATTACACAGTTTTAGTCGACTTTTACGACACCTACATGATAGATAAGGTATCTGAAATCTTGTACTATACTCCGTTACTTTCCAAATACAAAATACTACATTTTTAATCCAAAAAACAATACAAATTACATTGCTTTACGCTAGGATTGCGAGAATGCCTCTGGCCTAATTTCGAATGCTCCGTTTTGTTCCTACTCCGCCCCTCTACAAACAAAAAAGGGGTGCAACATACCTTTTCTGTTTATAGGTTACGATGGTTACTTGTCATTACGTGACCCATTTTGTTGTCTGTATTACTTTACTGTCAATGATATAGATATTTATAAGTATATCTAGAGGTGACAGACAAAGAACACGCTACCACTATGACCTGCATGTCAATTCTCGTTCCTTAAAATCGTTAAAAATTCGGTTATGTTAACTTTTAGTTGTCAAATTGTCACCCAATAGGTAAGACAATTTGACAACTAAAAGAATTGACATGCTGGATAAAGTAACTTGGATAGTTATAAAATAACTATAAGAGACGCCTTGTCTTCATAAAAAGGTTGGGAATGTTTGGTAATTAAACTTTAGATACTGACGATCGGAACAATGAAAGTGCATGACATGAATTATTAGTTTTTCCTTTAAATTTTAGTTTTTTCATTTCAAACATTTCAATTGTGGTCCTTTATTTTCCGCTATCGGAATATACTCGTAACACAGTTTCATTTTGGCGCTAACTGTTGCTATAAGCTACTTTAATGCATGACATAATTTTAACAGACATACAGGACTTCCAAGCTTACGTCAACCAATCATGTATTACAGTATTCACGATATTCCCATATCAAACCCACAACAAAAACAACCAGTAGCAAACGCGCAACTACGACAATGATACACTGTCCTACATTTTAAAATTTCCACTGCCTTACATTACCGCTTCGTACACATACACACACTATATACATAATATAGTAGGTATACGACTATAGGTGTGACGCGTAACCATCGCGCTTCCTACGGCTTCACTTTAATAGTCATGAATCATCAGCATCTTAAGGACACTGTATCTGTTATACATTGCATAAAGTTACTTATTGTTGTTTACGCAGAGTGTAGTTTTCAATGATAGATAGTTACAAACCAAACTGACACCTTTATTCGAGGTGTCAGTTTGGTTGTAGTTTTTTTTTAATTTGTTACATCAGACTAAAGTCCTGTTTTTGAAACATTGAAATTAAACATTTTGTATTTTTGTTTTTGTTTTTTGAATCATTGAATTTTTACCAAAATTGGTTTAGTGCTTTTGTTATCTGATATATCTAAAACGATTTTGACAAACGTCTTGGTCTAATTGTGTAATGGACACTACATAATAACAATCGGTATTAAAGTTCTGGTTGGACTCTCGTTTCGTCGAAGTTAAAGTCGTTTATGTTAAAAGTCAATTATTTCTTCTACAATGAAAATCATGTTTTTAAAAGAGACTTTCGACATAGTTCGATAAAAAAAATTCATAAAAATTGAGTCACAGTAATTTGTCTACTAAAATAAACGTTATAGTAATTTACTCTTGTCAAGGAAAACTTCACTTAAAATCTGACCAGCGTGGTTTTAGTAGAACTCCTAAAACCACCACAGTTTTCCTCTGTAGAAGAGTCTCATTTTTGCAAAGGTAAAAATATAGGCTGTTATAAAAAGTTTCAACTTCTTCTGCCATTTAGTTTTTACACGTAAGTATGAACTTTATAAATTGGGTCACAGTTGTCATTGACCGCTATAAGTGACCGGCAGCCAATCAAATCAATCTATCAATAAATTAAAGACACGTCCAATTGAGTTTCGCTATTCGGTAGTGATGTTATCAGCTTTGTAATAGGTAGTATAGTATATACTATCTTATCTAATATGGGCCCTACCCTACGCGTTCAAATTAATTCGTGGTAATTCGTTGCAAATGTATTTTTGCTATTAGACCTACTTATTGAGATCTTTTTAAAAAGTAATGGTGTTATTGATATAAGGTACTTAGCGTAGAGACTTTTCAGACTCAGCATTGTCTACTCCGTGTGGACGGAGTGAGAATACAATAGGTATATTACGTATCCCTCCGTCACGGGAGTAGGTTCGTCCTTGCAGTGGGACATTAATGGGCTCTTGTCAATGTCTCACTATAGGGACAGGCCTCAATCAGTGACTAAGGAAATCTTAGTCTACTGATGACCAGATAAGTTTATTAAGGAGAAAATGTGTAACAACCACAATGATAAAATAAAATACGATTTAACTGATGATCATTGTATGATGATGATACAATGATACTTGGCCTACTAAGACGGATTGGTATAGGGTTTAATTTCAAGTTATCCTTCTTTTAATTTTTTAAAGATAATATTCACGAATAGTCCCTTAGTCGGTTTCTACGACACCCGTAAGATGAGATGGGGTGATGACATATTGTATTCTTACACCATCACCACACGGAGAGCATATAACCATGCATGTAACATATTACAAAAACACTCAGACCTACGCAAACATTCTTGTTCATGCTCACAAAGATTTGCATTGTTCAAGATCTGAACCCAAGCCATTGACTGTAACCACTACACCGAAAAGGTCGTCAAATACAACGTAACTAATGCGTTTGTATATAATTAAAATACGAGTAAACAGGACAGTGACAGTAATTGTTTATTTAAACAAATAGGTCACTGATATACTATTCAATATTCGTAAATATGACGTAGCTCTACTACTAAACACGTTTGTTTAGGCTTTGTTTAACAGCCTTTGCGGCCCACTGCAGGGATGAAGCTTCCTCTACTTTTATAACATCCCGTGACGTAGAGAAAGTTTTCCTTCTGATGTTTTCGTAGAGAAATTATCTATGGTTTCCTTAATCTTCGTCGGCTTATACGACTGCCACAGGATGTGATTGGGTGGTGTCATTGTATTCTTATTCCGTTACAGTATGGAGATTCCTCTATTTATTTACTTTACACTTACACCAACTTGTTTGTGCCAGGTTTATCTTTTGAAATGATAGTTATAAGTATATCTCTCTAAGTAGACAGGAGCAAAGCTACCTATTCTTACACTAAGAATAGCTTGTACTAAGGGTTCTAGACAACTGATGAAAATGGTGTATAATTACAGTCATGCATTATCTGCTTATTATGGCAAAGTGATCCGCCGGCATTGGAGCAATAGACATGCATCCACAAATGGCTCTACTTAATCATCGTACGACAGGAACAATTGCTGTTTGCTATAAAACAAGAAGACAAGACTCTGTATGGTGACGGAGTAAGAATACAGTGTGTCACCAGGGACTATCCGTCAATATTATATTTACGAAATAAAAAGATGGAAAACTTGAAATTAAACCCTATACCAACCCGTTTGCCCAGCGTGGTATTAGTAGGCCAAGTATCCCTCCGTCACTGGAGGAGGCCCGTCCCTGCAGTGGGACATTAATGGGCTGTTATGATCGTAAATCAAGAAACTATGAAAAGATGTATCCTACCTAGGTTAGTGATCTGTAGTTACTGGTCAGAAAATAAGGAATTTACATACCTACTCTGTAAACTGTGAAAACATTCGGTGTTTTATCAATCTATGAATATTAATATACTAAATTACTGTTACTATGCTGGCCTGACGTTTAGTATATGATTTTCCATCGGGGTTTTTACAATTTGCTTTTCTAGACACCTTATGGGTGTCTTACAAAGACCTTACGGTTATAAGACGATTACAATTTTCGTAAGGCCTTTAACATGTTTATATTATACACAGCAGTTTCAAATCTTTTATTAATTTATGCTCCAAAACAACAAACATTGTATTTTGTAAAAGATGTTGTCAGATCAAAAAAGTTATGACGAACTAGATGCAAGGAAACCCTGCATTATCCTAACATGGAATAAAAACTTACTGAGACAATATCGTAAAAATATGAAGACTTCGACGTTTGTAAAAGACATCTCAGTGCAAGCAATTTGTCCTCACCTCGTCTAGGTGCATGTTCCATAACTAAAAATCGAGGCTTTACACGTAAATATAAAATTTAACGAGCAACATACCCTAGTAAAGCTAGAGGCCAATAACACGAATAGGTAATAAGGATTCATGTTGTTAGTCCTTGTTTATCGAGTTTATTTACACTTGTCAATCTCGTATGAGACAGTGAGAGTGCACAAGTCGACCTTTCGTAAGGTGCAGAATCAAAGTGTACAATCGATTATCGTGTGTTGTGTTGCGTGGGCTGTGTGCGGTGTATTGCCGGTGCACGCGGCTGCAGGTCGTAGGGCGAAGGCTCGTCGGTGCGGGTTGTCTTGTGTGTGCGGATGTGCGCGCGCACGCGGCTGGAGGGTGCGGGGGCGCGGGGGGTGCGCGGGTCAGTGGCGTGCAGCGCGCGCCGCGGACGCCCGCACCGCAGTGTCGAGCAACAGCCCGCCATGCCCGGCCCGCGCCTATACCGCGCCGCCTGACAGCATGGCCTTCCCGACCGCCACCATCACACGCAGCCACGCTCTGACGACGGTACGCATCTCATTGTGAACCTATATTCAGACGTAGGGTTATAACCCTTCGAGCTGGGTCGCCTCCTCGCACAGCCGACGTCGTACTCCGGATCAGTGATAGTGCTTCACCACAGTCCGGTAACCCAGTGAGGGTCGGTCAGCGCAGAGGTTTCGTCTCGATTCGATCGTCCGCAGACCGAAAGGAGTAGGCGCGAGTGGTCGCCGCGCGCCCCGCTAGATGGCGCCGGGAGTCGCTCCTGCGGCGAGTGCTCTCCGCCCGCGCCCCGCCGTCGCCGTCGCCGCCTTTTGTTTCGCGCCGTTCGTGTACATAAAATAATAATTGGCAGGCCGGTGGTGAACATCGCCGCTCGGCGCCGAGCCGTCGCTGACGTCAGCGGAGCCCGGGCTCGCGCCGGAGCCGAGAGCCCGGCTTCCCCGACCTTCCGCCACCGCTGTCTGCGACTCGCTCGACACACGACACTGACACGTCAGGTTCTACACTAACCCTCCGCCCCTCTTACGTGCCAAATCCTTTGCTAAACGAGACATAAACTTCAATCGACTGAATTTCGAAGACATTTACAAAATATTGTAAAGTATTAATGTTACCGTGGCCTCTAAGATAATCCGCGTCGGTTACTAGTTGAGCGAAGTGATAGCTATGACGCATCAAAAATGTGTAGGTTTCATTCATGTAACCTACAAGGGTTGCCAATTGATCTGCACCTAACAACAACGGCGGCGGCGAGGGCAACCGTCTTCTAGACTTTTTAGTCTAATGTTCGGTGGATTTATAAAGAAAATGACGAGAATAGAAGCAATATATAGTCGTGGATTCATTTAGTTAAAGGAGTGCGGTGGGTGCTGATCGACGCGCCGCGCCCATGCCCCTAAGTCTGGTGAGTGCTAGATTGTAAGGCTTCATATCGTGCCATTTTCATCAAGAATATCGCGAACGTATTCTTTTTTCGTCGTAAGCCAATAAAATTCTATGTCACAAGGAACCTTGATGGTTCTATTTACATTTACAATGACTGTTTATCATTTTCTCAAGATAGGCACTAAATTTTATGTATGAAAAGGTTTCTCAATTTCTTAATACTTTCATATGAACAACGTAATTTTGACGCACTCGATATCGTTCTATATCTCATCATTTTTGTATGTAAGCCAGTCGTCAATATATTCGTACTATGTAGGACACAAAAGGTAACTGGGTTTATTGGAGTGCACAGTTTGACATCTTGCATTCACGATAGACTTAGTAAAATCAATAAACAATACCTAATTCGAAATACAGTTACGATATCAGAACCGATAACTCGATAAATTAAGACACTCTTTATCGAGTTATCGTTTGTAATAGATTATCGAGGTATCTTTTACTAAAAAAACTGATCAAACTTATCTACTATAACTTAACATTTAGCTTCTTATTTTAAAGAAAATAATCGTAATCTCATTAATGAAAAGGTTTAAGTTTATAAAATACATATTCGTGTTCGGCGAGAGATGGCGCTGTGTTCGTGAATTGAATTCGTATAAGAAATGGTAGAACGCCCACCGCTATGTTATCGCCTAGTTAAGCCTACCGATTATATTTACTTGAATTTTGGATCCGATAGTGAAATTGTATTTTACTTTTTTCAATTATTATATTTTCGTGAGTGTTTTTCTTATCTTCCTTCCTACCTTCGTCTTATCTTATGAGTATCGTAAGAGTGGACTAAGGGAAACCTTGCACATATCGTAAATTGAATGAAGGAAAATTTGTCGTAAAACTCTATACCATGTCTAGCTAATGTGGTACACTAATATCACAGCTGATATATTGGTATAATAGTACTGTCAATGTTAGACCTTGTAAGGTATTGCTAATGTCTCGTGATTATCATCAACGAGTATGTAATTATCATATCACAAGCGTCCCAATGCAGGGATAAGTCTGCTCTATTTATGGAAATCTTGTCTTACAGACCCTAAAACCAGATGTATTTTCATTGGGATTCGTGTAAAGTTTCGGTAAAAGAGGTCGATTGTCCAGTGGATATTCTTAAGTGAGGACTAAACCATATCGACTGGAAATTCAATCTCTCTTTTGCGGTAGTCTTGGGATGAGATTGGGTGGTAAAATGCGTGTTATTAATCTCTTACCACAGAATTTTTCGTTGTTCCCTTGTTCACTGATACAGTTTGACAAGTCTTTAATAATTTTGGTAAAACAATTTACTATTTTTAACTATGACTGGTTACGTTACTTGTTCTCCCTATAGTATATGACCCCTTATAAACAATTCAACCAAGCACACTTTAGGATAAATAATACTTTCTCAAGTCGTGTACAGGTCAATGGAATAGAGACAGTCTTTGTATAGAGAGTAAATAACTTTATTTCACATACTTAAGGATGAACCTAAATCCATGATATTCAATGTGCAAATCTGTCATACAGTGTCTTAGTAACAAGCCATCTTTGGTCCGAGTAATAAGGTAATGGTAGTGGTAAAAGTTAGTTTCACATCATTAACCATGTAGAGTATATTACTTATTGGTCTTGTACTTGATGAGTCATCATCATCATAACATCCCATTAATGCCCTACTCCAGGAACGGGCCTCTTCCTGTGACCGATGGATACTTGGCTTACTAATACCACGCTGGCCAAACGGATTGGTATAGGGTTTAATTTCAAGTTTTCCTTCTTTTTATTTCGTTAAGATAATATTCACGAATAGTCCCTTAATCGGTTTTTACGACACCCATGGGACGAGATGGGGTGGTGACATATTGTATTCTTACTCCGTCACCACGCTAATAAAAAAAGTATATAAATACGATTTATTAGTTATAGTACCTACCCATAATAAAAGCTCGGTTAAGCTTAGGAAGTTGCTGTAAGGAACTCTATATTTATAATTCATGTAATGCCTATTTAAAATAAAATTATGATTATTCATCACCATCATAATCTTTCTTCTGATCCTGTACTCCTTTATCGACCTCAACCTTGGTCAGGTCGTTGGCCCACCACATGAGGGGTCAGCTCGCTTAGTGTTTTCCGGTGTGCAGGCGGCATTTTAGAACCTTTTTGTCCTATCGCTTCTTCATGTTATAATCCTTGCCCATTGCCCATTGCCAATCCATTCAAGGAATCTAGGGAATCTCGTCATTTCTGATTCGATCACACAGGGAACAAACACTATAAGTATACCTAATATATTTAGTTATGTCATTCTCCGTGTGGTGATGGAGTAAGAATACACTATGTCACCACCCCATCTCATCCCATGGGTGTCGTAAAAACCAACTAATGGACTATCCGTGAATTTTATCTTTACGAAATAAAAAGAAGGAAAACTTGAAATTAAACCCTATACCAACCCGTCTGGCCAGCGTGGTATTAGCAGGTTATGTATCCCTCTGTCTTGGGTGGAGACCCGTCCCTGCAATGGGACATTAATGGGCTGTTATGATGTCATTCTCAACACAACTCTCGTAGTTAGTCAAGGCCAGTAATTGCAGTAACTTTCACATAGATACATAAAACTAACAGCTACAAAGTACATAATACTAATTTATGTGTTTATAGAAATAAAGGTATATGAATACTAATTGAACAGCACATAAACTCGCTTAATGTGAATGTAAAGGGTGATACCCCTCTATCTCTTTCTCTTTCTAGGTTGTCTTCCTTTCGATCAGACAACATTATTTTCAATTACATTTGCAAACAAGTCGTAATTTCAGATGTATGCTTATATTTTACTTAATTCATATATCTGTGAATGGTTTGTACTACATATAAGCAGATTTCCAAGTCTCATGTTATTAGTCACGAGAGGAGGCCCGTCCTGCAGTGGGACATTATTAGGCTGTTATGACGATGATGATGATCATAATATATCTGTGAGCGATTTGTACTACATATTAGCAGAGTTCCCAGTCTAGCCATTCTGATGGTAATCTACTATCATCATCATATTATTCTGACGACCTCTATGGTGTAGTGGTTATATAACATGACTGCTACGCAGAGGTCTCGGGTTCGATTCCCGCTCAATGCAAATCTTTGTGTGCATGAACATGATGGTTTGCATTGGTCTGGGTGTTTTCTATGTATAATATGTATGTATTTACAAAAAAGAAGTATTCAAGTATGTTTATCCGTTGTCTAGTATATGGATACTAGACAACGGATATAGAACATAGTACAAGATTTGCTTAGTTTGGGACTAGATGGCGTTGTGTGAGGAATATTTATTTATACTTATAATTAGTCAATGACTTTAATTACTGCTGGCCATTAAAGGTTTACTCCAATTACGTCCACTAAGTACAGACATGTGCTTTCTTCAAATATTGACTTTCCGCATCGCTATCCACAATGAGAGGTTTTGCCCACTTGGCATTTACTGGTACGCGGTATCGTTTCTAGAACCTTTCTGCCCTAACATTTGTAGGTTCTACATACTATGTGCCCAGCCCACTGGCACTTCAATCAAACAATCCTAAGAGTTCAGGCATTTTCCTGTTGATCATCTCTTTTTGTTCATTCATCCCTAATTTGCACAGGGGAACTCCTAACCATAATATCCAATCTTATGAGAAGAGCAGATTATTAGTCTTCTGACAAGTTTTAACCCTTTAACTGGTACAAAGTAACTTCGTTTTAATATTGGTTTACCTTTATTACAAGGTCATTAGAGTTGCTAATTAGGTGGCAATACTTTTGCCGGTTAAAGAGAAAAACCACGTCTCAAATATAACGAGTAATGTGTTTTCAATGTTCATATGTAAACTAGATATAGTTGACTATACAAGTATGTAACCACACTAGTTTGTATTTCATTCAAATTCCCAAAAGCTGTGGTATGTTACATTTAATCAGTAAAGATGATGGAACCATAGGAATCCATATTAACATTCCATAACTGATTGCTGTTGTAATGCATCAGTTGTGGTTTCATTATCAACACAAAGCAGCTAACTGATTCACAAATAATAGTAGTGTCTGGAAGTATAATTGTGTCCACTTATGCCATTTCTCTAACGCGTAACCAGAATTGATTTCGTTTTCTTTATACGACAATAATAATATGACAGCGTCGAACCTCAAACAAGTGCAAATAGAATCCAGGAATGAGTTCAATTGGTAGACATCCAATAACTTCACTGCATTCCTTCTTGACCAGCCTGGCCAAATGTAGCTTCACACTATTTTGAAACCCTACACTATTTTGACACGGAACAACATGTGCTTTGAACCATTAAACTATCGAACTAACAAGCAATCGCTGTTAGGTTTTTCGCAGCAGAATTTTTCCCACTAACGTTTCATCGCACTAATAAAGCATCGATATAATATAACATCGTACTACTGAATTATCGTGACACCGTTTTCATAAAATAAAGTAATAAAAATCGAACCAACAACTTTCGCAGAAAAATAGGGAACCCCCGGTAGAAGGATCATATTCACCGGAAGATTGTACCACATTTAATTTTGCTTTGATTCGTTTTCGCACCCTGCTTAAAAGGCCCAAAATTACAAGAAGAAGGGAACAAGTCGAAAACAGTTACCATATTTAATGATGCAGCAATAGAACGAATTCCCAAACCTATTAAAAACAGAAACACTCTTCATTTCAAGCAGACGTATAAAAAAAACTTCAAACATTATCGATGGCCGCTAAAAGAGCGTATCTCGGCATTGTCTGTAGACAATATAACACTTTACTGACCTAATTTCTAAAAGGTTACGCCTTGTCCTAATTCTAGTGAAGACTAAAATGTGAAACGAGTTAGTCGGAATTCCACAGCAGCTGCAGAAGTTATTCGAGTGACTATTATCGATGTTTTGTTTATTTATTTGTACGGCAATAGTCATAATCGATCTCTTTTTTATATGGCAGACAAGCAACCAGCTTAAGTACCTAAAGCCCGATTTACACATCGACAAGTACAGTAGCGAGTTAAGTATATAGGATGGAGATCTATTTAAATCAACTTAATCAACAACTTACTACTAAACTCGCTACTGTACTTGTCGATGTGTAAATCGGGTTTAATGGTAAGTTGTAACTGCTTCTCGTCGACGTTAGCAATGCTCAAGCATAAACAAGCAACAGACTACCCTGGGGCACATGCTGTTATACCCTCTAGCCCTTAGCCCCGTAACTTCAGTATCTACACAACCTAGCTAATGTACCTTTACACAGTATTTCTTAATGTTGCAAGTGATTTTGATCAAGTTAAAAGCTAGATACTTATTATACGTTTCAAATACTTATACCATTTATTTATCGACATTATTTTGTTTAAAACACAAATCAATCTATCTCAAAATACAATAAAGTTAACCAAAAAACGAAAACCCCTTAAAACACAGCACATAAGAACTAAAGTACCAGGAGAGCAAAACACCAAAGATGTATATTGACCCTGCCGTGCGTTAAGCAATCTTTACAATTACAGGATAAGAACCATCGGTTGACCCGCGGAAAAACGTCCAAATGGTTTGGGATTCTTCTGTTTAAAGAGCCCTTTAAACAGCATGTCAATTCTCGTTCCTTAAACTCGTTAAAAATTCGCTTAAGTTAACTTTAGTTGTCAAATTGTCTTACCTATTGTATGACAATTTGACAACTAAAGTTAACTTAACAGAGTTTTTGACG
This sequence comes from Schrankia costaestrigalis, assembly GCA_905475405.1. Classification (NCBI taxonomy): domain Eukaryota; kingdom Metazoa; phylum Arthropoda; class Insecta; order Lepidoptera; family Erebidae; genus Schrankia; species Schrankia costaestrigalis. Next base: position 18,387,413 of record FR997826.1, read on the forward strand.
ATTTATTTATTTATTTATTTATAATTTATGGAAAACCAACAGCATTTGCAACATGTACAATAGGTATATATAAATTTTAAGGAAGGAGAATTGACATGCAGATTTATTCTTTCCGTTAACAAAAGTTAAAAAAAAGTAATCACAAACGAAAACCTATTACAAAATACAGCACATAATCAACAAAAGTACCAGTAGAGCATAACACCAAAGATGTATATTGACCCTGCCGTGCGTTAAGCAATCTGTACAATTACAGGATGTGAGCCATCATTGCGTGATCAACAGCTGTGAAGCTACTTATGGTCGGTCGCTTTGTTACATTAATGTACGCTAGTTATCCCACACTTACGCAATCGTTTGTTTAGTAACAACTTATTGTTATTAGTTATTTATTTATATATCATATCACACTTTTAAAAGCTTTTGTCTCCTACAGTCATTGAGGAAAATTAGGTAAACTAATAACACACTGATCGAATGGATTGGTTTATAAAAAAGAACATGGGCTTTTCATCCGATCTGACCCGATAGGTTACAAAAAAGGCTACTAAATTGACAATCTAAATTGTAATAAGGCCACTTAGAAAACACAAAGTTTTAAGGTCCATAAACTACAAACCACAATTTTGAAAAAGCCGTTAGTGGGTATATCGATAACCAAAAACATTTCAGCCATAATTCTTTAAACAAAATTCTTTAAAAAAATAGGTTTTATTTATTTGATTTTGATGCTTAAATTATGAAAAAAATACAAAATACATAATAAATAAAGCTTTGTAGAAAAAACACCATTTTATGTTTTCATGTAACATTTTGAACATCACCAAATTTAAAATAAAAGAGATTTATAAAATCTCATTCGCTTAAAATAAAATTATTGCTGAATTTTAGGGCAATTTTATGTATATAGTCTCGAAAGGGTTAAAAACATATACGATGAAGCAAATAACCTCTCGTACAATTTTCTATTGCATATCGTGTTTAGGAATCCACCGATGTACAACCATCTCATAACGTGTTTGTGTGGCCAAACAACAAGATGATGGCAACAGAGTAGAGTAATTCCATTGCTATCATTCCATGCCTTCATTCCTAGACAGCGCTTTACATCGGGTTCGAACTTGGCACAAAATAGACAATTTGAATACTTTATGTCATGTAAACCTGCAGTATATAATACAAAGGGATGCCATATTGATTGTGGACAACATGGAACAATCATAAGTAGGTTATTTAATTTTGAATCTCAATTCCCATTTCATCATTATATAAAAACAAAATAAATACTTCTTTTGCTATTTAAAAATAATGAAGATTATTAGATAAGAAGTTGTAAACACTTAATGCATGCGGTGTTCGCCTATTACACTTACAATGTTAAACGTAGCTAATTAAGGAAGAACTGTTTTAGTGTAAATAGCTGTTGGTGAACATAATAATAAATAAAAATAAAGAGAGAGAAATAAATAAATGTTCTAATTACTTTTTTTGTTTTATTCAGTCAATTCAACTAGAATTTAATTAGGCCGTGCATGTAACTATGAACAATACCAAACGTGAACTTGATTATTAGTCACATTATTAATTTGAATGCATTTCTTTATTTGATTGAATTATAATCACGTACAATATCTAGTAGAAACTGCCAAATTTTACACTTTAATCTACATTCCAAGAGCCACAAGACATGACACTACAGTTACCGAAAACTTGAGGCATTTTTTCTTAATTCGTGATTAGTTAAAATATGTTTTTGAACCTACTACATACGTTAGGTTAATCAGGATATCATTAAGAAAACGCGTTGCAATGATGTAAGTATTTTACATTTCCTAAGCTTTTTACATTTCCCTGTCTATTCAATTGTTGTTTATTATCTAATAGACGAACATATTAATAACTTAATTAATGTAATTGGTAGACAGTTCAATATTGAATAAGTCCGACATAAAATACAAAACTAACATATACATACATTTTCTTTTAGCTATGTTCAAACAACGATTTCCTATAATAAAACAACAATGCAAGATTAACAATGAGCTCCACACTCGGCTTATTCGTAATAAAAGCAGGTATTCTTTTATAGCGACCCACTTTAATACTTGTTTGTTTTTCCCTGTAAATATAAGCAGGTTGCATAGCCAGGCTTTACATTTGTAGGATACTGCTGTTCAGTATTAAAATGATTTTCATAGTTGTTAATAACATAGTTATATTTAGTGATGTACTAGAAACACTACCCTACTTTCAGGAAGTTACATAAAATCACAATGTTGAAATGAAAGAATAAGAATTACCATCATATGCCTTAATGATACCTGATTTAAAGCCGAGCCGACTTTAAAAAGTAAGGTACTAACAACATAATATCTGAGATCTAGATATAAATTAACATCTTGTCTGGCTAGGGTGATATTAATTTACAAAGTGTTCTTATATTACTGGAGGACTGGCTGCATTATTTGGGTGCTGTATTTATATCAGTCAATTGAAAACTGTAAAACTGTTTGAGTTCACGACCATTGACACGAGAGAAGAAGAAGAATTAATGTTTATTAATGTAAGCTTATTATAAAGCAGGCCAGGTCTAACCAGCCAAATATTAATTTACAAAATGTCCTTTAATTTACTGAAGATCAATAGATAAACCAATATCACTGACAAAGCGCTTAAAATTGCCCACCTAAAGTAAACGCAAACCCAAAAAAACAGCAAATCTGGTCATTGTTGCACTGATGATTTTGGCAGCGGTCAGCGGTTAGGTGATAACCGATGTTTAACTCACTAAAACCAATGGCATTAAACGGCTAACATTCTAATACTATTCCAGTATTCTGTTTTAGAAGCTTTAGCTTAATGGAACGAGCCGTCAATATACAGTTTGTAGGCCAATTAACGTTGTTTGATGAATGTTACCCTAGCTTAGTCAACTGAGGTTTAGTCAAATACTGTTCATACTAATCGTTAAGGTATTACTAGGAATTAAGTTTGCCTTTGCAAGAACTTTTATTAAGTTTTAAAGCAATTTTATCATCGTCATGATACCATTACATAACGTCAACTTTTGGATATAGGCTTCCTCCAAATGTTTTCTCACCGCGCGATCTGGGACTGCCCTCTTCACTTTACATCCTGCAACTTCAATCAGGTCGTTAGTCTATCAAGTGAGAGGTCTGCTTTTCCGGTCCGCGGTCAACATTTGAGTACCTTTCAGCCCTATTGACTATCTGGCCAGTACTGTGTTTTAATTTTTCTGCAATTTTCTTGCGAGTTATGCTTGTAAAATACTATTTGGTCTTTTTTAAATCATACAGGATAAGAACTTGGTATTGACTTTTCGTATGTTTAATTCGTTATTGCCAGTATTAGTCGTAGTCACGTCGTAGTGGTATTAGATGACATGTAATTTCTGAAATTGCCTCTACACCTGTGCATTGGAACTAATTTAGAAATCAGGCTGCTATATGTCAGTCTGAATGCAAGCGTGGTTCTAAATAATCCAATTAGGTATACTGGCGTGACCCAATAAGGACAATAATAAACTGTTTAATCGATTTACAGCTTTAACTGGAATGCACTGACAGTTAAATGATGAATGAATTTGACGACCTCTATGGCGTAGTGGTTATATAACATGACTGCTACGCAGAGGTCTCGGGTTCGATTCCCGCTCAATGCAAATCTTTGTGTGCATGATTGCTTGCATTGATCTGGGTGTTTTCTATGTGTAATATGTATGTATTTACAAAAAAGAGGTATTTAAGTATGTTTATCCGTTGTCTAGTATCTATAGTAAAAGCTCTGCTTAGTTTGGGACTAGATGGCGTTGTGTAAATGTGTGAGGAATATTTATTTAATTTAACTTGACATACGTAATGGGTTCATAAACCTGTGAGAAAGTCAAATTATAATGTTTTCTTCTTAAACATTATAATTTGACTTTCTCACCCCAGTCAGTGCCAGTATTTCTTGAACATGTTTTTATCAGAGTTTTTGAAATTGATAGAACCTAGTTATCTCCCAGAACTTATAACTCATTACGATTAAGAGCCACAGGCTCTTAATCATAATTATGTTATCATTAAAATCTGCCACAGGAGATAACTAATAAAATTGGCAATACATCTACTATAGGACATAAACACTAAGACATGGGTTGTTATTTTTTTCAACAAACAGTAAAAGTCTAGAATCCAATAAGCTCATCTTGTAAAAGATTCGGACTTAAATTTCGTCAATATGTTTTGATCATTTCTCCTGAAACTGCTATTGCATTGCTAAAGTATCTTTAAAAAGGAAAACCAAAAAAAAGAATGAAGGCAGAGCTCCATACATTGTTTTATGTAGTACTCAAAAAAGCGTCTTAATGTGAAAAAATAATAAAAAAATTACACATGAATTTCTGAACCTCAATAGGTATGTATTTTTTTTTTAATTAGACCTGTCGTAGATGCCAAGATTTATGGATTTAATTTTTCCAAAATACGCAAAAACACCAAAGAAAACATAGAAGAGTAAACATCATAACATATTTATAAATGTACTCTGTGGTCACAACTATTTACAAAAATGTTATTTGTGGTTATGACCACAAATGACATTTTTGTAAATAGTTGTGACCACAGAGTACATTTTCAAACAAAACAAATTATTTATTTTGTAGGAATTAAAATAGCAAAAAAGGCAAGTGTGATCTGCATTTCTGGTCTGGTTGCTATGACGTTTTGTTTGTCACAAACAAAACGTCATAGCAACCAGACCAGAAATGCAGATCACACTTGCCTTTTTTGCTATTTTAATTCCTACAAAATAAATAATTTGTATTTACAAATATCCTAAATGTGATATAAATAAATAATTAATTTAACTAAATACATTATCACATTAGAAATGTTAAAAATGTTACGTACTTGATAATATTTTTTACAAGTGCCTACCATTTAAAAACAAGTCGATTTAAATTCTTTTATTCACATAATTTTTGTGTGGGATTTACAGATATAAATATAATTTTTAAAATTAATTGTATTTAAGATAATTAACTTTTATATTCATGAAAATTTAAGACACTTTATTATATCAAACATATATTTCTGCCCATGTTTATTTATTTATTTAACACTTTATACAATATTGTAAACAGGCGGACTTAATGCCTAAGGCATTCTGTACCAGTCCACCTTAGGTGATGCAGAGATAAATGTGGTAGGTGTTAATGTACTTAAACGTTCTTTATCTTCAAAAATCAGAGCTCTAGTTTCTTCACTCTATTATAAACAGCGGGTGTTCCAAAACCGAAATAGAGTGGCAATTATCGAACGATATCTCGGATTACACGAGCCCCGGGGATATGAAGTTCGGATAGCCAACTACATCTCTATTTGCATAAATTGCGCTTTCAATTAAACTTAGATCTGTGGAACTGATGCACGTTACTATTTCTCGACAGATGGTATACGTTGGTAAAATGTTATTGTTCCATTATGATTTCTGTGGTGTAAGGATTTTATAGTCTATGGGTGTTATGCAGAAGTTTCTGGTTTTATTCCCGGTGATGTTTATGTGCATGAATAAGACTGATTGCATTAGTCTGGGTGATTTCTATGTAAATTACGTGTGGATTTCCAAAAAAAAAGTATATTAGAAGTATATTAGAATGTCTAGATACCCATAGAACAAGCTCTGTTTAGTTTGGGACTAGATGAAATTGTGTTAAGATATGCGGAATATCATATTATACCTACAGATCCCAGTCAGTCCCATGTCAGGAATAGTGTAAATTTTTACGTTTTTGCAAGTGATATTGGTCGCTAAGTCTTCTAGGATACCCTCCTCTTAATGACACCCTCGACATTTGAAGTTGCCACCCCATCTCATCTACTCTGTAGACTTAGTCCGTCACCACGATTCTAAAACACTTAATTCTAGTTACCTTAAACCCAGACTAAACTCAAACAACAACATCAAAACTTAATACATACCTATACATATAGAATGTGTGTGTCTTTGTTTGTCGATAAAACCTATGAAAATTTTCCATAACAATGAAGTTTATTTATGTATTCGCGATCAATGATCTGACGTCATCGGTTAGCCTTATATGAGTACGTACCTTCACGTTTATGTACTCGATTACTTGGAATACGGTTGCACCTAATCACCTTTACCCTAGTTTTTGTACGAACTCTACTATTTTAGATGTATTCTAGTTAGTAATTGTTGAGGTTGAACATAAGTTCGTCTATTTTCATATGGTAAATATACTATCTATTTATAACTCGTAAAATTCCTTGCACATTGCCATTTAGTCTTTAGCTAAGGAGAGTTTGTACCATATATAAGGTATGGGTAGATTATGATTCTTAGAAATTTACAGAGAGAAACCCCCGATTTCTGAATGCCTGATCAAGTCAAAATCAACTAATCAAGTGTCAAAACTGTCATTTTAGTTCCTGAAAATTATAGTTTTGACATTTAGTTGATTTTGACTTGATCAGTCATTCAGAAACCGGGGGTAAGAATACAATATGTCACCACCCCATCTCATCCCATAGGTGTCGTAAGAACTGCCTAAGGGACTATTCGTGAATATTATCTTAACGAAATAAAAAGAAGGAAAACTTGAAATTAAACTCTATACCAATCCGTGTGGCTAGCGTGGTATTAGTAGGCTAAGTATCCCTCCATCACAGGAGGAGACCCGTCCCTGCAGTAGGACATTAATAAGCTGTTACGACTATCTATTTATAACATGTAAAACCAATGTTTTTTAGAAATTTACATACAGTCCCAATCAGAGCTTGTACTATGAGAACTACATGAACATACTCGTACTAATAACGTTTTTTTAGTAAATACTTACTCATTTTACATAGATAGTAGATGTTTATGCACTTTAAGGTTTATTGCGACACTTATGGTTGTAAGTGTTAAAAAAATATTTTGTTAATGAATCAGTCTTAACATCACTTTCTTTGTAGATCATCATAACAGCCCATTAATGTCCCACTGCAGGGACGGCTCTCCTCCCATGACGGAGGGATATTTGGCCTACTAATACCACCCTGACCAGAAGGATTGGTATAGAGTTTAATTTCATGTTTTCCTTCTTTTTATTTCGTAAACATAGAATTTACGGAGAGTCCCTTAGTCGGTTTTTACGACACCCATGGGATGAGATGGGGTGGTGACATATTGTATTCTTACTCCGTTACCACACGGAGGTACCGTGTATAACTAAAGGATTCTTATCTAAGTAATATGACATCAATAGGCTGTTATAAAAAAAAACATTTATTTAGGATATAATACATTATTGTGTAGTATCAAACATAAGTTGAGGAAACTAATTAATTTTCATTTTCATGACCCGATCGTGATTAAGTTAATTTAATTTCAAGGTTATTAGGCACTTAGTATTTAATTGTTTTACCACGTTTCTTAGTTAAATCAACCAGGTACTGTATGAATTAGTAATAGTAAATAGATGTCGCTAGCCGTACAATTTTTTTTTAAAGACATCTCCCGCACTAGAGATCATGCCCTGTGTCGCGGGGACTTTTTACAAACATCAATTAACGGACACAAAGAACACCCAGACCAGGACAATAATTTGTGGATCTCACAAATTATTGTCCTGCGTGGGGATCGAACCCACAACCTCTTGCACGGCAGCCGCTTGCGCTACCGTCGCGCCACCGAGGTCGTCAGTTAAATTCTGAAGGAAATAATAAGATGCGGCTAGTCTTTATCTTCTTTTAAAAACCACTTTCTCAAGGCGATCATGAGTAGTATTTACTGCTAATCATTAGGTTGGTCGTTTGCTAGTTCGTCACCTTAAAACAATTTAACATATCCTTATCTGACGACAATTTTACGTTTAGAAAATCACTAGATATGTCACGCCAATTTATGGGAATTTACTGACTTGATTACAAATAAATTGTGAACCTGTCAGCAATTGATGTCTGTTTAGGGAGAATATTACCAGAGGCATATTGGATTGCAATATTTAGCGGCCTTTAGAGAATTTTTAGATACATTTCATTTGATATGTAATTATAAAAATCATGGAGGTTATTAATACAATTGAAGATCTCTGCCTCTTTCTGAAGTCAGTTAATAAACTATCGTGATAAACAAAAACCGCGGTACAAAAACTGGTATAAATAATATTAAACCACATCACGAGTAATATACCCACTCTAAACACGTTGAGTATTAATCAACTTAACTATCGCACTGATAACTGATTTGCAGACGTAGTCTGTGTCAATCTAATTGCTCTGAAGTAATTAGAGCAACATTGCAACTACACGGATCTCGATTGAATTGCATATGCCTGAATAGTTCTATATTGCACTAATAGCTGAATAATTGTCAGCTATTGGTGTCTGTTTAGGGGAATATTAGCAGAGGAATATTAGATAGTTCTGTTCTGTTTTTTTAATACAATGGCCCCCATCGTTTCCCGATGATTCTGCCAACGTCAAGGTGGATATTAGATAGTTATATTGGAGGTTTTGTTGACAATTGATCATCATAACAGCCCATTAATGTCCCACTGCAGGGACGGGCCTCCTCCCATGACGGAGGGATACTTGGCCTACTAATACCACGCTGGCCAGACGGATTGGTATAGAGTTTAATTTCAAGTTTTCCTTCTTTTTATTTCGTAAATATAATATTCACGGATAGCCCCTTATGGTTTTTACGACACCCTTGAGATGAGGTAGTGACATATTGTATTCTTACTCCGTCACCACACGGAGAATGTCACAAATTATTACGTAGAAATAGTTGAATGTGTATAATAAGGTGGGTCTGGCAAAAGCTGCATCTTAAAAGTCCCTAAGTTAACCATAAAATAACCATTTCCTTGATCTTTTAAAGGAATAGTTAATGTATAGTCGAAAACTAAATGGCCTTATCACCTCTAGAGTTAATGTTAGTTGCATGTCATAATACTATTAGGTTCAATATCGCACAACAAAACATCAGCTAAATTATGACGCTACTTTGACATATCAGTTCTCTTGTATTAGCAAATAGTCGTTAGGTATTTATAAAAACAAATAGTAAAGACAACGTTATTGACTGTTACTAGAGCATATTTACGGTAAAACGTTTTATTCTAATGAATTTCTCTCTTTTTTACTTCTATGTTCATCCCTATCATTTCTTGCATGACGTCATTGGCGCATATTTCAATTTAAAGTTTTCGTAATTTTATAATATAAAACAAATTAGGGTAAACCACCTAATCGTTAGAATTCTTACAATAATTGGCACTTAAGAGTTAAAAGTGAGTAAAAAGAAAGAAAACACTATAGATTATTTAAGTTCAGTATGATTATTCAAGTTCAAATATTATTTATTTAATATTTTTATTATATTTTATTTATTTCATGTGTCAACATAGCAACAATAAATTTATCAGAATCTTTTTATTGGCATTAGTGCCAATAATATTTATTTAATACTATTCAATAACATAATAATGATTAAGTATAAGCAAAGATTATAGTATTTTATCATTTTATGATATTTTATATTTTAGTCTGACACGAAGTCCACTCTTAAGGTGCCAACAATTGGGTGGCCTACCAGCCAATATTTAAATTCTACATTTTCAGTTTTTCTGAAATATGACAAGCTTGTAATGTCACAAGTAACAAGTGACTTTAGTTTTAAACTATTTAATGGTTTTTCATAGTTTTTCACATACAAACTCTACGGTTTAATATAGTGACATTTGTATTGTATTATTATTGTTTTTCTATTATTATTTATTGCGTTGAAGTGAAAGTTTAAAATAGATTGCACTTTTAATCTAAGCATAGTTTTGATTACGGTCAACCAATGACGTCAAGCTCACGCATAAATATTAAATAACGATCTTAATGAATTTGAATTATGATAGAATTTTTTGTCAAAACTGATAAAGCCATTTCGTTTTCGGGTATACATAATGACAGTCGATAATGCATAATAATTTATGTTTCGAGTGAATAATTAACTGTTATCAGTTAATATTTGTTTATCTTTTGATTATTCTGTCAACGTTAGTGATAACGTTCTTGTTATGAGATTTTAATGTCGATATTGTATGTTAATTTCTAGTAGACTTGTCCAGAAAGAGTTTAATGTTTATCGTGCGTACTTGCCTTTATATTTTAGTAAGATCTCTTTCACAAGCTTAGCGCAAGTAAACACTAAATCATCATAACAGCCCATTAATGCCCCACTGCAGGTAATATTCACGGGTAGTCCTTTAGTCGGTTTTTACGACAACCATGGGATGAGATGAGGTGATGACATATTGTATTCATAATCCGTCACCACACGGAGAAACACTAAATATTTTTAAACAATAATTGAAGTCATGCACTTTCGCAAACTAAAACCTTATTATTATTATGTATTAGATCTCTTTCAGCCCACATGACTTCGATAACTTTAAAGTATAAAGGTGACATTTAATTTGTGGAATAGGTACCTTGTAGTGTCTTAAGCTATATTGAGGAAGAAATTAATATGGCTGGCGTAAGCTGTAAAAAATGACTCATCATCATCATGACAGCCCATCAATGCCCCACTGCAGGGACGGGCCTCCTTCCGTGACGGAGGGATATTTGGCCTACTAATACCACGCTTGCCATACGGATTGGTACAGATGATAGTCTCTTAGCCGGTTTTAACGACACCCATCGGATGAGATGGGGTGTCGATATTGTATTCTTACTCCGTCACCATACAGAGAGAAACATGACTAATTGTTGTTAAATGACTTTACTGATATAGAAGTTTTAGGTGCTATTTTGAAATTAGTTTTGGTATCCTCACAATAAGGTACCTTACCGACTCCTAGTCACACACCAGTGTGACAAACAGTAATCCTTATAACGCGTAAAAAACAATATGCTACAGCTAAATCAGCAAGAAAAAATAACAACTCTAGAGGAACCTCTTCTATTACAAGAAAAAAAAAAATAACTTTGTTTATAAAGGTTTACACACAAAGTAAACATAAATGCAACCTCTTTTAATGTATGACTGCTTGCGTCATAGATAGCGCACCTGGTATTAATTGTACTATGTCACTTATAATAGGAGTTGCATAATGAATCTTTTAGTTCGACTGTCTTTATTTTTTAATGTTCACTCCGTTTTGTTATTGAAAATGACGTCATCATCATCATAACAGCCCATTAATGTCCCACTGCAAGGGCGGGCCTTCTTCCGTAACGGAGGAATACTTAGCCTACCAGTGGCGAAGGGTGGATTTTTATAAAAGGGAAGCCGAAGATTCCGTGGACTTTTGTTCTACTTTATATTACTATTATTCTGTAGTTCATAGGTATTCGTGAGAAAATGTTTCGATTTTACCTAGTTGTCCCGAACTCATAAACTTAAAATACGAAAATGTTTCTCTGTTTGGAAGACTTCTTTGATCAATTAGATTAATTGTTTATATTGCTATATCCTAAATGATTCTACATACCTACTTACTTACTTTTAGAATCTGAGAATACTGTCTGTAAGCCACTTACTTATACGTATCGAAATGAGATAATTGTATTAAAATGTTTCGTAAATCCACAGCGCCGGCGTTTCTTATATTTATAATTCAATTTCGAGAATGATGTTTTATCGCACATCACATAATAGGATAGTCAATATAATATAACACTATTAACCTGTCCCTTATAACAACAAACTATTAAATTTGCTGAAAACAATACAAACAAGTACTTACAAAAATATTCCATAGGATCCCAACGCACTACGACAAAAATAAAGTCAACCAATGCACAACACATAATACACAATCATAAATAATTAAACATACAAATTTTACTACTTTAAACAAGAAAGCGAATTTTATAACCTATTTGCAGAAAATAAATACAAATATCTGTTTTTTCTTCAAATGGTCCTATCGTTTACCGATGATTCTGCCAAAGTCAAGACGCAAGCCGTATAAAAATATAAAAACAAATAAATATAATTAAAAACTAAAAATTCAGAAGAAAGGCTGATTTCTATCAGATTTAAATAATTGATAAAAACAAAGGAATGTCAATGGCAAATTAAGTACTTAACGTGAAATGAAATGAAACTTCGTTACAATTGGTCGGTCCACTGGTTGCAATAGTGCTTTCTCGCTCTCGCAATGTTGTAGTTGTATCTTTTATCCTTGTCATAAGCCGATGGCCACCGGCTTATATGGTACCTTAGATCGACGAATACAAAGTGTCACGTGACCGTACGATTTCCGTACAGTCTGTTGTACTGGATTCCTAATTTCGCGACCGGCTTACTGCGCTCCGCGCATGCGCGCTTTAAGTAAGTACTCTCTGACTGAACCATAACAAGTTGTTAGTTGACAACCTTTAATTACAAGATGGCGTTATGAGTACGTAAATAATTATATTGAAAATTATTATTACTGTAATTATTATTGCGATTTACGTAAGAGAATACTTTTTTGTTTTATATTATTTTGTATTGAGTGGATGTTGCGTCATTGATTTATAATTGATTAATAGACAATGCTAAGCGGTTTTTGCAAAGGTAAGCCGGTAGGAATCGAGTTATATGGACACTTCGCCACTATAGCCTACTAATACCACGCTGGCCAGACGGATTGGTATAGGGTTTAATTTCAAGTTTTCCTTCTTTTTATTTCGTAAAGATAATATTCACGAATAGTCCTTTATTCGGTTTTTACGATACCCATGGGATGAGATGGGGTAGTGACATTGTATTCTTACTCCGTCACCACACGGATATGAAAATGACGTAAGTATTAACGTAAATTATTTAAGATACTTAAGATGATACATTGATAAAATGCACTATCTTTCATCAACTACTACAGGAATATGAAAAGACCTATTGATCTAGAATTTTAATATAGGTAAATTGATACCTTTAACTAGGTTTTTGTAATTACCAAAACGCGATAGCTTGATTTTGGCTCGATCATATTTATTTTTGAAAACACCTCTACAAAAACAGTTTTTTACATATTACACGGAAAGTACACTATCATTATGCTTAGGAATTACTCAAATACATTCGTAACATCAATATTAGTATTACTGTAGAATATCATTACATAACTACAACCAATAATTTTTAATGAATCAAATAAGATTTTAGCAATTTCTAAGCGCTCCGGATCGTTGCGGGCGCATCGCAATTTCAGACCTTATACCGATAAGTTAACGATCGATACAGAATGAGTACGGTCGACGATTCAGTCGGGCGATGGCCCTCTTCGACGCCGGACCTGTGCATGTCGACTCACCGTTCGTACTGAATTTTATCGCGTAATTTTATATCGTAGGTAAAATATATAGGTTAGGTTTAAAATATTTATACCTAAGTTTTTATTAATACTTTGTTCTCTTTTATCAGTAAATAATAGTATTATTTTATAATAGTTATTTCGATAACATTGTATCGTAAAATATTTTTGTAGTTATGTCTTTTATAAAACTTAGGTAAAGTTCGCCATAACTCAACTAAGTACCTAGTTACTGTTGACCCTTTTGATAATGCAAGCGTTTGTTTATACATATAAGCGATTTTAGACTATATGCTCAAGTGTTATAAGTTTTATAACCGTTTTCGTCAAGATCACGTAATTGAAACGTACTATAATAGTACTATAATATTACGTACCTATTTTATTTGCAAGCTTAGGTAGGTAGTAGTGGCGAAGTGTCCATATAACTCGATTCCTACCGGCTTACCTTTGCAAAAACCGCTTAGCATTGTCTATTAATCAATTATAAATCAATGACGCAACATCCACTCAATACAAAATAATATAAAACAAAAAAGTATTCTCTTACGTAAATCGCAATAATAATTACAGTAATAATAATTTTCAATATAATTATTTACGTACTCATAACGCCATCTTGTAATTAAAGGTTGTCAACTAACAACTTGTTATGGTTCAGTCAGAGAGTACTTAAAGCGCGCATGCGCGGAGCGCAGTAAGCCGGTCGCGAAATTAGGAATCCAGTACAACAGACTGTACGGAAATCGTACGGTCACGTGACACTTTGTATTCGTCGATCTAAGGTACCATATAAGCCGGTGGCCATCGGCTTATGACAAGGATAAAAGATACAACTACAACATTGCGAGAGCGAGAAAGCACTATTGCAACCAGTGGACCGACCAATTGTAACGAAGTTTCATTTCATTTCACGTTAAGTACTTAATTTGCCATTGACATTCCTTTGTTTTTATCAATTATTTAAATCTGATAGAAATCAGCCTTTCTTCTGAATTTTTAGTTTTTAATTATATTTATTTGTTTTTATATTTTTATACGGCTTGCGTCTTGACTTTGGCAGAATCATCGGTAAACGATAGGACCATTTGAAGAAAAAACAGATATTTGTATTTATTTTCTGCAAATAGGTTATAAAATTCGCTTTCTTGTTTAAAGTAGTAAAATTTGTATGTTTAATTATTTATGATTGTGTATTATGTGTTGTGCATTGGTTGACTTTATTTTTGTCGTAGTGCGTTGGGATCCTATGGAATATTTTTGTAAGTACTTGTTTGTATTGTTTTCAGCAAATTTAATAGTTTGTTGTTATAAGGGACAGGTTAATAGTGTTATATTATATTGACTATCCTATTATGTGATGTGCGATAAAACATCATTCTCGAAATTGAATTATAAATATAAGAAACGCCGGCGCTGTGGATTTACGAAACATTTTAATACAATTATCTCATTTCGATACGTATAAGTAAGTGGCTTACAGACAGTATTCTCAGATTCTAAAAGTAAGTAAGTAGGTATGTAGAATCATTTAGGATATAGCAATATAAACAATTAATCTAATTGATCAAAGAAGTCTTCCAAACAGAGAAACATTTTCGTATTTTAAGTTTATGAGTTCGGGACAACTAGGTAAAATCGAAACATTTTCTCACGAATACCTATGAACTACAGAATAATAGTAATATAAAGTAGAACAAAAGTCCACGGAATCTTCGGCTTCCCTTTTATAAAAATCCACCCTTCGCCACTGGTAGGTAGGTACTTACTGATAAGATCTAAATAATACTTTTTACTTTCGCGGGAACTTTTACAAACATGAAACAAACGAACACAAAGAACGTCCAGACTCAGGACAGTTGTTTGTGGATCACACAAAAAAATTGTCTTACGTGAGATTTGAACTCTCATGCACTCCACCGCGGGAACGTTTACAAACATGAAACAAACGAACACAAAGAACGTCCAGACTCAGGACAGTTGTTTGTGGATCACACAAAAAAATTATCTTACGTGAGATTTGAACTCTCATGCAGTCCACTGCGGGAACGTTTACAAACATGAAACAAACGAACACAAAGAACGTCCAGACTCAGGACAGTTGTTTGTGGATCACACAAAAAAATTTCTTACGTGAGATTTGAACTCTCACGCACTCCACCGCGGGAACGTTTACAAACATGAAACAAACGAACACAAAGAACGTCCAGACTCAGGACAGTTGTTTGTGGATCACACAAAAAAATTTCTTACGTGAGATTTGAACTCTCATGCACTCCACTGCGGGAACGTTTACAAACATGAAACAAACGAACATAAAGAACGTTCAGACTCAGGACTGTTGTTTGTGGATCACACAAAAAAACTGTCTGCCTTAGGCAGTGGCGGGCGCAGTAATCGGTAATCGTAAGTCAGCATGAAGAGTCCACCAGAAGGGCGAGACGAGACGAGAATTGAAATCGCACCGAACTGTTTCCACCAAAAATTGACATCGCGACATGCGTGTTTCTTGTTAATGTATTTTGAACTCTACATGAGAAATAATACGGTTCATTTTTACACAAACAAAAAGTAGCAACAAACAACAATAGGCCTATCGCGAGAAGCGAGTGTTTTTGTTACAAAGTTAATATATACTCTATTTCCTAAGCAATACGGTTCATTTTTACATAAAGATCTCAAATTTTGCCTCGTCTCGCCCCTCAGGTGGAAAATCACCTAGAGTTCAAATCTCACGTAAGACAATTTTATTTGTGCGATCCACAAATTATTGTCCTGAGTCTGGATGTTCTTTGTGTCAGCTAAGTAAATGTTTGTAAATACCCCGCGACACAGGACAATACATAGTGGGGCTATTTCTTTTTTTTTTAAAGTTCTATTATTTTGCGTGAGATTCAAACCCGCGACCTCGTGCACTGCGACCGATACCCCGAGGCGGTCAAATTATTTTTGTGATCCCCAAATTATTGTTCTAAATCTGGATGTGCTTTGTGCTTTCATAATACCTTGCGCGGGTGTAAATTAAAAAAAAAAAAGGGGCTACATGTATATACATAATAGACCGGTAGATAGTAGGTTTTTCTGTAACAGAATTTTCTGTTACCTACCGCGGACTGACGTCACAGTATAACCAGTAGTCAAACTGGGCCGAATATTTATTATAAATGCCTACGGGTGCGCGGTACGTAAACAATAGTAAACATGCGATCTACTTTGTGTTTCCATTTAGTTTTGTAATTGTAAATTAATACTTTTTATTTTTCTATTTTATATTTAAATAAATAGGAAGTGTTCTGTAAAAAACGTGTTGTTTTATGATTGATACATTTAATTTAAAGAAACATGTATATGTTTGTATTTATATCCACCATGTTTGTGATATAAATAAAATACTAAATTATAATATTAAGAAGGTACTTAACAAGTCATTCAGTAAAGTAGGTACAGTACCGGGCCGTTTATATTGCATATCAACCTATAGAAAAATACAATCGGTCAATTTCGGCTTCGTAGAGCGTCAGAGAAAAAGTCGATGTGTAATATTTACGGCCAGGTACTGTGTTTATTATATTGGCCATGTTTGTTTGAAATTGAATTTATCGATAACCAAAACCAAACTTTAAACAGGTCTATTAGATCTATTTAACGTCAAAATAAAGGCATCGAGGTCACTTCACCAATCCATTCAAAAAATTACATCGATGTCATTGCTTAAATTTACCTAGATCAAAGTGAAAGACACGCATGGGGGATTACATAAAGGGGGGCTAAATTTTCATTATTATTGACCTAAGTACAACAAACCGTTTTCGTGATATACACAAAATACTATTATAATATTAAATACCTAAGTCATTTAGTAAGGTAGGTATTTATATTAGCCATGTTTGTTTGAAATTGACATATGAATAATATATTTAGTTTCAAATTATAACACACAGTCCGCTCGTTACTGCGGCACAGTAGCGACTGTTCCCTCATGCCCGATTTACACATCGACAAGTACAGTAGCGAGTTAAAAAAATAGACAGTTAAGGAGTAAGTAATAAGTAGTAAGTACAGTTCACACGTAGGCGAGTACAGCTCATAAGTTGCCGATCAGAGACGAAGACCAGTCGCGTCGTGCGTGCCGGCGTGCGTCGCCTGAGATTGTTTAGGTACGGTTATTTTAATCGATAAAATGGACATTGAACAATTGAATACCAATTTACGCGCTATTATACGAGAAATAGTATTAACACTTGCACAACACATTGAAAATAAAATTTTAATAGAAAAGTATAGAATAATAAAAAAAAAAAAAAACCTCATACTTTTACACAACGCCATTTAGTCCCAAACTAACCAGAGCTTGTACAATGGGTACTAGACAACGCATAAATATACTTAAATACTTTTGTAAATACGTACACATTATGCATAGAAAAAACAGACAAAAATAAAAATAAATACATATTAGAACTTGTGAACTGTACTAAACTCGCCCGTCTACACGGCGGGCGCTGCGAGCGCTGAGCCGGGCGGGGTGAGGGAGACGCGAGAGAGGGGGCTACTTCGTACTGAACTCGCCAAAAAATAGGATCGAACTGTATTAAAATCAACTTGTTCGGCAACTTACTACTTAACTCGCTTTTGCCGTCCACACGCAAAAAGTGACTTACTCGGCAATGAGGCAAGTTAACTCGCTACTGTACTTGTCGATGTGTAAATCGGGCATCAGCGATCGTGAGCGTGTAGGTATAAACTCACGTTTCGTCGTCCGTTTCTATGAAGTTGAAATACTGTATATATTTGTACTATGGCACAGAGCGATAACGTGTCCTTGAGGGCCGGCGGGACGACGACGGCGCACACGGCGCGGCGGCACGTGAGCGAGAGTATATCCGTCTCATTCGCGCGCCGA
Organism: Schrankia costaestrigalis; assembly: GCA_905475405.1. Classification (NCBI taxonomy): domain Eukaryota; kingdom Metazoa; phylum Arthropoda; class Insecta; order Lepidoptera; family Erebidae; genus Schrankia; species Schrankia costaestrigalis. The sequence goes on from FR997826.1 coordinate 18,405,634, forward strand.
GGGGCGCGCCCCTCTGGCCACGGCCGAATTCAACTCGAAAATTTTCAAAGTAGCGTCTTAATAGACCTAATATCTATCACCAAACAAAACAGTACTTGTGCTACATCGGATGAACTGCAGGTTAGGCTGCAGGTTGACTGTGCTATGCCTAAATTGCTAAGGTCCTTGTGCCGCTACGCGGTTACAACTTACCTTTAGATGCACCGCTTACCCACCGCACCGGCTGCCATCCACCTTAAGAGCGTTTATAGGGCTCACTATTGCCGCCAATTAAAAAAAATCATAATTCGCAAGGATCAATAAAGTAAAATGTTGGGAACAAAGTCTTGAGAAAAGGCAATAAAGTATTCGTATAACACACTCTCAACACTTTAAATGCTTTTTAATTAAATAAAATGGAAAAGATTGATCTGGACTATACGCGTCCAGCGCCATTGTTTTTATGGGAGACATGGGATAGGGAAATGAAGTAAGTATTTTTACTTCCTGATCACAGGGAAAACTTTGACGTCACTGCTATTATGTTTGTTTGTCAGCATATCCAGCTAAAATCCAAAAACTTTAAGTTGACAGTAAAAAGTTATTGATACAATCAAAATGAATAGCTGCACAGTATATCAAACAAATACGCTTTATTTCAATTATCCTTATTTTCGACTTTTGTCTCAAAAAACAACAAACGTTTTATTTTGACTCTCATTGTAGTTCTTTCTTTATTTATTTATAAGACTAGCTGACCCGTGCCTACTTCGTTGGGCGGCGAAAAAAACGCGTCCCTTTTTTAAACATATTTCATTACTGCTCCACTCCTATTAGTCATATCGTGATAATATATACTCTATGACACTCCCCGATAAATGGACTATTCAACACAGAAACAATTCTTGAAATCGGTTCAGTAGATCCAGATATTACCCCCTACAATGTCACAAACACACAAACTTGACCTCTTTATAATATTAGTAAGTATAGATATAGATATAGCCTTAATGACAAAGTGGTCGTGTGTGTAATTGTTGTGCACAAGGTTGATGATTTGAGTCACGAGCAAGGTAATAAACTTGTGTAATCCACAAATTATTGTCTTTAAATACATATCTTCCCCGTATGGTGACGGAGTAAGAATACAATATGTCACCACCCCATCTCATACAATGGGTGTCGTAAAAACTGACTAAGGGACTATCCGTGCGTATTATCTTTACGAAATAAAAAGAAAGAAAACTTGAAACTATATACCAATCCGTCAGAGGGATTGGTATAGGGTTTTCCTCCTTTAAGATAACATTTACGGTTAGTCCCTTAGTCGGTTTTTACGTCGGTTTTAAGTGTCAATTTTGCTTAATTTTAACAGGGCAATAAACGAAATATAACATTGCATAATTATCTTCTATCTATTGTTTGTGTCAATGTCTAGGAATGAAGAGAATAACAGGAGTGGTAGTATGGATAGAAACTAAGCCTGTCTGTAATAAGTTGCCCAGACAGATTGGCAAAGGGCTTATCGTCAACAATTAAATTAAAAAATTCATTCATTTTATTCTCAATTCCTCAATCGTCACACTTTCACACAACGCCATCTAGTCCCAAACTAAGCAGAGCTTCTACTATGGGTACTAGACAACGGATAAACATTATTCTTATTTATTTTTTTGTAAATACATACATATTATAAAAATATAGAAAACACGCAGACCAATGCAAACAATCATGTTCATGCACACAAAGTTGCATTGAGTGGGAATCGAACCCCAGACCTCTTCGTAGCAGTCATGTTATAAAACCACTACGCCACAGAGGCCGTCAATGATTTCATCATCATTAATTCGTTCATTCTTATTTAGAAGAATAACACATAGGTTATCATTGTCGCGATAACAAACATCCACACGTAATTCAACTTAGTAGACATAAAACTATTTATTTTATTGCTAGACAGTTAATCTAATAACTATGACGTACAAAGTCATCAATTAATTTATATGAAGTTTACAATTCAAAGTGTCATTAAGTGATTAGATCATTTATCTGTGCGTCATTGAAGCGAAAGTGTTAATTAAACTTTTGTTATTTAATATATAACTAGCGACTTGCCCCGGCTTCGTACCAATGATTATGCATGTAATACACATAAAAACTTCCTCTTGAATCACGTAGTTTTCAAGATTGAAGCATATATAGAGACGGACGACCTTTTAAACTATCGCGTTTCATTATTATAAATATTATAATAAACGGGATATTAAAGCGCATTTTATTTACCTTTATTTTACTTGACGTTTCGGCACAGGTTGCACTATCCGTGGTCGCAAGCTGACTGGTGATGCGAGGTAACAGCTTCGTCTTCGTGATAGATAAATATATTATTATCATCTACCCTCGTATCTTGAGATGTTACTATAATGTCCCTACACACAACAAACAACCTGTGCCGAAACGTCAAGTAAAATAAAGGTAAATAAAATGCGCGTTAATATCCCCTTTATTATAATATTTATAACAATGAAACGCGATAGTTTAAAAGTTATAAATGTTTTTTGTTATGTAGTGATAATTGTGTTTCTGATGGCCAAAGTGACGGGAAGGCGTGCATTTGGTCGTTGAAAAAAATCCTAGTTGTGTATCATCAGGAAAAGGATAGGGACTTCCCTTAGAGCTTTTCCATCTAGCAAGATAACCATAAAAATATGCTCGGAAAGGTACATACCATAAGAAGGTATTTTATTGTGTAGTGTCGAGCGTATCAAATAAAAAATCTCCATCCCAACCGTGTGGAAACTTTAAGCATGTAAATGTATTTTATAATTCATTTACATGCGTTTTTTTTATAATAAATCCAAAATATATGTAATATATAATTAAAAATTTCAAAATAATATAGTTAACTGATTTTTCCATGTAACTAACTTCACCGTATTCGTGAGTCTTTTACTAATATTGTGAAGTGGTGGTCCTTCCAAGCACATTTTTTTTTTATTATTATTGCAACTCGTGACCTCTGCCGTAGCAGGATATAACCACTTTCATCATAACAGCCCATTCAGGGGGACACCCCTGCAGGGACGGGCCTCTTTCCGTGGCGGAATGATACTAGGCCTACTAATACCACGCTGTCCAGACGGACTGGTATAGGGTTTAATTTCAAGTTTTCCTTCTTTTTATTTCGTCAAGATAATATTCACGGATAGTCCCTTAGTCGGTTTTTACGATACCCATGGGATGAGGTGGGGTGGTGACATATTGTATTCTTACTCCGTCACCACACGGATCAACCACCGAAGAGGTAACCAAAAGTTCCTTTAAACCTTTTAAATACAAAAAGAAAAACGCTTTTCTTCGTATTTCAGTTCCGCGAATAAAAAATGTGGAATACACGCAATCGCATGACGGAAGGCTACTCCGATATTTGAGCATTAAAATATATCTGATAACGTTATACTTAAATGTTTCTTGTCAGGTGTAAAGCAAATGTTTGGTAAAGATTTAGAACGTTTATTTTTCGGTAAATAATTTTGTTGAATTGAAATTACTTTCGGCTTCGTATTTGTGTATTGTTTTTTGGTGGAATTAATACTACTTATTCTGGAATATTACCTTTACAAAGAAAGAAGGAAAACTTGAAATTAAACCCTATACCAATCCGTCTGGCCAGCGTGATATTAGTAGGCCAAGTATCCTTCCGTCACGAGAGGAGGCCCGTCCCTGCAGTGGGACATTAATGGCCTGTTACGACGACGAATAGTATTAGGAGAAATTGTTACTAAATTGTGAATATGTTGATTTTCAAATTGGAGATTGAATAGTTAGTACGAGTACAGTTAGTAATCCTTTTCGAACTCTTGATTAATGATGTACTAAATTGTATCAAAAAACTGGTCAATGGTTTTATGTTCGGTTGGTTATCTTAATTGCTTTACAGTTTACTTTATTTTTATTGATAAAATTCTATGTTGTAAATCAAATTGTCAGTTACCTCCTTACAAAACCAAATTAGTGTACCATTTAGTCGTGAAGAAGTGCTAATTTCAGTGGAATAAATTTTAGTTCTACGTATGATTACCAAGCAAGAATACAATACAGAAGATTTTACGTTTGGCCAGAATAGTATTAGTATGCCAACCTTCCCTTCATTGCTCTATCATTAATCCGTGTGGTGACGGAGTAAGAATACAATATGTCACCACCCCATCTTATTCCATGGGTGTCGTAAATACCGGCTAAGGGACTGTTCTGTGAATATTACTTTTACATAGAAAGAAGGAAAACTTGAAATTAATCATTTAATTCAATCCGTCTGGCCAGCGTGGTATTTGTAGGCCAAGTATCACTCCGTCAGGGGAGGAAACCCGTCTCTGCAGTGGGACATTGATGGGCCGTTATGATGACTCTATTAGGCTCGTTTCTACAGAGTAACATTAAAATGCTGCAATAAAATATAAGTGTTGTTTATTTCATAAAAGACATAAGTACCATCTCTTGTCTGTAAGAAATCTTTGTTCACTTTGAGGCTTTAATGTTTATTGAACCGTTGCATTCAACGAACCGGGATGTGATACACATGAAACAGCTTAAGATATAAGATAAGATATGATTAATGGTGTATACACACCCGTGACAAAGTCATCGTTGTGCTGCGTCAGGGTTTCAATATGTGTCCGTGCCACAGAAATCTAAATTTGTTCAGATATCTGTGGTCCGTGCCTTTAAGTTTATTAAGGTAAGAGCATGGTTGTGATCACGGAACAAAAAGGTTGTAACCCATGAAACAAATGAGTCATAGCCGAATAAATTTACGAATACACGTACCTACAATACCCGGCCGTAAATATTGCACCTCGACTTTTGTAAAGAGACAATCGGCCAATTTCGACTTCGTAGAGCATCATCTCTGCCGCACGAAATACAAACAGACTGGTATTTATTAGCAACTGTTTAAGGGTACGCATTTTACAGACAAGAACTTGCTTGTGGGCGGAGCCTAAAAGACTGTTGCCGGAAACGTGCACGCTAAAATTGCCCAAAATAACTTTGGAGAAAAAGTATTACGTACAAATAATATTAACATAATATAAATAAATACTATTTGATAATAAATTATCAAATGAAGGAGCAATTAACATTTTCCGTTTGTATGGAGTTGCGACTGGCATACCCTTAAAACAAATTATGATTTGATACTGTGCGACAGAGACGCCACTCTACGAAGCCGAAATCGACCGATTGTCTCTTTCCACAGGTCGATGTGCAATATTTACGGCCGGATACTATACATTACAATTCCCTTAGAAAGATACTCAGTCCGGGAATTCGTTCTGTTTTTAAGACAACTCTCGAGCTATCGCACGTGGACTTTTACAGATATAGGTATAATTCATCACCACAACAGCCCATTAATGTCCCACTGCAGGGACGGGCCTCCTCCCGTGACGGATGGATACTTGGCCTACTAATACCACGTGACCATGAAAATACCAATGCTGAATAGGTTACATTTAGACAGCGTGATATTCATACACTTCTTCACATTAGTTAAAATAGCCCCGTGCTTAAGTAGGCATTACTTTGTATAACAATTTCAACCGTGACTAAAAGAGTATCACACTTAAATTGCATTAAAGGTACTTTGAAGGTTTGATCAGGCATTTAAGCCCGATTTACACGTCGACAAGTACAGTAGCGAGTTAAGTAGTAAGTTGTTGATTAAGTTGATTTAAATAGATCTCCATCCTATTTTTTTGGCAAGATAACTCCGAAGTAGCCCCCTCTCTTGCGTTTCGCCAACTTAACTTGCCAAAAAATAGGATGGAGATCTATTCAAATCAACTTAATAAACAAGTTACTACTTAACTCGCCACTGTACTTGTCGAAGTGTAAATCGGGCTTTAGGCTAATAAGTATACACATTAAACACTTAAACAATAAAAATATCAACGCAAAACATTTATTTAAACATTATGCAGGTTGTAATTTTATAGAATTATAGCATCTGTTATAATAACAAGGTCCAATTAAATGCGTAAAGGGCGCCCTCTATAGTATTTTAAGGGTTTTACGCCTGTTAGGGTCGGGGGCGTGTTTAAAAATTAAACTTACGGCATTATACGTATAAAGGGTTTGTGTGAAAGCGTAAAGGCGAGTGTGTACCCAATTGTATGCATGTTATATTAATGTATTTGGGGTATCTGATTATTTATTTTTATGTTTTTTGTTATATAGAAATACATGAGTTAAATAAAATAAATAAATAAATATTCTTCACATATTCACACAACGCCATCTAGTCCCAAAATAAGCAAAGCTTGTACTATGGGTACCTACTAGATAACGGATAAACATGCTTAAATATATTACATGTTATACAAAGAAAACACCCAGACCAATGCAAACAATCATGTTCATGCACACAAAGATTTGCATTGAGCGGGAATCGAACCGTTGGTAGTTTTTATGAAAAGATTGCGTTGTGTATAGTCTATTTACTATACTAATCGCAGTTTCATGGGTGTCTACCATATTCCGCCATGTTCAGACTTTAAGGCTTTTATTAATACAGCCCTGCTTTCCCATTCCCGGACCTTATTCCGTGTCGGATGGAAACCGGACAGTCGGATTGATACAGGACTGTATTATAAATTTTACTTAAACGTAGAGACGGCATCTGCGAAGGGCTATTATCATCATTATCTCACCAAATTGACGTCAACTGCTGGACATAGGCCTCCTCCAAATATTGCTACCTTGAGCGGTCCTGCGCCTCCCTCATCCATGGGCTTCCCGCCGTCCTTACGAGGTCGTCGGTCCACCGTGTGAGGGGTCTGTGCGTTTTCTATTATAACTTTGAAATGATATGCAGCGGTAGTTTGTCTGTAACCCCACAGACTGAAGCAAAGAGCGTATTTTGAGTACACGCTTTAGACGTTTTTGACTGCTAAGCCACACAAGACTTTGTCCATTTCTTTTGCGTAAATCTAAAAGCTGTTTAATTCAAAATTTCACTTAGCATGTAAATTCTCGTACCTTAAAATCGTTAAAAATTGGGTTAAGTTATCTTTTAGTTGTCAAATTGTTCCACCTATTGTGTGACAATTTGACAATTAAAAGTTAACTTAACCGAATTTTTAACGATTTTAAGGGATTCCAGGAAAGGGGAACAGTTCTATCCTGAATTGAATGCGAGCGAAGCCGTGGGCATAGGCTAGTTATATTATAATGATATCTATACCAATCCGTCTGGACAGTATGGTAATATCAAAATAAATATCCCTCATCAATAGAATATTGTTTCAATCGATATACCTATATCAAATTGTATCGACAATCTTGTTAATCTAACCTCAATTAAATAAATATTGTTGTTAATAACGTTGTTGTACTTGTAAACGAAAATAATGATAATGATTCGACATTCTGTGATGTAAATGACTGTAGTGATTCTATTTTATAAAGTGATTATGGTATTTTATTAGTTATAGTTATTAACAGTGTAGTGGCAGACTATGAACTAAGAATTTTAAACGCAATCCAACTGCAACTGTTCGATCACACTAGTGCTAATGCGGCGCCTCGTGCTGATTTTTGTAACTGCTGCTGATTCTGCTGATTCAGGCACCGATGTGTGATTCAGGTCACGAAACGAATGTACGTAATAGCACGTATACATAACAAGCATACATACATATTATTACTACAATGTACTTACAATAATAATACAATAACAACAACAGGAAAATAAACAAATATCAATATAATCATCATTCCCATTTGTACTACCCGTAGCTCTACGCCGTAGCACCGTAGCTCGTAGAGCCACTACGAGTTTACGTAGCGTACAAATTAATCATTCAGCTGTTAATACATTTATTATCGGAGTTTGTTCATCGATTACTTCTTTAAAGGCTTTTTAGGCAGAAATATAATATTTACTATATATTTAAGATGTAAGGAAAAAATCTTGTGTCTCGATTTAGTCAGCATACTATTTGTCTTCACCCCATGAAATTTATTCCCCATCAATTTATACAATTGACCTTACTAGGTCACGTTTGAACCTGTTAACAAGTTCTGTGGGTCATTACTAAAAGACATTAAATTTAATTCATAAAGGTTTTTAGTAATTTCAAACCAGATGGAAAATGTGAATACAATCCAAATATGAAGCCAACAAAAATGGTAGTCTAAAAACAACTTCATTCCATCGCCAATAGAACATAATCATATCATTCTGTTATAAGTTATATTCTACGAACTAACCTTTTTTAATAAACCAAACCATCAATAAACCTTCATAGACTATTTATTCCAAAACGCGATTAGTTACTTTCCAAATCAAACGAACAGTTAAAAGAGTTCTATACAAAAAGTGTATAATAGTGACAATTCCTTGAACAGAGTCAAAGATGACGAGACGCGCTCGTGACGTCACACTCGCGGCACTCTGCGGCTGCGGCTATCGATCGGATAAGCTCTTGTCATCTCGCTCGCACACAACATGTACTCCCATACCCTCTCGCTCACACAGCTGCGTTCCAAAATACGCTACTAATATTTATTTTAACGCAACCGCCCGGGCTTGGTACACGTGGTAACTAAGTCGACGTTCGAATTTTGAATTTCAGTTCTTTTTTTTAAGAATGCTGGTTATTTTTTTATTGTGATTGATGTTCTTTGTTTGAATACAATAACGGTTAGGCTTAAGTTGATATAAGCAGAACAATACTTTAGGTAGTAAATTAGTTATTGAATGCGACCTACCTACCGACTTTACCGGCCACCAGTGGCTGTGGTCGGTGGCCCGTTTATGCCTGCCCTTAAAGTATTAGCTTGCTATGTCGGAGATAGTGTGTTCGATTCCCACATTTTAACATTTAGCCTGGGTGTATACGTAACTTTTTTATGTCCTAAGCTTAATTCAGTGTTGGAGAGAATCTAGTAATACTAATACTACATAGCTAAGATATTTCTTTCTATATGAATAATTTAAAGTAAATTTAAAAAAAAGTTTGGAGCTTCTGCCTTAGTCGGCCTCTATTGTTATCCACCTTCATGGAATGTATATAGGATGGTGATTGTAAGTATTATTACTACGTCACCACACTGACCGAGTACTTTTACTGAGTTCTAAGTAGTCTATCAGGTTGTATATCTGTGTCTCATATAAAACACTCGACAGAGGCTTATCTGACCATAATATCTGGTATCGTATATTGTGAATTATCAAATACTAGCTTTTAGCACTAGTTCCAAATTTCATCAAAAGCTATTCAGTAGATTTTGCGTGAAAGACTAACAAACATCCATCCATCCGAAAAGAAGAAAGACAATGAAAAAATTGGTACCCGAGGCGGGACTCGTACCCGCGTCTCTAGACTATACGCGTCCAGCGCCATGACCACTAGGCTCTAGATGATACCTAAGATTTAAAGGTAAAAATTTATATGTAATCCATCCATCCATACATCCACACAAACTTTCGTATTTATAATATTAGTAGGATTTAAGCTTTTCTGTTGAACATTATTGTTACTGGACCTGAAATTTAACCCTTGAAATAAAATCCGTCTGGCCAGCGTGGTATTAGTAGGCCAAGTATCACTCCGTCACAGGAGGAGGCCCGTCCCTGCAGTGGGATATTAATGGGCTGTTATGAATCCATTTTGCCGCGGTATGTCAAGATTCTCTACATTTCCTAGTTGCTCTATTAACGTATCTACGGAAATCACAATAAAAAACATTAAAACAGTTTAAAATATTACCCTTTTTATTCGAATTTCAAATCCCATGTCAAACAACAGTTCAACAAAACATTTTATACATATATGTTAAAACCTATTTAATACTTTAAGTCAATCAATATAAAGTATATTTCCGCTTAAACCTAGTATAATAGGAACGAGAATTATTCGTTCATTCAACTATTGAAGGTTTAACTCCGTGATGTAACTCGTTGAATGCTTTTATAATTGACCTTGTTAAAACATTAAGGTTTTTTTTTTTATAAATTGTTTTATTGGTTTTATTTCATTAGAGATTGTGTGGGAAAAGACTAAAAGTAGGTTCATATCATATCATCATTCCCCTGCCCTTATCCCAATTTTATTTGGAGTCGGCGCAGCATTTTTTCTTCTATTATCTGTGGAAACTTTTAATTGTCCTTCATTTTTTATGTGGTGTCCTGTATATTGTATCTACTAGCTGTAAGTTTTCCTAAAATTGTAAAATAAAATACCTAAATAATACTTTCCTATTGGCCGTAATCTCACAAGTAACACTCTTCGCAGCCATATCGTCTTTCACACAATACATCCATCGTTTCTTTGGTCGTCCCCGGTTGAAAAATACCTCAATTTTGCAGTAAACTTTAGGATAAGAATATGTTGCTGACTTTAAGGCGGTATGTGTTTATGTAAATGAAATGACAGAAATCTTGTCTCCACATATTGACTGTAAGAAAATAAACATCATTGCTATCAGAGCAAGGGAAGGTAAATGTGGCAATCTCTTTACATTTAACACACTTTAAGACGACCTCTGTGGCGCAGTCGGTATATAAAATGGCTGCTACGCAGAGGTCTCGGGTTCGATTCCCGCTCAATGCAAATCTTTGTGTGCATAAACATGTTTGTTTGCATTGGTCTGAGTGTTTTCGATGTATAATATGTATGAATTTACAAAAATCAAAAGTATTTATGTATGTTTATCCGTTGTCTAGTACCCATAGTACAAGCTTTGCTTAGTTTGGGACTAGATGGCGATGTGTGAATGTGTGAGGATTACTTACCCTTTACACACTGTAGGGCCCCTATGCCCAGAGTGTTATTTAAAGGCCAAGTTTTACTTAATTACTGAATATTTTTTTTACTAAAAATATCAATAGATTTTTAGGTACAATCAACTTACTTCCTTAATTAGTTTTCATAAATTTTCTAAGGAGCCAAATTCGATACATACCATTTAAACAAAAAAAAATATTATTTGTATTAATTGGAAAATATAAAAAAAATAAAAATACAACCAAATGAGTACTTTCTTTATTTCGATTTAGGAATTAAAGCAAATAAAAACCAGCAATAATATTTAAATGAACACATTCAGCAAAGTCAACTGACGCGTGACGTACGAACACATAAGTAGACTAACTGTAATCCACTTTACTCATATGCTATGACGTCAGCGAACAGCTGATCATTGTGCTAAACATTTAAGTGGGAAACAAATTAAGGCATAAAAGGTCATTCAAAGAGATTGTGACATTGAATCTAGAGTGTTTGCGAGTAGTGTTTAATCAACATAGTGCAACCCACTAATTCGAAATTTGAACGCAATTCGATAAAAATATTTTATCTCATCATCATCAAAAATATTTCATCTCATCTTATCAAAAATATTTTTCTCCGTGTGGTGACGGAGTAAGAATACAATATGTCACCACCCCATCTCATGGGTGTCGTAAAAACCGAAAAAGGGACTATCCGTAAATATTAACTATACGAAATAAAAAGAAGGAAAACATGAAATTAAACCCTATACCAATCCGTCTGGCCAGCGTGGTATTAGTAGGCAAAGCATCCCTCCGTCACGGGAGAAGGCCCGTCCCTGCTGTGAGACATTAATGGGCTGTTATGATGATTTTATTTTTCAGGAAAGTCTTATCTGGAAGCAACCTAAATATAAAAAATGTTTTTCCTTCCTGCCAAGAAGATCTTTCCTCGATAACTCTTTAAGTTTGGTATTTTATTACAAGTTATTAAAAACTTACTGCCGCTATTTTAAGTACCTATTTTACAAAAATGCGTGCTATTTGATAAGCAAAACTGTACTCAGTAAACAATATATTATATGATACATGTCTTGAATGTTATCATGTTTTCAAGACTTACGACGTAAACCCTTACAAGTGCTCATGGACCTCAACTATTCTGAGCCTAAGCTGCTGTCTACCCAACATCTGTGAAGTCCCATAAGCCTATAACTTCACCAGCAAAAATTCCGTCTATTTCACGAAACAAACTGATGCCAAATCAGATATAATGAACTTGAATGACTAAATACCCAAACACAGCCGGCTGTCATCGGCGTCCAAGCTAACTATCCGCCCGGTGTCAATGTCCACTCTCTAGTTGTCATTTTTCGTCGGGAAATTGTCCCATATCCGACCGATCGTCGATACCTCGGCACGATTCCAGTTTTGTACGTCAATATTGTTTTGTATAGATGACAGTTACGTTACTTTGTATTGGTATTTCATGATTGACATTTTCTTGTTATTGCTTGGAATTTCATTGAGATTTTAGAATCATGGTTTGAGTTGTGTTTTTGTAAAGGTTTTGTGGTCGTTGTGTGATTGTGTGTATATGATATTGTTGTGTGACGAGTTCGTCATAACAGCCCATTAATGTCCCACTCCAGGGACGAGCCTACTCCCGTGACGAAGGGATACTTGGCCTACTAATACTACGGTATGTTGAAAGACGATGGTACAGTATATTGTAGCAGGAATTAATTTATTCTGCATCACTTTTACTGATAGGCTTAAAACAAGCATTTGTATTTTGCACTAATAATTTTCATACGTGGGGTTCAAACCCGCAACCTAGAGCACGGATGGCGGCTGTCTGATACGTTAACTATGTAGAAAACAAACTAGCTAAAGAAAACTAACAGCTCTTGTATTTACATTATCGTCTATTTATTTAGCAATGCAGATAATACTCGCAAATATGAGGACATGTTGAACTCACTCTCGTGTTTGCAGAAAATAAACCGGCTGGTAATGCCCACGTCCATTCACTGACGGCAGTCTTCCGTAATGGTAACTATTTTATTAGACAATAAACATATACGTAACTCGGCTGGTAATGCCCGCGTCCATTTACTAACTAATCTTACCTCATGGTAACTAGATATTTTATCAGAAAGACAATATTATTTTCATTATTTAATTTTTCTTTAATTAATATTTTCTGGAATTCATGTTTTTGAAAGTCTCCGCAATAAAAGGCATGGTCCTAGGCCCCGTGCCTTGTTTGTTGTCACCGAAATCTAAAAGCTCAAACACTTGTGTCAATCTTTTTAAACTAATTTATGTCCTTACATAGCTTCAATGGTTTCAAGTTCTCGTTAATCGCTTAGCAACACAGTGTATATCACACATAAATAATTTAACTCATATACCAACAACAGTATAGCTTGTATTGTTATAAGTATTCATAGTACAGTAGACTATAAATATGAGCACAAACCCGTTTAACCGTTGTAACTCGGTTACTTACGCCTAACTGGTTAACGCTTCAACGGCGACAGTGTGTGCCAATGCGATTGTAAGGCTTTGACTACATTAGTGATTAGGTTTTTAATCGATGCTGTAAAGATAAAGAGTTTTTAAAATTTCGTTGTGTTTTTTTTCTAATACTAGCTGATGCCCGCTGCTTCACCTGCATGGTATACGTAGACTAAATGTTTTACTATACCCTATGCTAACTATATTCCAAATTTCATCAAAATCCGTTCTGTAGCTTTTGCGTGCAAGAGTAACAAACATCCACCTATCCACACAAACTTTCGCATTTATAATATTAGTAGGATTTGTAACCTGAGAATTTTAGGCTATTATTAATGATTTAAATAAAAAGTTTTTTTTACTATTAAAATGGGATAACTAGCTGAGTAAAATAGATAAGCAAAATTTTGTGTTATAATAATTTGTATCAACGCTTTGGTTTTGACGTTGGTTTGATTACTAAATGTAAGGCCGCGACATAACGTACAATTATGCAGTTAAATAAAAATATAGATCTGTGATGTGTATAGTCGAGAACTAAATGGCTTTATCACCTCTAGAGTTACTGTTAGTTGCATGTCATAAAACTATTAGGTTCAATATCGCACAACAAAACATCAGCTAAATCATGACGCTACTTTGACATATCAGTTCTCTTGTATTAGCAAATAGTCGTTAGGTATTTATAAAAACAAATAGTAAAGTCAACGTTATTGACTGTTACTAGAGCATATTTTCGGTAAAACGTTATAATCTAATGAATTTCTCTCTTTTTTCCTTCTATGTCCATCCCTATCATTTCTTGTATGACGTCATTGGCGCATATTTTAATTTAAAGTTTTCGTAATTTTATAATATAAAACAAATTAGGGTAAACCACCTAATCGTTAGAAGTCCTACAATTATTGCCACTTAAGAGTTAAAAGTGAGTAAAACGAAAGAAAACACTATAGATTATTCAAGTTCAGTATGATTATTCAAGTTCAAATATTATTTATTTAATATTTTTATCATATTTTATTTATTTCATGTGTCAACATAGCAACAATAAATTTATCAGAATCCTTTTTTTGGCATTAGTGCCAATAATATTTATTTAATACTATTCAATCACATAATAATGATTAAGTATAAGCAAAGATTAAAGTATTTTATCATTTTATAATATTTTGTATTTTAGTCTGACACGAAGTGCCTCTCCCACTCTTAAAGTGCCAACAATTAGGTGGCTTACCAGCCAATATTTAAATTCTACATTTTCAGTTTTTCTGAAATGACAAGCTTGTAATGTCACAAGTAACAAGTTGACTTTAGTTTTAAATTATTTAATGGTTTTCCATGGTTTTTAACATACAAACTCTACAGTTTAATTAGTGACATTTGTATTGTGTTAGTAGATTTTATTATTTATTGCGTTGAAGTGAAAGTTTAAAATAGATTGTACTTTTAATCTAAGCATAGTTTTGAATACGGCCAACCAATGACGTCAAGCTCACGCATAAACATTAAATAACGATCTTAATAAATTTGAATTATGATAGAATTTTTTGTCAAAACTGATAAAGCCATTTCGTTTTCGACTATACGTCATATGAACATAGATGTGTATGACACGTTATGTGGCGTTATAAATATTTGTAATATACAAATTATTGTCTTAAGTTTGGATGTTTTGTGCCTGATTGAAATTATGCTTTTAAAAGTCAAAGTCAAGGCACGATTCCTAATGCAGAAGTTATCATTATTTTACCAACAAAAAATCCTCGTAAATAACCTCTGCGACACAGTCTTTATAAAATAAAGAAGCTAATCTCGATATCACAGAAGAACATTGTCATTCCATAAACTGTATTTTTCAATAAGTATATTCAGACCCAAAAATCTAAAACCAATAAAGTAGTACATAAACATTAAAATGACCAAATTGCCCATAAATTGCGTTCCAAAACATTAGCCCATACTCACTTACATACAATGCCCACCCACGCGTACACGTCAGAATGCGGTAGATTTGATTCTAGGGAATAAGCATGAATAAGCTGTGACCTCCAAATAACACATCGGCGCCGCGCCGTCGCTTACACATCTTCACAGGGATAGCTTGTCCTAATGCCCGATTTACACATCGACAAGTACAGTAGCGAGTTAACTTGCCTCATTGGCGAGTTAAGTCACTTTTTGCGTGTGGACGGCAAAAGCGAGTTAAGTAGTAAGTTGCCGATTAAGTTGATTTGAATACAGCTTAAGGGTCAATTCCTACTAAAAGAAAAGAAAAAACATATATTTACCGACTTCAAAATAGGAGGTGGAGGTTTCTCAATTCGACCTTATAAGTACTTTTATATTTTTTTAATGTATTTTTCGCTTATATGTATAAACAAATGATATTTATGTAGGTAAATGAAATTTCTTAAGCGTAACAATCAAGTTTCTGGCTTGAGTCGGTTTTTATTTTTTTTTAATTTAGGTAAAATATTGTAATAACTTTCTATCTTATCTACGCGATAAAAAGGTTTATAGTAGTAGGTAAAAGCTACACACTGTTTCACTTGTCTTCAAAAGTCACTTAATCTTACGGCCGTTAGACGCCGCTGTTCTTTCAGTAGGGATTCACCTTAAGAACGTTACTGGCTGGACTGCAGACACAGACTAGCTACTCCAGACAAAGCTACATAAACTAATATAGTACGGTCATTAGTGCCAACCTAACAAATATTTTGTCAGAAGCTTACGTTTAAAAATAGAATACTATTTATAGACAAATGAGCGACCTTTCTAACGTTCCTAAATTGATTGTCTTACAATTAAGATTTGATTGGTTTTTTTTTCGTTTCGTTTTGCGGTTTATTCGTTAATTATTTATTAACATGATATTTTGTCTTTGCATGAAATCGAACCTTAATTATGTTTAAGTAATAAATTGGAAACGATTCCTTCTCATTTTGTGATATGGAACCTTATAAGCTTTATGCCGTATAATAATGTTAAGTGGTAATAGATGCAGGCTTTTTGAATAATCGCATCGCACATTAATGTCTCACTGCGGGCCTCCTCCCGTGACGGAGGGATACTAGGCCTACTAATACCACGCTGGCCAGACGGATTGGTACAGGTTTTAATTTCAAGTTTTCCTTTATCGTAAAAATAATATTCACGGTTAGTCCCTTAGTCGGTTTTTACGACACCCATGGGATGAGATGGGGTGGTGACAAATTGTATTTTTACTCCACACGGAGATTGTAATATAATCTCCGTTATTATATTTTTTAATATGCTTACAAGATAACGGAAGTTTTTTAATAAGAAAATTTTCAAGTGCCACGACGTATTTTGCTTCGCGTCAGTTTGTGTAGCAGAGTAGGTACACAGTGTAAACACGGAGTCACCATCTCAGTAAGAGTAGCAAGCAAAATGTCTGTAACATATTGCTTGCAAAAAGAAAACATAAAAGCCATTGATGATCACTTCTGTGGCGTAGTGGTTACATAACATGACTGCTACGCAGAGGTCTCGGATTCGATTCCTGCTCAATGCAAATCTTTGTGTACATGAACATGATTGTTTGCATTGGTCTGGGTGTTTTCTATGTACAATAGTAGGTATGTATTTACAGAAAAAAAAGTATTAATTATGTTTATCCGTTGTCTAGTACCCATAGTACAAGCTTTGCTTAGTTTGGGACTAGATAGCATTGTGTGAAGAATATTATAATATGAGGAATACTTTAACAATACACCTAGGTAACTTCCTATTAGTTTAATCTCTTTGTACTTAGACATTAATAGCCACTCAATGCATACACATAACTAAATACTGTACTCAATACAATAACTACAAAGATACTGGTCATACAAATAAATACTTACAGTATACATAGGTATGTACGATTTTGCAGTGACGCGGTGGCATCCTTAGAAACGCCCACGTAAACTGCGTCATTCAGGGTTCGGCTAGCTTCATTGGTCATAGAATGTTGTAGATATTTATATACAAAACATTCATGTAAACGCATTTATACTTTAAATAGTGATAAGTAACTTAAGGATAAATAAATATAAATACTCCCCACACATTCACACAACGCTATCTAGTCCCAAACTAAGCAAAGCTTGTACTATGAGTACTAGACAACAAATAAACATACTTAGATACTTTTTTTTTTGTAAATACATACATATTATACATAAATAAGTATAATATGTATGTATTATAGTTGTAGTTATATTATAGTTGATAGTTTGGGATTAGATGATTTCTTGTGAGGAATATTATTAATATACATTGCAATTAAAAGCCTAATGTTATACACCTATGTCGAATACTCCATCATTTTTTTCGTTTTACTGAATACTGATCATCTTCAACCACATAGTATTTTTTTTAGATTACTCACAATATTCATCTGTCATTTTTACCACGAAACCTAGCTCCCAATTAAACATGGCTTGTAAGAAATTAGATTTAAAAAAACATATTATAGTCCTTTACTTTATTTAATTAGCTAATAACTAACTTCTTAAATCTTGCTATTCTTATAACCAAAAAGCCAGACCAAAAATCAAACTCTAAAAGCCAAAATATATGAACTCAAATAATTTCAATGCAGAGTACATTTAGGGCGACATCGCGCTTGTTCTAGTGAACGAAATCTAAATGAGACAGTGGTACAGCCAACTGTATGTTAGTAGCGATGTGGCCTATTTCTGTTCGGCGCCCGTTCGTCGGAGACCGCACGGCGCCGTCGCGTACCAAAAAACGGGATAACTAGACGCCTTGGAACCCACCCAGAAGATTTTTTTTCATGTTAAAATGTAGGCTTCGAGGTCGTCTCTTATGTTAATCTTAAGCAAAACCCTATGGTACATGAATTATTATATGTCAGTAGCAGAGTAGTCTGTCTGAGCTGCTCTTTTTTTGTAGAATCTTTTAACATTTTTTATCTACCAATATTTTGGTAATTTTTCTTTTTACTCAATGAGATTGTAATTCAGATACAGACAGAAGGAGAACTAAAAGAAACATTAACAAGTATGAAATCAAGCAGTCCATAATCGTTTCACTACAAGAGCGTGCCCCTTTCTTGTAGGGAAATAAACTTAACCTGCCATATACCACGCTGGCCAGATGGTATGGTATCAAGTTTATGTAGTAATTCCTTAATCGTCTAACGACATTTTGATATTGAATAGGGTGGTGACATTTTAAATATTTATTTCGTAACAACACAAACAATAAGTGAACTAATGTATTATTTTTAACCCATTCACACAACCTGTTTAGTTCCAAGCAAAGCAGAGCTTGTACTATGGGGCTTTGTTTTACCATAGTGGCGTCTAAGAAGCAGTGGAGTTCTAAGTCTGCTCCGCAAAGGTGCCGGTTCGATTCTCAATGCACATGCATTTTTTTCATGAATGCATGAAAAATAATGTTTGCATTGCGCTGCACGTTTTCTACCTATAGAAGTTTTCTTATCCGTTGTAGTTTATGTGTAAAAATATAATCATTTCTTGTAATAGATAGTAGAAAAACGTTATGTTTAATCTTTTATCAGTCAATACCATTTCGATTGAAAAGTAAAATAAAAATTTTCGTTTCTTGATATTATATGGATATGATGGGATATGAATAGGATGGAAAGAGATATGTAGAGCTGACGACCAACCTCCAGTAGTGGAGAGGCACTGCAAGAAGAAGAAGATATTATATGCAAAAGTCTTCTGTGCAAAATGCCCAGTTCGTATTAATTAATTAGACAAATGCCCCCTTACAGTTATAGCCATAACATGCAGCTTTAGCTGCTGAGCCTGGCTAATAACCATCTCCCGACTAATACCTCTGTCATCGTGCCAAGTATTATCCTTCCACCTATAACCGTTTAATATGCCCATCGCGTCGTAACTAAACGCTGGCGCTGTTCGGACGCACATATGCCAATTACATAATGAAGTTATGGTATCAAGTCATGCAACTGAATATCGATTTTATTTTACTGACATCTCATTGTTAATAATAGATTCATAACTTGATTGTCTGTTTGTCTGCCTATTAATATTTACCCCATACCCCAAAAAGAAGATTATGTTTTTTGGTAATACGAGCATTCATGAATGACTAAATTAATTCTAATTCTAATTCATATATACTCTTAGTTTGGAACCTTCTGTATTCTTAACGGCTTGATGGATTAAACCTCGAGATGTCTTTAGATTTGTAACATGTGGTAAAGGACACTGACTATAGCACATATATTTTTAGTAAGTACCTAATTAATTAATAAGCAGTCGAGTTTGTGTTTTTATTAATGCAATTCACTTGTTCATACTCATACCTAAGTATAAATGAAGCAAAGTCACCTAAAATACAAGTAGGTATACAAAAAATACAAAAATAACTATCTCACTTATATTCAAGGGAAGTTATTCTCTACATAAAATAAAGGTATAGGTACACACAATACACCTTTACTACTCGTTGGGTGTAATTCTGTTTCTAATAAAAATGTTACGTAACGCTCAAACAAAGATTCGAGATTCTAAATTGATTTTACTTTACACATATCCATATAGGTCAGGTTGAACATTTAGAATAAATATATTGTATTATATTCCTCACACATTCACACAACGCCATATAGTCTTAAACTAAGCTAAGCTTGTACTATGGGTACTAGACAACGAATTAAGATACTTACATACTTTTTTTTCTGTAAATACATACATTATACATAAAAACACCCAGACCAATGGAAACAATCATTGTTCATGCACACAAAGATTTACATTGAGCGGGAATCGAACCCGAGACATCTGCGTAGTAGTTATGCTATATAACCACTACGCCGCCACAGAGGTCGTCAACGAATACTATATTGTTTTTTTAATATTATGGTGGCAAAATGAACAAGCCACTTGGGTGGTAAACTTCACGCTATACAAGATTCAGAAGTTACCCCCTTACTCATAAAAGCCTCTTAAATTTTATTCAATTGATTAGCTCAAATTCTTACGGTTTTGTTTGGTATAAAGTTGATTTTACTAATAAAAATCACGCTAAACAGTGATTAAATTTAAGAGGCGTTTATGAGTAAGGGGGTTAGAGTTAAAGTCAAATTAATGTCTTTATTTACATAGCTATGATATGAACACTGGTAAACATGAACAATATTTGCTAGACTACCACCTCTTTCGCTATCGACTATAGTAGAGGTTTGAGAAGAATGTGGTCAAAAAACTCAGGTCACCGTCTTAAACATAATAATTTGACTTTTTTTCATACAATTTTTTTTTTAACTTTCCCTTAGTCAGCTTTGACCCACTCACTTTGACGACCTCTGTGGCGCAGTCGGTGTATTACACGGCTGCTACGTCTCTGCGTCTCGGGTTAGATTCCCGCACAATGCAAATGTTTGTATGCATGAACATGATTTTTTGCATTGGTCTGAGTATTTTCTATGTATAATACGTATTTAGAAAAAAAAAAGGATTTAAGTATGTTTGCCCGTCGTCGCACGATTGCTTAAGTGGCCAACCTCCATTTGCAACATTTTACACCAGAGACGTTTAATTGATTAGATTAAGCAAATAATATGATTTTATAAAAGTATTATATTAAAATAATAGATAATGTGTTGTCCATAACAATTTTATCATGTAATAGTTTTTTGATTTGTTGCGTATATTGATAGATTTTGATGCGTTGTCTAGTACCCATAGTACAAGCTTTGCTTAGTTTGGGACTAAATGGCGTTGTGTGAATGTGTGAGGGTTATTTATTTATTTTTTTACTCAGGGGATAGTATACGTATTGCGATACCACGTCACCACGCAATTTGAAGGAATATTGATAGTTTAATGTGAAGGCGTGTCTTTATTACATGTATATCCTTGAATTTAATTCCTGTAGTTAAAATGGGTGTTCAAATCGATTGTTTTGTCTTCATTGTATTCTACTTAATGTGTGTGAATTCTCACACATGCATACATAACATTTTTTTTAGAAATTATTTATTAATTTATATAGGTATGTGTAAGGTTTTATAAAATAAACATTATAAATAAGTATTTTTTTTAATCGTTGAATGTTTATGACAAGCACTCGTTGTAGTGACGGAGTAATTACACGGCGTCACCACTACGACTAAAGCCCTATTTACACATCGACAAGTACAGTAGCGAGTTAAGTAGTAAGTTGTTGATTAAGTTGATTTAAATAGATCTCCATCCTATTTTTTGGCGAGTTACGTTGGCGGGACGCGAGAGAGGGGGCTACTTCGTACTTTTCTCGCCAAAAAATAGGATGGAGATCAATAGTTGTTAGAATGTTATTTGCTTTTAAAATAAAAAGTAGGACGACATCCTCTGTCCCAAGCCGTGAGACTTCCTCACAATCATACCTATCTGAAGAATATAATGAACAGGGACAAGTTATCTCATTTCAATGAGATAACTTGTCCCGTTGTCAGTTGTCGTATATCTTGTTATTGGCTATACAGCCAATAACAAGATATACGACAACTTACCACAGAGACGTTTGGCGGTGTAAAGAGAGATTGTAGCTGAACATAGTATAAAATAAAGTCGTTTTCTCTGTTTCTATGTCCCTTTGTATGCTTAAATCTTTAAAACTACGCAACGGATTTTGATGCTTTTTTTTAAATACATAGAGTGATTCAAGAGGAAGGTTTATATGTATAATAACACATGCATAATATAGTAGAGAACCCCATACAAATTCAGAGATTTCTAATGTAATCGTCTAATGATTTAAATATATATACAGATATACATGTATTTGTTTATACTCCTACCATGCTGTTGGTTCATTGAACACAAGTATTGTAACAGCACAGTTGAATGAACCTTACGTGATATACCAAAAAGATTGATAGCTGTTGCTTTTACATACATTAGTAAGGAGATAGGATTAGTGAGTTAAATTCGGGTTAAATAGGTTTTGTTAATTATTTTAATGTTGCCTGCACGTCACTATAAAGTTATTCAAGGAGGTGTTTACCTTTTCCCAATTTTTGTTCTGCCAGGAATTCACTTTAAAATCAAAGCCTTAATAAAATTAAAATAATAAATAAATAAATATTCACGGACATCTCTACACAGCGCCACCTGAGCTAGGCTTAACCTGCTTGTGTTATGGGTAACAGAGCAACGGACATTAGTACTTATTTACTTTTTTTTGTAAATACATACATATTCTAAATAGAAAACACTCAGACCAATGCAAACAATCATGTTCATGCACACAAAGATTTGCATTGACCGGGAATCGAACCCGAGACCTCTGCGTAGCAGCCATTTAATATACCGAATGCGCCACAGATGACGCTCTACGTTGCCGAAATTGACCGATTGTCTCTTTTTACAGGTCGATGTGCAATATTAACGGCCGGGTAATGAGTAACTAATACAAACTTCTACTAGACACTTTGTTGTGAGCCAAATCTAATAGATAGTTAAGGAAACAAAAAAACATTAGCCTCTTTCGTCTTCCGATTAAGTGTTGGTAGAATTAGAATCTAAAAATAATTTTCTTTTATAGTACCTTACCGCAGTACGTTCACCCCTGTCGGCTGGCATTCAACGATTATATCTGGGCTTTAAGTAGTTATACCTTTCGTGGTTGAAAATATCCTTAGCAACAACAAGCAATAAAAAGCATAGTAATTGTTAACAAGTTATCAGTGTCCCAATGCAAGGATGGGACTTAAAAACATTTACCCCCTTACTCACAAACGTCTCATAAATTTAATCACTGTTTAGCGAGATTTTTATTTGCAAAACCAACCTTGACTAAAATTTAAGTGGCGTTTATAAGTAAGGGGGTGTTGAGAGTGAGTTATACAAATACTTTATGGCCTTTTCTCAAGACTTTGTTAGGAACATTTTAGATTATTTATCCCATTAAAATTTACGATTTTTTTTTAAATTGGCGGCGCTAGTGAGCCACGTAAAGGCCCTTAATGTAAAATTTATATTTTGCTTCAGAGAGTTTGCTTGTGTCATAGGCTTGTAAATCACTTATTCTAAATATTTGACGAGTGATGGAGTCAAGTTTACACCCTTGACCAGGAATGTCTTTCAGGAACCTCCTTCATTGTTTACAGTCTAGTTCAACTCAAGTTTTGTGTCAACTTTATAATCTTTTACTAAATATAATAATTTGACTGCTTTTATGCACAACAATAAAAAAAGTAACCAGGGCTGTTAATACGTCTTACATTTAATGTGTAACAGCATTGCGTCTTATTAAACAAAAAAATCTTATTTCCATTTATATCGAGGTCGCCTATATAAATCAAATATACTTATTTTATATACCCTACGCCAGAGATGCGGTGCCAAGTTGTACAAAATAAAGATAACCAATGATTTCGCCAAGCTAGTTTTATTCACTGATTTACAATGAGATATTTGGCCACTTTCCATTTTTTACGATTCACTGGATGCGTTTTGCGGTGTAAGGTCAGGTCAAAGAAAATCCACGGGTCAGCGCTATAATGGAAGATATCTGGTTTTGTGTTAGTAAAGCCTATGGTGTTAAGATTTCTTCCTTGTTAATTGAGAATGGCTGTAAGTAAGTCTTTTATTTCATTTTAGATATTTATTTGGAACAGAAATAAACGTTAGTTTAACTTTATAAATAAAAAATAAACATTCACGGACATCAGCTGTACACAGCGCCATCTGTTCCCAAAGTATGCTAGGCTTAATCTGCTTGTGTTATGGTTAACAGAACAACGGAACATATGTACTTGTTTTATTTTATTTTTTTGTGAATATATACATATTATACATAGAAAACACCCAGACCAATGCAAACTATCATGTTCATGCACACAAAGATTTGCATTTAGCGGGAATCGAACGCGAGACCTCTGCGAAGCAGCCATTTCATATACCGACTACGCCACAGAGGTCGTAAAATTATGATTTACTAATATAGTTTTAAGGCGATATCCTGTATTCCTAGTCCACTTCAGTCACATGTTGTTATCGGCAAACCACGTAAACCAAACCGTTCAATACAGTCATCAATATGACTTTAAATTGCCGTATCATCGAAATCATTATGCATCTGCCTTACCACTTAAATAATAGTATAATAAACCCCACATTCTCCGTGTGGTGACGGAGTAAGAATATAATATGTCATCACCACCCTATCGCATCCCATGGGTGTCGTAAAAACCGACTAAGGGACTATCCGTCAATATTATCTTTACGAAATAAAAAAAAGGAAAACTTGAAATTAAACCCTATACAAATTCGTCTGGCCAGCGTGGTATTAGTAGCCCAAGTATCCCTCCGTCATAGAAGGAGGCCCGTCCCTGCAGTGGGACATTAATGGGCTGTTATGATGAAACCCCACATATTTTACAACAACTTCTAGACCTAAACTAAGCATAACTTACTTAAACTTGAGTTAGTACGTACTCTTTTTCGTTCTGAAGGATGTCACCTATGTATTAGTATGAGTACCAATATAGAAAAACGAGTCGGAAAGTGGATTTTGGCGGGCGCTTGGTTGAGAGACGTCATTATTTTTTTGTTAAAATTTTTATTTCAAATATTGTTAATTCTGGTTTCTATTAAGGTTTATATTTTAATTTAATATAATATCTGAAGTGAATGAAGCTTGGTTAAGGTATTTCTAGATAGTTTATTAGATAATTTTGTAGATAGTAGCACTTGCTATTTTCAATAGTCATTTCCGTAATGGAAATGACTATTGATGTTCCCCCGGATGGGGGTGGAGGGAAACCTCCCGACAAAATTCCACTTTTGCGACCTAATAAACGGCCTGCCGAATCTAATTTAATAAAAGATGATTTAAAAAAAACTAGATCCCCGGCAGAATCGATTCAATCAGTCTTTTGTATGCCTGGTTTTGAATCAGATTCAACAATTAAATATTCTGATAAGGACAAGGGACCTTTTACAGTATTTGTTTCTAGAAAGGAACCTGAGTCTTCGTCAGGATATTCTTTTAAAATTCTTAAATTTGCTCACTTTTTGCATACAAATAAAATATCTGGAATTAAAGAAGGCGGTATTAAAAATATCGGACGTAATAGAATTAGCGTAGAGTTCAAATCTGCAACGAGTGCAAATTCCTTCGTTAATTTAGAGACATTAAATACTCACAACTTTGTCGCACATATTCCGAAATTTCAAACCCTACGAATGGGTGTGGTTAGGGATATCCCGACCGACTGGTCGTTACAAGAACTCGTAGAGGGAATCCACACTCCTAGTAATTGTGGACAAGTTATTAAAGCCAGACGGCTAAACATAAAAACTAAGAAGGACAATACTGTAGAGTGGATTCCTTCTAACTCAGTAGTTCTTACTTTTCTAGGCCAGACTCTGCCTGAAAAAATTTTTTGTCTCAATGCTTGTCTTCCAGTTTCTCTATATTTACTACCAACAATTCAGTGCCGAAATTGCTGTCGTTTTGGCCACGTTTCCCAACAATGTAGATCGCAGTCGCGTTGTTATAAGTGTGCTCAATCGCATTCAGGCGATTCCTGTAGCGTTTTGGAGAAAGACGCTTCTTGCCTTTTGTGCCGTGGCGACCATAAAGCCACAGATATAAAATGCCCGGAACACGACAGACAAAAACAAATAAAATTGGTAATGTCTCAAGAGAGCATTAGTTATATGGAGGCATCAGTTAGATTTCCTCGTGTTCGACGCCTTTATTCAGAGATAGCCTCAAAGTCCACCAAAGTAAGTTCTTCTCCTGGTAATATTTTTAATAGTAGCAATAATCCAACTTTCCTTCCATCAACTTCTTCTTCATATAAAAAAACCAATTATATAGCTCCTCGACCTAAGCCTGCCTTAGGCAAGTCATACGATGTGCATGCTCATAACGCTATTACAAATACTTCGTCTTCTTCACAGCCTAATGGGTGTGCACTTTTATCGTCTCTCGAGACAACTCCGTTATTAACTCCAAACGATAATCTCGTTGAATTGCTTCTTTGCTCTCTAATCAACATGCTTTCAAAATTTTCCGACTCTTTACCGAACAATGTCTCAGTTCTAGTTGAACAATTACTTTCTGTCCTTACCCGCAACAATGCTTCCAATGGATCTACAGATTCTTCAGTGGAACTGTAGAAGTATACGAAGCAAAAAACATGACATGATCTATTTGATTAACCGCTACAAACCTATGGTCTTTGCTGTGTCGGAGACATGGCTTAAACCTGAATCTTCCTTTAGGATTTCAGGTTTCTCTTGCCTCCGGGATGACAGAGGTGATGGTTGGGCTGGTTGTGCTTTGTTTATCAATAGAAATGTAACATTTTCTCAAATCTCTATTCCTCAACATAATTCTGATTTACACATAGTTGCTTTGAGAGCAAAGAACATATCCTTTGTTTCCGTTTACATTCCTCGTCCTAATTATGACATTATATCTAATCTTAACTCTATTTTATCATCTATTCCAGCTCCTATTATTATGTTAGGTGATTTTAACTGCCGCCACACTCTGTGGGGTTCTCCTATCAATGACTCCTATTCCTTTGCTCTTTTGGATCTTTTAGATCAAAGAAATCTGTGTGTTCTAAACGATGGGTCTGCAACTCGCAGGGTTTCTCCTTTGCAAAATTCCAGTTCCCCAGATCTTACTCTTTCCTCTCCTTCTCTCGTTTCTCTTCTATCTTGGACGGTCTTGCCCAATTGCTTTGGAAGCGATCACTTTCCTATTTTAGTTTCTTCTCACCAGTCATCCAAATCGTCTTCTACCTCTACAGTACCACTTTTTAAGTACTGTACACCAAGGGCAGACTGGAACAAGTTTTGTTCTCAGTTGGATTTAGAAATTAATAATCTTTCCCTTGTTAACTCTTCTAATTTTCTTGTAGTATATGATGAATTTGTGTCATCCCTTATTAAAGCTGCTGATCTGTCTATTCCAACAAAAAAACCTTCTTGTAAACTGGTTCCGTCACCTCCATGGTGGGATGCTGAATGTACTGATAGTGTACGGCAAAGGAAAGAGGCAGAAAATAAATTTGCCTCATCCTTGTTAATGTCAGATTTCCTTGTTTTTAAACAAACAGCTTCAAGAACTTGTCGTCTTCTAGCACAAAAAAAAATATCAAGGATGGCGTAGGTTTTGTGAGTTTCTATCGCCGCGTACCAACATATCACAAGTTTGGAAAAGCATTAAAGCTTATCGTGGAAGTCTTATAGACACTAATATCTCTTCTAACGATCCTAATTCATGGTTGTATGATTTTCATGCTAATTTAGCCCCTCCTTTTGTTCCGGAATTGGACTGCTTTTCATCTATGATCTCTTGTCATTCTCCTGGAGAAGATTGGATGAATGACCCTTTCTCCTTTAGCGAACTTTCCAGTGCACTTGACCACCTACATGATTCTTCCCCTGGTGTAGATGGCATCCCCTACTCCTTCATTTGCAAATCTTCTAAATTATGTAAATCATTTTTTCTTACCATTCTCAATACCATTTTTTCTTCAGGAATCATCCCTAAATCTTGGAAAACACAGTTAGTTGTTCCTATCCTCAAGCTTGGTAAAGACCCAAATGACCCTACTTCTTATCGACCTATTGCCTTATCCTCTGTTTTGGCTAAAATAATGGAGAACTTAATTAAAAACCGTTTAGAGTGGTTTATAGAAAGAAATAATTTGCTAGCAAAGAATCAATTCGGCTTCAGAAAGGGTAAGAGTGCGTTGGATAACCTTAGTATTTTTACGTCTGAGGTCAGGCTTGCTTTTACTAAAAATGAGCATGTTATTGGGGCATTCTTAGATATCTCGGCTGCATATGATAATGTCAAACTTTCTTTACTTAGGGAGAAAATGCTTCAACTAGGTGTTTCTGGAAGGTTGACTAATATTATCTTTAATATGTTAGTATGTCGCTTTGTATCTGTTCGTTATCATTCTATTCTTCTTCCTCCTCGGGCTGTGTGGAAGGGCCTTCCGCAAGGCTCGGTGCTTAGTCCTCTTCTTTACAATATTTATACTTCTGACTTAGATTTATGTGTTTCCCCTTTTTGTAAGATTTTACAATTTGCCGATGACGTAGCATTATTCACCGTTTCTCTTTCTTTTTCTGAAGCTTCATCTTGTATTAATTCGGCTTTGTTTTACCTAAATCAATGGCTATCTGATCATAATCTCTCTCTCTCTGTGCCTAAATGCAATGCTGTTATTTTCTCTCGCAAACGTAATGTGCCACCTTTAGAAATCCGTGTTGGTGAAGAGACTATTCCCTTAAAGGATTCTGTCAAATTCTTGGGACTTATTCTAGATTCCAAGTTAACAGGTATCCCTCACCTGACATATATTGAGCAGAAATGTGAAAAAGGAGTGAATGTCATGAGGGCTCTTTCTGGAGTCCGGTGGGGTTCTCATCCTTCTTGTCAAAAACTAGTTTACGATTCTATTGTTCGTAGCCATTTTGATTACGGGGGGTTCCTACTTGAACCATGCAATAAAATTGCTATGGCCAGGTTAGATAGAATCCAGTCGAAATGTTTAAGAATTATTACAGGTGCTATGAATTGTTCTCCTATAAATGCTCTACAGGTTGAATGCTTGGAGTCTCCTCTCCATCTTCGACGTCAATACCTTGCCGATAGGTTCTTATATAAAGTAATTCAAATAAAGTCTCACCCTCTTATTCCTGTTCTCAATTCTCTTCTGAATATTCTACCAAATTCTCCATATTGGTCACATAAGGACCCTCCTCGGCTTATAATTTCATTTAAAAATCTCAAAGAACTTCCTTGTTCAGTTTACCAGTCCTCATCTCATCCCATATTTGAAAGTGATTACCTCTCTCTTTCATTTCGTCCATCCATTATTTTGTCCTTAGGCATAGACAAAAATGATATTGATGCTAAAAAACGTTTTGAGAAAATTTTAGCCAATAATTGGCGCGACTGGCTTACAATTTACACTGATGCTTCTAAATCATTACATAATGACACTCCTGTCGGGTCAGCAGTCTGGATTCCTAAGTTTAGAATCATTCTTAATTTTAAATCTCCTTCTTTTAATTCAATCTTTACAGCAGAATCAATAGCTCTGTTAGAGGCTGTACTGTATGTGGAATCTCATAATCTGAATAGATCCATAATCTTTACTGACTCGTTGTCTTGTTTAAGAGATTTGCTAAGCTTTCCATTTAGATCGCGGGATCATTGTGTTATCACGCTGAAAATTAAAGAAGCTTTACACAGATGTCATGTATCTGGCGTAGATGTGGTTTTAGCCTGGATTCCAAGTCATGTTGGCATTCTTGGAAATGAAACTGCCGATTCCTGTGCCAAAATGGCCATTCACTGTGGCAGTAACAATTACAATTACTGTTTTGCTCGTGATCTACGTCCCCTAGCCAAAACTTCTTTATTATGTTCATGGAATGAAGAGTGGCAGTCCAGCAAGCTGGTGAAAGGTCGATTTTATGGATCTATTCAACCTCTTATTCCATTAAAACCGTGGTTTAGTGTGCGAAGAAATGTAAACAAATTTGCCACTTCAATAATAATTCGACTTCGTTTGGGGTTTGTTTGTACACCGGTCTTTTTAGCGAAGATGCACATTAGAGATCATTCTATCTGCGATTGTGACTTGGACGACGGCACTCTCGAGCACCTGTTTTTCTTCTGTCCTAACCTTTCTGTTCCTCTTTATGACTTATTGCCTAACTGTATACCCCGCCCAGTAAACATTCCTTTTCTTCTATCCCTAGCTCACACCCCACTTATTAACGTCTTATATAGATTCATATCTATTAATAAGTTATTATTATAATGAATTTGCATGATTAAAATATATTTTTATGTTTTTCACTTAGGTATGTATATAGATGATTTATTTTACCACGCTTACCAAGCTTCATTTTAATTTAATTTATTTTTTGTTTTAGTAATAGAAATCAGACTAACTTTTGTATTTTCAGTTTTTATTAGGGACCGGGCATTTTTCTTTTTTATACTTTTATTCTCTCCACCTTGACGTTGGCAGAATCATCGGGGAACGATGGGGGCCATTGAATTAAAAAAACAGAACAGAGTACCAATATAGGATTTAGCGTTCATTTATGTAAAGATCTATGTAGGTAATATTTATCATAAGGTATGCCAACTACTGCACTCACCTACTTCTGGAAGAAATTGCTTTTAGCGGTAAACCACCCAGCCATGTACCAACTAATAGTTAATTGTAAATATATGTTATTTATTTTTTGGTGTACAATAAAGTTTATTTGTATTGTATTGTATCCCCGTAAGTCTTTCTTGGCCGTCCCCTACCTACGAGTGTTACCTTAAATATTCGCACATATTTATGTTATTGTTGAATTAACTTTAACTTTTTGGTCTAGGTAATAGCACACTAGTATTTTCTTTCCAAAAGGCCAGGTCTCATGATTTAAAATATTATGTAGGTACATCATAAAAACTCAATTTATTTATTGACCGCACTTGGAAGGTACAGTTTAGTAAACAATTTATTTTCACGATTACATACTTAAATGATACTTTGACTGATTTGCAAATTGTATAATATAAAAATTAGAATATTAACGCTAACTTTCGTGTGTTTGGTGGTTAATTAATGTGCGTTTTATGTGTTATGCGTAAATGTGAGTAGAAAAACATATATTTACTTTTGTATTTGTGTCAATGCATTCCCAAGACTCGACCTATGGGGTACAGCCCAGAGAGGTTTATTATAACAGCCCATTAATGTCCCGTCCCTGCAGGACGGGTCTCCTCCCATGACGGAGGGATACTTGGCATTCTAATACCAGACGGATTGGTATAGGGTTTAATTTTAAATTTTCCTTCTTTTCATTTCGTAAGATAATATTCACGGATAGTCCCTTAGACGGTTTTACGACACCCATGGGATGCGATGGGGTGGTGATATATTGTATTCTTACTCCGCCCCCACACGGAGCGAGGAGAGAGATTCAATATACTATTTACTCCTAAATTGAACCAAGCTTTTACTGTGCACACACAGTGTGAAAACATAGTTCTCATACTTTTTTTAAAAAATAACGTACCCATAGTACATAATATGTGTTATCCTTTATCATGCCCCAGCTTGGCAAAGGCCTCTCGCCCTGACTTCGTCATATCTCGGCCCATGGCCAAGATAGACAGGGCTGTTTCTAAGTCTCGTCTAGCTCATTCATTTTACTGCCGGTCTGCCGCGACACTGATTTGCTGATTCATACATACATAGAATTGTATTGACATTCATGACGCATGTAAAACCGCTTTGGCATCAAGAAGTACTTTTCTTAGTCATAGTTATTATTATTATTATTTCGTAACAGGCAAACAGTGGATCAGCGACTGATAAATATCTGCATTCTGTTTAAGCCCGTTCTACACTCGCGGTGCGAAAGGTCGCGAAAGCCGCGAAACGCGTGTGTAGATGGTTTCGCGCGTTCACGTTCACGCTTCGCGCCGTTTTTCCCGTTCGTTGTCGGTTTTTTGTCCCGCGACAAAGGTTCGCGCTCGGGTCACAAATGTTCGAGACTGCAAAGCTTCAAAAGTGTGGAGAGACACATTTAAACGCGAAGTTCACGGCGCAAATCGCGCTGTGAATTCACTGCAAGAATCGCGCGCGATTATAGAGCGGGCTTTAGGTATATGTTGCCATTTAATTGCCATTTGTCTAGTCTGTTCTTAAGCCTAAAATCAGTTTAAGGACAAACATGACAACTGTCTTTAAAATACAATACAATTAACGCACAAAATTAAAATTTACAATATTTTACATACACCCGACCACTTACTAGAAATTCTAATAACATAACCAAGCAACATTCTATCACCGCAGTTCTCATATCCAGATGACAAAAACTCGAGTGTTCTAGTTAATGAGGCGACCGAAGGGCAAGATGCGCCTATGTCCTTACTCTCGGCCGGTCACTCGACCTCTCCCTCCCCTAGAGGGGGGAACCCCTCTTGCTACCTCTTACCACACCCCTTCGCTTCGCTGTATTGTGTCAATGAGGTTTTCGGGTATCTATTCTTTTATCAAACTTGAATAAAGTGTTCGTTTTATAGAGGAAGTGTGATTAGCTTTTTATGTGTTTGTTAAATTGATTTTGTAACGAATACCTATAAAATAATATGTTTTTTTAACCTTTACTTTACTTCTGCTAAGTAAAAGTATTCTCTCATTATTTTCATTTATCCCTATACATTGCTCTGTCGTTTCAGTCTTTAAGGAATTGATCTAAGTCATCTCGAGTTGGCTAGGTGTTTGTAGTCCACAGGCATAGTTATTATTAGTACCATTGATAATAGTTGGTCTAATAGCGTCTATCAATGGTACGGGATTTTTTTCATGCCATTTAATTATAGAACAGTTTTCGGCATATGTGTTTTCTCCATCCTATGGCATCAGATTCTTTAAGCATATTAAGACGCATTAAAAAAGTTTAAAATACTTAAACTACTCAAGAAATAACAGAGGTCATTGATAAAATATTTAATTACATAAAGCCGAATTGAGTACCTATCCGCGTGGTGACGGAGTAAGAATACAATATTACGTCACCACCCGTCTCATCCCATCGGCCCATCGGTGTCGTAAAAACCGACTTATGATATCTATATATTAGTGAATATTATCTTTACGAAACAAAAAGAAGGAAAACTTTAAATTAAACCCTATACCAATCCGTCTGGCCAGCGTGATATTAGTAGGCCAAATATTCCTTTCGTTATGGGAGAAGGCCCGTCCCTGCAGTGGGACATTAATAGGCTGTTAAGATGAATTGAGTACCTGTTTCTATTTTTGTAGTCGGCTAACTTCTATTTAACAAGCGTGATACAATTGTTTTATCCAAATGTTGTATGCAAATAATGAATCCAAATAATTTCTTATTATTCCAATTAAAAAGTGGTTCAAGCATGTTATTAGTGAAAATATGTGGTTTTGTTGGAATCCATTAATTACAGAGTCACATATTTCGTTCCGAAATCGTCGAGTTATTCTTAGTAGGTTCTGACCCAGATCTGTGGGGGCTTAGGGGTCAGTAGCATTAGCGACGAGTGCGGACACTCCTGATTTGCAAAATTTATCGTAAAATATTGAATGGGTCAAAGGTTTTTAAATACACTTTGAGTTCAAGCTAATTAATGTTTTTTTTGTTTTAATGACAATTTCCTTGCTAGGGATCGAGTCTTGTGTCTCATTAACTGATAATAAACGGACACAAAGAACATCGGGCATACAGGGGCTTACAACAATATTTTGTGGAGAGTACAAGATTAAAGCAGCCACCTCGCAAACGGCGTTGGCATATTATAATATGACTGTCTATGTCATAATGACAGTAGGTAAAAGTCCAGTATCTTATAAAATACGGCATAGTAATACTATGCTAGCTATAAGGGGTGATAGCTAGTTTGTGTCAAGTTTATGTCCGGTTAATTATTAACTCGAAGTCGCCTTCTACGACTCCCTCAGGAGATCGGGCTGTGACAAACTGTATTATTAATAAAAGTGCGCGAGTTCCTTGCATATTATAGCTAAAAATTTTCAACAATACGATTGTACCTACTTATAAAGTTTATTTTCTTTTGATTGAATTCGTTGATCTTAATTCTGGTAAGCCTCTTCATCGAGAGGCCACCACTGCGCTCGGTAGCAAAGCGGTCGCGGTCAGTGATTTATTTATTCAGTGCAATATTTTTGTGGGATTCTCTGAGCACAGTTTATTAAAAACATGTCTGCAAAATGTGGCATGCCGAAGAAGCTGTTTTTTAATAAACATAGTACTTAACACCATTAAACAAATTTTCATAAGCTATTATAAAACTACACAAAAATTAAACCACATGCAAAATATAGTCATAACGCCAATAATATTTTTTTACAAACTACATACACATACACAAAATATTACACAAACTCGTGAGTATGAACGTTCACTTTGCTAATATCCCAGGAGACACAAAATAGATATAATATAGGATATACCAGGGTTGTAACTCGTCACAACTTTGTATGACATTCGCGGTTGAATGGATTTGTATATTTCGTAGTTTTACGTCCTAATTAATTACTAAAATTTAACTTGATTATTAAATTTTCTTGGGTCGGACTGGATGCGGAAGGCGCAGGACCGAGTTCTGTGGCGCGTGTTGGAAGAGGCGCTATGTCCACCAGTGGACTGCAATAGACTAGTTGATTGATTGAACTTGATTATTACTAGGTAGAATCACGGGATATGGCGGACAGTGAAGATGATTTTTATAAGGAGGCTTCCTTAAACATAATGTAAATATTGTCCCTCAGTCACTCAATGGACTCGTACCGAAAATCCATAGTGTGGTAAGAATCAGGTCTTAAAAATTTACTTGTGCCAAGTAAGAATATTTAGTCAGCATGTCAATTCTCGTACCTTAAAATCGTAAAAAATTCGGTTAAGTTAACTTTAGTTGCCAAATTGTCACACAATTGGTAAGATTATTTGGCAACTAAAGTTAACTTAACCAAATTGACATGCAGGCTCTCTTACCCACCTGATGCCATGCATTCTGAAAAAAAATCGTCTAAGAAAAAATTCCGTACTTTCTTAATTGTATAGTATCTTTTATTTTGGTTTCTAAGAAAACGAATGTATTCTTTAGGCGTACTGTGAAGAAGCAAATATCTCTATACTTATATTTATTTACACTGGAACTAGTGACGGAGGGAGAGACCTTTATTATCCTTCCGTTTAGCTTTTCGTTGCAATAACTTTGACACGCAATAAAAAACCAACTCAATGAATTTTTACACTAACAAGTCGTGACAGCCCTAACAACGAATACCAACCGTATTAATTAATCTAATGTATTAAGACCGTAACTTTCCTATTCGTTTGGTTGTGTCTATAGTCACATTTCGTAGATATGTACTGACCTAGATTTGTAAGTTTTGTAAGCACGTTATTAAGCGACTTGAAAAATAGAATGAATTTGATTTTACAGGTTAACGATAACCTAAAGTTAAGTGAGTAGCAAAGATAAAAGACAGTATACGAATTAGACAATGTAAATTAGTTGTTCACGGAAGCAATGTTACACTATGACTTGCGGCCAGAAGGTCTTCTCCATGGCTGGGAGTTATAAGACTACAACTCTGTGGCGAGATAGACGACCTCTGTGGCGTGGTGGTTATGTAACATGACTGCTACGCAGAGATCTCGGGTTCGATTCCCGCTCAATTCAAATCTTGTGTGCATGAACATGATTGTTTGCATTGGGCTGGGTATTTTCTATGTATACTAAGTATGTATTTACCAAAAAAAGTATTTATGTATGTATATCCGTTGTCTAGTAGGTACCCATAGTACAAGCTTTGCTTAGTTTGGGACTAGATGGCGTTGTGTGAAAGTGTGAGTAATATGTGAGTAATATATTTAACTATTGCTGCAGGCAGTTGGTCTGTTGTATAAACTATACCGCACTAGGGATGAAATAAACGAACACAAAGAAAACCCAGACTCGTGACATTAATTTCTACATAACATTAAAATGTATCTTGACTGGGATTCAAATACAGGACCTTGTGCACAACAAAGGTATACACTACTACTTAGCTATCTAGACAATTTATACACAATAACAAGCACAAACATATTTTAAATGTAAATACGTAAAAGTTAAACACTAGTTAAATGTGGCCATTAATAATTAAACATAGTTAAAATATTAGCGAAACATTACAGTTTAATTGATAATGATATCATAAACCGCTCGAGCCTTCCTAGACATGAACTAAAACAGGTTTATGGTATAACATCACGCTATGCTGCAAGCATACTTGTTTTACTATACAGGGGTACTGTAAATTATTCGCTTTATTTTGTTATTCGCTGTCTTTGCGACAAGGGGTTTAGAAAACAAAACGTCACTGGCCTTTTTCGTCTTGTGGATGTCGTAACAGGCGATTATGGGAGATTTCTACTGATGAAATACTCAAAACAAAACACATAGATACACCTATTAAAGCGTCTAGCCGGTGGTATTATTTGTTGTCTATGGATGATATCTTATGTATTTACAAAAGAAAATATTAATTTTAAGTATGTTTTTAGAGTTGTCTAGTAGTATCTACGAGTATAGTATAGCTCTGCTTAGTTTGGGACTATTAATATATGTTATTCATACAAAGATACTTTCGTTCGGTCTTAGAGCCAGTTTAAAAAATTAATAACTTGTGTCAATGTGCTTCTTTTCTTCTATTACGCTAATACTGTAGCCAACCTAGCCTACTTCTTCGACTTTATTTCAACTTTAGATTAAAGGTTGTAATTTATAATAATCTAAATTAAATCGACGAATATAAAAATAAAGTTGCAGACTAATTTATTATGTTTGACCATATGTTGCATTGTTAACATAATTAATACATATCGAAATACGAAAGTAACATATATTATTCTACATTTATTTATTCTGTTCATCAGTAAACATGCAATGCGTATTATTAAATTACAATTAAATAATTTTTTTTTCACATTAATATGTAATGTATCGCTCGAATAATAAAGTGAATATTTTGTTTTAAAAAAATGAACCAATGGAGATTTTTTTTTATCAATGGGCAATTTTAAATGTATTTTTTTCATTAAAAATGGGCAATAAAATCATTGTGTTTATGCGGATACCTAAAAGTAAACGTCACAGAGACCACTGTGGCTTTAGCAGAGTTTCCATGACGGCCTATTTGCGATGATTAACCCGCCAGGCCTCTGACGTAAGGAAAATCAAGGTCAAGGTTTCTAAGTGCTAGCAGCACGGTGACTCTAAGCTATCACTGAACGGTCTTCCATCAATAGAATGATTTGATGACTTTTCATTCCCTCAGATGTAACCTAAGGTTACTAAGGTAACATTAAGAGAACTGCTTAACTTACTAATCTGACTCGAACGATTATCGTACATCGCATTTTTCACGATACATGTTTTGTTTACAATGATACATTGTTGTGTTATATTCTTTGATCTAGTCAATTTTCACTTTCATCATTATCATAACAACCAACTGACGTCGAATGCTAGATATAGGCCTCCTCCAAATATTTCAGCTTTACGCGGTCCTGTGCATCGCCCATCCGGTTAGGCTCATCGGTTTCCCGCTGTCCTGACTAGGTCGTCGGTCCACGATGTAATGAGCCTCCTCACCCTGCGTTTTACGGCCTCTATCGCCTTCTGAGTGAAAGTAAGCCATGTGAGAGGGCCCATAGTCAATGGCCACGTTTCATTTCCATCTTAACTCGAAACACGCACTGGTCAAAGACCTTTGTCTATGGACACATTATCCAATAATCAAATATTTAACAGTATTCCCCCTTACTCATAAACGACTCTTAAATTTAGTCTCTGTTTAACGAGTTTTTTATTAGCAAAACCAACCTTATGCCAAACAAAACCGTAAGAATTCAAGCTAATCAATTGACTAAAATGTAAGAGGTTTTTATGAGTAAGGGGGTAAGTCATAAAATACATACTGTTGTGTAACACAAAGCACAGATTAGAGTTATTATTAATAAGTTGTTGTATAATTCCAGGTTGGCGGCAGCGCAGGAGGCGGCGGGCGCGCAGGCTCGCGCGGCGCCAGCTGATACCATGGGCGGCGCGCACCAGCCCGCTACTCCGGGGCCAAGCTCACTCTTTATATTTGCCGACGAAAATCCTATTCGGAGGTATGTATTACCTTAGAACATAATTTGCGCCTAATTATTCATCGTGTTCAATAATATAATGATTTATGATAATAGAGATTATGTTCGATACAGATAAAGATAAAAATCATGTATTAAAAAATTTGACATTCTACAAAATCTTGGTTACAAATGATCAAGTGCTAATTTAACTATTTTCCTGTATTTTTAACTAATTGTTATCACATATCTTTTTATTATACTCAATATATATCATGTTAGTTATTATTCCTGAAAAAAAGTATAAAATCAAGCGTTTTCCTTCCTCGTCCGTACAATTCCTTCTTGTTATCAAATTACAAGAGCACATAGTACGAGTAAGGAGGTACACTTGTTTACAAAATGCATAAGAAGGGTAACAAGGCTCTCGTTTAATATGTATTAGGTTAGCTTCCCCTCTGGTTAAGTTGCGTCCAGGTGTTACGCTTCTAGAGGCGGGGTTTTAAGTTTAAATTACGATTTGGATGACCTGCTTGGCGTAATTGTTATATTACATGGCTGCTACGCAGGGGTCTGGCTTTGATTACCGCTCAATGCAAATCTTTGTGTGCACATGAATATTGTTGCATTAGTCTGAGTATTTATATGTATGTATTTAAAAAAAAGTATATAAGTAATAATATCCGTTGTTCTGTTACCCATAACACAAGCAGGTTAAGCCTACATTATTTTGGCAACAGATGCCGCTGTGTAAAGATGTAAAGATAAATTGTGTGTAGTTCTCACCCTGTCAGCTAGTTTTTTTTTTACAAAACTTAGTCGATTGTTTATATTTTGTTATCTTTAATTGTATAACAAAAAGGCATTGTACAAACTAGTAAAACTTTGGATTTACTTGATTTTACTTTTTTATGTGTAATAACATTATGAATAAAACATACCATACAGAGTACTACATAAAATAATATGTAATAGCAATAATACAGAAAAATTGCTAAATTAGCACTTGATCATTTGTAACCAAGATTTTGTGCAATGACGAAATTTTATTACATGATTTTTACCGTTATATCATTGGGTCATAAAAATTTACAAAATTTTGTTCAGTGTTTTTTTATTTATCTCAAACCTTATTATCATTACTAACACTTCTTACCAACATTAATTTAACTATATTATAATGTATTACAGTTAAAATAGAGTAGTAAAACTACATAATACCAGAACACATCTTGTTTCATGTAAGACACCTTTTAAACTTATACAACTTTTCACACCTGAACGCGTTGCAACGTAGTGTGAAAGTGTGCTTATCGAACGAAGACTCTTTGTTAAATTCAACGACACTGTAAAATGTTCACTATTTCCTGTCGTCGTAGGCAAGTTGTCTTGAAGTTCGTACTAGTATTAAGATACTAACTCCTTAACTTTATGTATACATAGTAACTTAGACTTCTGTTTATCTAGTACCCATAGTACAAGCTCAGCTTAGTTTGGGGCTAGATGGCGCTGTGTGAATGTGTGAAGAATATTTATTTATTTATTTACATTTACACATTTTTTGTCATTCTAAATTGATCTTTATTTATGACAATCTAACGACTTAAATAAGTTTTTTAACATACTCGAGGAGGTTCTGAATTAGGATGTATCTTATTTAATGTTAATTTTTACCTCAGACCTTGTTTATGTCTTGGGCAATTTGAGAAAATCTTTTTTTAAGGTTATTATACTACTCAAGTTGGTTCCATAGAAATTTCATACAAATTAGTTAAGTTTTTTTTAAATTTCCATTTTTTTTTTTTTTTAGAAAGGACAACTCCCGCACTAGGGATCATGCCCTGTGTCGCGGGGACCTTTTACAAACATCAATTAACGGACACAAAGAACACCCAGACCAGGACAATAATTTGTGGATCTCACAAATTATTGTCCTGCGTGGGGATCGAACCCACAACCTCTTGCACGGCAGCCGTTTGCGCTACCGTCGCGCGCGCCACCAAGGTCGTCAAATTGCGTTGAACTGTCGTTTTTGTAACATATTTTATACACACGACAACATTTAGTCGATGCACAATCTTTAAGTATAAACAAAATGAGTCTATGTCCCCTCCTCATTAAGGTATCAAGCCATGATCATTAGTTACCTAAACTGCTTACATAAACCTTGTTTATCAAGAAACACTCCCTTTCCTCGTAAAAAACATACAATATACGTATATATCTGTATGTATAGACATAGTATGCAGTAATATTCCCGATCTAGCATCGCCGGTAACTGCATTACCCAGTGATCGGCTGTCGATATCGAAATTGCCTCAGTATTAAAACGTTTAATGGGCTGATAATGGGATAATCTTGTATAATATAGTACTAGGTCTTCATCTTCTTGACGTACAAAGTTGTTAGGAAGGTATTATAATGGAAGAATGATGTGTAAGATACAGCTGGTTATAGGCTTGACATTTTTGATCGAAAATGGGTCTTGTTACGAGAATATAGATGATTATATTTAAGACTAGGTTTTAATAGCCAGGTTACAAGCATAACTTTATTTCTATTATAGTCCAACTTGATGTTGAGTTATTCAAACTGTTGCTTAGCATAGG
This sequence comes from Schrankia costaestrigalis, assembly GCA_905475405.1. Classification (NCBI taxonomy): domain Eukaryota; kingdom Metazoa; phylum Arthropoda; class Insecta; order Lepidoptera; family Erebidae; genus Schrankia; species Schrankia costaestrigalis. The sequence goes on from FR997826.1 coordinate 18,446,208, forward strand.
GTACTGACGTGGACATTTTTAAACACTCGATTTGATAAAATCCTACAGAGTTTTCATTCAATAATATTCGCACTCTCTAATTCATCTTAAACCTTTAAGGGGCCTATTAAATGTTACTTTTCACAATATAAAATTTTAAACAATTTAAACTTTATTTCCAGGTATACAAAGTTCATCATCGAGTGGCCGCCCTTCGAGTACGCGGTGCTGCTTACCATCATCGCCAACTGCGTGGTGCTGGCGCTGGAGGAGCATTTGCCCAACGGCGATAAGACCATCTTAGCACAGAATCTGGTAAATAACTTTTTTTGCTTTTTAGACGAGACTATCCGTGAATATTATCTTTACGAAATAAAAAGAAGCAAAACTTGAAATTACACCCTATACCAATCCGTCTGGCCAGCGTGGTATTAGTAGGCCAAGTATCCCTCCGTCACGGGAGGAGGCTCGTCCCTGCAGTGGGACATTAAAGGGCTGTTACGATGATGAGACAAGAGTATTGAATCAGTTTCCTTCCCTCTATCTTAGGTTTTTCTCTATCTCTGTGTTAATTTAGTGTTGTCATTATTGCTTAATAAGCGGTTTTAATACTTAGTAAACTTTGGCAGACTGTTAAAAACTAACAAAATATAAAGTAAAAGTATTATTTTGATCAATTATTTTTAAATTATCGAAAAGTAAGCCAGACATTCATTTATGGGCATGAAATTATAAGTAACTATACTTGAAAAAACTTCATTTATTTAATTAAGAAGCCACTTTTACTTGCGTTCCTCTACATTTGTACTTACATCAAAATGTATGTAAATGTATGTCTGTTTGTTAACACAATGCACCCATATCAACATTGTTAAAGGACTGTTGGTTCCATTAAAAAGTTCCATTAATGGTTCCAATAGCATTCTCAAGTTTTCATGATTCTATTGATTGGTCCAATAGGATTCTCAAGTTTTTATGATTCCATTGATAAATCCAATAAAATTCTCAAGTTTTCATGATTCTATTGATTTGTTCCAATAGAATTATCAAATTTTCATGATTCTATTGATTGGTTCAATAGGATTCTCAGGTTTTCATGATTCCATTAATGAGTCCAACAGGGTTTTAATAGTATGCATTTAGATTCAAAATTGAGATATATAATATACATTATGGGTACATTAATTGAAAAACTTATTGGACCCATTAATTCGACCAAAAGCTCTAAAGGAAAAGGAGACATGAGTACCGTCAAAATCCTGATCATAAGAACATGCCATATCCCATTGCGGCGATGGTGCATCTAGCTATAGGAAATTTTATCCCACTTTCGCTCCGATTCGTTGGATCGCTTCGGGTTTCGTTTCAAGTTTTCCTTATTTAATAGATACAGGTATTAACTTTCTCGGTACTTTAAATTACTTTTTAACTTTAAAAAAGCACTAATATTAGGTATTTGTTCTTTAGTTTTGTATTTTACTTTTATTCATAAACTTACGCGGTGTTCTACGTGGACGACAAAAGTGACGCGACGTGACGCGACGCGACAAACGCGACGTACGCGATCAAATCAATGGCGTACCCTACTTTTTTTTAATCTTTTATTTGTTCGGGACTTTTACGCACAGCCTGTGTCACTCCGTAACCTACTTGTGTCCTATGTGAACGTCTGAGACGAGACGCGACGTAATCATGTAGCACACTTGTCTTGTAACGCTTCGCGTCGCGTCGTCGCTTTCGTCGCCCACGTTGGACACCGCGTTAGTTATCACAAACAGTCCATTAATGTCCCTCTGCAGTATATGCCTCTACCTGTGATGGAGGGAAATTTGGCCTACTTATACAATTCTTGCCAGGTAGACGTGTATAGGGGTGTTATTGATATTTTAACACACTGTACACATTCGTCTGATAAGGGTTGATAGCTTTCCTTTCTTTATTTTTCCACATATATTTATACTTTCCTTTAATCTACTTTTACTTAAACCCTTTTATAGTATGATGTAAACCTTATTAAATATTCATATCTTTAGCGATGTGTACAAATTTAAAATTTTTTGTTACAGGAAAAGACCGAGGCGTACTTTTTAGCAATATTTTGTGTAGAAGCCTCGTTAAAAATCTTAGCATTAGGTTTTGTTTTACACAGAGGATCGTATCTTAGGAACATTTGGAACATTATGGATTTTTTCGTTGTAGTAACTGGGTAAGTGATATTCCAATATTTTTTTACATACAATTTATACTATCCTATCAACACATATATAAAAAAAACTATTGGCATTATAAATCGTTGTCACATGCAAGCTACCTCGATATAATCGTAAAGTGATGATATCAAGGTGGCTACCGTGATCACAGATCTAAATTACCTAATTAGGCCACACAATTGGTTGATATTCGTAGGACACTAGGTTATAACCTCTCAGAAGAAGGGTTTACATTATTGAATATTCGATAACAAAAACTAGGTCGATGACGATATTCGCCGAATACAACGTGGACGTTGACCTGCGGATGCTTCGTTCGTTCAGAGTACTCCGACCGCTGAAGCTCGTCTCGCGGATACCAAGTAATTCACAGTAATTGGCGAAAAGTTCACATAATACCTCTACCTTATTTGTTATAGAACGTTACTCGCTAGATGTTTTCGAATTTTGGATTTGAAACTTTTTGAAAGTAGAACTGCAGCTAGTTTATGACAAATAGAGTTTTTAATATTATCATTAGATTAAATAAATAAATACGTAGCATCGTATTCTCGACATGTTTATTGACATACTTAACATAGATTAGAAAATGTGTGAATTTTAATTATAATGTGATTTATTGAAAATGTTTAATGTATTAAAGCTACGTGTTGCATAATAGTAAAGATTTGCTATACATTTTGTGTATTGTGTAGGTTTATATGAAACATAAAAGCTAATACGTAAGAAATTAGATACAGAAATGGTTTTAGGTGTGAATAAATATGGTGTATTTAGATTTAAAAGCGTAACCATTAATATTACTATATAGCATATAATATCTTACTAATTAGATACACGATATTTAGATTGTAGAGACTTTTTTGTCACATAATTATTAAGACTGTGCTTGGTTCTTACTTTTTTAATTTGTAACTTTACTTTTGTACTTTTAAATTTCCAACCATGTTCAAATAATTAAGTGTAATCAGAAAAGTTTAATTTTTTATTTTTATTATTTTTCAAATACAAAAGCACAGTCTTATGTAGCGTTTTATTACTCAGTTAGTTGCTAGTTCAAGCTATAGTATCGAGTGATATGTGTTTGGCAGTATCATCACGCAGCTGCCGATCGCGCCAGCCGACGTCGACTTCAGGACCTTGCGTGCCATTAGGGTGCTGAGGCCCCTTAAATTAGTATCGGGCGTTCCTAGTGAGTTCTAGAACATTCATAGATTAGTTAAAAGGATCGTAGTTACACTAGTATCAATGTTGCATAACTTTTGTTCGAAATTTAAATAAAGAAATACATTCTGGCAGTTTAGAACGTGACGCAGAAAAAAAACGTTTCCTTTTTTAAACCATTGCCGTACCTACCTACAAACCTATTTGGTCTTATTGGCCTTTTAGCTTGTCAAAAATTATGCAACATTGTTCTCATATTCTGCACGATAACTTTTTTATTTTTGATATTGTTTTTAACATTGTTATAATAATGTCTTTTCAATAGTTATTGACTTCATCTCTAGACATATGGCACTAGTCAATAAAACTCTTTCGTAATGTATTTTAAAATTGCTTAAAATTAAGATAACATAGAAAAATTGTTAACATCGAGATAAACCGACATTTTTGAGAATAACAGTTACTTCTTTTAAAATTACGTTAATATTATTTTCAAAATTCTATCGATACATTTCAAATTGCTTCTCAATTTAAATATTGCCCTGTGATTTTTAAACTCCCTTTTTATGTATTTTGCATTTTTATTTTGTTTTAAATTTAAGAAAAGGTTTTCCAAATTAAATGTAGATACTTAGTGTTTTAATTTGATATGAAACTTTAATATCAAATTCTAATTCAGTTTTATTTTGAATTTCAAATTACTTGTAATTTTTTATCATTTATGGCATTAGGAAATGTCAACACCTTGGAACAATGTGGGCAATACAATTTAGAATTTACACCATAGCGTAAAACTTCAATTTTCCTTTATTAAAATTAAAATCCAATCCACAACCCCATCATTAATAAAATAATAAAGAAATCTTGATATAGTAATATTGTATGTAAACTTTTACTACCTCATTTGAACCATGATGCCAAGAAAAACAAAATTGTCCAATGAAATATTTAATCTACTAAAGTTATAATTTCAATTCCCTACCTACCTAGCTAAAATATCTGCCTAAAGTACTATATAACAAAGACGCTTATTAATGACCTTAGGTTCAATGCAAACGAGAATAATAAAAAAGAAAATCTTGATAAATCCTAAATATAATTTCACTATTTATAAACGTATTAATGAATAATTTCAACAATAGTTAATATCAAGTTTATCAATTCCAGGGCAATAAAATAGAAATAACAAAACAAATAACTACATAAAATAAACATAAATTTCCGTATAGGTCTGCAAGTTGTATTGAAGTCCATCATAAAGGCTATGGCGCCGTTGCTGCAGATTGGCCTCTTGGTGCTTTTCGCGATAGTTATCTTCGCTATCATTGGTCTCGAGTTCTACTCTGGGGCGCTGCATAAGACTTGTTATAATTTAGAAGATATTAGTGAGTATTATATTTTACTTTTAATTTAACATCCGTGTGGTGACGGAGTAAGTATACAATATGTCACCACCCCATTTCATCCCATGGGTGTCGTAAAAACCGACTAAGGGACTATCCGTGAATATTACCTTTACAAAATAAAAAAAGGAAAACTTGGAATAAAATCTTATACCAACCCGTCTGGCCAGCGTGGTATTAGTAGGCCAAGTGTCCCTTCTTCACGGGAGGAGGCCCGTCCCTGCACTGGGACTTTATTGGGCTGTTATGATAATGTTTTAATTTGACTTTTATAAACCACGTAACATTTTGTCGAATGTGTACCCTGCATCAAATGAAGTTTATCTTCATTAATTTTACACAGCCTTCGCATATTTGGTAAGCTGCGTAAAGATCCAATCTAAAATCCTAACTCATTCATTTTCATCTGATTAATTAAGTTGTGGGCCCCTAGATGTTATAATTTTTCCGCGGGCCCCACCAAATCGCGCTTACATTTTAATTTTAGAATTACAGTTGTGAGAAATTGAGTGGAACATGTCTTATTATCCCCTAAATATTGATGAGAATACAAACTGTAAATAATTTGTACTATACCATAAAAGCGATTTGAACTCTTAATGGAAGATATTTAACGAATTTAACTTATTTACCTAAAATAGTTAGAATCAGTAAACGTGTCGTTGCTCGTTGGTAGTCACGCAATTTAATGATCGCTTAAGTTAACAAATCATTAAATGCTATCACGTAGTATTTATATTTTACTTTCAATAATAAAGTAAATAGTTAAAAAAATACCTATTCTATATTTTGTACGATAGTAACATGCAGTGACCTCACGAACAAAAAGCATCGCATGTTATAAATTATTAAAACTGACGGGTAAATTTTAAATGTAATAAGCGGGTAGTATGAAAACTTTCTATGTCTTAATTATCGAGTATAAAAGTTAATAAGCGACTAAATTACAGTTATAGCTGCATTAATTACGTAATTTGAGTCTAATTCTATTCGCATTGATGATACAAGAAAATGAAACTTAAAAAGAAAAACTAAAAAATCCTGCTTGTTTTTGAAAAACTTTGTCTAATAAACTTTCCCTTAATTAAATAAAACTGTGTCCCCAAATTATTAAAAGGTTGACACAAAAATTGGTAGTTTATGACTAGTTACAGATTAAAGAGGGGTTTAAGTACTAAACTTAAACACTAACCGTCTTATTACAAAAAACTAAATAAAACTCAGTTTAAACCAGGTTCAGCTAGCACAGGCTTAATTTTTAAACTGCAGTCTAAATGTCACCTTATTACAAAACATAAATAAACCGTGGCTTTCATAGAACAGCAATTAGACCCTAGCTTAAATAAACAGTCACAGATTATCCAAAATATTGCTTGATCATTCATTACATCATTCGATTATAACGTTCCGTACTACTCGAGGGAAAGCTTATTGCTAAAAAATTGATAAATTTAATTACATATCAGCAATGAAATGATAATAATTTATATATTTAGTATAAATATATAACATTGGTTATTAATGATTACCATTTATTATTCTAGGGCCCTGAAATAATAAGCATTTTCATAACTCGCAATGTTAAATATAAGACGTAGAACGGAACAAAATAAAGAAGGTATTATCATCATTAGGTACCTATTCGGGCATCATTTGAAATACGAGTAAGATGTCAACAATATGAAAATAGTTTGTATTGTATTGTATTGTATTTATTTCATAAACAAATTTACATTTGTGTAGAAAATTAAACATAAAAAATAACTAATTAACTTAAGAGATTATATAAAATAACGATTACAATTAATTAATTCTTACATTGCTACAGGTACATTAAATAAAATCATTGAATAAAAATACATTAAATAACATCAAAAAAATAATAATAATTAAGAATCACAATTTAACGTAACAGATAGACAGATAGTAATAAATGTTTAAATAATAACTCAAACAATGATGTCCAAAATATCTCATTATTATCTCATAATTATACACACATAATTATCTCATTCATAATATTTTATCTTTAAGAAATTCGTCTATACTATAATATGCTTTCTCTATTAAAAATGTCTTTAATTTTGATTTAAAAACATTGAAATGTTCGATTTCCTTAAATTCGACAGGTAATTTGTTGAACAGATTGACTGACTGTACACATGATGAATGTTTGACAACTGTAAGCCGCGCTTGCAAAATATTGGGTAGATCTTTCCTTCTAGTTTTAAGTCTATGTTCCCTTTCTTCTGTAGTCTCAAGTTTTCCAAGATTCTTATGAAAATGTGAAAGGAGAACCAAAATGTAAAGGCTAGGTACTGTGAGAATATGGAGGCCAATAAAAAAATCTCTACAGGATTCCATCTGATGTAAACGCAACATTGTCCTGAGAGCTCTCTTTTGTACAACAAAAGCCGCGTCAACATTATACCTGTAACTATTTCCCCAAAATTTTATGCTATATCGGAGCTTGGATTCCACTAACGCAAAATAGACTGTACGAAGTTGATCTATTGATAAGGATTCCCTTAGTGTCCTAATCGCATAGCACGCGCTGCTCACGGCACTTGTAAGCGAGTTTAACTCTACCTTCCAATTTAACAAGGAATCAACATGAATTCCTAAAAACTTTAGGTTTTCTACGACTTCAATTCTATTTCCTGTTAGCGTTACGTTCAAGTGTGTGTTGTTCCTTGATGTAGATTTAAACAGAATACATTTTGTTTTGCTAGTATTTAATTTTAAATTATTTGCTGAAAACCAGTCCCCACACGCGACCAGCAATACTTTCAATTTGGATTCTAACGTATCTATGTCATTGGCAGAAACGATGGCGCTTGTGTCGTCGGCGAACAATACCAAACTAGTGTCTGTTACTTTACTCTGTACATATGCTGTAAGGTCGTTCACGAATAACAGAAAGAAAATTGGACCCAACACCGAGCCTTGCGGGACTCCCTTCTTTGTATGTGATCGTTGCTCTTTTCTCAACCGACTAAGTAGGTTTTTAGTTGTTTTGTGTAGGTGTTGTTGTGGCCCAGCTTTGTAATGCGCAAACCTTGAATTTCAGGGGACAAAGTACATACCCGAGGGTCGTGTGATATTATCTACCAATAACTCCAAAATATTTTTAGTACTTAATACGTTTTCTAAATCTATATTTTTTTCTAAAATCTTTGGATAATTCTATATAAGGATCAACACGAACAAGCTCACTACTGGGTCGTCGTCTTTCTAAAAGTTCAATATCTTCAATATACCTACATTAAATGTACCATGTCGATATCCATTTTGAAACAAGTCAACAATATTATAATATTAACACATTACCAATAGCAACGCTAACTTCAAAACAACAACTTTGACAGAACTGTATGTATTTAGACCATGGTCTATAGTTTAAACTAGGGGTCGAGTAGGTTTATCTTTAAACCTGACATTACGCCATGGTTTAGTGTTAAAACTGATTTTGTAATAACAAATTTCAAAAACAGTGGTTTTGTGACGTAATAAACCGTGTTTTATAGTTAGACCGTATTTTGTAATAAGGCCGTAAGTATTTTGCCTAAAAGTTTGTAACTACCCGAGATACCTTCCTACTTATATGTCTCTTTCGTTGTAACATTAAATTACTAAGATAGACACTACAAATATAAAAATTTTCGTATCAGGTGAAATAGTAAACGAAGGTGATAATCCAACACCGTGCAATGCGGACAACTCTAGCCTGGCGCCGTTTGGTGCTAATGTGTGCGTATACGAGAAGAGCACGTGTTTGGAGAAGTGGGAGGGGCCGAACAGGGGCATTACGTCCTTCGACAACATCGGCTTCGCTATGCTCACCGTCTTCCAGTGCATCACCATGGAGGGCTGGACAGCCATCCTCTATTGGGTACATTCTTTTTTCATTTTATCTTAGTACTAGCGACCTGGCCCGGCTCTGTACGGGCACCTACTACAGAATGTCCTTAAACAACGTTTAAGTAGTGTCATTACATTAGAAATTTTTAAATTTATATGGGTTTCTATACTATATTATGCATGTGTTATGCATATAAACCTTCCTCTTGAATTACTCTATCTATTAAAAAAACCGCATCAAAATCCTTTGCGTAGTTTTAAAGATTTAAGCATACAACCCTTTGTATGCTTAAATCTTTTTTTGTCCCTGTATCCCTATACAGGGACAGAAAAAGCGACTTTCTTTTATACTATGTATAGATAAATATAGTTTAACTGCCTCGGTGGCGTAGCGGTCGCGGTAGCGTTTGCAGCTTACGAGGTCGCGGGTTTTAATCCTACACAAGCCAATTCGTTATGACATCGACAAGCATCCTGAGTTTTTAATATTCTTTGTGCCCGTTAAATTTATGTTTGTAAAGTCGCCGCGACAATGGGCTTGATTCCCAGTGCGATATTTTGCTTAAAAAAATGTTTACATCTTTCTATATTTGTTAATGAAGGATTAATGTAATATTTTTTCTTTACAGACGAATGACGCACTAGGTAGTGCGTTCAACTGGATTTACTTTGTGCCTCTCATAGTATTGGGTTCATTCTTTATGCTCAACTTAGTTCTCGGTGTTCTTAGTGGGTGAGTTACAACAACTTGTATTTTAAACACTTTCATTGAATCATTACCTTTATCATTAACAACATTTGAATCATTATCTAGATTATTATTAGTGTTCCTTTTTTCTTTTTGAACATTTTATTATTTCTATTGTTAATATTTGATATACAGAGAATTCTCAAATGAAAGGGGTCGTGTTGAGAGAAGAGCTCAGTTTATTAAGGAAAGAGCTCAACAAATGTTCAACACAGACTTCAATGCATATCTAAACTGGATTACTGAAGCAGGTCTATTTTGTGGGTGTATACTTAAGTATCGCTAAAGACTTGTAAGCTAGAGTTCTAGTACAGACAAACATTGAGAGCTATATGCGCTAGGTGATAAACTTGTAAGCTAGAGATTTGACACATATAAACATTAAGAGAGATGAAAAAGTTTGAAGAGCAAAAGTAGTAAAAGTAGCAACCTGTTTCCTTCAAAATACCATTTTTGTAAACATTGGTAATTTAAACCCCTAACGATGCTAGTTTTTAAGTAGAGCTAAAGTAGTATGTCACAGTAAAACATTGTGTTTCCAGTGAATTCGCTAAAGAAAGAGAGAAAGTAGAAAATAGACAAGAATTTCTTAAATTAAGAAGACAAGCGCAACTAGAGAAAGAACTCAATGGTTACGTTGAGTGGATTTGTAAAGCTGGTAAGATTAGATAATATAAGTTAACATAATACATTGTAGAATAGTACAATAATGTTGTATCATAACTTTATAATTTATTTTCCATTCTGGGATTATTCCCAAACTTTGAATCTTTAACTTTGATAAAACTATTTAACAAATAAAAGTATTGCTAAACAATTACGAAGTATGCCAACATGTGTAGTTACTTTTGATATTAAATAGTTTTAGATATTAAAAACTTGTTAAGAGACAAATGATCTTGTATTAAACTGTAAGGGAACAGTAGTTGATGATTAACATTTATTTACAGAGGAAGTAATATTAGCAGAAGAAAGAACAACAGAAGAAGAAAAAATGCACATAATAGAAGGTAAGTTTTAATGCATGTCAATTTTACAATTTTTGTCGTAACATCCCTTTAATGTCAAATGATTTATAGATAATTATCTTGTAAATCGATGTTTATTTATCTTAACAGCGTCTTGCAACAGGTCAAGAGCTGAATCTTTTAACAATAGCGGAATAATATGCCTCAAAGTTCACAATTTAATACAATTATGACTACAAATTATCTAAAACTTTTAAAGAACACCTAACTAATAACTCAACCCAGGCGTGCCAACTAAATTTCACCATTAGTCTTCGTTTACTTATGCCATGGGTGCAACGTGACAAAAAATTCAATGATCCCAGACGTTTAAAATAAATTATTTAACCAAGCTAACTAAGTAAATTTTTAACTTACATAGTTTAACTACTTCAATTTTAACTAAATGCCACTCTTTATGTCTATTAGCACGAAGAAGAGCAGCGTCCAAAAAGAAGTTAAAAAACCTTGGTAAAAGTAAAAGCACTGACACAGAGGAGGAGGAACAAGACGAAGACTGCGGTGATGACGGTCAGTACAGCAATTAGTTACATGAATGTTTATACACTGTGTGTCGTGTTTCGTGTAAAGAAGGAAAATCTTCTAATCTATTATTAAAACCACCATTTTGTTCTTAATTTTAACAACAAGAATATAGAAGCATGTTTTATTGATTTTGTATTTATGTTTCTTCCTTAAATCTGTATATTATTGTCAGTTGGTTGGTTAGGTACTAATTTATCAATTGTATTAGTGACATTTTATTCATCAATATATAATTCAGGAACATTTAAAAGATTGTAATTTCGTGAATGTTGCATGTCAATAACAATGTAAATTCTTTTTTCCATCTTCATCCATACTCATTGCGTATTCGTACTCTATTTTTGTGTTGGTTGTTTACAGTTCCAAAGAAAAAGCAAGGTATGGGATCAAACGTGATGCTGGTAGAATATTCCTTTTCATCTTCTATAGTAGTCAAAATAGACTAGAATAGTTTTAGGAATAGTTTACCCTTTTCATTGTCCGAACGTTTGTACGTGTATGATACTTAAATGTGATTATATCAATACTTTACGTTACCATTGTAGTAATCACATATTGTTTTGAACTCAATATTTCGTACAGACGTATTTCTATACATCCCGTGCTAATTTACTTCTAGGCTCGCTCTTTCCCATACTTACCTATACCTAAAGCTTTGACATCGATAGCTTCAACCTAAAGTCACCATAAAACGTGGCTTAATATTTTTCTGGCGGTAACGTGACAGTCCCAGAAGAGGGTTTTAGTGATTTATGCGAGCGATTGGATTATGACTCCGATTGAATTTCGATGCCGTTTTCATGTCGTCCAATTACTGCGTGTTATTAAATTTAACGACCAATGATGTGCTTAATGTACCACATGAGTATTTGTGGCGCATTATCAGCGACATTTCAGTAGGAATGCTAATACTTTCGTATTTATATGCTAGATATAATAAATAATTAGCTGGATGTAAAACCCGATACCTTTAGTAGCAAATATATCGTTGATCTTGCAATTTTGAAACTTAAGTTGCAATATCAAATTATTCAGAAATTCAAAATTAATACATTTTGTAAAATTACTATCCCGTAAGACTAATACGTCTATCATATTACAAATATCTACCCTTAGTCCAAGTTTATAAACTCAAAAAAAGTTTTCGAATGAAACCTTTTTATTTAACTCAAAAACTTTTTTCGAATTATCAAACTCAAACTAGAGATACCTACAGCACAAATAATTATACTTAATCATTGCTAAAGTATTCTGAATACTTGATAAAATGCATGCAACTTACAGTTTCAAAAAGAAAAATTGCAGGGACAACGATATAATATATAAATAGTTTTTATCAATAATTTTATTACTGCAGGTTTTCTGAAAAGTAAGTCACGTTCTGCCGGCAAGTGTGCGGACTTCTGGAGGGCCGAGAAGAGGTTTCGGTTTTGGATCAGGCACACGGTGAAGACCCAGTGGTTTTACTGGTTCGTTATTGTCTTGGTGCTCTTCAACACGATATGCGTGGCTGTGGAGCATTATAGACAACCGAAATGGCTGACTTCATTTTTATGTAAGTTTTACTTTTATTTATTTCAGTTTTTAGTCTTCACATAATCACAGTTATCTCTTATCCAGTATAACTTGCGTAAAGTAAATTTTCTTTTTTGTCTAAAATGAACTCTCTCTGTTTCTTGATCAGCTTTAAGTGCATATACATATAACATGGTATTTGGCAATGATTACAAATTTCTGTTTTAAATCATTTTAAAAGAAATTCCACCTTGTAGTCTTACCACTTTTTATTCTTAGTTCATCACCATTCGTACAAGTCAATAGTTAGTGTTAATATATATTTAACAGTTAACTGTTTCTCATTACAGACTACGCTGAATTTGTATTCTTGGGATTGTTTATGATGGAGATGTGGGTGAAGATGTATGCATTAGGGCCGAGGATCTACTTCGAGTCATCGTTCAACCGGTTCGACTGTGTCGTTATCTCCGGTTCAATTTTCGAGGTTGTCTGGTCCGAAGTCAAGGGTGGTTCATTCGGTTTATCTGTTCTGAGAGCTTTAAGACTGCTGAGAATATTCAAGGTAATTATTTTGCTTACTAATTAATGTCCTTATGCCTCTTAAATTTACGATATTCCTCTTAAAATATCAAGAAAAAGTATCATTTAAAGATAAATCAGATTACAGACTAATAATTAAATATTGCAAGTAAAGTTAATTTTGGAAAGAAATAAATTCATAAAATAATTCTGTTAACGAATGTGCCTGTGTAATAATCCCGATTATGCCAGTACATTATTTTCATTATAATTCCATGTCAATGGACTTTATTTATATTTTCGCTTTGAAAATAAATCATCAAAATTTGCTTCAAAACCCGAATTATTATTTTACAAACATTAACTAATCAATTAATTACACTTTCCAGGTCACAAAATACTGGGCATCACTTCGAAACCTGGTGATATCTCTTCTGAACTCTATGAGATCCATCATTTCTCTGCTGTTCCTTCTCTTCTTGTTCATTCTCATCTTCGCACTGCTTGGTATGCAGCTCTTCGGAGGACAATTCAACTTTGAAGACGGCACTCCACCAACTAATTTCAACACCTTCCCCATCGCGTTGCTTACCGTCTTCCAGGTAACTAATCTTATCTTTCTATAGTAACTATTAAAAGCTTGAAATTAAATGCTTCTATACTTAGTAATGATTTCTCTTGCATTGTGACAGGCAGTTGGGGAGTCACCAATTCGTTGTTCCGAGTCAGGGTTTGGAAACAATGAATAGGTGACTTTTACTTAAGCTTGACGTTGCTATTAGAATTGCCGACATGAATACCACACCTTGAGAAGAAAGACAGATAATTAACTGTCATGCATGAAGTCCACATAACATAATTGTACGACATAATATTTTAAAAAAATCAATTCAATAGTAAAGGAAACTTGTTCTGAAGGTTCCACATTCCATAAGCTTTGACTAATTGTTACTCATTTATTTCAGATTCTAACAGGTGAAGATTGGAACGAAGTAATGTATGACGGAATCCAATCTCAAGGCGGCATTCGAACGGGCATGATCTACTCACTATACTTTGTCATCCTTGTACTGTTTGGCAACTACACACTGCTAAACGTGTTCCTTGCCATCGCTGTCGACAATTTAGCTAACGCTCAGGTACAGTACTCTTATGACTATTCAATTTGTGTTGCTTGATCTTTTACTATATAAATGTTCAAATTCTTGTGCAGTAAAGATCAAGTAAGGCAATTCAGGTTTCAATGTGTGTGTGAACAGACGATAAGCTTTCGTCGGTTGTTGTTCATGACGCTCCCTTGTAAATCTAACCCCGCTTTTTGTGTAAATGTTGCTTTTCTGTATTTACAGGAGTTGACAGCGGCAGAAGAGGAAGCAGTTGAGGAAGACAAAGAGAAACAGCACCAAGTAAGTGACAAACATTATTAACTCTCTTATAGAATTCATCCTCTAATGCTTTGGAGTTTAGTTAATAGTATCGCAGTTTCAATACCATAGCATGTTCAACCAATCTTCCACTAACATTAACTTGCGAGCGGTAATAAGGATTGGTCATTTTCTTTTTATTGATTGCGAACAAAATTTGTATTTCATACATTGTTCCGGATAATTAGGAATTGGAGAAAGAGATGGAAGCGTTACACGCGGTGGACGGGTCTCCACCGCGGGTAGACTTAAAACCTTCTTCGCCATCGAGTAGGAAGGTAAAATAAGCTCGGCATTGGCAAAGCTACGCTTGAAAATGTATTGATGTTAACGACTTATAATATTGTTGATTTTACTAACACAACTATTTCCAAATTCAAAAAACTCACTAATATGTTTACCATGAAGTTTCCTTTGACAATAATCTGCATGCAACCTACTCTTAGTTTTCTCTTAATTATCAACAATATTATAAGTACGCTATATAGAAGGGTCGATGTCGCTTATGTGGGCATTATGATAATGTGTCATGATAGGTGTATTTTGTTTACAAAATATTTACTCTGTTATTTCTAGTTCGCTAATGATTTAAGCTGATGTTAAGAATATGAACTTGAGTTTTGATTTAACTTCAACTAGGTGGCTACTTGATTCATCAATCCTTTCATCACTTTTGTTAACTATCACTTCATTATTTTCATTTTCCCTTTCACATTCATTCTTGTTTGTAGAACAATATGTTTTCTTATCACTATGACAAGCATGTTTTAGCTCGTGTGTGTTTACTTTCAATTGTGATATATAATAAAACGATAAACAATTTCTGAATTAATAAATTAAGTCATTCATAAAAGTCATTGTTTGTCCTAAACATTATCTATTGTCAATGTTAATTATGTATTTAGCTAGACGAAAATGTATATTTATTGTAAAATTAATGAGTAGAAAGTAGGAAAATTTGATGTAAATAAAAGGACGTGTATTATTATAATTGTATGTAATTCCAGAAAAAGAAAGACGATGCCAAAAAAGAAGATGATGAAGAGATACCAGATGGACCAAAACCAATGCTGCCATATTCGTCCATGTTTATTTTATCACCTACTAATCCGTAAGTTATTTGCAAATCATTAACTATTCTCTAAAAAATAGTCATTGCATTGAAAGTCACTTTATTAATTGTATAACTACATTTAAAACAAAAATAAACCTAAAAGTTTATTTACATTTAGAAGTACCAATACAGTTATGTTACGTCTATTTATGTGCGTTAATCTTTTGTTACAGAATTAGGCGAGGCGCACACTGGGTTGTAAATTTAAAATATTTTGATTTTTTTATCATGGTAGTTATTTGTATGAGTTCTGCTGCTTTAGCGGCTGAAGACCCTGTAGATGAAGATAGTGATAGGTATGTATATATCATTATTTTACTTTGTAACTAAAACTACATTTCTTTTCATGGATTTTATTTACAAAACATGCTCTTAATGATCAAAATGACTATCCTAATCATTTGTGATCAACTGTCCATGATAGGATTCAAAACCAAGCTTGTGGACGATAGCCATATACCGCTTAAGAGTAAGCTCGTAAATATAATCTTTACGAAATCTATAGATGGAAAACGAGACACAAAACCCGCTATTAATCAGTCGTTCCAGGGAATAGTTGGTGGACTAAGATTTCTTCCTCTGGGGGATGCCCATCTCTGACGTGGTACAGTCAGCTGCAAAGAAATACGTCAAAATCGTACATGGGCTGTTATGTTGATATTGAACTTTCACACAAACCAATCGCATTATCTAGTTTTATACTATTCGACATTGTTACTAATAAAATATTATTTACAGAAACAAAATTCTAAACTACTTCGATTACGCTTTCACGGGCGTGTTCACCGTGGAAATGTTGCTGAAGATAGTCGATCTCGGCATCCTGTTCCATCCTGGAGCATACCTCCGGGACTTATGGAATATCATGGATGCCGCTGTCGTAATATGCGCCCTCGTCAGTTTCGGATTCGAAATTGGGTAAGGAACACTTGGATTATTTGTTTATTTACTTATTGTGTTATATATATGATTAGTGTAGGTGTATGGGTCTCTGCCTACCCCGGCCGGAATAATGCGTGAGTTTATGTATGTATGTATGTAGGTGTATGGGTATATGCCTGCTACGTCATGGATCCAATGCTAGTATAAATCAAAAATTTATATGTATGAACATAGAAATTAATTATTTGATTTGGTTTAAGTGCTTCTAACTATTACAAAAAAAAATTGAATTGTTCCTAAACCAATTATTAACTTAGTTTAAACTAAACTGACTTTCACGTGGGTTTATCAAGATACAAATTATTGGAAGATTCCGAGAATGGTTCAGATATCTACTAAAAAATAACAATGAATCACATAAGTAATTGTTATTCGGGAGATTCGAACTCGCGATATCGTGCATCTGAATATTTGCGCTACCCAGGCAATTTTGCAGTCTTTATTATTTTTTAATATAACTTGAATTTACAATATAAATGAATAAATAACTTTTATTCTGTTTGTTTCAGTGGCGTGAAGAAAGGCGCAGGACAAAATTTGTCCACAATAAAATCGTTAAGAGTGTTAAGAGTGCTCAGACCTTTAAAAACTATAAAAAGAGTTCCAAAGTTAAAAGCAGTGTTTGACTGTGTTGTGAACTCGTTGAAAAATGTCATAAACATTCTCATTGTGTATATATTGTTTCAATTCATATTCGCTGTAATCGCGGTTCAACTTTTTAATGGTAAATTTTTTCACTGCAGCGATATTAGTAAGAATACTTTTGAAGACTGCCAGTAAGTATTATTTTTAAATACTCTATTTGTATATAGTTATGTATCCTCTATCCATTGAAATCGTATGTCTCCTTCACTTTATGTAAAAAGAAGTAGGTATAACAAAATCAGTAACTTAAAAATGTGGGGCGAAGATCATCAAACCTTGTTTAAATATATATCTGCATATCAGTAATTAATATTGACTCCATCTAAATGCTGCTAAACACATAATAAAGGGACAATAAAATAAAACTATTTGTTTTATAAAACTTTTAACTAGTCTGTTTCCTTCGTCGTATTCATGGAATTACTTCAATTAGTTACTTCCAATAAGTAAACAAAACCCTAATTCTATTTACAGAGGGTCGTATTTTGTGTACGAGTCAAACAGCTTGCTGCCGCGCGTCAGCACGCGTACGTGGACGACGCAAAGCTTCCATTACGACAACGTCGCCGTGGCTATGCTCACGCTGTTCGCGGTACAGACGGGAGAGGGGTGGCCACAGTGAGTTTACTATACTCATAACTTTTTGGTTCCATTCATACTAATTTGATTCCATTCATCCGTTCCATACAACTTGATGTCGAGATTGTTTAAGCCACCCAATAGGCCTCTGACGTGGAAAGTCGACTTTATAGACCGAGCTTTTCTTATTTGTAGTTGTAATCTGTCTGTATCTGCCCAAAGAATTCAACTGTTGGATATAGTCCTTCAATAACAGTTTCTTTTTTTTTGTTTTGAGCTTGGATATAGGTCAATTAATGGTTACCTGGATAGCGACCTTGAATAAAAAGTTCCCCAAACGGTTGGCGTTATTCTGGAATCAGCCGGTGTACATCCAACCCTCATAGTATAGCAATATGATTTAAAGCTAATTCATGACTACCGTCTGTTGCTTTTATTAATGGACTATATTCACATTTTCAACTAGGTTTGACACAGTCAAGTTCCCTTATCTTAAAACAACTGTAACTTTAATTCATCATACAATAACAATATTCTTTATTTCCAGAGTATTACAAAATTCAATGGCCGCCACCTACGAAGACAGGGGACCCATACAAAATTTTCGAATAGAAATGTCCATATTTTATATCGTTTACTTCGTGGTGTTTCCTTTCTTCTTTGTTAACATATTCGTAGCTCTGATTATTATCACGTTTCAAGAGCAGGGTGAAGCTGAGTTGCAGGATGGTGAAATAGATAAGAATCAGGTAAATTATCAAAATAGTTTTACTGTTTTACATAATAATCTCTGTCAAAATAACTGTTTGAACAAATGTTTGATGTCACATCTGTTAAAATAAATGTTTGATGAAAATTGTAGAAGCACTTGTGAGAATTGCCGATTAATCAAAGATTTATCCAACGGCAGAGAGTATTGCCTCAACTTTTCCATATTTTCTGAAGAAATCAAAGATCAGGTGGAACCTAATTTAAGCTTAATACCAATATTTATACTTACAGAAATCATGTATAGACTTTACGATAGAAGCACGACCTTTCGAGAGGTATATGCCGGGCAAAAGGACGAGTTTTAAGTACAGAGTGTGGAAATTAGTCGTCTCTACACCATTCGAGTACTTTATCATGACACTTATCGTCTTGAACACGTTATTACTCATGATGAAGGTATGTATCACGGATGCTTCTGTGTGTTATATAATAACTAATAACTGCTAACAGTTTTTATTATCACTAATGATAATAATGATAATAACATTTATTTATATTTACAATAACATATATCAAAAGTGATCATACAAAGTAAATAAACAGATGAAGCACTTATAAATGTGGAGTAGAAAGTGATCACATAATGTTAAGGTAGTTGCTGAAATACCCAGCCTGTATCACGAGGCACTTAAAGTGACTATCTAGTTTAGCAGTCCTTGAGTTCACTGAAGCCTGCACTTACCTTTCTTGAGAGTAAATAGGTAAACAAAATATACTTTACATTGGAAAGAGAAATACAAATCACTGTCAAAGTAATCATTACGTTGGTACATTTGTTCGGTTGCTGACAAACTCCCAATAAATAATTAGGTGTTATTGAAATATGGCTGTTCTGGTTCAAAACAAAACGATACATGATTCAACTCAAAGACATTTCAACACATTACATTATTGGAATGACATTTGTTTTCAAAATCACATTACACAAACACACACACAATCAAAAACAAAATTTACCATATCACTTTACTTCATCGGCGTCAATATACACTGCATCGGAATGAGACGTATTTAAATTTATCGAGGCAATCCCGTCAAGTCTATCGCCAATACATAATTTTATTTTGTCCTGTGTTTCGTTGAGTAATCCTCCGTTACTCCTCGCTTGCTATTCATTAAATATGTATGTATCGGTGTTTACTGCACGGTATACCTGTCCTTCCAGCACATTTATGGCACAGATACACAAAACATTTTATTCGGTTATTCGTGCTTCAGAATGCACAAAAATCTCTGGATACAGATAGGACGTGGCATGGGCCATATATGTTGTTCGTGTTGCATGATCTTATTTAAGACATAATCCTAATTGTATTTATGTGGATATTGTGCATGCTTGGTGGAATGGCCTACTGCCAGGCGTGATCTGTTGGTGGCTATGGGTTGCTTTGTATATTCATTGGGAAATTTACTAAATTGATCGTTCTTTGATCAATTCAAAATTTTAATAATGAAGAAAAGTGTTACGTGGTCTAAATTATATTACACTACATACTTTTTATTTTACTCTGTTTTTTTTTCGTTCTATTTTGGTTGTTCTTGCAGGTGTATATATATCTATATAGATATCTATTGTATTACAAAAAAAAACTGCTTTAGTTCAACTGTGACCCCGTCTGATTATGATTCATAAAGATCTTGGCACAAATCCTTACCAAACAACTGTCACTGAATCCTTATAAAATAATTTATCCTTCCGATGTATGTCTTACTAATATGACTACTATACTAACATCGAATGCATACAGATACCAATTAATAAAGTAAAATATATTAAATACATTTGCAAACGAGTTAATAAAGTAACAATTATGTATTTTCATTGCCATGGGTTTATCGATAACGTCCGGCACTTCATCACAAATGGCAGTACTATAATCAAAATGACACCTACGCGGATGTCCTCAAGTATTCGAATATGGGGTTTACTGGAATGTTTTCTGTGGAAACGGTGTTGAAAATCATCGCTTACGGTGTCAAAGTAAGTACACAAACACAAAGTATCGAGGGACACAGTACAGTTCATAACAATTATATAAATTGAATACGCTATAGGTACAAATGTACTCTTTCTGCTATTAACGTTATTGTTTTGTCTATTTACATGACTGTATGGGATTATTTCCAGCCGAGTAATTATTCTCCTTTCCCAAGTATCCAGAACTAGTTTCTCTCTGTCGACGATGACGATCGTGAAGGTTTATTTGCAAATGTTGTAAAGCATGGCTTACCTTCCTGCTGCATGTAATAACTGTATGTGTATACACGCGTTAACAGTGTTTTTCCCGTTTTTAATAATTGTATAGTTGCCGAGTGTGATCAAAGGTAAGTAATGATATCAATTTGAAGTCTGGCAGTGTTCAGCAGGTGTTGAGGTTAGTATTTTTAATATTTTAATGTATAAAATGTCCGCCATAACACATAATAGCATGTTTGTACATTCTGAACAGCATGCCGCACGTGCACTCTATGCCACAAGTCTCGCCATTACATATCAATACATATTACTCATTAACAAACGACCAACATAATACACATACTAAAAGACTCACAAAAACATTGGAAAAAAAATACATAACAAAAATATTATTTTATTGGATATTTATTAATACGACTAGATAAAATAATTTTTAATTATTTTAAGTTAAATGCTAGAACTATGATTATATTACAACTTAATATTAAACACAAAATGAAAATGGTATTTTTTTAAATTATTAATTTGTTTTAAGAAATATTAATAAAGTTCTAGCATTTATCTTAAATTACTTTGATAATGCTTTTAGTTAAGGTTTAAACAATTGGTATTAATTTTGTGGTAGTTTCACGAGGCTCCACCACTACTCTCGGACATGTTAACATTCATGAACATCGTCTTTACGATCTTCTTCCTACTCGAGACCGTATTGAAGATGATCGGCTACGGTTGTGGGGTAAGAAATTCACACCATTTAGATCTTATTATTATTTACCTACAAATTTATAATTAGTTTTAAAAAACGTAGAATGAATTGATTAACTAGCGAGAAGACATGGGTATGTAAATTGATTGAAATTATTTTTAAATTACAAAAATAGTGCTCCCAATTGAATTTAGTGTGATTTAACATTAGTTTAACATAGAGTAAAGTTATTTATTTGTATGTATGGCTAAGTCATCTTTTGCGCCTAACACAATACACTAATCAACCATTATTTTATAAATATATTTAGATTAGCTATTAATATTCAATATTGACTTGAATATATTTAAATATAGAACTCATTTTATAGAGAATTTACAAGATTTATGCTTTTTATTATATAAGACATGCTTAGGTTTTTTAATAGCATTGAATTTTATTAGATTTATGAATCATGTATATGCATAGATTTAACTCAAATGAAGAGAGATATCCTAATTCCTTTCCTATTCATAAAGTCCACATACAGTCGCTTAGTCCACATCCAAACACTAGTTTAAAACCTGTGTTTAGGTGGAAGGGTAAAGTAGCTAGTGAAATTACAGGGGTATGTGACTGAACAACTTCTGTCTGGGGTAAGCAACGACTTGGCCGTGCTCTGGTAACCACTTCCCAGCAAGGCCGCTTACTCGACCGCCATTAAAGCAATAAAAAGAGTCCTCTACAGATTGTTTTAATAGAAAGCGTACATTTGTATAAATTTATTACAAATTAGTTTATTAAACTGTACGTGTTTTCTTAAATTATATAACAACTTTAGCTACTATTTTAATCTAGAAACAAACAATTAACATATTGATCTATTTCCAGAATTTTTTCAAAGATCCTTGGCATACATTTGATTTCATAACGGTCATTGGAAGTATTATTGACGCTCTCATTATGGAATTTGGCGTAAGTATTTTATATATCTATATAAATGATTTTATCTTTATCTTTCTCAGCTTCTCTACTAATATTAATTTGTTTTATACTAATTTCATCTTTGCCTTTACTCGATCTTCTTTGCTGCTGGCTATTTCTTCTTTGATTTGAATGAGATTGAACATAAAGGATCTATCCTGATTACAGACCGACCTTGCTGAAAACTGTGCTGACATATCCTGTCAGCAGGTAACAAATTAACTATTTGATTGCTAGGAATCATAGATTTTGTAACGGATTTGTCGATGGTTTAGAACGAGTGTGTACATACTGTTGGACAGTGAACTAATAACAGTAGAGCTAGATAATAACTTTAGACATTTAGGACATTTCGTAGTTATAACGTAGGTTGTTTGCTAGGGATAAAATTGTTTTACCGGTTGTTTTAGATCTAAAGACAAAATTTTGAATTGGTGTGTGTTTTTAATAATGATCCTAGAAATTACGAGAAATAACTCATAATAGAATTAACAATAATATTAGATTATTCATACTTAGTACATGAGATGTTTACAAGTATTGAACATTATTCAATACGGTTTGAAAAAGTAGCAATTTTTTTATATTATAAATTTTCATTATTATTTTACTTTTATTCATTATGAAGCTAACGTGTATATTTTATTTTATTATACATAGAATCTACGTAACAAGTAGTTATTTAAAAAGTGAAATAAGTTTATAAGCTAGTTTGATTTTTATCATTGTTGTTAGTTTTATTTATTATAATCATAGTTAATGGAGTATGCCTGGCAGATACAACAGCTTCGTTATTGCGAGAAACTTTTGGTATTTTGAGCGTTACATGTTTAATTGTTTGGACATATTATGTACTTATACAGATATGTATCAAAATTTGAATAGATATAAATGTGTCATCAAACTGTTTGCAGGAAAACACGTTCAACGTCGGTTTCCTCCGCCTGTTTCGAGCCGCGCGACTGATCAAGCTGCTCCGACAGGGCTATACCATTCGGATACTTCTCTGGACGTTTGTGCAGAGTTTCAAAGCCTTACCCTACGTGTGCCTTCTCATCGCGATGCTTTTCTTCATCTACGCCATCATCGGGATGCAGGTCTGTAGGAGTTTCTCCTGATTTCTTGTGAAATATCTTAAGAATAATCAAATTTACTAATCAAATAATATTTTATATCTAATATAATTGTTATACTATAAGGAACTTATGGGGTATTTTATGCTGTTATATTTAGCAGTCTTATAATCTTAGAAATTTAGATTTTTGGCAATTATTTATTAAATAGTGCGTGTTAGGGTCTTATAGTTTTGAAATATATAGAAGGAGGCAGTAGTATCTCAAGCTAGGAATAGGACCATATTCAGAAGAATTAGTATTTTAATCTACACTATCTAAATTATTGTTTCCATTATTTCATTGTACAAGCTTGACTCTTTATTAAGGGTTAAAAGAATTTTAGTATCAAGAAAATAGAAATATTTAGCAACGTTTTTTTTCTTTGCATAAACTTAGTTTTATAGGAAGTCAGTACAGATAATAGAATTTAGACATTATGAGCTATTTGAATTATAGTTAAAATCTTATTATCATGTAACAAGTTTTGCTCTAGTGCAAAAAAGGACGTAGAGAATTAGATTCAATTAAGTAATTTAATAAATTAGATATTAAAATTATGATTCATTTTAGAACAGCGTAGTCTTATTACATTAAGAAGTAAGTAGTGAGTACATTTTAAGATTGGCTTAAGAGTAAAAAACAGTATTGATAAGTTTCCAATGACAGGTTTTCGGAAACATACAATATGATCCAGCTGATGCCATCAACAGGCATAACAACTTCCAATCTTTCGTCGCGGCACTCTTGCTACTATTTCGGTGAGAGTACACAAAGAGAGTAGTTGTTCTAATTCTTGCGGCCACTGCCGAAAATCTGTCTTACTAATCTGTGTTACATATATGTACTTACTATCATTCTCATTGGCAATACGACTGACACCATCAATGTGATTCATGTTACCAAAACGTAGATTTAGACAAACCCTAGACGTACCGACTATCCTGTTGATGTCCTTACAAGACTGCTTATGTTTGTTATCTTTAGATAGTGTTTGCTTTTATGATCGTGTTTATGGTATCTAGTACTAGATCTAGAAGTCTCCGGTAGTTTTGTGTGGGGTAAAGCATAGGATTCAGGCTATGCATTCTAATTTTGCATAAAAGCTGATATTCTGTGTTGTATCTGCTTGGACACAGGTGTTTGGCAATATAGATTTAACACCAGAGTCTGACATGAACAGACACAACAATTTTCGAAGCTTCATTCAAGCACTCATGCTACTCTTCAGGTAAGGAACATTAAATACAATTTACTCCAGCCTGACTACATACCGTAAACAGACGTAAAAATAAGACAACAAACATATTCAACACTAACCACTCCAAACCAAATAGATGCAAAAGCAATAACTAGTTGCTATGCAATATGAACTGGTAGAAATAAAATGCTTTTAAGTGGAGTTTATGTGGTTTCAACTGTTCATATGTGAATCATCACGCACGAAACATGCATGCACCCAAACTGTTAAGAGTTACCTACCATTTGTCTTAACACTGAAACTGTTAGTTGTGGTAGTTCTGTCTGTTGCGATTCTGTTGTTCTTATTTCCTTAAATGAAATATAAATATTAATTACTTTCCATAACGTGTTTTTTCGATTTGGTTTCTGTGAGCCATTGTATGTTTAGATGCGCTACTGGCGAGTCATGGCCGAACATCATGTTAGCTTGTCGAAAGCCCGCGAAATGCGATGCACTGGCTGGCAAGGCCCCTAACGAGGAATGCGGAAGTACTCTGGCCTACGCTTACTTCGTATCTTTCATATTCTTCTGTTCATTTCTTGTAAGTATTTCAAATAATATTAATAACTTGTTTTCTTTTAAAATTTTAAATATTATAATTCTATGACTTATTCTTCAGATGTTGAATTTGTTCGTTGCCGTCATTATGGATAACTTTGATTACCTAACGAGGGACTCGTCCATCCTCGGCGCACATCATCTTGATGAATTTGTTAGAATATGGGCAGAATACGACCCAAACGCTACGTAAGTTCACTACAGAAATAAAAATGTTTTGAGTTATTAATACTTTTTGACTTCTAACTAAAATGAGAACTTTATTTTTCAGGGGGAAGATCCATTATACAGAAATGTATGACATGTTAAAAAATATGGATCCACCTCTGGGGTTTGGCAACAAATGTCCTAATAGACTAGCATATAAGAAGCTTATTAGAATGAATATGCCGCTAGACGATGAGGGGAAAGTTAATTTTACAACTACACTATTTGCCTTAATACGAGAAAATTTAAACATCAAAATGAGATCTCGTAAGTAATTAAAACATCTAGTTCACATAATATATAATGATATTATTACTAATATATTCAATACTAATGTAAATTAAATTGTAGCTGACGAAATGGATCAAGCAGATGAGGAGCTAAGAGAAACAATAACGCATATTTGGCCACTACAAGCAAAGAAGATGCTTGACTTACTAGTGCCGCGGAACGATGTTCTCAATGCCGGGAAACTCACTGTTGGAAAAATATACGCAGGTCTTCTTATACTAGAGAGTTGGAAGGCTGCACAACAGGGAGTCCCGGTAAGTACCAACAATCTTCCCCTACTGCACCTTATTACGTATACCTATTGATGTCTACACTATAATTTAAGTGTGTATCTTCAGTGATATTAATTATGAATAAAATAGTCACTTGTGTAGATCCAATGAAGCCAGAGAAAATCGTGTGGCTTTTGCCAATTTATATACACTTTGAGCCAAATGTAACTTTTACTTGGGTAGGTAAAAACATAAACGTTTAAAAGTAGTGTATGTTGATGGACCCTATATTATATTTCCCCACATTAGATTACAATTTGGAACATTATAGTTAGTTCTATAGAGTTGATTGTGTTGTCTACCTGTGGATGTATTGTTGTGTATATTTACAAACTATTTGTAATATTTCAACACTTGCTATTACCATTTGAAACATAACTTGTTATTGGCTCCCCTCTCATTTAACAAACTCTGTAAAACATGAGTACAACAATACAGAATCACTTTAGTTGAAATCGACTCCATTGAGTCGACTACATTGGTGGTTTACTTTTCAGGCATTCAACGAGAATAGCCCTACGGCCATTCAGCCGGTAGTATTAAAATATTTTACAGAATAAACTTTGAATACTTTTTTCTTGCACTATTCTAGATATTTTTCTTTATCATATCTAAGTCTTTTTTCGCATCGTGTTTCAATACATTAATTTATTCATAATGCAAATATTAAATAAAACACGATGACTAATAAATAGACGACAGGATGGTCAAGAATTAAATACATGAAATTAAAAAGTAGTTTAGTTATTTAATTCATTGACTATATAAATTAGAATTAGATTTAGCAATGCACTTGAAGACGAAATTAGTTCTGCAAATTTGTGCAATTTATTGCTCAATCTTCAGGGCTTTGTAAACCACAATATAATAACCTGTCCTATAGTTGCAAAATAATTGTAGTCATACTAGGATTGTGTTTGTTTGATTTGATATTATGTCTCCGTAGATAGATCATCCTACTGTAGATTTTGTTAGTTAAACTTTGTGTCATATCCTCCCAATTGTAGGCGAAGATTTTGATATTTTCAATTTGCATTTAATAATAAATTAAGATGTAAGATACTTTCTCTTATATGTAGCGTGCATGATAATATAACTGCCGTGTTGAACTATTGAATTTTTGCGCTTTTTCTATTGTAAAATTTACTTTTAATTACATTTTGGCTCAATCAATTATTTCGACCATTTTAGAAGCCTGGCGGTATCTAAAGATACGTCAATATTACGCTTTCTTGCTACGCTCTTTTTTGCCTTCTATATTTTTTATTAATAGCATAAGAGTTTTCTTAAAGCAATGAATCATGATTCTCAAGTCTGCGCATGCTGGAGAACATAATTTAACTGTTGAATCCGTTGATATTACGATATTATATTATTAAAAATGCAATTCGTCGACTACGCCTCTGGCTTCAAATTTATTCACTTATTATAACAGCACCTGTTTTCAAACAAGATTACTTGTAATTTCAGCTCTTTCACATACTGTTGTACAGACATAAACTGAACAAATTTACTCAGACATGATAACGTGTTAAAGTTATTTTCTCAGATACCAGTAGCCTCTACACTACAATATACTCTATTTTATTTTTATTTTGTCCATTACGTTGGATCTCTATAACACAGACCATGATACATACATTTACACAATTAAAGAGAACTCCAGCATGGACACGATATATGGGATGTTTGCGCAAACTCATGTAGGCTTTAGCCGTTAGTGTCATTTGAGTCCAATGAGGTTGGACGCTGTGTGACATGAGCATGCGCAAGTGTGCGTGTGTACGGGTGCGTGACTCGGGGTGCGTGGTACAGAAGGCGTCGTTCTTTAACTGCTTGATGGACGTGGCGGCGGGCCTGGGGCCGAGCTCGCGCGCCGGCTCGCTCAGCCACGAGGGACAACCGTCCGCCGCTGCTGAAGGACATCCAGAAGACCCGCACACGCTAGCGAACCTCGCACGACGAACCAACAGAAAATCGCTCAAGTAAGTATAATTTGTGGACTTAAATTTATTCCCAGGACTGCACAAGGTAGAAATATTTGCAAGAGATCTATGTCCAGAAGTGGACGCATTTGTATTGGCTGATATGATAATGATGAATTTTCTTCAAACCTATAAAATATAAAGCATCAGGTCCTTTCTTGAACAATAAAGTATACGCAATCAAATTCTTAAGTGCGTACCCATTTTATATTCAATTATGGGGTAATGTAAAAATAAGTAATAAGATAAGCATAATTTCAAAACTAGCCAAACTTGGATACATAAAATGCAAATCTGACACTTGCTTGGTAACTATCAGTTTCAATTTAACAGAGATTAGTAAGATCATAAGCTTTAACGCTATGTAAAGTGACATATCCAATTGTATAAAATCGAAAACAAAATCTTTATAGTTAACCAGCAACAAATGGCTTTAAATACAGGTCTCCTCCAAATTAAGTTTTATAATTTCATTGACTATTTTAACACTTATTTTCATTTGTTACAGGAACAATAAAAAGGTGAATACCTTAAGAAAAAGGGTGATTATGTTGACTCGATCATTACTGTTGTAAAACCTGATGAACCAGAGCCTCATGATAACCATTGTCTAGTGCAATCGATGTTCCCATATAATATCATTTCACAAAATAAATTCTTGCGTAAAGACCAAACTGTTACATTGGACATTATAGTTTTAATTAATCGTGATGTTGATTGACAATGTGTTGTTTAAATGTCTTTAAATGGATACCCATTAGAATCTACATCGATGCATTTACATATATACCATAGATAGTCGATGTTGTCATTATTTTTATGTTAAATAATTTGTTTATGTGTGTTTACAAAGACATAGGATGATATAAATATGTTTGTTGTTAACCTTAGACTTATTAATATTTAACATTTCTAGGTAATATTCTGGTAAATAAAGTATTTTAGGGCCTTAGGCTCATAGATTAACGATACAATATTGATGTAGGATATTATACTAAAGTATTAATCGTAAACATTTTGAAGTTTACAGATGATTGTTGATGTTTAGGTAAACGTTATCTACAATAGTATTATCTGTTTTTATTTATTAAATCTTGTAGAACATTGGTATTCACTATTTTCTTCTAAATTATTAGAGTTATTATATTTTATTGTCAGTTATGTCTAGGAATTGGTGTTTCTTAGACATAGCACATCACTACCGATACATAAACATACTAACATTACAGTCATATCTGACATAACACTAGAACATTACGTATTTATTGCCGGATAACATATTATTGCATGAATTATAAACAAACAAAGCATGCTCAATGATACTCATAGGCAATGTCGGTAAGTACTCTTAGATTTAAACATCAATTTGCACAAGCACGGTCTGACGCATGAGTTGCAGCAAACACTTATCCGTTATGTGCATGATTTTATTTTTTTATTATCGAACGAAGATTTTGTAAATATGGGACAGTAAGTTTAACTAATTAACCACAATAGCTTGCAGTTTCTGAAACGATTAGCTTAAAAACTTTAATTTTAATACTATGAACATTTTAGGTATTGGAAATGCAAGGATCGCAACATGCCTCTATGGAGTCCTTGGACGAAGGACGGTTACAACCGCCACATACTTACCAAAATGGCCACCACGGCAGATCATCCAGTTTAAGGTAAAACAAATAAGAAAATAGATATTATTATAATTTTTGTTTGTTTATAATTTAGTTTTTGTTATTTTATTTTTATTTTTATAGTGTCATCGAAGAAGAGTCCATTGATCTCAAAGTTATCGTAGTGAACAATGGTATGTTCCATTATAACCACTTGTACTAACCAAACGATTAACCAATTCTTCAGGATTAACCAATTTTACTCCCCGATACTCTCGGTGTTGCATGAGTGGTGACATGCATGGTGAAGATAACATTCTTATTAATTTGAATTTATTAACATAGTTTTAAATTTCAGACGAACACCAAGTCCAAGAAGACGAGGCCACTACGGAGGTTATCATCACGATATCGGATTCTCGGACACCGTCAGTAATGTCGTCGAGATAGTTAAACATGAGCATCAAAGACATGGGCGAACGCACAGGGCGCCACATTATTATCACCCGCATGGTAAGCGAATCGTGCTATACTCAGCTAATTAAGCTCCAATACTATCATAACTATATAAACAATAACATGTTAATCTAGGCAAATCTGGTGATAACATTAACCGAATCTAAACTAGATACGTAGAAATTTAGTGCTCATAATTAGCTCATATATGGTGTGTATTATATTAAGTTTTTAATAGGCTATCAACAGATTTGCCAACGCGCCAAGTATTTATGGCTTAACGCTACTGCAATTTTAATGAAAAATATTTATCACATTCAAAATTATTATAGCCTTTAAACGAGCTACATGCTATTAACTATTTATCATTATGTTATTTCCTGTAGTATTATTTATTCATACTAATATACATATAACCGTTAACATACCAGAATATTTTATTTAGCTTCGATTGAATAAATCAAAACAGTTTTGCAAACATTTTTCTTCTCATGAAGGTACTCTGAAAGTTTTGTGAGAAGATGGGAAGTCTAGCTTAAATGTAGATTGTAGTAGTTCATGTTTTAGTAGTTGTAGATTATAAGATATTCAGTGAGCGAAGGAGTTACGCTGCCAATTGACTATTTCATACAATTTGATAACTAATTAGAATGTAAAGTCTAGTATTAAATAACCGCGTGGCTAGTCTTGTATTATATTTGTAGCTAACTAGCTATGAGTTGATAATTGCTCCTTTATTATGCTCATGACTTATTCATAGTGATTATTATCATAAATATTATGTCATCAGGCCACATAGTACATACTAGATGTAAGTATTCTAAAAATTGGCAATAGATTTGAACCACTTTCAGATAAAAATAAAATGTGAAATTAATTAAAATAAGTGGCCTTTATTTTATAATATGAATAAATTATTAATTTGCCTGCTGCATGCCCATATTGGTGCCCAACCAAATATTATCAGCTCCTACTTGCACATATATTTTAACTGCTTTACTCATGGGCGCCCCGCAATACCGTGGTACCTGGGACGCATGCACTTCAACAATATCACATAAATCATGCAGCATGCAAAAGCTTAATGATTTTGTATTTATTTTATACTTTGTGCTGTAGTCAGCTATAGATATATCGAAGAGTTTATTTCATATTGTAATAAACAAATTTTACGTATTGTATCAGAGTATTAATCTTTTGATTCTCTTACTAACTGTAGTCAAAACTTTGGACACACAGCTGATAAACCGAACCCATTCCTAACGATCCAATATCCGTGTCCATAAACCTATACATTTGGAACCACGTAAAACAGACACCCAAAACTTTTAGAGTCACCTTTGTGAGTAAGGAAATACGTTCGGTAGGGTATACCGACGAGCTTAGGGTATACCGTGGTGGAAGGTACATGAAGGTATTCCTGACAGCAGGGAAGGAGTGGAGGGCGCCGCACCCCACGACCAGCCTGAGCCAGCCCTCGCGGTCGCCCAGCCCGCCACACCACACCTACGGTGAGATCCGCTCGCCACACACACCGGACCACATACTACACGTCTGTCATAACACGTTGCGATATCGTACATGATATTATCTAGGATAAGAACAGGCTCACGCGGTAAACTGGCAGATAAGTCATAGGTATAATATGTAGCCTCATTAACTTCAGTATGTTCTTGTCAACATCAACATGACCTTACCTTCACTACGAGTACATATAACATAGGTACTCGGGAAGTATATCAACTCCACTATATTTATGATTAATTAAATCCATTAATGAGCATTATCAGGATTATATAAATACGATTGAATATCACATTCGATATATTCGAAATTCAATATAAATTATTGTAAAGCAAAGGGTCTGAATCAAAATTGAAATTGGCAAAAGTGTATAATTGATGTAACCCACAAGACCCTTTGCTGTCATAGTGACGTGTCAAATTAGTTAATTGATGTTGATGCAATCTGGCTTTGCACGTGTGTAGATGTATGAAAGCGGCGCGAGTGCAGACAGAGAGCATGGTGGACATCCACGAGAAAATTGTTTGCACATCTGTTTATTATAATACTGAATAAGTATGTACCCTATGATTATATACTTACCCCCTCTTATTTTCCTTGATTTAATTCAATCATCCTAATTTAACTAAAAGTCCCGTTATATATCGATTAATGTTTCATATCATCATTCGCATAGCTCGGTTACGATATCATGTGTGAGAGTATAGAATATCAAATCATTCAAAGAGCAGTTTGGGCACCGATAGGTGGTGATCGGGACCGCGAGCGAGACCGCGAGTGGCGGGAGTGGCGCGACCGCTCGTGGGAGCGGGAGGGCGCCAGGAGAGGTCGAGGCCGGCAGCTGCCTCCCACGCCCACCAAGCCGTCCACGCTACAGGTCAAGCAGCAGCCACCCTTCACCAGAATCAGCCACAGCCCCTCACACGTATGTATCATTATATACCCTGCTAAAATAAAATAATCTGTTCGATCTTTTCTAAGTTTCAAAGTAACATCGTATTATTTGCAGCTGTCCCTGAGGCACACAGTTAGAGAGCCGGTAGAACCTCAACACGATGAGTACGAATACGGCCGAGAAGTTGAAAGACTGATACACCGAGATTATAGATCTAGAGAAAGGTAAGTATGCTTTAAGTGTACAGGTGTTCGTAGAAGAGTAAGACACTGTTTGAGTTGTGTTACGTGTGTGTTGTAGACGCGGGCGAGGCTACGACGCGGAGTGGGGCGGCGGGCGGTCGTACGAGGCGCCCGCGCCGCTGTCGTACGAGGCGGCGCTGGCGCTGGGGCGCGGCGGCGGGTCGCGCGCGCTGCCCTCGCCCGCGCCGGCGCCGCGCCTGCCCAACGGGTACAAGCCGCGCGCGCGCCACTCCGACTCGGACGAGGACGACTGGTGCTAGCGGCGCCGGCGCGCGCGGGACGTGCGCGCGCCGCCGCCGGGCCCCCACACCGCGCACACCTTCTGATGAGCGCCGCCCGCCAGAACGATCTACTTTTATACTCGGCGACGTATGTGTACATAGACGACTCCCGTTGCTCAGGGGTTCGGACGTCGCCCCCAGCCCGCCGCGGCTCGCCTCCGAATTCTAGTATTTACGAAGTTTTGGAAAATTTAATTTTTAATTCGCTAAAATTTTACTCCTTGATTTGTATTACGGTTAGGGCGATCGAGGTATGAGACGGTGCCGGACGACTCGTTTGCGCTAGGATTTTTACATAAATGAAATTACTAGTTTGTATTGTAAAAGTAAACTTTCTATATTAAATTTGCACTACGTAAAGTCTACGTTATATCGGCTGAGGAAAGGGCTCGGGCAGAAGTCGGCGGCCCGACTCTGCCCGACGACTTTTCATATTCAAGTTACACGTTGGGAGAACACTAGCGATTCATCGTCAAACAAATTAATACTAGTATTGTATAAAATATATTTAAATAGTGAATAATTTTTACTTAGTTAATATATACTAAATAAATGATTAAACATTTTTTATTGAATTTGCTGTCCTTCCCCCAAGTGCTTTATACCTACGTTATTTAAATTTAAATACGATTAACTAAATAAAGATGAATTGTGTGTAAACTTTAAAAATATATTTCTGCATTAAATGGATACCTACCCAAAATGTTAAAACGTATACTGAGCATTGTTTAAAAGATTTTGTCGCCTGGTCTGTGAACTGTACAGTGTGATGACGTGTTGGGAGTATCTTGATGCTTTGTGAGTTTTATCATTAAATATTCTACAAAGGGACACTTAGAAAATAATCCATGAGCCAAACTTTCATTAAATAAAGTAACTATTATACTAAGATACCACAAGATACTCCCTCTTGCACATTAACAGATATAATCTTAATTGGCACCTTAAACGAATAATAAATAAAAAAATTGTAATGAATATTATTATCTAAGCTATTTTATTTCAAAACAAAGGAAAATAGCTTAAATAAGTTCAATTCATTTTCTTAATTGTGTGTATGAAAACCAAAGAAATTGTCACCAGGCACAAAATCAAAATACAGTTTGTACTATCTACTTCAGAATTGGTTTACAACTTAACAACACTAAAAACAGAATAATTTACACTTAACAATTACAAATGTATGTATTGTATGGTACAAATAAATTAAAGTTTTAATAGTCAATTTGTAACAAAACCAATTCTGCCGCTGATTGTACTATATTTAATAATAAATCCGATATTCGTCCTATTCCCACTTAATACTACTTCATGCCATTGTCATATCTAGTCACTTGTTAGCTGTTCTCTTTGAAAAGACTATTGAACGTAAATTTGATAATTCTAACAATGTACAATCGCACACAAAAGTGCTTAAAATATTTAAATTAATTCGCTAAAGTCTATTAAAGTTAAATTATTTGTAAAATTTATTTATTGTTTAAACAGTTTAATTAGTGAAAAATTAAAAGTACAATAGTCATTTCAAAGGAGATAAATCGATCAACACCATCAAATACATTTGTTGCAAAGCATGATGTAGGTTACTTTAGTACGACAAAATTGTAAATACATGATTTTCTGTGATAACATGTGGAAAAAATGAGTAATTATTAGAACTGTGTGATTGCATAGGGGTGTTGTTCATTTCTCTAAGGGACGACGCGTGTTTGGGATAAACAAATGCTTAGTATATAAATTGACTTGGAAAGTTAGCGTGACTGCTTAGAATAGTAAATAAAAAGTTATAGGAAGGAGTTGTTAAAGTTTATGTTACATTATTAATTAGTTTAAAGACATAACCACCATTGATAAAGTTGTATAAAGTATGGGACAATCATAATCTGACTGTATAAATATTGTTAGAGATATTTGATGCGCTAGAAGGGTCACAGTAACGTGTTATTTTGCTCGAGACGGAACGATTAAGTTATTTCCAAACACGCGGCACGTCCAAACAGTAGATACCTTTAGTCGAATCGGATATTAGTCCCTCAAATATTTTGATCGTTGTTGTTTGTTGCGAAGGGCAGGAACGGGTTATATGATAGCTTTTATATTTTACCTCTGTTATAGTTACTAGTACAAAGTGTCTACGCTGGTACGCGAATCGTGTCATTTTTGTGCAGTATTGTCCATTATTATAATACCTATACTTTGTTAATAGATACACCTGTTTTCATTATTCCGTTTTATTACACATATGTATGTGAATCGATCGTTTTGAACAATTGATATTATTAATGATATAATTACAATGCTAATCTAGTCGTAATAAACGAAATAAATAAATAAAAATTGTTTTCTAAAGAGTTCGCGGAGGAATGCGTGTCCCACAAAGTATAAACTTGTTGCCCTCGATTTCAGAGTGTTAGATTTTCTTCAGATTCTTTGTAGTATTATTATTTGACAAGATTGAATCATAAAGAATATTTATATTGTTATTGTATAGTCGTATGAGTATTTTCGTTCTGTCATTTATAATCGGGGTGTTAGGATGATATCTACAGCAAGCCGATGGACTTTCGATGACTGAGTGGTATATTAGAGTTACAGTGCGTCCCGCTTCTGTGTTTGTGACTCCCTCGTATTAACTACGACGATGTTTCACTAACATACGTGTATAAGATGTGTAAATATTGTAAATTAAAAAGCGACCGGTGTGTAGAGGTCGCCTGTGAAAATGTCTAGTGATATGTTACTAGTTAATGTTAGCTAGGTAATCTCGTCCCCAACTATCCTTCAATTTAAGTTGGGTGTTTCACTGCCTTAAAATAATAATGAAAGTTCGATGTAATAGTTACCTTAACTACTACAAATAAGTGGCATTTTCAATTGTTCTTATGTTATAATTGTTCCATAATCACCTCACTTTAGATTTATTAAACAAATGACACAGCGGTTTACGTTTAACAATAAATGTTTTGACAAACGAAATATTAATTATAATTAATAAGAATACAATGAATCAATGACATAACAGCAGCAGCTAATAAACAATGTATTATAAACTTGATTAACTAATAAATAATAACTATTAGCACTTTCTTAACTTACTTTTTTATTTACATTAAGTATACCAAAAAACCATCAATAATTATTCAGGTCATGTAACTTCACTTTAGAATTGACCGCTTTTAGAATAGTAATTAATAAAATAAATATCAGTAGCACATTCAATTGAACTAATATTGTGTACTGCTGCCCATAGAAATTGACATGGGTTGTTTCATTGGCTAAAAAAAAAATAAAAAATTATTAGTAAAAAAATATAATTACCATTTAAATAATTTTCTTTCAATGTATAATTAGTCGAAAACTAAAATTTAAAAAGTGAGTTAAGAAAGTGTCGGCCGAAATAATATCATGCCTGCCTTATAGGTATCTGTGTAATCGCTTCACGACGATCATATTTTATATTAAAAAAAAAAGTTATAATTATAATTGTATATTTAGCATAGAAAGTTCATCGGCGTCGAGAGAAGCACCATAGAATGTTTTTTGGTACGTTCCAATAACTTTACAGGATAGGCAATCCTATTGATATTGTATTAATAAAGAACCAAACTTAAAAATTAGTATTTAAGTAATTTATTATCCTAAAACTAAAAAACTATACGCATGTTTTCACTATACTGGTAAAATGGTTATGTACAATATGAAAGAGCTACTGTTTTATATATGAATTCTTGCTCGCCTGTAAAATTTTGCAGAATGAATCATATTATAAGATTGTACAATATGAATAAATGCAAAAAAAGACATTTCCTCGATAATTTGTGTTTTTCTTTTGTAATCGCTTTTCCTACACCACTAACCCTCGTGGAATTTGATAGTGTTTTAGGTATAACATAAAAAAAACAAAACAAATATAATTTTAATTTTTTTTAAATTTAAGTTATTGTTACCGGAGTATTTTTGCGATTTTGACTTGAGTTTTTTTTTCAGAAACGGTTATTTAATAATTTAAAAGTAATAAAATAAATATTGTGATTCCGTAAAAAAAAACATTAAAAAATTAAATTGGGGTGGCAGCTAGTCATAGAAATACGCTTTTAATATTATGTTCTAACACTTCTCTTATATAATATACGTTACAGTAGGTATATACCATTAACACGTGTAACAAAATATTTTTAACGTCTGAACTCACACACTAAATGAATATCAAGAACAAAAAAATGTAAAAAATATTTTGTTCAACGACTTATGTGTTTGAGTGTACAACAGTAGAAAGAAAGACAGACAATGCGAGTCCCAATGTGTAAATAAAAAACATTTTAGGGTCACCATCAGATATTTCCGAAGCAGACAAAGTGACCAAATACTTCTGAACAGTTTAAAATGTCAATAAGTTCTATACGCTACAAGTGATTATTAATATCTGAACCTTAAACAAATTGACTGTTTACTCATCAACAAATGTTCCCAAAGGAATTCCAGGAATCGGTTTCCGGGGGAATTTCGGGAAGAGGGAATTGATGTAATTACGGGAATATCATGAATACCTGGAAGAGGGACCTGAGAATTGCGGGACGAGGGACCTGGGGGAATAGGTACCCGACGTAATTTGGGGAGCATGTTGCCGAGGGAATTCCGGAAAGAAGCTCCCGAGGTGCTCGAGGGAAGAGGGGGAAGAGAAATAGCATAATGTACAAGTAAACCCACGTTTATGAATTCCAGGGGCTCGTGATCAGATAGTCCAAGTAGCAAAACGTCTAACTAATAAATCTAAATATTGAAACATCTATTTAGGAAATCGTATTTTTCTTAAAATGTCTGGACATTACATTTAACCACATACATTAATAATAATACTATGTGAGGACAAGTATTACATTCATGCCAACTCTGTCCCCAAGTGGATTTTTCAGGAAAGTGGTCATTTAAAAAGTATATATTTTTAACCATAAGGAATAAAACAATGTTAGCTAAAATGTAAACAAATAATTTATTCATAACCACAATAGAATACAGACACAATTTAACTACACTACCTACAATAATTTAAAGAAAAAAGAAATAAACATCTACTCCTTAAAAAAATAAACATCGTAAAAACTCCTCTACACACTTTACGAGACGTACAGTCACGAGCAAAAATATGTACACATTGTCAAATTTTCTAAACTATCTGCACGTTTATCTAGACATTATAATACCAAAATTATTTCGTAATTTAGAAGAAGTTCCCTTCAGTTTTGAAGTAATCTTCGAAAATTCAATTTTGGATTGGCAGAACATTAGATAACTGTTTTACAAAATGTGAAAATGTATACATATTATTGCTCGTGACTGTACCTAAAACAAATTAAAACCTTCACCTTAAAGTGAAAAAACAACAAAACTACGGCACATTTCCGAAAATACCGTAAATACCGAAAAACTAAAGTTTACCGGTTAACATTTAAATATAACCGGTTATAATTCAATAAACCGGTTAGAACCGGTAATTCCCAAATATTTTCAAATAATTCTATTTTCAATTCCCCTTCGCTATAGGAAGGGGTGTAGTTAAAATTAAATTGCTTTCATGAAGTGCGTAGAAGATAATAAAGTTAATAGTTATCAGATGAGTCCGGTACGTCTGTATCGGTGGAGCTGATATCTGCGTCGATATCACTGGCCGGGTTCACGCGAGGCCTCACTCGAAGTCTCGTGTAACCGAGTAATGGGACTCCATCAGTTTCTAAAACAGAAACCTGAAATTAACTTAAATTCTACAAGAATAATCATATTTTTGAAGAGAGAAGCACCATAAGGAGATATGTTTATTATCTTTCCGTATGGTGGCCTTTGATGGATTAAAAGAGCACCCATCAATCTTACTCATAATATTGAGCTTGTTAGAAAAGGTAAAATAGAAAAATCAAATTCTTATAAAGGCTTTCATTTCTTATAAAAGTTTTCATAAGCCGAGGACAACTTCGATTGCAGTTCAGTGGGATGTTAAGACATCTCAAGGTAGACTATAAAGTCTACGTAAAAGTCCGTTTGGTAAAAGCTTATTAACGAGGTCAACAGCTTTTTTTTGTATTTCGAAGTCCGTAACAAAACAAGAAAAGATCTAAATTTACTATTTACTACAACTCAGGTCTGTTGAAAAAAACAATTAAAAAAATACAACCGAATTGAGAACCTCCTCCTTTTTTTGAAGTCGGTAAAAAAAAATCAAGTACGTACCTTCCACATCCCTTGATTCAAAATCTCTTAGTTCTGTAGAAGTCACAGCCGCTGAGGCTGCCGAAGCCGGGGCCAGTTCAAATTGTGCCGTGAATCCTGACGAGCCGATTGTTATGGCCTATAAAATTTAATTTATAACTTTATTTCCAAGTTTCTTTAAAATTACTTTTATGTCATATAGATTACCTGGTACACTTCCTTAAAAATATGTACCCAATTGGCCATTATCGGAATTGATGGCTAGAATGAAAACCAGTATGCTACCTCCTTCGTCCATCGATTTCCTACCGCCTTGACCACATCGTCTGCATATGGACAGTGTTGCTGAAAGAGACAGATTCAATAATATTTTCTATGTTTTCAATAAGCCTATCGAAGTCCACTACTGGACATAGGTCTTTCCCAAAATGCTCCACATAACACGGTCCTCTGTCGGCATCAAGTCCGACCCATCGAATATAGTCTGTTTTTTATTTAAAGACCAATATACTAACCTCACTCGCAGTACTAGAAGACGTCTCACTGGAGCTTAACGACGTGCCTCTTCCCGAGCTATCTTGAGACTGATCACTGTGTATACCTCTGCCATCTCCCGCGCCCGCCGCCACGCCTATCATACCTGTCTCTACGGGATTCCCATTTACATCGTACATAGATTCAGCCATCATTGGTACCTGCGGAATGATCACGTCGTCTGGCACCTGTGGAAAATTAACATCTTAATATCTCAGAGATTGCTCCGTTTTGATGTTTAAATCCTTGTCATAAGCTAAGTCTTAAGTAGCGAATGGTCAATGGTCGTCATTAAATATATTCTAACAGTGTTCTGGCTGAACCATATTTGAATACAGACGGAGCCTTTAATACCCTAACGTCTACTTCTTAAAATTACCTTTTACCAGAATGACCGTTCCCAGTAATGCCTACCCGTTCCGGCCATCCCGTAATGACTACTTCAAAACGATCACTTCCCAAAATGTCTACATGTAATTGTGATTGCATGTGAATGTATAGGTACAATACCATAGCCTATATCACATTTAAAAAAATTGCTTTTCGGTTTGTTCCGTAAAAAAATAATAAATGTTCGACTAAGAACATACAGTTACCATTATAACTCCCCCAAACAAAAACAGTACATCAAAGTAAAACAGTAATCTTTGTGTTAAGGATTAGTGAAAATTATTTAACGACTATTTTTGTATCACTTACGGCACTTCCAGATTGTTGATGACTAATAATCTGAAATAACCAATTTGGTACAACGGCATCTTCATCAATGAGGCATGACTCGTAGCTTGCTGAAGATCGTCCGGATACAAAAAGTTCTTCTGATGTCTACAATTCAAAGATATACTAAAAACTAAATCACATTATTCTGATAAATGATAATCTATTTATAAGACCAGATTTTAATGCAGTATTTCAAATTAAAAACCAAGTTTATTAAATTAAGCTAACCGCTTGTCTAGTTATCCTCATAGCTAAGCTTCCGGTCTCGGAATCAATAAGGGCAATTGGATCAGGTATCTGGCTGGTCAAGGGTTGTCCGTCAAGAGAAAATCCACTGAATGCTTGGTTAGCGAGAACTCCCGCGACATTCTGTAAAATCGGTAACTAGGAATTACTTAAACGCAAAAACTTCATTCGTTGTCAGCCTATGGACGTCCACTGCTGGACATAGGCCTCCTCCAAAAGCTTCCACTCTGCGCGGTCTTGTGCCTCCCTCATCCATCGGCTTCCCGCCGTCCTAACCAGGTCGTCGGTCCACCGTGTGAGGGGTCTCCCCACCCTGCGCTTTCCGGTGCGCGGTCGCCATTCGAGAACTTTTCTGCCCCAACGGCTACCTGTTCTCCGCGCTATGTGCCCTGCCCACCGCCACTTTAACCGGGCAACCCTGAGCGCTATGTCGGTCACTTTAGTTCTCCTGCGGATCTCCTCGGTTCTGATACGATCACGCAGGGAAACTCCCAACATAGCTCTCTCCATTGCCCTCTGAGTGACGGTAAGCCTTCTGAGAAGGCCCATAGTCAGCGACCACGTTTCAGCTCCATATGTCATCACTGGCAACACACATTGGTCGAAGACCTTTGTCTTCAGACACTGCGGTAATGTGGACGAAAAACTTCATAATCAATATAAATTGTTTTATATACATGCCTTGGTAATTCGTGAGTCTTTTCGCTCAAATATATCAGTGACAGAACTTGAGTTTGCTACGGATTCTACCTGCCCTACATCCAATAAAGCAACTGCAATATTTAATTCATTCTTATCAGAAGCTAAGTCAGACCCTTTCGCATGTGATGTTATTGATTGGAATGATAATAAATCCAAATCGGTGACCGTTTGCCTTGTACCCGCTAAGCTAATTATAGATTCATCTCCTAGGACAGAATCAAAAGTACGGTTTAATGCATTTTCAATGTCTTTTTCTGAAAAAGAACTATCGATAAATTCTTCAGTCCCAGTTTTATAGCTCGATATTGATCCGTTTAAGCTTTCTGTAGAACCTTGAACAGATTTTTTAATTTCTACACTCTCTGCGTCGGTCAGCAAACCGTTAACTATTTTTTTCATATAAAGCATATTATTTAGCTTATCTTCATCACTGCGAGATTTCTTCCTACACTCATTCAACTCATTATTATCAGCAGACCTTGAGTTTTCCGGTGGATTTACGACCAAAACTATATTTGCATTTTCCAAGCTACCTTTACACATGTTTTGATTGGAAACAGTTTCGCTTGTTGAACGATTTTCACTCTTTTGTGACCTTTTCCGAGAGGGGGTTACATCAAGTGAAGGTTTTTTACTGATGGTATCTTCTGGAGGTGGTATTATAAGGTTAGATTTGTTAGCTTTGTGTTTCGACAATGATTGCAATGTCGTTTGCGTAGCAGATCGATCATGTTTTAATAGTTGTGCAACACAGATATTTTTATGTTGGCCTACAAATGTAGAAGGAACAAATGTTTCAATTTCTGCGTTAGATAAGTTTTCTATTGTGTGAGGAATATTTTCCTTGTTATATGTGTCATTACTGTTAGTTTTCTTATTACTTTTACATTTTTTAACGACTTTTTTAGTTCTATTTGATGTGGGATTATCTGATTCACTGGTATTTACGCTACTTCTATGTGATGATGCAGGGTGTCTTTTATAAGACGAATTCTTTGCTTTTGTTGTCATGGTTCTCACAGTTGCTATACTATTTATTGAGGAACATGTTGAACTATTAAGAGATGGCGGAGTAATTGGACGTTTTGTATAACTTTCGCTTAACCTCACGTTGTCATTATTTATTGTGGTACCTGGAGTAAGACCTTCGTCAACCGAAGCTTCATTTGGTTGTTTGGTTGTTATATTATGAAGAACCAGAACAGTCTCATTAGTTACTTTATCGTGAAAATTTAGCAAATCTTTTCTAATTGTATCAGTTTTCGACCTTACAAGTGAAAATTTTTTGACTAAAGATGCTTCTTTCTGGTCATCAGCATTGGCAGAGTCAATACTTTTATTGAGTTGGTTCTTATCAGTTTTTCTTTTATTTAGTCTCCTTAGATATATTGGAATATAACATTTTTTACTTTTTTCTGACTTTTCATCTTGTTTAACACAAAGAGAGGAAATCTGAGGTTTCCTCGCAGTGAACGTAGATTTCATGTTTTTAGGAGTAGGTAACCTGAAAACCGATGGGTATCAATTTAAAAATTCATAAGTAAATCCAATCCAAATATAAAAAAAACATAATATTACCTGATTGTAATGTTAGCATGTACCTGAAATATTATTAAAGAAATAAATAAAATATGACAATTTTAGGCTATCAATGTTAGAAAGTAGGTATTAAGCTATTTGAGTTTGAAGAAAAGTACATAATCCAAGAAAAAAAATTTATATAATATACTTACATTTGATACGTTGTTATCATTTCCAGTTTCTTTGACGCACGGAGGGGCTTTAATTGGTCTTGATTTATTTATGATACCTTTTTTGGATTCACTATCAGCTAAACCTCGTCTTTCTTTAGATAGTGTTTTACGAATTTGTAGTGGCTTTTTTCGCTCTGCTTTTGTATCATTCCTTTTTTCATTTCGTTTTACAGTAATAGTATCTTTAGATTTAATTATTTTTACTTTAAGTGAATTCTTAAGTTTCTTACATATATCAAAATTTTTCTTTACTATGTTAGAACTATATGATGTTTTTTTTCTTCCATTTTTTAAACTGTTTTGCTTCCATTCTCCTTGGTACACGATATCTTCGGACGCATGTTTGTCCTTGTAACTATGTACATGAGTACCACCAAAACCTAGCTTAGGCTTACTAAACTTCTTGATCAAGATTTCACTTGCGGTTTTGGAAGAATCAACAAATGTATCAGGAGATTTCAAAAAATGATCGCGACTCGTGCTATTTGATACGTACGATTCTATTTGTGTAGGACTTTTAACCTTTAGTTCATCACAAGAACTAGATGATTTCGCACATTTTTCAGATTGTTTCGTAGGTTCAGGAGTCCAGCTCCGCTTTTCGGGACACCGGTTTAATGATTTAAGGTACGCTTTAATATTATCGTAATCCTCTAATGAATTGCTCATATTTACATCCGAATCCTTTATCTTAATTCCAATTGATCTGGACCTTGGTGTTAGCACCCTTTCATGTCCACAATCGTGTGTGGTCGTACCAAAATCAATACCTTGCGCTTTTTCTAAGATCTTAATACCAGGAGACAACGCAGGAGATAATTTAGATAAAGATGTTGTTGGAGATAACATCGGATAAGTACTTAGTGCGTCTGGCCCACACTGTACGTCCATGCTAACATGGTGACGAATCCCTTTAGATGTGCTAGGTTCATTTATATCTAAATAAAATAAATAACGTTAAAAAGAAAGTATAACACAAATTAATGTCTATTGTGTATACAATTATACAAATATTACCATTGAGATAAATAGTTTGTGAAAGTATATTTTCCGTGCTTACTTCATGTCTTGTTAGTAAATTGATATCAATTTCATTACTCAAAACCTCAACTTGTTCTTTCTCAACAAATGCTTCTTCTTGTGCATCAGTGCCTATACTCTTATGATTAGTTACATCTAAGAGAATTTCTTTTTCCGTTGGAATTACATAACAAGGCTCATTGGAAATCAT
The DNA here is from genome assembly GCA_905475405.1 of Schrankia costaestrigalis. Lineage (NCBI taxonomy): Eukaryota > Metazoa > Arthropoda > Insecta > Lepidoptera > Erebidae > Schrankia > Schrankia costaestrigalis. The sequence goes on from FR997826.1 coordinate 18,490,568, forward strand.
GACATTATTACATTCTATTTCAGTATTACAAATATGATAATCTCTGGATTTCTCATTTTTAATCTCTGGATGACAAAGATCAATAAGACTTTCTGGTATCTGTAACCAAATTGCTAAAATGTTGTTGCATAAAATTATCTAAGACTAACCAAACAAAATGGTGTAAAAATCACTGCCTCTTATCTACAAAAAGTACGTTAAATTCATATGATATTAAAACATAACGTTGCTTTAAACATTAGTATTATATAGTAAACATGCTTACCGGTTTCGTGGTAGCCATGGTCAAACATTTGTTTTCCTTGTATCTTCTCTTTGATGACAATTTACTTTTAGATTTAGTGGTAATGCTACAATTACCGGATAATTTTCGACCCAGTTTCTTATTACTTGTACCGGGTCTTCTGTTTTCATCTCTCCTTCTACAACTACCTTTAATTGTTGAAGTTTTGCTAGACGAGGATATGCACAAACTTGAACATTTATTATCATTAGTTTTCTGTTGCTTTTGTACGTGTCCTTTATCGCAAATGCCATCAGTATCCTCTAAACTAAAATTGTTATAATTTACGTCTTCTTTTGTATACGATTCTGTTTTAAAGTTAAGCCATGCTTTAGTTTTTTCAATTGAACATAGTTGTTCCTTTTGAGATATTGGGTCAAACGATTCTGTGAAAAATGCTACCGTTGGGGTAACTGGATCAACGGTATATTCCAATTCTAAAAGATAAACAAAAAATTTTTACAAGTTATTTGTAACATAGAAAAGCCAGAACTAGGTAAATTACCTTCTTTAAATTTGACAATATAAAAATTGCTGAAAGTTTACAAGATTTGTGCTAATTTAATTTTGATTACTTAAAATCAATGTCTTCTTACATTCTTGAAAATAATATAAATTACCCAAATTATAAATAATTGTGATGTTTACTCAATAGGTCAAGATTCAACTTTTAATTAGGAGTTAACTACAATTTATGTGTTATACTTGCCTTTAGAGTAATCATTACTGGTGCTTAAAATCTCGTCAGTAGTCACAACGTTATTGTAAATCTTCGAAACTGATTTCCTCGATGCATCTATCAAAATAGTATAAGTACAAAAAAATATATAAGTATATTCAACTACAAAAGTTGTTTAATATAATAATACATCCAATATTGGATGCTTTTCGTGTTCAAAGATTTATCGAAACTAATTGGTGTTCAGTATTTATTGGATTTTGTTATATTGGATGTGTTAGGTAATCAACTTTTGTTGCTGCTTATTCAAATACTTATTATTATTTTACCTGGTGATGTTATGTAACGGTACTTGGCGACGATCTCCGTCCTGTTAACAAAAGTATATCAATTAATGGTACATTTGAGCATTTTAAGTGTAAGCAGTATAACTTTTCTCATACCTACTACAAAAGAAATAGATGGAACAAATTCAATAGGCCAACAATTGTTTTTATTATTAATCGTCTGCAGTCAGCACTGTGAAAGGTTAAGAGTCTACATTGTCCAACTTCATGGCAAAGGCTTCCCTTTCGTTTTTTTTGTTTTTGCTATCCGTGGCTTTAGTTAAAAAGAACTGTTACTACCTATTTATGTACAGGTTCATCAACTAAAAGGGCACCCGCGTACCGTAAATCGCAAGATTGGGTGACTTCTAACACGATGGCCCGACAATCTGGTGAAGGTAGATGAAAAAGGGTACACGACAGAGAAAGGTGGAGACATTTGAATAAGGCCAATGTCCAGCAATGGACGTCTTTTGGCTGTGACGATAACGATGATACTTATGCAATTCTCCAGGCCTTGGTTCACTTCAATGTCAGTCCATTACTTCGAATTCCTAACAAGTAATCTAAAGTATTCTAATACTTACGCATTATCATTTTCAAATTTCAAACAATTGGATAATAGTAGTTTTGTATCCGCCCCTGGAATTAAAAAAGCTGTTATAGACACTTCAGCTTATTAAACACCACTCAAATTTTTTGGTTTGCAGTTTACTGTTCAAAATTTACATAAGCATACAAGTAGGTATTCGTCACAAGAACTGTTTAGTTTTTATGACTCGCTATGCTTTGTTTTCTTACGGCAAACAAATTATTAGCCGGATCCACACCAAACGATCCGTTTTGGATCGGCGATGCTGCGATCCGCGAACCATCGACGACAGATCGCTCCCGGTAAAGAGCGAGCGATCCTGCCACGCAGTTTGGATCGCTTAAGGCAAGACCACATGAAACGCTCAGATGGAGCGCGCGCCAACCACGCACGATCTGACCGCGCTGGATCGTTTAGTGTGGATCCAGTTATTTTCTTACATCTTTGACCAGTGCAGTTATGCAGATGACAATATTTCACATCGCACTGATGAAAGCTTGTCTTCTTGATCTTATCAGGTAAAATACATCCGAGCACTAAGTGCTCAGGACATCCGAATGAAAGTTGCGATGTGCAGATCGCATTGCACGCATAACCGAAGATAACTTGGAGGTAAAGAATCTCAGGTGGAATACAAACAAGAACTTACCAAAATTTAAAGCAGTCAAAGAATTTTCAATATGTTGCTTCTTCCGCCTTCCTATAGCTTTCTCAGTGAGGGTAAGAAGATCCAGTAGTTTACACTGCATCCACTTAGCGGGGGGTGGTGTAGTACTGTCCTTACTCGTCCGTAAGGCTAACTTCATAAGTCTGCATACCACCTTGTCTAGCTCCGTGGCTATATCCTCATCGGCGGTTAACATCGTACGGAGATTGCGTACTTTGTGATCCAATGCACGACGGAGGCAACGATCTTTATGAAAAAAACATGAACCTACATTTTAAGTATTCTTTTTCTAATTCATACTCATTTACAGTTTATGGCATACTCCCTTTTTAAAGGTCGGTAACGCATCTGTGATTCCTCTGGTGTTCCGGGTGTCCATGGGCGGCGGTGATCACTTACCATCAGGTGACCTGCTGGCTCCTTTGCCTTCCATTATATAAAAAAAGAAATGCCACTTTTCTCATGATTGGCAAAGCTGTCTCACCCTGAGCAGTAATCAAGATTTTTTTGATATTTTAGAAGCCTTTTAACTTTACGGCAACAGCAAACGCTATTATCTGCGCCGAGAGCTGGCGATTAACTGTTAGTAATTTTAATGCATTAACGTCTTTATTATACTAACTAGCCGATTCCCGCGGCTTCACCCACCCGCGTTGTATAAGTAGCTTAAATGTTAATCTAAAACCTTAACTACCTATACTTATTCCAAATTTCATCCAAATCCATTCAGTAGTTTTTGTCCCGTCCCTGCAGTGTGACATTAATGGGCTGTTATGATCTTACAACTATGCAAAGAAATAATGACAAAAACGAACCATTACATCCAGGCACTATCGTGCTTCCTTCCGATACCGATGTAGATCGAACTTCAGTTATATTATCCCACTGAAAGTTATAATATTTATAAGACTAAAACCGCTAATATAAACTTTATATTTTATTACTCCACTAAGACTTAGCAGAATTTTCCGGGCCGGCTCGAGTAATGTCAGTCTTCTTCCCTGGCCCTTTATGAGTTAAGAGACTAACACCGTGAGTTTTAGTCAACACCTTAAAAAAATACGGTCTAACTATACTTATAACTAAAATAAAATAACATATTACGGTTCGGGGAAAAACAAAAAAACTTTTGAAAAATTAAAAACTTTTAATTTGAAAACAGTATTTTAACATTTTCGTATATATTACGACTTTGGAATAATAATAATAATGGCACAACATGAACTCAATAACAATTAAGTTTAATCAATTTTCTCAATACAGGCTCATGGTATTTTTTGATTAATTTTCTTGAAACTCGTTAAATTAATATCACATAAAAACGTGCCCACTCCAACTATGAGGAATACAATGATCTTATTCAAAGTGTATGGCTAAAGAATACAAAACAAATAAAATGACACCACCCTTTCTCGTCCCTAAAGCCCGATTTACACATCAACAAGTATGTATAGTAGCGAGTTAAGTAGTAAGTTGTTGATTAAGTTGATTTAAATAGATCTCAATCCTATTTTTTGGCGAGTTAAGTTGGCTAGATGCGAGAGAGCGTACGTACTGTTGTGTGTAAATCGGGCTTTAGTCGTAGGCCGAATTTATCTACATTACTGTAATAAGACATGTCTGGTAAGTGTAATTGAGATTTTTGTGATGATTACAGACAACACTATTTTTATACTTTTTTTTGTATTCTACCATTCTATATGTAAAATACAAAAATTATATAAAGCTACATGCTTATTATCTAAAACAGCTAAATTACTAAAAGTACATCAGTCTCTTCTAATGCAAGAATAAATACACTTATACTTAGATATTTAACTACTATTTTAGTCTAGCTGACTTGTTTAATAATATTTTGACAATTTTTTAATAATATTGAAAACATATTTAAGATAGACAAAGCTAATGAATAACAACGGCTCGAGGAACATTAAGGCGACAACTCAAATTCTTAACTTTAAACACAAACGTCTCCCTCCGCTGTAGTAGTCGGCATAAATATGCTTAATTTAATATAGGATTCTGGCAGAATGCCTGCACGCGTTCTCTAGGTATGGTAATACCACACGAATTTATTTTACAAAAACATACAATAACTACAAGTCTATATTAATACAATTGAGTTGTAACACTGTACGATTTTTTCAATTAAGAAATTATGGATGCTATTTTAATGACAGCTATTTCACAAACCACCTGCATTTTACCGACCGACATTCAAAAACGCATCTTATTCCTTTGCCTTAAAGTAGTTAGTAGGTTTCAATGACAGAAATGTCACGAAACAATCCTCAACTTACAGACATTCAAAAATGCATCTTATTACCCTGACATAAAGTAGTTAATAAGTTGATAAGTCACCACACAAACAGCAGTGGCTTGTAGTGGGTTTGATTATATGATATTTAATATTCGCAACTATTATACATTCAAACTACTTTTAGCTTTGAAAGTAATTACGTCAGAGAAAGAGGTGTCATCTTGCCAGTCGACGTCGTGCGTAGCCACAGATGTACCGTCCAACACTAGCCGAGAGTGTATCACTACGTCCTTCACTATTTCGTAGCCGTTCCATTCGAGGAGATCTCTGAAAAAGAAAGTATATAAACATTACTTAATGGTATTTTATTTTAACTCAATCTCTCGTAACTAGGTCACACAATGCCATCTAGTCCCAAACTAAGCAAAGCTTGGACGATGGGTACTAGACATTGGATAAAAATCATCATAAAAGCCCACTAATGTCCCACTGCAGGGACGGGCCTCCTCCCGTGACGGAGGGATACTTGGTCTACTAATACCGCGCTGACCAGGCGGATTCATATAGCGTTTATTTTCAAGTTTTCCTTCTTTTTATTTCGTAAACCAACAAAATAAATTAATAATATTCAAGGATAGTACCTTAGACGGACTTTTTACGACACCCGTAGGAGGGATGGGGTGGTGACATATTGTATTCCACTCCGTCACCACACAGATAAATATTTTTGTAAATACATACATCATTATACATAAAAAACACAGATCAATGGAAACAATCATGATCATGCACGCGAAGATTTACATTGAGGTTTTCAAATATTAAATAACCGGAATAGCTTCCCGACGGAATAACGGGAAAACTGGCAATAGGGTCTCTAGGAAGACCGGTATTGGGTGGTCCCGAGAGAAAATCTGTAATAGGGTCCCGAGGTAATACCTGGAATAGGTTCCCGAGGGAATAACGGGATTAGCTGAAGGGGAATAGGTATACTGGTATATCTACTTAGAAAACTCCCGTAAAACATTTCCTATTTTCCTGAGTAATTTTTGACTATTAGATTTTATTGTTTTCCTTGAAAAGATTCTATAAACAGATATTATTTTCGAGTTGTATTACCTGACCCTCTCGATATCTTCTGTAATATGTGACACGACAGGCATAAGATTAGACAGAGGTATTTCTAGACGATTGCTCGTATCATCCTCTTCGCAATATGAATCTATCATATGGTTGATCTCGTCCGATATCAGATCTAGAATACGAGCCTCATCTGATTTTGTCTGGAATTAAAACACACGATGAACTCAACCTGCATGGAGAATCCATGGAAAGCTAATCAGCTCTAAGTATATATAAAATAAATACATACCTCAAATGGATAATTATATTCTCTTATAACCTTGTAGTACTGATTCCAATAAGGTGCATTAGCACCCCAATTAATATTACACCAGATCTGTGAGCCATCTGGATTACAAAGTCCACCCTTGTTAAAATTTAATATCTTGGTCAAATGACGTATCTCGTCAACGACTTCTCGCGTATGTACTAACGCGTCTATTTTGTTCTTAGCCATCAGATTTTGTGTTATCTTGGAGAAATTTTTCACTTGAAGTGTGGTGCAATTGAGTCTGAAAATTAAATAATAAATAAAATGTAGTTGATAAAAATAAACGGGAATTAAACAAAAACGTGAAAGTTACCTTTAGCTACAATGAAAAACGTGAATAAACACTGGCCCATACTATTTAACGAAAATGCTCAAACGAAAAAGTCCTAAAACTGTACTATTATTCTACTTTGTGTATAACTTACGAGTGAAAAACATATTGGCACGACCTTGGACGCCTACGCCTGTATGCATACAACTATTTTCATGATACATTTTGCCCATACGAATAGTTACGTACAAACCAACCTACTGTAAAGGCTCTACAAGCAACTTCATCAGCATGTCTATCCTGTAAGATGCGAGTCGAATAAAATGAAATGAGTAGCAAAATGTTATATTTATATTAAAAAAAAATTACAGCTACTGGTTTAATCCTACAAGTTAAAACTAGTACTAAGACTTAAAGTTTATCAAATCACTATTCGAATTCTATCTATAATAATCGATATACTCGGACTACCATGTATGAGTCAATTGCGTTGAACTTCTGCAATCATACATATAACGTAAACGGGTCTCGGGCTGTCACCATAGGCAATGTTACCTACGCGGCTCGTCAGTAAAGAAAGGAAAGTTGTACAGTTGTTGTTGTACGTTATATTTCATAGTTGTTTTACATCATAGAACAGTAACATTTTAACTGGCTTAGTAGTCAAACAGTTATTATTTTAGCTATAAACTTGCTAGACCACTCATTACATTATCAAATTACGTCCTACATAATAACTATACAGAACCTGCAAGCCACATCTTCAAACTCATACACTCTATTAGTAATAACTCTGCTTGGCACTAATACAACACAGCACTGATCATCATCGAACATTAAAAAGTTCCTTCCAAACTCAGTGTCTAAGTTACACTGTGACGTTTTGTCTGATTGAATTATGCCTTCTTCGTATTCCTCATACATAGGTAATATAGGAACAGATGTCTGTCCTGTAGAGCTTAGCAGAACAGTAACGCTAGATTGGTCGTCGGTATAGAAATACTCAGATGATTCTACACTGAAAATTAAAGGTGATAAGGGATATGTTAGAATGGCGTTAAGTCTGCTATAGACCACTAACTACTTATCAAGAAACCAAAGAATATTATATTACAAACTCCGTCCGAATTGCTTTTCCACTGGTAAAAAACATTTTTTTGTATTTCTATCTTCTTACACACTTCTCGTTTAAGAAGTTACATATTAGTTAAATATAAGATAAGACAAATACGCCTAAAAAAGATGTCCCAAATACAGATTTTTTTTCTTTCCGTTCGATGGCCATGGATAAGTAACAGAAACTATTTATTACTTTTGTTAAATATAAATATATCCATAGGGTTTTTTAATGGCGATCAACGATCACGTACCGGAAGATTCAGGGTTTCCAGATTTTTTCATAAAAGAGCAACAGAACCGAAAAAGATAGAGATGTTTAAAAAAGACCTATGTCCTGCATGTGACGTATTTTGGATCTATCCATGTCTTTACGGCTTAGACTTAAATTATTGTGATGTACAATAAATTGGTATCATACATTCAAAGCTAAATTGATAACTTACCGATATGCTTGAGATTGTGTATCCACTTCTGGTGTATTAACAGCTATACTCTCCCAGTAGTCCACGTCAGGCAAAGGCTTTGGACTATGCGCTCCTACAAAATACAAACTCAATAAATTATTATTAATATAATTAATATAGCTTTACTTACCATACCAAGAGTATTGTATGTATCGGAAAGCTGGCCTATAAAAGTGACGGACGAAAGACGAATGCACGTAGCCAAGATGCGAATGTTGAGATGGATGAGTGTGAAGGACAGATAAGATTAGAAATGAGTACATTATATAAAGTTTGAAAGTTGCGCTATATTGAAAGGCTACGAGGAAATCGTTTGTCCTGGTTCGGACAATTGTAATGTGTAGGGATGAAAGTAATATCATAACGAAGGCATTAACTATGGAAGTAGACAAGGGGAGGAGTAGACCGAGGAAGAGATGAATGGACTGTGTGAGGGATGGCTAATATAGATAGGAGAGGAGATATGGCTAGGAAAGAAGTGAATGTTGAGATGACGGGAAAAAGCATACATGTTGCGCCGACCCCAAGTGAATATGGGATAAGGGCAGGAGGATGATGACCATACCAAGAGTGAACACTAAAGAAAGTGGTCCTATCAGTAAGTGGACGACTTAGGCCCGGATTCCTCTGTCGCTGACGTCGGTCGCGTACCGTCAGTCGCGTAGCGCGCTGACCATCAGCGCCAATGAAAACATCCGTAGTGCGATACTGACCGCTCCACGGTACAGGCGTCTCCAAGTGGATTTGTGAAAAAGAGTTTGAATTTGGGATATTATTATTAACCCGTTTATATTGTTTAGTTGCTGCAGCATACTTTTGCAAGCGGAGACGGCGTCAATATAGAAACAAAAAAATCACATTCACCCAATTGTTGCTGATAGGAGGACAAATGATGAATTTTGCTCTGGCATCGGGGTCTTTGTAACGTTCATTCGATAAATCCCACAATGCAGGACGTAGGCGCACCTCGGCAATCACACGTTCGGTATCAATTTTTATGGGTGCGGGCGACTGTACGCGCGCGTGCCGACGGTCAGGAACAGAGTGAGGATGCTCATAGCGTTCTATAGCGCGTCAGTCGACCGACGAACGCGGCGCTGACGAGCGAGACCGACGCGCGCCATCAGCGGCGCGTAGCAACTCGCGCGCCGCTGATGTCAGCGTCAGAGTGCGGTGCTTCATAGAACACAACGTATATTCGTACGCGCGACCGACGTCAGCGACCGACATCAGCAACAGAGGAATCCGGGCCTTACTATAGTCTGCGACTTACTGGTCGTAAAAAATTGGTCAATTTCGGAAATTGTCGAACTTAGGAGAAGACAAAAAAGAAATGAACACCAACTACCAAAAGGTTTCATCAACATCATCACCATAAGAGCCCATTAATGTCCCACTGCAGGGACGGGCTTCCTCCCGTGTCGGAAGGATACTTGGCTATACCAACCACTACCCAAAAAGGTCTGACATATCTAAAATATCAGCTATTTTTTTTTTTTTACAACAATAAACTAAATAAACTGTATAAGGTTCTAAAAAATCATTATGATATCATCCAGTGAATGTACACAGCTGGAAACAGACCTCTCAGGCCAAATATTTTCTCCTTAAACCTTATGAGGTTCTGTGCCTAGCTCATTCATCAGTTTTCTTCCGTTCTCACTAGGCCGTCGGTCCATGGGATAAAGCTGGGTCCAGATATGTTTTATTTCCTCGCCAGCACGTGGACAGGTGATGATAAGTGTACAATACGAGGCTTGGTATGTGACACGCTGATTGGATTGAGCAAATTAAACATATCTGGACCCCCCTTTAAAGGACTTGCTTTTTGTGGTATGCAGGCCTCAAGGTAAAAATTAATAAAAATGTTATAATTACTTTGAATGAGCGCCAAACTATTTATATCCAAATCTTGTTGTTTATGATAATCTTTATTTATAAACAATGCCAGTTGACTGCAGCATCCATAGTGTCGTGTTTCAGGTGGGCCGGGACCGATACCCTGACATGTTACTGTATACAGAGGATACCTCATCACAATATTACTGCACCTGAAAGGAAATAAAAAATATTTATGATTTAAAAATGTTTTTAAAAAAGAAAATTTGTTTTGTTTATTACTTTAATAGCTACTACACACAGTGCTGGCGAAAATCACCACTGACCAGACGAGCAGCAGTGTCACTGCTAAACATCTTACAAAGTGACCACCAGCTTTGCCGTACAAGAGCCGCCGATTTTTTGAGAAAATAGTTGGTCTTTTAATTGCCTTTCCTAATTACACCTAAGACCCCTGCAACGCTGCACTTGTCAACCCTGTGACAAATCTTTCAAGTCTTCCAACTTTGAGTATTGTAAGAGAATACCATTAAAATCAGTGAGGAAAACAATTACCAATCATTAAACTGTTCTCTGCTCCACTCAAAAAAATGATCTAGTCTTCTAAATCCATTTTTCTCCAAAGATTTAAACAGAACATTGAAGTCTCCATTTGGAGTTGTGATAACTACAACCCAAGGTTTTATAAAGCCAAATATTGTGTGCACAAATCTCTCCAGGTCGTGTGGAAGCATGTGTTCTATCATTTCTATAGCAATAACAGCATCACAACCAATTAATCTGTAATCTGGATCAGCAGCATTCCCTTGGAATAACTGAAATGATTATATTTGGTATTTATTATATTAGCAGCAACATCTTTTTGATAATAAATGACTAATTATATGTTTATTCCAAGAGAAATAAAAATGTAGTATTTGATTTACTTAAATATTGGGAAAACTATTGTGAATTAACAGCCAAAGAACCATGATTTCATGTCCCATACTTGTGAGAAAATTAAGAAAACTTTGTATAATGGATAGTGATAGTTACTCTAAACACTGTAACAATGTGTGTTATGCTTAAATAAATAATTACTTACAGAAACTTGCAAAGGAAATTCTCTTCTCCGAGCATACTCATCACCAAAGAGGTCAGATGAGCACCTAAGCGGGATACTCTCAAGGTCCACACCCATGATATGCTTTATACCAGGCACCTCTTTTAGATATTTGATAAAACTCATATCATGATAACCAAAATCCACCACCTATAGACAAAAAAACATTAATTGTAAATTCACAATTTATGATGATTACTCTGCCCTAAAGGTATAAATATTATATAAAATAAAAAAATACATAATGGATGTATTCGGAGGAGGCCTATGCACAACAATGGATGTCTATGCACATATTTTTTAAGTATTCTTCTACTAGCCGACACTACTACTGGTTGACATTCCATAGAATAATAATTATTGATATTGATTTTAAAACAGAAATTATGAGGATACCTTTTCTAGTCTACCACACCAACGTTCGTCCATAAGGCAGTCGCTGACAGCTGCATAGCGCTGTGCATACATAGGCGGGAAGAAAATCACACCTTTCTCATCGTCAAACTCTGAGAACACCTGCTCCTCTGGTTCCTCTTCCTCCGTATTTTCTCCATAAGTACCAAATACTAATGAAAGCCGTTTATAATAAGGCAGGAACGTGCGCTCAAACGCAGCTAATAATGCCTCGCGGAAAAAGAACAAAGTCTGTAAAGCAATGATCATGATTCACGGCAAAGATGTTACTATGATAACTTAAATTGGACTAAGAATTTCAATACATATGAGATAACGCTAAAATAATTATCTACCAACGAAGACGACCGACAAGAGCATGATGTTCACATGTTTATTTTCTTCTTGTCAGTTTTGTTTGGATAAATAAAATAATTTGCATGCTCTTGACGTTTCATCTGCCAAACTGAACATAAGTCCAAAAATAACTGTCAAATAATTTACCGATATCAAAGACAATGATGTGCTAAACATCGATACTTTAACGAAACAAAACTGTTTAAAGACAGCTGCTAAAATTATAATATACGAGTACACAGCTGCTAAAGTAATAATACCTTTTGAGCGTACATTAGCTAGCAGGTTAGAACATTTATAGAAGGCCTGGTGGCAAACGTGCATGTTATTGGCATGTATTTACTTAACTACCTAATCGTTGTACCACCTGACTGAGGATGAAAAATTAATCTAAAGATTTGTGACCACCGAGACAGGGTGAAAAGAGGGTTGCGGAGTACTGGTTAGTAAGGGTCGTAGTACTTAGTAGTCTGTAAACTCTGGCTATCCCTCATGCAAAATAGTCATGCGATTATTAAGTAAATGTATAAATAAATAATCCTTACACATTCACACAACATCATCTAGTTCCAAACTAAGCAGAGCTTGTACTACGGTTAGGTACTAGACAACGGATAAACATACATAAATACTTTTTTTTTGTAAATACATACATACTATACATAGAAACACTCAGACCAATGCAAACAATCATGTTCATGCACAAATTTGCATTGAGCGGGAATCGAACACGAGACCTCTGCGTAGGTATGGTTCGTCATATTTATTAAAACAGCTACACAGAGGTCTGGGGTTCGATTCCTACTCAATTCGAATGTTGTTGAAAGTGTTCCATATTAGTCTGAATTAACAGATAATTAAATATTATTACCCAAAATGTTTTATAAGTAAAAAAAGTGTAGGTACTTTTACTAAAAATAGATGTCATATTTTTTTAACATTTATCAACATTCTAATTCCTAAGTAACGTATCATGAATGTGTTATATTGTTGTTTGATTTATATTGATTAAACTTCCATAATACGGCGATGCAAGTAGTCGCGCGGCATCGTTTGCAGACGACGTGCAGTCGCGTTCTTCGCCGCATCCAGTAAGGAAATAAGGAAGTCCGACAGCGAAATGTCGATATCAAAGTTATTATTTTGCTTGGAAAGTAATAGTTATTTTGTTCAAAACATAATATTTTTAGGCAGAGATGCTGGAGTACATGACTTGAACAGGAATAGAAGTATATGTGGTGAATTCCACAAATTGTACAAAAAATACAGAAAGTAGGTATATTCAGCAATGATAGTCTCGGAGTTCATAATTCGCGGCGACTATACTTTTTTTTTAAAATTTCAGCCTTGTCACCGCGACTACCGCTCGATGCCGTTTCTTATGCCGTCGTACTGATTCATGTTTTTGTTTCACTCGACTCATTCGGAGTCGCTCTGTACATTTCGCCGGCCGCCAGTCGTCGTGGCATGTCTCATTTCTATATATTTATTCCTGTCGCAAGACGCTTCGCCGTTTACACCGCGCGAATATTGGCTATGGCAAATGTCCCGTGGCCAGGCCACCGTTAACATTCACGATTCTCTTTCGACCATCCTCATACTATACACATAATACCTACTTTCCTTTTGAGGTTAATGGCGTACAATGATGTACAGTTTGTCTATAAAGTCAAGAAATTAAAGTTTGAGGAACTAAATTGTTCATGTGTCTGGCAACACTGAAATTCAAAATAGACTTGTACATGACCTGTCATCGAGTAGAAGTTGCGGAACGGTTTTCATTTTGGAATTTTTATTAGTTCACTAATCTACAAAAAACTAATACTGACTTACGAAGAACAACATAAACAATGAGTAGAGTAAATCAAAGTGGCACGCGGGAAGTGATTTTTAAAGATAAAAGGTGATGTTTAAAGGAGCACGAAGATGGTCAAATTTTATGTGATTTGGATGATATTTATGGGCGAACTGCAACTTTGATGGGTATGTAATCGTGTTTCTGTGTTTTGTAATCTGTCTCAAGTAATAAATTCACTCCATTTAAGATTTAGAGACCAAAAACAGGCATTGCGTACATAGCATATTTTTAGGTAAAACTGTCATTGAAAGTAAGAAATATTGTAGTACGACCTTTTCTGTTGATACATTATCAGTTGTATTAGTATAAGTCAGTCAAGATTTATCCCAATTTTGAATTTCAATTAATTGCTTTATGTCTATATTACGGTTGATAACTAAACTAAGTATGTCACTTTCGCATCAACTGGTCTGTCGACAATAAATAATTAATTGCAATATTTTTTTTATTTTTAGTTCTTAGCAATTCCATGTTAAATGATATCTTGTTGGGTAATATTTAACACTGAATACATTTTAGTTAGGTATTGCAGTTATTCTTTCCATCCCATTTTTTTTATTTTTTTATTTTGGCATCAAACAGTCGTATTTTTACAGAAATGATTCTTATCATTAGTGGATATGTCACCGGAAAATAACAAGACTCGTATGTTGATCAATTTCCTAGGTAGTTAATCAACTCTCGGAAAATAATAAACGGCGTTTGAAATGTACTATTTAACGTATGTATTTTAGTAAGTTGATTAATTTACGGCATCTTGCCGTTAAATCATCCGACAAAGGCAAGGTGTACGTTGATTGGTTAAAAGACTCACGTGCTTTTATACCGCTTCCCGCCACCCAGCCGCCGCCATTACCGGCTGAAACGTAGGCAAATCTATCTAGTCCGTATTTGTTCTTCTTTATTTACAGTAGTAAAATTAACAATTGTTGTTTTGTTTGGTAATAATTCTCATTACAACGCATTTTATTTATGATGAGTGAAATGGAGTCTGTAGTGGTAGAAATAAACGAAGAATTGGTGAGCAATACTAGTTATGTCGATCGAAAACACTTTGATGCAGAGTTACAAAAGTACTAGAGTGGGCTAAGTACAGAAAATAAAAAAACTCAGTGGACAAGTAAAAAGATCCAAAATGTTAATAAGTAAAATACGAATACAAATATTGGATATTTAGACTTATTGTACTGACTAATTATAATACTTATTATTAATATAACTTACAACAATTAAAACTCTGAGCTCCAATATATTTTTAAATATTTTTTATTTATTTAACTATATAGCAGACGAAATATAAATATTAAAACAACATATCTAAGTGTTTGTAACTCTTTGAATAAACACTTGCTAAATGCTTTTATTGAATGCTGTCGACCAATCAGAGAAAAGTGTATTAAGTGACGGATTATAGTGTACCGTCAAATAGTACACTGGGCAACGATTGGTCCATTTGTGGATGATTTTACTTGTAGCAATATAGTTAATTATTAAATTACGGCTAGGTACCGTAAATTGATTAATTAGCTCAAATTCAATGCGTTAAATAGTACATTTCAAATGCCGTTTATTATTTTCCGAGAGTTGATTAACTACCTAGGAAATTGATCAACTTACGAGTCTTGTTATTTTCCGGTGACAGATATAAATAATAGACCTATAGTGCCGACAATGTAAAATTGTGTGTGTATTTTTGCCTGTATTTTGTGTAATATACACCTTAATTATGCCTAAATTTATTGTAAGTATAATCAAATGTTCAATCAACATAACTTTTGTATTATTTCAGGCTCCAAACCCTTAGATAATTGCAGGTGATAGCTAGAACTGAGATGGATTTTAATTGTAGTATTGAAGTTCTACGCAAAATTTTAAATGCAATAGGCTTTACCTACAAGAAATGCCCTAGTAATATAAAAATCGAGATTTGCCTGAAGAACTAAGGAAAGACATTATTTATCATTCTTCATATAAGGTAACCTGTATATTAAACAACTTGACCGTTATTAGAAGCTTAATATAATGAGATAGGCACTTCCGCTTCCCGTTGTGTATATTTATCTCTTTCTTCCTTATATTGTTGTCGCTCTCATACATCAGGCGATGGGGAGGGGTATTGAAACTATGGCAGTTGCTAGTTTCGATACCTCTTTTAATCATTGGCTTGAAATCTTCCGTTGTGATAACTTGTGCTCTTCAGTGCTAAATAATTGTTATATACATATCAGTATAATAGTACCAGTATATAATATATATTATGTAAAAGTTATAATCTTTAAAAGTGAAGTGTTTTGTGTTTTGTGTTGAAGAGCTCAGGCTCATCTTCTTCGTCCGTTTCTTCACAATCTGTGCGGAGGGTAAAGAAAAATAAAAATAGATCACGCCAGAAACAAAAGAAAGATCGTCGACTTTTAGAAAAATTATCACGAGAAGTAGGCGATTTAAAGAAAAGTCTAGCTAATCACAATAATGTTAACTACGTAGACAATGACGATTTATCCTATATTTCGGATGTTAGTCGTGACCTTTATGATGATTGTTATAATAACGCTTCGCAGGCAGTACCATGTCAAAGTAATACGGTGGACTTGGCGTTCGATATCGAAACTAGGCTTAAAGAACCTTCTGTTCTACCGACACCACCGGAGTATTCAAAAATGTTAAAAGATGTTCAACGTTTTGATAGTGACACGTGGTCGGATATTCGATATGCCGACACTCAAAAATTATTTATTCATTCTCCTGGATTCACAGAGTTAGAAACAAACGAAGAGGTAAAGGCGTATGATAATTTACGCCATTTAGCCTACTCTGATAAATCCTACGCAGCTATTACCTTTTGTATTCTTAAACAAAAAGAAGTAGTTCTTAATAGCTTACGCAATTTATTATTATGGTCGAACACGCCTAAAGCTTCTGTCGTCAATCTTAACGACAAAATTGAAGAATTGTTTTTAAAAGGTGACTTTCATAAAGTTTCTACTGATTTACTACAGATAGCATGTGGACACAGAGCTGAAACTATAGAGATGAGGAGGGAGGGTATAATTAAATGTGTTCGTGACCCCCTAGTAAAGTCAATTTTAAATAAAATACCCCCTTCAGAGACTCATATTTTCAGTTCTGACAGGTTCACAGCTGCTTTAGAAAAATCAGGTGGGGTTAGAAAAGCCTTCTGGCCTGTAAAGCAATCCAGTGCTGGAAATACGGCTCGAGCAAAACCTGCCATTTCCCATAGGCACCCCTCGCGGGGGCACGCCTCTTATTATGTACCATCGCATGGTACTTCCGGTTACTGTGGTGAGCCGGCCCCTGCCGCTTACATGCGTCGCAATCAACCCTCTCAGGGTGGACAGCATGGTTATCACCCCTCGCAGGGGCGCAATTATCGTAACCAGGAGCCGGCACAAAACCATAACAGAACTAGTTCCTTTCGAGTTCGGTCTGAGCACGGCGCCAAAGGTTTTTGCCTGTCTAACGAATTGTATAGCGCAGGTACTTCGAGAAAAAGGTGTAAGGGTAATTGTGTACTTAGACGATTTCCTCTTAGTACACCAAGTTCGGAGTATTTTAGTAGAACAGGTAGACATGCTATTGGAAACCCTACAGACTTTAGGTTTCCAAATACCTTAATAACTTCCAAAATATTGGAGCTAGCTTTATGAAATAAACACTAAATGATAGATAATTTAATCACAAATAATGCCGCAAGTAAAATCTTTCAAGTTATTTTTGATTATTGTATTAAATCCATAAATTAAAAATAAAGACACAATTTTTAAATTTTAACAACAGTTTCGAAATCATTTTTTTACTCTTTTTTATGGTGTATCATGAAAAAGACGCATTTTGTATACAGAAATTCGATATTCTGATCAAATTAGCATAAAAACATGCCTCTAACCCCTGAAGAGTCTACAAGGATTCCAGAAATGCTAGAAATATGACCTAGTCATCGTTATACAGCAAAAACTGTTAGTTTATAGCTCTCAATCGTTCGAAAAGTACTCCAGCCATTAGAAGACACTCTATCCAATGCGCGCAGACCAAGATCAGAACCAACAGCGTGCACAAAAGCACAAGAGGATCGTTACATGGTGTCGAGAATGTTGAGAAATCGATTTCAAACGGCTGTTAAGTCAAAAAATAACTTGCTACGTGCTCGAGAAAGCAATCCAAGCCCTTGTATAGTGAGGCAGTGTCTAGATGAAGCAAAATTACAGTCCTAGACCTGAAAATATTCGTAAACTTGAAAGACAACATCAAAATTCCAGATAGAGTAATAATAAAAAAACTCGTGAATAGGATCATGACTGATTAGTTAAAGAAAATGCTTCCGATGAGTCGAGGTTTACGTTATACAAGCACGATGGAAGGCTAAGATTCTGGAAAAGTACAGGAAACCTGTATAACCAAGCTAACATTGAAGAGAAAGTACCTTATGCCGGAGGCACTGTACACGTGTGGGCTGGAATTTCTTCTGAAAGCCGCACCGAGCTAGTAGTGATATAAAATGGTACTTTAACTGCAGAGAGGTACTTAAATGAAATCATTAATGAGTATGATGGCCCATTTTTTGTAAAATTCGGCGAAAAAGGCACCTTTATGGAGTTCAACGCTCGTCTTCATACAGATTTAATAGTGTTAAAGTTCCGTAAAGATGTCGCTATCACACGTATGAAGTGGCCAGCACGCAACCCAGGCTTGAAACCGATGCAGCATGCTTAAGACGTATTGGATCGATAAGTAGGGCATCAATATTTTCCTCTTATCACCCTTTGTGAACTCAAAGAAGCAGTGATAGAGAAATGGGTGTATTTTTCTCAGAATTCAATTAAAAACCTAAAGGAAAGCATCCAAAACCAGATGACAGTTGTATTAACAGCTTCTGATAATAATACAGCGTATTAAATGAATGAAAATTACATTTCTGATACGTTTTACCTGTTTTCGACATCTAATGAAAGTGTCAATTTTTATTTAACTTACTTTTGTCCAAAATAAACTTAACAATCTGTAATTTTTATCAATTCCATTTAATGACTGTTAAATTATCTTTATTTTAGTGTTTATTTCATTAAGCTAGCTCCAATATTTTGGAAGTTATTAAGGTTTATATAAGCGACCCGTTTTCATTGCCGCCCAGTGTAAATTTCAAAAAGTCGGTACTAGTTCCACAACAACGAATAATCTTTCTAGGTATTTGTTGGGACCCTTGGAAGAATCTCAAGGCCCTACCAGAGGAAAAATCGAACGCCGTTCTAATCAAAGTGTCACGGTTGGTACGAACCAATGTTCAACCCTCGATAAAAGAACTGCAGAGCTTGGTGGGACTGTTAAATTTTGCCAGTTTCGTGATCCCTCTGGGCAGAATAAAATTTCGAGCGACCTTGTGTTTCCTAAATGCTCTACTAAAGAGCAAAACCTTAATCGGGTACAATCTACCCGCAAGTGTTATAAGGGAGTTACAATGGTGGATGGAAAGTTGCCACCTGTCAACACCCATCCATGTACCACCACCTACACATTTCATGACCACCGACGCCTCGGATATAGCTTGGGGAGCTCAACTCGACAACCATACGATGTCGGGAACTTGGTCAAAAAAGGAACAGTCCCTGCACTGCAACATGAAGGAGATGCTAACGGTTTTGAAGGTCCTGGAGGTACACGCCTCAAACATGGCGTACGGTTCAGTCCTAATTTAATCCGACAACCGTTCGACAGTGGCTTATCTTCGAAACGAGGGAGGGACCAAATCTCAAGCCCTCACGGAACTAACCCATCAGATTCTGAACATCCTGGACAAACATCACATTCATTTTCGAATTTATCACATTCCCGGGATATACAACAATCAAGCGGATTGTCTATCCAGACTGCGTCACGCTCCAGAATGGCATCTCCTTCCGGAGTGTACGGAAATGATATTTATAAAAATGGGGATTCCCGTAATAGACTTGTTTGCATCCAAAACGGCGAGAGTAGTAGCCAACTACGCAACTTTAGACCTGAACGATCAGGAAGCAATGTATCACGAGGCATTCAGCATCCCATGGAATTTCTCAGTAGCCTGGGTGTTTCCTCCACCCTTCTTAATTCCACGGGTTCTAATGCACCTGAACCATGCGACAGGGATTTATCTCATTGTGGTACCCCGTTGGGAGAAGGTATTCTGGAGGGCGGACCTCAAATCTCGAGCAATAGCAGCTCCGTTCACGTTGACCAATCTCAAGCGATTCCTAGTGGACACGAGGACCGGCGCGTCACCTCCGAAAGTACAGGATATGGTCCTAGAGATTTGGAAGTGTGGGGGTGGTCAGGGCAAATAAATTCATGGAGCACTGATCAAATATCCTTGCTTAAATCCGCCTGGCGGCCTTCCACTTGGAAAACATATAAAGTAGCTTGGAACCGTTGGTTATTATGGACTAAGCAGCACAATATCAATCCAGTACATGCCAATGGAGCTCAATTAGCGCAATTTCTAGCAGATCTACATCTTGACTTACATCTATCATATAACACCATTCTTCTTCACAAAGCTGTAATCTCCACTCTGTGTAATGCAGAATCAGCTACTAGGCTATCTGAAGAAATTTTAGTTAAGCATGTGTTAAAATCCATTGCTCTGAAACATCCTAAGTCAAAGAAACCACCTGTCTGGGACGTAAACAATCTGGCCGAGTATATGTGTCAATACTCAGTAGATAGTAACAATATTTTTCAAACTGTTAGACATACTGCAACATTACTCGTGTTGTGCTCAGGACGTAGAATTCATGACCTGACTTTGTTGGATGTAAGTAACGAGCATTGTCTTATTCAAGATGATTCTATTATTTTTTGGCCCTTATTTGGATCAAAAACAGACTGTAGAGAATATAGACAGTCGGGTTGGAAGCTTTTAGCTAATCCTAACAAACAAAACTTAAATCCTGTTTATTGGATTAATAAAACCATTACGCTGCTTAATGAAAGACGTGGTAGTTCTGGTTCATCCAACCTTTTCGTGACTTTACGAGGTTTACCAAAACCAGCATCCCGTGTTGTGATTGCGGGATGGATCAAATCGATTATGAAAGAAGCCGGGATTTCAGAGGCCCCAGGTAGTGTTCGGTCCGCGGTAGCTTCCAGAAACTTTTTGAATAATTGTTCTCTTGATGAAATTATGTCTAAAGGAAACTGGAAATCTGTATCTACTTTTCAAAAGTTTTATCGCCGCGAAGTTATGACTAACTCTGATAGATGTAATTCATCGGTTTCAGTTTTGTTATTCCTATAGAATGATTATCTTGTTTTTGTTACATCAATTTAAGATTTATTATTAATTCTATGTGCTTTATTTTACATCTGTATTAAGAGATGATTACTCATTGTTTGATTAATTTAAGGTTTATTATTATTACTATAATTCTTAAGTGCTTTATTTTATATCTTTATTTAAAGTTGATTTGTCATGGCATAAGTTTTTTATTTTATTGCGCCATCCTTATTCACATTGGCCTTTTTCACCAGGCGATAACAAACAGGTATCATTATATTAAGCTTCTAATAACGGTCAAGTTGTTTAATAGACGCGTTTTACCTGAAATAAAACGCATATTAAACTACTTACCCTTATTGGAAGCTTATTTTTTATCGCTGCCTGGTATAATTCGACGCAATGATTAAAAAAGGTATCGAAACTAGCAACTGCCATAGTTTCAATACCCCTCCCCATCGCCTGATGTATGAGAGCGACAACAATATAAGGAAGAAAGAGATAAATATACACAACGGGAAGCGGAAGTGCCTATCTCATTATATTAAGCTTCTAATAAGGGTAAGTAGTTTAATATGCGTTTTATTTCAGGTAAAACGCGTCTTATAAAGCATATTCTTTTGTATAGTAATTTTTCTCATTATTAACTGTATAAAATAGTTATAATAATAGTTTCTAGCCTATTTTCCCTTACTACTCCGCTTTAACCTCTATACGCCCCTCCAAATAAACCAAAAAATCAAATCTTTTTTAATAATAATATTAGTATAGTTAGTAAATCAGTAGTTTCCGTGTAGTGACGGAGTAAGAATACAATATGTCACCACCCCATTTCATCCCATGGGTGTCGTAAAAATTGACTAAGGGACTATCCGTGAATATTATCTTTATGAAATAATAAGAAGGAAAACTTGAAATAAAACCCTATACCAATACGTCTGGCCAGCGTGGTATTAGTAGGCCAAGTATCCCTCCGTCACGGGAGGAGGCCCGTCCCTGCAGTGGGACATTAATGGTCTGTTATGATGATTAGTATAGATTTAATTGATATATAAAATAACAGAATATTTTATAAAATTATCACTAACAAGTAACTATTTATGTTCACGCAGGTCACAAAATGTTGGTAATCTCTAAAAAGGGTTTTTCTAAGTTTCAGCAGCATCGCAGCTGAAACTTAGAAAAACAGTTTCCATCGCGTCAAAAGCTCGAATCAGAATACTACAAGTGAGGACGTCACCTGTAGGCAAATACTGACGATAATAGCAGCAAAGAAAGCTTGTGATGACGATGAAGGTGGCAACGAAAGTTATCTCAACATCGAGTATTTAAAAAATCCTATGATGTAAGCGATGAATAAATATCCTTGTTAACTCTGTGTACATGCGTTTTTATTACTCTGATTCAATCAAAAACCGTTCATTTATTCTAATACTCATACCATTCTACTAAGTGAATTTTGACCCATGTAGTTTAGGGTTGTTGCATGAAATCGATTAGGAGATTTATCGATTTACATAACAAGTGATTAATCGATTATTATTTATAGTTTAGTTTTTTAAGATTTGTAAACATTGGCAGCGGCCATATAGTAGCAGCACTAAAATTAAAACCATAGAACATAATTGTTTTGCAGAAGTCAAAAATTACGTTATGGCTCATATTTCTTACACTAAATTATGTTACTTTCTATGGCTCAAAACAACTGTCAAAATTTAAAATAGCTTGGCTTGTGTGCATAAAACAGAAATAAAACATCGTCATCTAAAATGTATAAACGGCTAACACTACTTTACTTCTATAAAGGTCATGTTATAACAATTATTCTCAATCACTTAGGGTTTCATTTCAATCAATAATTGAATTATCTTATTAAGAGTTGTGTGAATTTCTTACTTGAGTATTAGCTAAAATGTGTTTCAAAATTACTTATTTTATTTCAATTAATTACTAGTATGAAAACTATTTTCTCAGACCAAATAGGGTTGCTACGTGTAGCACAGTGGCGGCCTCATTTATTGTCATGATTTTAAAGACAAACTGTACCTACTTTAGTCTCTTTCTTCAGTCTTATTTGTAATTTACCTTTGTTTTCTAGCTATAAAAAGTATCGTCTTTTTGGATGCAAAAAGTAATAATTTGTTTTCAAAACTTGATATCGTTTTCTTAGTCTCATTTCATTCTAGCTACGAAAGTTTAAAATTGTAAACCCTCTAAGTACTGGA
The DNA here is from genome assembly GCA_905475405.1 of Schrankia costaestrigalis. Taxonomy (NCBI): domain Eukaryota; kingdom Metazoa; phylum Arthropoda; class Insecta; order Lepidoptera; family Erebidae; genus Schrankia; species Schrankia costaestrigalis. Next base: position 18,513,660 of record FR997826.1, read on the forward strand.
ACCTGGGGACACTTGATCCCCCCTTTTGTTTTTCATCCCTAATTTCCTTAGTGACTATCCATTTTAAAAGATATTGGTACCGAAATACGTGAAATTCATTTGCCTATAATTGATGTAAGACCCAGAGATATAAGTGCCTAAATTTAATAGTTATTTGACTAAAAGTAAAAATAGGGAATCGTATCAAGTGACCCGTATATACGGGAGACTTGATCCTGGGGAATAAAGTCTCCCATATCTACTATTACTAAGGAAATAAATAAAAAATGTTTTTTGAATACGATAGTCTTTTTTTTAACTATTAGATTAACACTTTTCTACGCTACAAATCGCTACTTATATAGATAACGCCTCGAATTAAATTCATACACACCTAAAAGCCATATTTACATTAATGTTTAATCAAATGTAAACTTACGGAAATTTTCTCTTTGCAACAACAAACACTCGGTCGTCCGCCATTTTCAAACGCGTCAAATTTGACAAGTGTGCCAACTTTAGAAAGTTAGCGGGTACCATAGACATCCGATATTGCCATTATAAAATTTAATATTACCCATACAAGTTCTGAAAATCTCGTGTACCAAGTCTCCCATAAGGATCAAGTGTCCCCAGGTTCCCCTATAGTCTGTTATAAATTTTATAAAATAGTTTAAATAAATGATAATGATTATTAGGGATGTATGGTATATTCGATTCAATATCTTTATATCACGCATTTTTATTGCATTTATACCAATTTATGTACCTTTATCAAACTTTTTCGATAAGCCTCATATACGGACCATGGCTTCCCTTCCAATTTCCAATGACAATCATTACGTTTGTTTGTCACTGTCTGTCATGTTACACTTAATAATGCATTTTTTATGTTTTGATTAAAGTGAACACAAGCATCAATAAACATTTTTATGGTTCTCTAGCTTTCATTTTATCTCGGTAATTATATTTTAGTTAGGTACTTGATATTAACATTATTACTTAGATAACCTAAAAACTCACACAAACATGATTGTTTATTTTTAACATTAAATACTTTGTTTATTTTTCATTACAGTAGTTATTTAGTCTGTGCAAATCAATTTCATCACTTGTTTATATATATAAATGGTTTTAACAAGAATATTACGCAGATCGTACTTGTGTAACAGACCAAGTAAAATGTGAATAAATGTTGAGATTATTCAAGACTGTTCCCTTCCTAAACAAGAAGATAATAATTGACGTCTTAGCACTCTTATTAGATCCTAGTTTACTTACAAACTAGGTCTGACATACTGCCTGGATCTACAGGAAATAAAAATACATTAAGTACCTTTGTGTGTGTGTGGGTTACTAGCTTTTCCTCATTGGTCTAAGGAAATAGATAAAATACTCTTTGCTCACAGATTTCAGTTGTGATACACAATTACAATAGGTGCTTCAGGAATTTTCAGTGTACCATTATGCTCAGTAATCATAAGATCTTATGGGTTATTGTAATTATTTAACTGGACAATTCACAGAATAATTCACCTTATCACTTAGCAGTATTAAAAACAGCTTATTACCTATTCTAAGACTAACCAAATGCACTTAAGAAGGTTTTTATGCTCTTGGGAGGAGTTTTGTAACAAATAATGACTCAAGATGTAATAGTTCTGTAATGTTCTATTCATGGCATAAGGCTCTTATGACTCATTCATAACCAAAGTGTACCAACATTGTTCAACAACAACCTACAAAATGAAATAAATTGTTTTTGTTGTTTTTTGAGGTACTTGCCTAATTTTTGTGATTTTTTAAAGATTTTTTATCTATGTTTATCATGTTTTAGAATAACTTTTTTTATAATAATTAGGTAAACATACTTAGTTTTAGATGTTTTTTTTTCTATAAACTGTAAGTTATGTAGGTAGTACTTTAAATTTGAGTTTATTGAGTGTCATGTAATTGTTTATTTTTATTACATTTCTAGATATCCCAACATTTCATGTGAAATTAATATTTATATGCTGAAAGCTGTGAAGAAGCATTTATTAAAATGTCAAACATATGTAAGTATCATAAATTTATATTTTACTTGACAATGTGTTTTCTTCCAAAGCATGACTATTATATTCTATACTAATATTATAAAGTGTGTGACGTTGCACGGGGTACTCTCTGGATCTACTGAACCAATTTAAAAAATTCTTTCTGTGTCAAATAGTCCATTTATCGGGGAGTGTCATAGGCTATATAGTATCGCGCTATGACTAACAGGAGTGGGGCAGTAATTCCAATGGTTAAAAAAAGGGACACGTTTTTTTCGTCGCCCAACAAAGTGGACACGGGTCAGCCAATGTAAAATATGATAGTACAAACATACAGATTTCTTAGCGCTTAGTGTTATTTCTTACTTTAAAAACTACAAATAAATATGTTTCATTTTTAGCCAGTAATATCATTTATGCAGAAACTTGCACGGAACATTCTGATATGTTACTTTTAGAAGATGAAAGACTTGTAAAAGTTGGTGACAAGTTTGATACTCATAATGAATTTGTACAATATCTAAACGAGAATGCAAAGAGATGGTGCTTCTATTATAAGTGTTCTGATTCAAGAAAATCCAGCAATGGACAGGAAACATATACTTATAATTGTGTATATCGTAGAAATAAAGAAAAGTATCAGAAAAAAGGATTGAGGAAACGGTGAGTAGACTTTCTCTTCGAATTTTCTGTAATAATGTTTGTTGCAGTTTTTTTCCATTATCTTATCAATATTCTTTAAAAAATATATAATAATACATAATAATATGTATTAATATATCGTCAGACTAAAATCAGAGTGCGTAACTCCGTTTGAGTTTTTGTAACATTAATAATAAGTACAGTTAATCAGTACAATAATACATAAAATTAAATTGTAATTGTTTATTTTTATGAATAAAGATTAAAAAAAAAATAACATAAATAATCAGTTTTGCACTCTGATTTTTATATACTTACTTGGTGTACAATAAAGTAATAAATATTATAAGTTTACTTATTAAGTAAACTTGTAGATGTAATATCTTATTAAATATAATAAATCTAACAATAAGATTTTGTAGCTAACTTTTTGCCACTATATTTTTAGAAATAACTCAATGAAGACTGAATGCCCGTGTAAGATAAAATTAACACATCTTCCAAACGAGACGGAGTTAACTGTTGTGTACGTGTGCAATCATCATGATCATGAATTATCCCCGGAACAATTTCATAAACTACAACATGGAAGAAGATTACCACCATATGTTAAAGAAGAGGTGAGCTTTTACTTTACATTTATTGCACTTAATTAAGCACATACAGGTGTCATCAAAAAAAACAAATGATTGATGTAATTCATTAACCAGTTGTTTTTTATGGAATTATACAAGGTTTTAGAAAAACTACCTTTAAGAAATTAAAGGGTTACATCTAAAAGAATATTTAAATATGTTGCAAAACAGAATTTATTAATTTATTTGGCAAATGAAATACAACAGGATTGATTGTTTTTATGCTGACGCTACTTCCGTTTGTATTAAAACTGCGGTACATGAGCCTCCGTTGAGGGTTCTAATTAAATAAAACAAATTCATGAAGCATTAATATAAATATTTACAGATAATGGACTTCATGCTGTTGAATGTTGATGGAAGAAAAATAAGAAAATATGTAGAATTGGAAACGGGTTTCATTATGAGCCGTCCATTCTTTTATACGCTAAAGAAAATACAGAAAACAAAACATTTCGATAGACAAATAACAGAAGAGAGGTTGAAGATGTTAAAGGATAAGATTGCAGGTAAATACATACATTGTTTCTTTACCTAACCACCAACTATCGCCTAAAAAAGAAAAACTTGGTAATGTTACACCGATTTAGCCACCAAAATTTCTGTAGGCTAAGTTTCCTTTTCTTATCTCCATGTGGTGACGGGGTAAGAATACAGTGTGTCACCATCCCATGGGTGTCGTAAAACTGATTAAAGGACTATCCGTGAGTATTATCTTTACGTAATAAAAAGAAAAAAACTTGAAATTAAACCCTATACCTATCCGTTTGGACAGTGTGGTATTAGTAGGCCAAGCATCCCTCCGTCCCTGGAGGAGGCCCCTCCCTGCAGTAGGACATTAATGTGCTGTTATGATGAAGTTTCCCTTTAGCCACAAAACATTTACAATATGACGATAGATGCCATTCGCCGTAAAAATAGCATCAGCACCCCATTTTATCCCTTGGGTATCGTAATAGGCTAGTACGCAGTTATTATCACGTCTAATATTATCACATATGTTTACGCGAAGAGATAACCACACTTGATATTAAACCTTTTTACCAATTTATCTGGTCAGCATGGTATTAGTAGACCAAGTATCCCTCCGTCACTGGAGGCCTGTGCGTACATAGAATACCTATCTATATTTTTAGTTATTGTAAACTTGACCTTGAAAGTTTTACGACATTTGATTGGTTAGGGGGCGGGGCTAGGTCGGCGGACATTGACAACTTACTGCATTCTAAATGCGAATGAACTATAGTTTTGTGCATTGGCTAAAATAACGAAGAATAAATATACGTCGCATATTCTCTTTTTGTGTAATATCAGGTATTAATCTGTTTTTTTTCTTGGTTTTAGCTGTAGAAGAAATGTTAATGTGTGACAATGAAGATGATGAACAAAACGATGTCTGTAAGTATTTTTAAAAGATTTATGTAGGTACCTAAGTAGGTACTTACTAGATATAACTGGCGACTTCGTCACGTAAAATTTATGTATATAGGAAATCCGCTGTTTTTGTATGGCCACATCTTAACAGGCTTATTAATAATAGAAATAATAATTATTTTTATTTATTATCTTTTGTAAGATGTTGGTAATATCCTATTTTTTCTAAATAACAAAAATTATTTAAACAATATATGTTTTATAAGAATATAGAGACTAAAGACTGCGCAGAAATAAAGAGGCAATTTCATAGGTAAAGACCTATTATTAAATCGTACGATGAGTCTCGGTGATGGCACGGTGTATTCTTACTCCTTCATCAGATGGCGATCACTGATTGAGACTTTGTAATGCACTTTGAGATATTACACCCATCCTTTTCTGACCTGCAATATATTTTTTTTTACCGACGCAACGAACTTAGAAACTGTGATCGAAACAACTCATAAAGAATGCATTACCTTTCAGACGGGGAAAGTTCAGAATCACATCTTCGTGCTAAAACTAAACGCTATTCAAAAGATAAAGATGAAGTCAATAGGCTCAAAAGTAAGTAAATGTACTATAAGATTGTTACTTTTATCTTTTAAACACATAAGTTTTTACAAATTGGAAATCAATAAATTACACTAAAAAGCATTTATCCAATTTAAAAATTATATACCTATGTATAAAAAAACAATTGGAACAACCACCATTTTGTAAATTATGTTCATAAAGTCGTATTGTGATTTACGAACGAGAATTGCAAAATGCTTTGTCTGAATCGCTCTCTGATACAAATCATATATGCACAAACATGACTGATTGTATTTGATTTTGTGTCTTTTAGAATCACTAGTAGCCGTGGAGACAGATGAAGCTTTACATTTCCGTTGGAAAACAGGTATGGATATTACAAGAATTCATTCACTTGTAAAATTGGTTTGGACGCATCACTTCTTTCTATTGTGTCGATGACAACATTCAGACTACTACATTCAGAATTCCTCAAGTTTACACGACTCTGGGCTAGCATGGCACGTTAGTAGATAGCTTACGAACTAAAAATAATTTACTTTCTTTGAAATCATGTCTGTTAAGGTGTGTCTAACCATTGAGCTGCATTCTGCGTATGAGGCTGCCGCATGCAAGGTTGATCACAATTAACCTTACAAACATTCGTTAGGCGGTATTACGGTGTAATTTATTTTTATTTATTTTATTTAAAAAAAAAAAGACAACTCCCGCACTAGGGAGCATGCCCTGTGTCGCGGGGACTTTTTACAAACATCAATTAACGTACACATAGAACACCCAGACTCAGGACAATAATTTGTGGATCTCACAAATTATTGTCCTGCGTGGGGATCGAACCCACAACCTCATGCGCGGCAGCCGCTGGCTCTACCGGCGCACCACCGAGGTCGTCAATTATTTTAAACTAGCTGATGCCCGCGGCTTCACCCACGTTGTATAAGTAGCTTAAATGTTATTCTACACCCTAAACATCCATCCATCCACAAACTTTTGCATTTATAATATTAGTAGGATAAGTAGTTATGGGATTATCCTCTGCGCTATACTATACTGCGATATTGCCTGGAGATGCGTTTTGTGCACACCCGTTATTCTTTGTACTAATTTTTTGATAAATTGACCGGTAAGGTCTTTAGAATACCGGAAAAAATGTAGAGAACTCATCATGTGCTACCATTTTGTTGTGTCTATGAGTCTCGTTAATTAAATATTAACTTATATGAACTGTATTATAAACTCTTTTTTTATTTTATTAGTAGATACAAACAAGTCGATTCAAGATACGTCGGTATCTTCTAAACACATGGAAGTAGAAGAGATGCTGGCAGAAGTAAACACCAGTGAAACAATACAAAGCGTTAGAAATCTACAAGATTCTGTCAAGTGTGAGATACAAAAGAACCCGTGGGTATCTGATCAGTGCATACCGGCTTTACCAAATAGGTATGTGTTTAATTAATGATTATCATGCTGTTTAGACTCCGTGTGGTGACGGAGTAAGAATACAATATGTCACCACCCCTTCTCATCCCATTGGTGTCGTAAAAACCGACTAAGGGACTATCCGTGAATATTTTCTTTACGTAATAAAAAGAAAGGAAAACTTGAAATTAAACCTTATACTAATCCGTCTAGCTAGAGTTTTATTAGTAGGGCTATAGTATCCCTCCGTCACGGGAGAAGGCCCGTCCCTGCAGTGGGACATTAATGGGCTATTATAATGATTATGATGATGCTGTTTAGTGTCGTAAAAGACGAGTAAAAGAATAACAGTAATAATATTATATCTTGAGAAATAAAACTTGTTGTAAGTCGAAGCTGTAGTCATTTCGCATGGTCGGTGACCAGTCGGGTCTTCCCTGACGTACTTGGCCGACCGTAAAGGTGTGAACTGTTCACTAATCCATGTTGCTTTTTCCTGATTAATTCTTTGGACATTGTAAAAGTTGCTTATAAGGTTCAGATTATTCTGCAGCGCTAGTGCCCTGTAAGGAGCGTAAAAAATGAGCTCGAAACGGGATTTTTCCGAAAAGACAATGGAAAAAATTGGTAATCGAGGCGGGACTTGAACCCGCTTCTCTGGACTATACGCGTCCAGCGCCATGACCACTAGGCCACCCGAGTATCCGTCTCGATCGACTACCAAATTTAATCCATTGCTTTATACGGCGCCGGGCCGCAACTTAAAACTCAACTGTACAACGCCATCTAGGCGCGACAGCCGTTAACTTTCAATGTTGAAGAGTTTACGTAATGGCTTTAAGTTTTGTATTAAATTACTTAAAAATATAATTTCTTAAAATCCAAAAAGAAGAAAGACAATGGATTTTCTTTTTCCACTGTCTTTCTTCTTTTCGGATTTTTTTAGTTATACCTAAGCTTTATAGGTAAAAAATTATATGTAATTAAGGGGACTTGTTGTGTTAAAGGGCAAACTTTAATTCTCCGAATCCACCAGAATTCTTCTTTATATTTTGCCTCTTTTTATATACTCGCTTCATTTCAGGACAACAATGCAGGACGAAAGTCCCGAGGACGCTAATCCTGATCCAAACACAGTAGACGGAGATTTTACTTACGAAATAGCATATTTTAGTCCCGAACAAAACACTGAAGATCATCTTATACACATTATAAATGAAGATCACACAGAAAACGGCAACGAAAGTAATATAGAAAACATAGCTTATGAGACTGTAGTTACAGAATACAGCGATAGCACTAATGTAGAGAATTATGTTACTAACACTAGTATAAATAACGATCAAATTCCTATATACATAGTTAAACCTAAAGATGCAAATGATACGAATGAAGACACAACTTATACAGAAGACGTTATAGAAATGGATCCTGTAGAACAAATAGCTGAAGAAAGTGAACAAATAGTACAATTTATTAACGAGAACATTGAAGAGATTGATGAAGATAATGTAGCTCATGATGTAGGAGTACAAACGAGTAAGGGAACGGACAACGGACAGACATTACTGCCTGTTTTCGATGTGTATATGAAGGATGGCAATGTTACTGGCTTTGTTGTCAATAATAATTTGATAAATGGAGTCAAAGAAGGTGCTGATAAAGGTGTTCAAGCTAGCGATGATATTATTTATAGGTGAGTTTTTGTATCAGTTTTTTTTTTAGAATTGTCAAGTGTGATAGGAAGCAGTTGGCGATCTAAACCTTTACACTTCCCTTATAAAGGACATGATGTAGTTTATTGGGTAAGCTATATTGAACATTTTATGGTATTAATATTTGTGAGTCTATGGAAAACTTTAATAGTATAATAAAATAGATTATCGTCATTAAATATTTGTCAAAAAACCCTTCTGGATCAATCTGTAACTGACTGAGTTTGCTCCGGCCCACTTCTCTTTCCCTGTAGCACGAAGTTAGCTGAGTATTAACGTCATCGCGACAGTGTCGCCATTTATTGGAATTAGTGCTGCCGCTTTGATAGACGTTTAAATTTTATCAGCTGTCTCCGACATAATTGATAACTATTTAAAATCTTTTCAGCGACGTCCAAGATATAGAAAACGAAGACATCGAGATTATAAAAGACTTTAACGAACAAGATGGCGAAATATACACGAAACATGAATACGTACATAAATATAATATAGATCAATATATGTCACTATCACACTTTCCAAGATATGTTGAAATTTTAGCTAAAGAGACGAATACAGATGTTTTGAATATGTTCGCGAATATTTACAGTGAAAGAGCCATGTTTAAACTTACTACAACACAAAAAGGGAAAGAGGGCAACACTAGAATACGTTACATAACACATAATGGTAAAATTAAAAAGAAAAAAATGGATGACGCTAAGAGACAAAAATTAGGAAAGAGGTTACATAGTGTTTTCATTTTAAAAGAAAAAATGAGAATATTGAAAAAAGAAAATGAGGAATTGTTGAGAAGAAATAAGTATTTGGAAAATATTGGTCATAAGTATGTTAAGTTAGGTTGATAAAGATATTAAAGATATGAGATATACGTTTTATTAGCTTTGCTCATAATGCTACCGCCTTCTAGACTTCTATTCGCACTTCAAACTACTATTCCGTTTACCAATTTTACAATTTAGAAAAGATGAGGTATAGTGAGGAAGCAATAAAATGAACACAGTCTTTCTTTATTACAATATCTATCGCTGATATTGATTAAAAAACGTTTAGTTGGCATAAAGGATAGATTTTATATTTTTTGAAAATAAAGAACTATCACATGCATTTTCCATTTCCGAGTCTCGCTAAGCAATGTGTTTCAAAGCCGTGTCCTGTCATAGACAATTGACATTTTTTTTGTTACAATTGCCTTTTTAATGGCGGGATTTTGGAAATTCGTATGTAATTGTTTATTTCTGTGCAATACTCAGTGTGTCAAGGATATCATTTATACCTTAATATAGAACAATATAATAAATGTGTAGCAAAAGAGGTGTATCTATAAATCGACACATCCATAGAATAAAGTTCGATCTGCAGGATTGTACCATGTAAAAATTTCAAAATGTTAGGTCTCATAGTTCTAGAATAACACAAAACAACAACTTCCCCAGCATCTAATGATAACTAGCAGTCCTGCAGATCGAACTTTGTTCTACGGATGTGTCGAAATGTGTACACAAAAAAGCCTTTCACATTACATTATTAAAAGTGACAAATAACACTAGGAACATTAAGCCATTATTTACATAATGAAAGAAATTTTATTTTTATAGTGCGATTAGTACAGAATACAGTGATATTTATGTCGAAAATAAACGTGTATTTTGAGGGATTAAGAACACAAATATTTTGTTAGTTTTGTTGTAAAATTATGTTACATTTTATGGTCTAAGATTGATATTAGTTTTGTCTATAAAATCAAAATTGTAGAATAGTATTTGACCGTAAGACCGCCATTTGTATTTAAAAATCTATGACATCATACTTATTCATACAAGTCACTAACTAATTTATAGTTTTCTTCATAAATAGCAGTAATATATTTAATTATGAAAAAAAAATGCGTTGTCGTTGGATAAAATTGAAAAGCTTGATTATTCGTGAACATGCTTTATAAAATTTCAAAATTAACTTAAGCTGTAAGTTTTCTTCTCTATTGGATTACTTTGCGTGGGATTCTAACCCAACACATAGCCAGAGACGTCTTGGACGTAATTGGTATCAAATTTGTTAATATAATGTATCACTCATTGATTCATGTTATTAAAATCGTGATGTATATTAAACAAACAAGCATTCGATTTTTTGTTCCAGTTCAAATGTGCCCTCTACGCAAATGTAAATCGTGAGCTTCTGGAAATAGAGTTCAAAATAGAATGATGTCGTTTTGTTGAGCTTTACAATCACTTTCTTTATACGTATGTTACATATACTGATAAAAAACTCTTTCTTCGCTTGTGAATAGCAATTATTCTTCTTTGAAATTTTTGAATTTCGATTACCTAACTGATTTTTGTTTATATCAAACTGCACAATAAAATTGTACCTAACTAAAGATAAATTAGGTTAGATTTAGATTAATTTAGTATATACAGATTTAAAAAAGTTTTTGTGTTTTTTTTTGTTCCCTACGATAGTTATGAAGCAAGCAAGGTTTGTATGGATACATGGACGTAATATACGATGCACCGTAGTCCCTGCCTACCCCGGAAACAAGGCCGGAAAGAAATGAGGAAACCAGGGATTATGCGAAATCACTAGGGAATATCACGAAATCCCGGTAAATGTTGAAAATGCCTTGAGTTATGGTCACAGTTCTCACCTAACCTAAACTACAGAAGTAAGAATCCTTGTGTTTTTTAACGTATAAATAAAAATATGAGCATTTATTTTCTGGTAGAGACGGGATTTCGTCATATTCTTAGGGATTTCGTGAAATTCCTGATTTCCTCATTTCCCTGCGACATATATATTTGTCAGTAATACCCACCCACTGTTTTCCGTGTAAGAAGAGAGGGAGGCACGGCTCTCTAAACTAAGTAGCACACTTGTCAAACAGATTTGTTTAGAATGTTATGTAATTTTTTTGTTCCTAGGGTTTACATCTGCAAACCTTCCCTTAGTGACACCTATGCAATTATTGTGGAACATTAAACTAGATAGGTACAGCAATTATTGTTAATTGTTAACCGATCTTACCTTTCATGCCAAAAATAATACCTACTTGTCGGGAAGGTCAGTTGTTCAATGAATGCCTTACCTTTTTAGTCTATCTCCTGTAATAATTAATCATATTTCGTGATAAAAAGCTTTCGACTGCCTTCACTCGATCGAGTTATCTTTCAACATAATGTTTTAGTTCTTAAAATATGTTGTTTTACGAAAAGGTTTTTATTCGAGGCGTTTTTATTTTATATAAGACTTGCATTTTAGTAACTCTTAGATGTTTGTAGAGTTCCGATGGTATTTTTAGTTTCATCCCAAAGTTATTTGTGTCTCGATACAGAGCGGAAGAGTCTGCAGATTGAGCTAACCCTAGCCACGATTTCATCACTTTAGCATCTAGTTGTTTCAAGAGGTTCTGGTTTAAATCATACACAAGGAAAGGCCAATTGAGACGTGATGCTAAATAGTTGTCGTATATTCAGACTTTTTTTACGTTATTTATTGGTTGATGGTCTAAAGCCTAGCTAGTGGTACCTAATGTATTCTTGACAGAATTACTTATTACGCAACTACCTTCTTTAAATTTACGAGCGCTTAACGAATACTGTTCAAATAAGTACATCAAAATAGTATTTACCTTTCCTTGATCCAAAAAAAAAAAAACGTTTGGGAAAAAATCTCTATATTAAAAAAACATAATTGTAAAAGCTTGCACAAGTTTGCACGATCCTATAAGTAAAAAATTGGAGAGTAGCTGCAAATACTTAAAATTTAAATTAGCTATGTAAAAACATTATTTATTTTATACATAAGACAAAAACCTTCAACTTATGACACTTAGAAATGGTGACCATGACTATTTAATTCTTTTAGTAAGCTTTTCGTCCTACTTGCTTTAGTTATATTCGCGATTAGTAGTTTATGTAGGTACCCAGGAGGAATGAGAATCATGTGTGAGGAAGGTGTTAAACATGTATGTGGATGGATCTATATCCATGAAGGAAAAGGACTAAGTACCAAAGTAACGATGGATGAATTGTGTAAAAGACAATATGACTGCAAAGAGTGACACCTACTTGTGAGATGACGTATATAAAGTATAGAAGAAGAAATGCTGCGCCGACCCCATATAAAATTGGGATAAGGGCAGGGGAATTATGACATCTTTCTATGACAACTTTTCTAAGGTTCTAGGTATCTTCGTATGGCAAGCTTAACATGAAACACAACTTTATTTCTAAATCTGGTTACTTTATAATCTGACTCATTCAGTATGAAATATCTTGCTGCCTACACTTAATAGATTCCTACGCCTAAGTCTAAAATATAATAATTTTGATTGCATGCATAACTGAACGTAGTTGAAGGTGAAAGTGTACCTACTATTGTCTGTCACTCTCATTGTCCGTGCGTCAGTGATTTATCTCGAGACTTGGTGGACCGGTTCTGTTTATGTAAATATGTTGTTCTTATGAAATTTATCGATCCGCATTCGCCTTTTCCTTGTTCGTAAGAACAGTTCATCGTACCAACTTGAGGTTACTTTGTCTTTATCTGGTTCTGAATTTTGTTTCATTAATTTTTTTGAGAGGCAAGGAATTGGAATTGAGAATGGTAAAAGTATTTGAAAGTGTACTTTTGTAGGTACATATTATTATTACACTGATAGCGTTTGGGGTATCTTGTCGGAACGGAACCATCAATATTATTATTCCCATCTATTTCGTAAATGGGGTTTTATAGGATATCAGATTAGTATAGGTAATCTCCAGTTATATTATATTTATCATTAAACCAGTACCCGTGATAATCTTTATGAATTAAACCCATGTAAGAAACATTGCTTCTTAAATTAGGTAAGACACAAAGACAATGGATATTTGTGAATTTTTTTCCATTTGTTTAAGTAAAGGTCAATGATAGCGTTAAAGGATTGTCTTTTTAAAGTGGTAGCAGAGAGTACATAGCATAGTCAAATTAAGAATTAGGAACCATTCGTAGACAGGAAACAGTTAGGTTCAGGTAAAAGTAGACCTACTTTTTAGTAGTGGCGCCTACAGTAAAATTAAACAAATCATGTTTGGAGATCATAAAGCGTTCGAATATGTTATTGTGTAACTATAAATAATTTTCTATACTTATTTCGATATTAGTTTTATCAATTGATATTCGTTATTGCTGTTACTGTCGCCATAAAATGCGTAAAAAGTAAAGCAGGTTGGCACACGCAACTAAGTGTTTTTGTGATGAAATTTCGGAAGTAGTTACCCTAGTCTTATATTATGATAGAGTAAGGTTTGGTACTTGACTTGATTTGTGTTTTGATTGAAAGGCATTATTCCAGTCTCATCAGCATCACTAAGCGAATAATTATTTGATCACAATAAGCAATTTGGTTTACTTGTATAAAATTGCTTTATACATAAAAAGGTATGTCGATAGAAACGAAATTAGTGAACATTAATAACAAGAGAAAAAAGCTGTTCTCTTTATACTAATTCGCTTGAAGAATGATTTCCCTTTTCTGCAGGTCCACTGCAAGAGTAATCCAGTTCTTGTTGACATTTAAAAGCTGGTAACAAATAAGTCAACATGGACAAGTTATTTGAAAACACTGTTTTTTACTGTTACCACCAAATAAAATACTGCAACATAACAAGTAGAAATTTAATATTTACCTACTTGTGAATAAATTACACTTTTTAATATTTTCTTTTATAGCACACAATCACTTAAATGCACATAAAAGAAAGCTTAGAAAGGTATTTTATAATATTGATTTCTTTTATTAAAGGTTTCCGTTTCTTAGAAATAATGGATAATAATTTATAGTGAATACAATTAACGGCTTGACGATATGGGGTGGGCAGATCCTTTACATAGCTGACGAAGACTGTAAGGGCGGTGATAAGCCGATGGATGAGAGAGGCCAAGAACACGTACAGTGGAAATATTTGAAGGAGACCTGGAGCTGTGAACGTTTGTTGGCTGATGATGACCTAAAACAATTTTGTAACCTTATTTAGGTAAAATATCGCTTGACGTTTAAGCACCGCTGCACATTGTTTATACCTATAAAATATGGTGTTGCACAAACTTTCAAATAATCGTGAAATAATTATGTACTTACTAGCTATTTTTATATTATGTCTGTTTTTTCGTATTTAGCGCTATCCCGTCGAAGATCGCGTGACCTCGTTATGGGAATGTCGACTCGATTGTCATTGAACAAAACTAAGAGATTGTACTTATACATATTTAACTGACTATAATGTCAATATATTTTAGTAATTAAAATGTCAAATAGGTACATATAATTATAAAATTTCTCATTTTTGTTTTTTTACGTCACAATGCATTCGAGATTCTTTATAAGCTCCTTTTATCTTAGCTGATGTGGTTTTAAGGTTTTATAACTTCTTCAAATGAGGATAGGTTTTTACTGTTGCTTTTAATCAAATTGGCCATTTAGCGTGCTGGCCCCTTTACTGGTATACAAAAGTCCTTGAGTGACAAAGTTTCATGGAATTGTGTAAAAAAAACGTGGGTTTTTTGATCTCTTCTCAGAGCTCTACTATAGTAATCCTTTTGGTAGTACCTAGTTGGGTCGATATTTTCTCATGATTTAATGACTGCTTTAAGAAAATTACTTGACTTAAACTTGACTAAACCATCTTGTGGGACTAGATACTAAAACAATTCACTGAGTTTATATGCCATCATTGTATGCACCAACATACAAACTTATTAAAATGCATGACGAATAATTGTTTATACCGATATTTAGAATAAACAGTTATGTCTACGAAAAAGCGTCTCGCTTGTTTACTATGTATTATAATTACGTTCTTAAATGGCGTAAACAGAACGAAGTGTAGAGTGGAATAAAACTGTAATAATTAACGAACGTACCTTATTTAGTGATGAAGAGAGTATGGCCATTCTCTTTTGTCTTCGCTTTAGTAGTTATTTGTTTCGAAGCGCCTTGTCAGATTCAATTAATCCACATTGGTACTTCTTCTTTCATATAGATGGGTACACGGTACCAGTTCAGAATTCAACGACTCGTACAGTTCGATTCGATTCGTGGCATTTGTAAATGAAGCAATTGATTGTTAGATAGGACAAATTGTTCTTTTTTTACTCATGATTGTAGTTGTTTTTAATATTATTATTTGTCTGGACATTCGTAGTTGATTGTAAATGACCGTTGCTACTTTACGCGGTGATAGAGTAAATGTCATGGAGGTAATAGCTAAAATTCGACTAATAATTAACAATTCGTATTCAGAGTGTCAACATGTTGCCAAGCCAACATAGGAAACATCAACATCAGTGATGATGCAAGTTTTAATAAGCCTGCAAGACGAGACTTAGAGACTGGTAACCTTTGATGCGGAATTTCTTGTTTAAATATATTTGTTTAAACTTTAAATTTATGTGTTTTTATTGACCCTTAAAATAATAGGAATCTGGAAGTTTGTCACAGCTACTCTTTTTATGGTCAGTAAAAAAATATATTTTTAAAGTTTAAACAAATAACAATCTGAAAAGAGTGCCCTATGAATAAATCATTTATAGGGCACGTCTTTTTAACAAGAGACCTTAGATTTGTTCGCAAGTACAATTTATAAAACATTAGTTTGTCCAAAATAAAGCAATATCACATCGAATATTAGTTAATCATCTTTATATCAGCCAAAGGACGTCTACTGTTGGACCTAGGCCTCCTCCAAATGTCTTCACCTCGCGCGGTCCTGTGTAGTTATGTTAAATTAATAGTAAAAACAGATCGGATATTAGTTAAATTAAAATAATAGAATAATCTCGAACAACTATTTAATTTGAATACAGGTTTAAATAAAATTCAAAACTGCGTTTTTTGAGTAGTCTTATTTACCATTGCTTTTCTGTTTATGTCGAAAAGTATACCCATCAAGCATACCTAGTTCAAGTTTTACTTACTAAAAACCAGTCAAGGGACTACTACAAGCAGATTCTCAGCGTTGGAAAAGAAACTTTACAAATAGCCTATTCCAATTCGTCTGACTTGCGCTATATGTGTAAGCTTTTCCCTTTCTGACTTGGAAGAAGCCTGTCTCTATAGTGAACCTTTTACGTCTTACGATCATACTCAAGGACATATCTATTATACTTAGACAGGAAAGTGTCGGAAACTTTTCGTAACGCAACAATTACGAAAACTCTCTAAGATTCCTAGGAAATTGTAACATTAAAAGGAGATGCGACCGCGTAATGATAAAATTATTGTTTCACTAATAGAAGTATTTGTTAAATCACGCCTAAACCTTACCGGTTTACGAACGTGTGGAGTAAGTAAGAAAAGGCCGAGTGCCTCGCAAATGTGCCTCAGTCTCTACAGGGTCGCCGTAGAGGTCGGACCGATATCTAGTCAACAACTTTTTTATACATTTTTTTTATAATTTTGTTTAATAAACTACCATCATGAAAGTGTTCATCGTATTGACAGCTGTCGCCGCTTTAGCGAGTAAGTATGCATATTATTTTTCTTTCTTTTTAATTTGTTACTAAAATATTTAATCATTTATTAAGAATTAAATAATGTAATATATTTATTACATTAAATATTTATGGTAAATGTATAATTATTTAAAAATAACACTATTAAGAAAATAAATCATGAATTGTAGCAAAATTGTAATAAAACAAAGTTACGTTTTATGCAATCGTAGCTACGTTATCATCCGTAGAATTTCGTAGTACTGAAAACACATACTATGGAAGACATCGACGCATTAAGACTTAAGACTTAATTTTCATTTTACATTTCGTAAAAAAAGTGTTAAAAAAGTAATATAATCTAATTAATACAATTTAGAAAAACAGTGTAAATAAATTTTAATTTAATTTTAAATAACGTACACATTTACAAAATTTTATAATTGTAATTTCGAAGTCAAGAATTTCGATCTTATAATCTTTAGGAACGCAATGCGTGTTAGATTAATGGTATTATTTATTTACATAATATGAATGACAGACATAGGAGACTTGATCCCTTCATCTTGACGCTCATTTTAAGCTTCGAAAGTTTAGTAATTCAGTCACTATCATCATAACAGCCGATTAATGTCCCACTGCAGGGATGGGCCTCCTCCCGTGACGGAGGAATACTTGGCCTACTAATACCACGCTGGCCAGACGGATTGGTAAAATTCAGTCACTAAACTATCATATAATATTTTTTCCACATTATTGTCACATAACATAGTACCTTGACATAACACTATAAAACGTCTATATCATTTTGTAAGTAACAATAGCTGTATAACGATTACGTGACTCTTATATAACTATGTGACCCCTAATTAGGCCACACGTTTAAATAGATAGAGGCTTTTAATGGCAGACATTATAATGACAAATTAAAGCCTACATACAGTATATTATTAGAGGATTTTCAATGATAGAGAATAAAGTACGTTATATCCGTGTAGTGATGAACGATGAAGTATTCATAATTTCACTACCCTATCTCATAGTGGGTGGGGTGGAGGTGTCATAAAGTTTTACTTATAAAATTATTTAATACCTACGTGGCGTGGTGAATGCGCTATGCGGCTACTATACACGAGGTTGAGGTTTCGATCCCCACGCAGAACAGTTGTATCAGTAACCTACAAATTATGATCCTGGATGTTCTATGTATCCATTAAGTTTTCATTTTAACCAGTTTTTCGCATAACGAGTAACACTGTGTAAACTTTATACCAACTTAATTTTATTTGTAGTTGGTTAAAACACGTATGCAAATGGCACAATATGTTACAGTTTATAAGTATTGTAATTATTCCTCTCACGTAGTCCAGGGTTCATTTCCCTCGACCGTATTCCGTTAAAGACATCACTTGCATTCGTAACTAAATGTCTTTCAATCAATAAACTTAGCATGCTTTGTTGGCATCGTGATATTAGTTTTAATCGGGTTTTGCTAGTTGAAGAAGAAACGAGGATAAAATCCTATTATGTATTAGAAAGCTTTTGCTTCATAATCATGGATAATTTTTTATCCAAAAGGCACTATCTGTATCACTCACGTCTTTTTGTAAACCTTATCAAAGGAGGTCGAAGTTAAGCTCCCTGACTCACCACTAGGTCTCGGTGTGTAGATTCTAATCTACTTTGACAGCCATTAGCTTTTACGAAAGTAAACCATGACGATATTCTTTAGTTCAAGCGAAACCGAAGTATATAATATACTCTAAGAAATAGTTCAGTAAAGCAAGAATGCCCATCTTACATCTTTTTACAATCATCATCATATCAGCCAATCGACGTCCACTGCTGAACATAGGCCTCCTCCAAGTATTGCCACCTCGTGCGGTCCTGTGCCTCCCTCATCCATCGGCTTCCCACCGTCCTAACTAGGTCGTCGGTCGGTCTTTTTACAATAGGCTTCATTTAAATATGATCAAGGCACTAAAACAAACATATATGCAATATTGCAGACATTGGCTTCATTCTGCAGTCGTTATATGAATATTCATATATTGTAATTAATTAATGTCATTCACTTAACTAATTTCAAGGACGATTCTCATTCAATGGACTTCATGTATGCATTTATTTGATTACATTACATACGTGCATGTTTCAAATTTAATTGATGCACAGACATAATACTAATTATCATTATTATGTACTACAGTTATATATTGACCGATATCTAGTGTTTGGTTAAATAAAGAGGTGATAAGTAGGGTATACAATGCGATTTTAAGTGTAATTTTTATGGCAACGGTTACAATACAGACTGGAGGGCCGGTAAAATAAGACCTCATGTATAAACTGACTAAAAGATGACTGCTTAGTAGAGATTATCTCCTGTAAATAATAAAAGTTTTGATGTAAATTTCAATTTAACGCTTTATTGTCACGGCTTCCAATTTATATCTATATATATCTGCCTAGTACAGATATTGCATGCAGTGAGATGTCTATAGATACTGTAACTACAGCCCGTGTAAAGTCGCAATCGTCCCAGGCTACCAACTAATCGTCCTTACAAAAAAAAAACCTAAAAGAAAAATTTTCTTCCTAGGTATAACAGAATGAAATTCATGACAGAACTAATTTCAACACTTCATACTATCATTTCATTTCACGACGTCTAACTAGACATAAAATAGAAAGTTATTTCTACTGTCTATGTTACAAATAGGCATTAATAAAAAAAACGAAAACAGTAACAAAATTTCATTGCGTTTACAGTCCAACGTTTTTGTAATCCGACATTGACATTCGCAAAACGTTTTTTATTCGTTCAGTAAATATAGAAACATGAGAAATTTTCACCTGATATTGCATTGTAGAGTTTTGAAATCGATATTATTAAAATTTACGTAAATGATTGTCGCTTTTCGTAATCAATGTTGTTGTGAGAAAGCGAACTGGGTCTGAATTATTATGTATCGAGGATTGAAACATTTATATTGAGCAAGCTGCATGTCAATTCTCGTACCTAAAATTCGGTTAAGTTAACTTTTAGTTGACATATTTTTGCTATTGCAATTGTAATCTTTTATGGTCGTGTTAAGGTTTTATTTAGACACACTACAATTTGACAACTAAAAGTTAACTTAACCGAATTTTAGGTACGAGAATTGACATGCAGATATAAATATTTGACAAACTTTAACGATTGTTTGCAAAAGCTTTATTGCTAGTGAAGAGGATCAACTTATCAAATAAATTTAGAACTAAAACAGTCATTGAGATTTTTGTAGTTGAGTATTCTTAACTAAATTATAAAGATAAATAGTATAATTAGATCCTTGGTTAAAGCTTAAGTTATTAAGTTCAAGTTGGTGAGCGTGAGGATAATAAATAGTAGTTAGCAGCTTTTATGTAGTTAAGCATCATCCTTTTCTTTTTATAACCTTGTGCCATATGCATTATAATCGCTTTAAGCTATTATCTATTCATAAAGAGAGTCTCAAAACAGTAACACTCGCTTTGTACATCAATCATTTGGCAACGTACTCGTAAGTTCGAATTTAATTTGATATATCTTCATTAGGCAACTGTTACACAAGGTATATTACTCAAAAGTCTTGGTACTTGCTTATTATATGCGTAATTATCGTCTAAATTATGTCAAAATATAATTATATTTGAACATCGTTATGTTAAAACATTTTTCGGTCATTTAACACAATTATGTACCGTCAAGATTTATTGTCATAATTTAGTCATTATTACGCGATAAAATTTATAAGTTGTTCATCTATACTAATATTATAAAGAGGTAAAGTTTGTGTGTTTGTATGTTTGTGTGTTTGTTTGTTTGTGTGTTTGTGACGTTGTAGGGGGTAATCTCTGGATCTAATTAACCGATTTTGAAAATTCTTGCTGTGTTGAATAGTCCATTTATCGGGGAGTGTCATAGGCTATATAGCATCACGCTATGACTAATAGGAGCGGAGCAGTAATGAAATATGTTTATAAAAGGCAAGTTTTTTTTTCGCCGCCCAACGGATTGGGCACGGGTCAGCTAGTTAATTAATAAAGATCTGTTTATAAGATAATTTTTGCACAAGATTGCACTATAAGGGTAAGGCTTAGGACCAATTCTAAAGTAAATTCGGGGTAGAACTGTTCCCCTTTCCTGGACACAGAAGAAAAAAATGTATCCTATGTTACTCTCCATCCCTTCAACTATCTCCACTTAAAAAATCACGTTAATTCGTCGTTCCGTTTTGCCGTGAAAGAAAGACAAACAGACACACTTTCCCATTTATAATATTAGTATGGATGCTCAAACAGTAAGATATCTCGATAGAATCAGATGATAGGTCGTCATGATCTCGACCCTCGATTCTCGATGCATCGCTCGATGCATCGATGTCGCAACTCGACTCACTTTCACTTCTCGTTGCGTCAGCTGCCGTCAACAACGTGTTCCGCGCAACGCACGAACTCGATAATCATTATCTTATGTTATTATCTTATTATAAGCTTTTGTTTGAATGATTTGTTTGATACTTAGGCACTTTGCATGTGAACTACTTCGCAAAAAAGCTTGGAATAGTGGAGACATTCATGCCTCTACAAACACAAAGCTTGCATGGTGCTCGCCATTCTTGGACTCTATTGGATGCTTTACATCAGGCACCAGAGAGATATTCTTGTAGGCCATTTAAAAAATAACTATAGCCTACTTTTTGATTCCCTTTTTAATAACTTTGGAAATTAGGTATTGGCATCAAAATTTAGTCGATGTGGGTATGTATGAAGAATTGTCTTATTAAACTTATAGTACTATACTGTACTGCGGAAATGTAATGTAGATTTTTTGACCGTTGGGCAGAAACACTCGGAAAACACAAAAGTGAAAATACTTTCTTGAACTATTTTCACGTCAAGCGATCTTGTACCTATCTTATTCATTGTATAAAAGGATATAACTAATTTTACCCCGCAGCTAATCAATCGTATTTTTGTTTTGTTTGAACACTGATTTTTGAACATTGCCTTATAAGATTTATTTCATCCTGCCAAATGGTTGCGTGCTTAAATAAATAGTTACTAAACATAAGGTATAAAGTAATTTAGCAATGAATGATTGAACATTCTAGTGCTAAGTAACCGGAAGATTACGCATGCATTACGTGAGATACCTGTAACACTAGTCGTTTTATAATATTAAGACGTAGGTCATTCAGTGACACAGATTAACTTATGTTTTTGGGCGTTCCAAAAAAGGATGTATCATCATCATCATATCAGCCAATCGACGTCCACTACTGGACATAGGCCTCCTCCAAGTATTGCCACCTCGTGCCGTCCTGTGCCTCCCTCATCTATCGGCTTCCCGCTGATAATAATAATTTTATTTAATAAAAAAAAATATGTACATATTATTAAAATCAATATAACTAAATCATCACTTCTTTCCCTCATCTGGATATACCTTCGTCAAATACTTTCATTTATTACTGTATCGTGCATCTTAACCATCAGTGTCCCGCCATCTTTAGGCCCACTCTGCCTATGAGCACAGCAGAAATGTTTGAAAGGTTTCTGTCTGAAGAAATGTTACTGTCTGGTCATAGTAGGTTAAAAGTTTAACCTCGAAACTCATAACTATTATGTGCCTTACGACACAATCGTATCCTTGTGTGACCGAATATCAAAGTTATTCAAACGCCAATAAATAAGCATAATTAAATATTTTGAATAAATCAGTACTAATTAGTATCGACCTTGACATTTGTGAAAAAACCGCTATTTCTAAAATGTCATCAGACTATCTAAATAGTTACTTAGTGGTGTGACATCTCTAGTTTTATTCATATACCAACTAGTTGGCAACGGGAATCAGTATTTATTTCTTATTTCCTCCTTTACGCTCCAATGAAGGAATGCTTTTCCATTAAAGAGGGTGGCATTTCCTACAGACACCACGCTGCATGGAAATAAATGAAATTTGTAAAACATTGTCATATCTAAAGACGGAAAACTTGAAACAACCTTATTTAAACTCTTCACCAACTGCGTACCAAGAGCCTTTTCTTGGAGTAGAAAGTCAAAGGGACGACAATGATAACAAAATATTTTATAAACGATCATAATCAAAACTTGTTTCAGGAAAAACGAGACAGAAGAACAGTATACGGTCTACTGTTCTACCGTCTCGTTTTAGCTAGGCTTGTTTTATATTCTTAAGCGTAAGGCTACGTTTTCTAAAATACTTTTCTCTAACATGGGGGGCGGACTCGTGGTCACACCAGGTTGTCACACCAGTGATACTATCAGTTTTCTTGTTAGTCACACCGCTACTAATACAACACCTTGTATTAAATATAAATTAGTGCGGATGATTAACACCTCTTATACACATTACATTTAGATTGTTTAGCTATTGTATAAAACAAAAAACAAACCAAAATGAGAGCAAAAAAAGAATTTGCACAACTTAACTACAAAATCAAATCGACTAGTGACACAGTGTCGTATCGTTCACTTCGGAATGTGTGCCAACAACATTACATAACAGTATATAAATTATGTAATACAAAACTTGATCTATACGTGATCTTAGTAACGAAAGAAAAACAAGTTATTTTTACCTAAATAAGCTTTCTAACCGGTAAGATCTTTTTTTTTATTTAAAGTGGTATTACCGGAACTGTTACGTTTATAATTATTTATCCATCATAATGAATTACTTATTCTTTAACAAGATGTAATTAATTTTAATTGTTTTATGGTTAATGCTTTCGTTTTAATATGAAAGTGTTAGCGAGATTCTTTCTAGCAGTGGTTGAGCTAGAATAATTTGTATGCTTTCCATTTATCTTTGAGGTCTCTTCCAAAATGTCATTTACTTGATTTATGGTGCCGTTCCGATGCAGTTAGATAGCTGTTTCTATTTACGCTGTACTGTTAATTAATCGATTCGTAAATAATTCTACGGAGCCTGGGCATCAGTTATATGATTTTTATAATAGTTCTCTCGGCATAAGATATCCCTAGAGCGTTAGTTGTCGTTAAAAAGAAAATAGAACGGAAAGAAGTCTTTTTATGAATGTTTTTCTGACTTTTTTCTTAGTTTATATATATCTATACTGCCTAATTTTATTGGTAGAGATTGTTACAGACATAACGTCTATCTGTACGTAGAAAATACTCCAAAACTACTTCACAAAGAATTTCACGTCCTAGTTGTTCCAATACTTACTTACTTTGTGTCTATATTACGAGTATAACTAACATTTTTCTTTATTCCTTCCTCAGGTGCACAAAACTTCAAATGCCCCGGCAAGGATGGCCAATACGAAGACAGCGTACAGTGCGACAAATTCTACGAATGCCGCGACGGTGTTGCCACAACCAAGCTGTGCCCTGATGGTCTGGTCTTCGATCCTTTGATCAGGAAGATCAACAAGTGTGACCAGCCCTTCAACGTAGACTGCGGAGATAGGACTGAATTACGTGAGTATATTTTTATGAAAGTGACGCTTAGCTTTAGACTAAAAAGATAGGGTGTTTTTACCAATCTCTTTGGTAAGATTTGTGCTAAATACTTTTGCAGTAGTGTGGAAATGTTACTGTGTTTAATTAATAAGGGTACAGTAACTAGTGATGTAACAAGGCTGTAAGACTCAGCAGCTTAAGTCTAGAGTAGGCAGCAGATTGTGTATGAACTGGTATTACTGAAGTCTTTGAGCAAGAGTTACTACTTACCATCAGTTGGGCCAATTACTCGTCTACCACCTTGAAGCAATAATAACAATATTGCCATGAGTGATAGACTAAGAATTCCAAATTAGCAGTACCTCTTCTGCTCATGGGTGACGTAAAAACCTCAGAAGTAGATCACCATCATAAGAAGGCTAAGATACCCTTAATCAAATAAGACAGTCCTTCCCTTTAGTGCAACAAGAGTCGGTAACAAATAATACTTATAACACATCTGTAGTACATTATGATTAAAGTGTGGTAGATTAGTCTAGAATTTATTACACACGCTGTTGGTTCCAGTCCAAGGCGAGGTCGTAATACAGACAACTTAGTCTATTCAAGTCTATACAAGAACTATTTGTGGTCAATCCACTACTTGATTACTATTCATTAACCTATATGTTCATTTAGTATGTGCGAGGTTAATTAAAGCTGTCGATACTGGCTTAGATAAGTCACTGTTGTCGGAAACAGTGTGGGATTAGTTTCAAAAGTATCGTTGCAATAATACACATCTGGTTGGATAGTGAGGTGATGGTAAAATGAGTTATCTTTTATATTACTAAGAGATCATGTTTGGTGTAACTGCGATTGAACAAAACAGTGTTAAACTGTGGGAACTAAAAGAGGACGCAGTGATGAGGATCGAAAGTTTGCTTAGGCGGTTTGATCTCATTGAGAGGATGGATGATAGGAATAACCCGAATGTATTAGTTATGCAATTATAAGGAAGGCGCCCCTTGGAATAGGGTATGAGTTGATGAACGTACTGAAGGAGTCTTATCCCTGGCGTGAGGAAATAAATATATTATAATAACAGCCCATTAATGTCCCACTGCAGTGACGGGCCTCCTTTCGTGACGGAGGGATACTTGGCCTACTAATATCACGCTGGCCAGACGGATTGGTATAGGGTTTAATTTCAAGTTTTCCTTCTTTTTATTTCGTAAAGATATTGTTCACGGATAGTCCATTAGTCGGTTTTTACGACACCCATAGGATGAGATGGGGTAGTGACATATTGTACTCTTACTCGAAATGTATTATGTGAAAATATTTTAAAAAGTATGTCAACTGTATAAAATACAAAGTATTCTTTCGGTCAAATGCCTTGAGGTCACATGCAATAGTTCCTGAGAAGTGAATGTATCCTGTCTACCTTTGACCGGCTAGGTCGTCGGTCACGCGGACGACTTTCTAGGCCAACTACTTCATATGGATGCCCGCTTATTTGTCCTGCATAATTTTGTACCGCTGGCATTTTGTACATTTGGCGTCATCTTACTTTTTACAATATTGATTGTAAATATTGTAGTATAAGATGTATATATATATATATAATATTATAAAGAGGTTAAGTTTGTGTGTTTGTGACGTTGTAGGGGGTAATCTCTGAATCTAATGAACCGATTTAAATAATACTTTCTGTGTTGAATAGTCCATTTATCTGGGAGTGTCATAGGCTATACAGCATCACGCTATGACTAATAGGAGTGGAGCAGTAATGAAATATGTTTAAAAAAGTGACGCGTATTTTTCGCCGCCTAACGAAGTGGCACGGGTCAGCTAGTTTATAATATTCTAACTTTAAAGTAAGGTACATTTATTTCGCTGATTACCTACTGCATTTAAGTTAAGTGGTGATGAAACCAGAATACAAAATGTATTTCTTCTCTGTGACACTGACTATAATATAAAAATGCATACAAAATTGGATATAAAGTTATTTAAAAAAGATTTAGGTATGACTGTGTTACATAGAATGTAATGAAGTATAGTTGTGGTATGAATATAGATTGGGATCTTGATAAATTGTATGTCCAACAGCGCCTTCGATCAGAATAACAAACGAAAGGAACCTTAATACTTTGTACATAAATCATTTAAAAAAAGAAATGCACTTAATTTGGTTAAAATACATAAACTCATTATACTCAGATTAATTTTATAGCTAATGAAAGAGACAGAATACTACTTCCCTATACATCGACAACAATTTCCTAGTTTTGACCATTAACTCTCAAGGTTTTACATTCCCAGACATTTTACTTTGAACTCAGTCTTCGATGAATAAATGTGACATTTATAAAAGTAGTTTGCATTGACGGAGCTTGTGCATCCGTGCATATCTGCAGTTGTCATCATTTCTGTGATGTGCAATGGTGTTATTAATGAACTGCTTAAATGTCAATATTTTAGAGTCACGCATTCTTTAGTAAGTCTAGTCTCAAACTAAGACCTCCGGGTACTGTACCAATTATAAGCATATTTATATATTTTTTGTAAATAAATACATATCATACCTACAAACAATTATGTTCATTCCCTCAAAGGTTTGCATTGAGCGGGAATCGAACCTGACACCTGCGTACCAGTCATATACGATAACCACTAGAGGTGGTTGTTTATAAGTGTCTTGTAAGTTGTACCTAGGGTTTCACCAAACTTCATTGTTTTATCTTGATAACGTTTTCTTCGTTTTTTAGTTCTAGTTTGATAAGATTCAACAGTGCAGTTAACAAAAAACAATTCAAAGTATTAGTGTACCGAACCCGCAGTAAACTTAGCAGTTAAGTTAGACGTGCATATGTGATCACTATAAAAACGCAGACGTTCATAAGTGTCACTGACGTGTACGAAATAAATATTTTTTCATTTTTATTAAATTTCTCTTTATTGTCAACAGAACCCGCCAAGCCCAACTCCAACTGCCCCCGGCGTAACGGTTTCTTCGCCCACCCCGACCCGTCAGTGTGCAACGTATTCTTCAACTGCATCGAAGGAGACTACACTGAGGTCAAGTGCACAGCTGGTCTCCACTTCGATGAGTACTCCGGTACCTGCGTGTGGCCCGACTCTGCTGGCAGACAGGGATGTCAGACTCAAGAAAGTAAGTATCTATGACTTTTTAAAATGAATAGCCCATTTTAAACATCTTTTCGATGATGTTTTTTGTTGCTGTTAAATCAATTAATGCCATTCTTGCGTTAAAATTAAAGCGGCATCTCATTAATACTATTTTTATAAGATTGTTGTACTGGCTGCTTTCTTCGGTTAGATCTAAGTGAACGTAGAAACCAACGTATTCTGTCGGCCATTTTTTTCCTTCATACAATTACTTCTAGTAGAACAAATGCCCGATTCAAAATGGTTCCAACTCTAATAAATTTTCTTACCATTACAGAGAAGACCAAGGACGGTTTCCAATGCCCCAAGGACCAGCAAGTAGACCCCCAAGGTCAGGCTGTAGCCCATCCTAAGTTCGCCCACCCCAACGACTGCCAGCGTTTCTACGTGTGTCTGAACGGTGTTGAGCCCCGTGATCTTGGTTGCCAGGTCGGAGAGGTGTACAATGAGGAGTCACAGAAATGTGACGCTCCTGAGAATGTGCGCGGATGGTGAGTATACATGAATACAATATTTTACATTTATTTACACTTTCCGATGTGATGAGGGACTAGAAATACAAAAGACGGCTTTTTACGTGCTGTTAGCGTTGTAAAATGCTGCCAGGAGAGATTATAAAAATGTATTATTAATAGAGAAGGGAAACATGATACAAACCAATCTGTCTAGCCAGAGTGGGTGCTAGCCAAGTGGGACGTTACTTGTATCATTCCGTCTGGGCAGCATGGTATTGGTAGGCCAAGTTTTGCTATTTGGGTATAATAGGGCTATTTTTTTACGTGTAATTTATGTGAACCATATCATTATTTTGTGTAAGGCTGCAAGTAAAAATCCTATTAATTTTAAGTACTTATAAAAGTATTTTAAAACTTTTTTTTATATTAGTTCCCTAGCCCTCAGACTCTGAGTTCACTACCTTTACATAGCATCATACACTAGGGCGTCTAATATTATGTTGAGCTATCTACTTGACTAAACTGTAATCTACTCTTTGTCCACAGCGAGGATTGGTACAAAGACTCAGAAGAAGCAGCGCCCGCACCCAAAGGAAGGAATTAAACCTCCATAGTGATATAATATTGTAGTTATATGTTAAGACTTAATAAGTTAAATACATTATAAGTTAAACGTGTATCTGTTTTATTACTTTTTACTGCTTCATTCCTGATAAATTATCTTTAAACTCCGTGTAGAGATGAAATGATAATGCATGCATTGATCGACTTATCTCTACCAAAGTGTATCTTGTACCAAAGAGTATCTTGTACCAAAGTGTATCAAAGTGTATCTTGTACCAAAGTGTATCTTGTAAAAGCCGGCAAGGAAAGTTCTCAGATATTATTTTTATTACAAAAGATATAAAATTGAACTTAAAACCCATAACATTATTACGGTTTAAAAAGGTTAGTATTTTTAAGGAAAGGGAAAAGTTGGACTTTACTATTTTAAAGTATATTTAAGTTCATATTATCCACGGTTACTTTAATGGACAACAATGATGGAAATAATATTTATAATTTTCAAAATATTGACATTGTACTGATTAGTTAAAAAAACAAAATGTCACCATTATTACACGTACCGGGGTTGCCAGACAGAGTGCAATAAATTGAAATTATTTAGCAGGAATCATTACTGGCAAATAAGGAAAATTGCAAACAATACTCTTTAGCAACAAAAATGCTCTTTGAGATAATAAAAGATAAAATTTTCACCTATATACTAAGACTTTTATGGCCTGATTGACTATTTACTTTTATACAATTTGTAGAAGTGATAAACATCACGTGATTATCAACGATTGAAAAAGACGTACTTCTGTCAACATGTCACCCAAGACGTCTTTTGTCTGAGAACTTGACAGAAATAATGTCCGCATTGTGATATCGTTTACCATTGAGAAAAACTACTGCCCGTACATAAAATCTTATTTCAACCCGTTTGGCCTGCGTAGTATCTGATCATACTTGCTTCATATCTGTAGGCTATTCTACGAAGTAGACAATGCCCACGTTTGTGATTTAGTAAGTGACATTTTACTGAATTTTCTTTGTATCTTAAAAGAATATGATATCATAAAAATAAGTACTAAGGTAAGTATGATATGACATGGCAGCAATATAAATATAACAATGTACTTACTTGTTAGTGTCATAGAACAACACATTAACTATTTTGGCTAGGTAGGATTCAAGACCTTGTTGTGATCGAAATATTTATGTAAAATATACCCACTTAACCTAAGAATACAAATTGTCACTATCCCTTCAATTAATGGTAGATAGACAAATTTTCTGATAATCTGACTGATTTCTGATGATCTGACAATGATCGATTGTTTTGATGGTTGACGGGACATTTAACGTTTAGAAAGAAAGTGGAAATGAGATTTATAAAACATTAAAGAAACTACCTAGGCATAGGACATAAACATTGCGCCCTGATATTTATGATTGCGCCCATTCTACAATGACTGAACAGTTCAATACTTACATTCAATAAATTCACATATCTAAGCTTCGACAGATTTCCATTTTATAAGAAGTAAGTATCAATATTAAACTTGAAGGCGATATTTTTGACACCTTCGCTTCGCTAAGGCTAATTAAATTATCAAATTAAACTCTTCACTGTTACTAACTGTACTAAATTATTTACAGGTAAAACTGGTCATGATCTACTAATAAATTGAAATGATGATAATGAATGTTCGCTAATAAGATCGAATGCACCAAGTAGCTTCTAGAATCGTCGAATATGCATTGACTTTATGTTAAATCGTGCCACGCGGTGCATGCGCTAATATTATATTGCTATATTAGCCGATAGTAATTTATTTAGTAATTGCATGGAACAAAATCTAAACAAAAATGTTTTAAATTTTTCATCATAACAGCCCATTAATGTCCCACTGCAGGGACAGGCCTCCTCCCATGACGGAGGGATACTTAGCCTTCTAATACCACGCTGGCCTGGTATTGGTAAAGGGCTTAATGTCAAGTTTTTCTTCTTTTTTTTATCTTTATTGGTCAGAAAAGGGCATGATCGAAGTGAAGGGCATGATTTTTATTTCGTAAAGATAATATTCACGGAGAGTCCCATAGTCGGATTTCAGGACACCCATGGGATGAGATGGAGTGGAGACATACACGGAGAATAAAATGTATACAAAATATGAATTTAAAGACATTATATATAAATACTACATGTAATGAAATACTTAATTGTAGGTTCTGAATCGGAGTTAATTAATCGATACTGTAAGTAACAGGCCATACTTGTTTATGACATAAGAAATGGTAAAAGCATATACACCATTGTTAATTTCTACAAACATGCGCTATTGAAGTAGAACGGGGTTTGTGGGTAACTTGGGTAGTAGCAGTCGTATATGTGGCTGCAGTGCTCGAGGTCATGGGTTTGAATCTCATGCAAGATTGCCCAACGATCCACAAAAAATGATTGTTTATTTGGATGGAAAACAAATTAAACGTAATAACATTACTTAGAGCATGAATATTCCAAAAATAACGTTGTCCTTGTCAGTGTGAAACGGAACTTACGGAACGACATAGTCAAACTGTGACAAAGCTACCTATAGCTGGCCATGCGGAAATCTGGCAAAGCGGAAATCTGGCTATTTGGAAATCTGGCGAGGCGGAAATCTGGCCTAGTGGAGATCTAGTCAGGCTAAGCGGATATCTGTCGGAGCAGGAATCTGGCAAGTATAAAATCTGGCGAGGTGCAAATTTGGCTAGAAGGAAATCTGGCGAGGGGGAAACCTTGCCTAGCGGAAATCTGGCCAAACGTAAATCTGGCCATGTGAAAATCTGGCGAGGCGGAAATCTGGCAAAGCTAATATCTGGCCAAGTGGAAATCTAGCAATGCGGAAATCTTGCCTAGCGGAAATCTGGCTATTCGGAAATCTGGCCATTCGGCAATCTGGCCATTTGGAAATCTAGCCAGCCGGAAATCTTGACTAATGGAAATTTGACGAGTATAAAATCTGGCGGGGTGTTAATCTGGTGAGGCGATATTTTGTACCTTTGATGAACGAAAAAAGGCTATTTGTATTTTTTAAAAATATTATTTACATTTAAAAATACTGCACGCAGTTTAAATATTGATGTTCCAGGGCCGACTTATAAGCTATCTACCTAACGTAGAAAGGTTTTATGGTCAGTACTCACATACGATATTACTCGATAGTTTTACTCCAAACCGAGTAAAACTTAAGGTGTGGACCACAAAACAACAACTTGAAGGCTCGCATCGAGCCGGCTCGATGGATTTATATAAAAAGTAATTTCCTTCGCACCTACTCTAGCGAGCTTCACTCGATAGGTGAATGCTGAATGTGTGGACGAAAGTCCTAGCCGCGGGTTTAACTCAACATGTTTGCTCGATCGAGTAAAACCGTATGTGAGTACTGTGCTTTACACTAAGTGTACGTTAGACTAAAGGTTACATCTATTAAGTCTCTACCATGAAGTTTTTACTTCCTTACCTATTTGACATTCAGTTGACATTTGACTAGTCTTCATCTAACCTCGTATGATGACCACAGCTTATGTAAAAGTTTGTATATATTAACCACAGACAAATCGCAGAGGACTCAATTAAAATACTTGAATTAATGTGAATGTTATTTGTAGTTACGAAAATAAGTTTACTATGTAATGAATACACACTCACATTATTTCATCTATTACTTTATTTCCACCTTTGCACATCTTTGGCTTTTGTAAGACCAGGATCACTAGTTTGACATAGTCAAAGCGTCGAGCATGACACTTGAGTCCAAAGGAAAACTACATCGTCTTAGAATCCGCAGTTAAATTAATCCGAACAAAACTATATAGTTTTAGCCGTCAGCAAGATAACTTTTACGAGTAGTCGGATATCAACGCTGTACTTGCTTAATCGCTGTAGGGGTCGTTAGAGGTGCCCGGCTTATAGAGACGATAATGACAAAATTGGTATCGATAAGCCGGGCACAACCTTGGCGGTAGGTACTAACAGCGTCGTGAAAAGCACCCACCATACATATCATATTGACCGGAAAGACTCATCTATTTGATTCCCCTAACTATTTGAACTTGCATATCGTTTTCGGAGATCAGCCGGTATAAATCCAGTGTATATGTATGTCCGTGTGGTGACGGAGTAAGAATACAATATGTCACCACCCCATCTCATCCCACGGGTGTCGTAAAAACCGACTAAGGGACTATCCGTGAATATTATCTTACGAAATAAAAAGAAGGAAAACTTAAAATTATACCAATCGGTCTGGCAAGCGTGGTATTAGTAGGCCAAGTATCCCTCCGTCACGTTAGGAGGCCTGTCCCTGCAGTGGGACACTAATGGGCTGTTATGATGATATGTATGGTTAAATCGTCAAAGTGTGAAAAGATGGGTGACGAAGTAAAGTAAAACCATTACATGACTATCCGTTGCCTTTATTAACACGTTCCCAGTGCAGTGTACCGTATATGGTACACGTGCATTGTTTTAATATTGTGTCTGCTGGCGGCACTGTGAAAGGGTTAAAAGACAATATTTGAGCTTTCCATTAGGTTCGAAATATTTTATTTTTAATAAACAAGTGACTCTCTCTGCCAAAGGGTCAGGTTTATCTTGTTTGCTTTGGTTGATATATCCTGCTTTTTACACACTATAATTAGAACTGGTTCTGTTCTGCTTAATGAGTAGTTGACGTTTAAGACAAACATCATATCAGTTATAACACTATCAGCATACACTAGTTTTTTTTTTCACAAAGTAAAAGTACCACACACGTCATAAGTGAGTGAAAGACCCCTTTCAAATAAGTATTTAATGAACTCGATTGCACAGGTCGTCGACCTTATAATGTTCCAATCTAAACTGAAGTCTTTTATTTTGTTGGCCTCCAAATGCATTCACCTTGTAAACTGGAAGACCTTAGGTTACAACCAAATGTACGTTAGGGTCCAGTAGTCAACAGAACCTCGAATAATATTTATTTCCCTATTTAGTCTGTCACGTCAGAGGGTTTATATTCTATCCCTGTGCAGTGGTGCACTAGTTTTTTATATCGTTGCTACCTCGTTGTCGGTTTGGCCAAATACATCATCTCTGAGGCGTAGTGGTTGTACATTCAGTCAAAAAAGTATCGGGAATGGAAGATTTGTTTATGGTTCCAAATTCAAATTTTTGTTTTTTTTGTTGTTGTTAGATTGGCACAACTGTTTTCCATTTTGGCGCGGAGTTTGAGTAGCTTCTGTTATTTATATTAAATACAGTGCTGGTTTTAGTAATATCATATCTAGTGTGTATTGCGAATTTCAGAATGGACAAAAATATCGAACAAAGAGTTTGTCTTAAATTTTGCATCGCCAATGGAATTTCGTGTTCGGACTCCCTGAAAATGTTACAGAAGGCTTACGGTGAATCGACTTTATCAAAAACACGTGCTTATGAGTGGTACAAAGCGTTCAAAAGCGGTCGAGATGTGATGGAAGATTTGCCTCGCTCTGGTAGGCCATCAACGTCTGCAACTGAAGTTAACATCGCAAAAGTGAAGGAAATAGTGACTGAAAATCCTCATTCAACTTTGAGAGAGATAGCCGCCGAACTTTCTGTATCTCACGAGTCGATCCGTACCATTTTAACTAATCATTTGGGTATGAAACATGTTGCCGCTCGGCTAGTCCCAAAAGATCTGAATTTTCTCCAAAAAGTTAATCGCATGAGAGTCGCTGAGGACATGCTAGAACGAGTCAAATCCGACCCAACATTCATGAAACGCATTGTTACTGGTGACGAGACGTGGGTTTACGAGTTTGACATGCAAACTAGTCAACAAGCTTCAGAGTGGCGCCTTCCTACTGAACCGAAACCGAAAAAACAACGCCAAAGTCGATCAAAAGTCAAAGTCATGTTGACTGTTTTCTTTGACTATCGCGGTGTTGTGCACTCTGAATTCTTACCAGAAGATCTAACGGTAAATAAAGAATATTATGTGAGAGTTATGCGGCGTTTAAGAGAGCAAATTCGACGAAAAAGGCCAGATTTGTGGAAAGAAAATTCTTGGATTTTGCACCACGATAATGCGCCTTCGCACAAGGCCATCATTGTGAACGAATTTTTGACCAAACACTCAACAAATACCATCGAGCAACCACCATATTCACCAGATATGGCTCCAGCCGACTTCTTTCTTTTTCCTAAACTCAAATTACCACTTCGTGGCACCCGTTTTCAATCGGTAGAAGACATAAAGGAGAATTCGCGGCGAGAACTGAACTCAATTCCAGAAGCAGCGTTTAAAAAATGTTTTGATGAATGGATTATTCGCTGGCGTAAGTGTATAGTTTCTGAAGGAGCATACTTTGAAGGTGATAAAATAAATTTGGATGAATAACAAACATTTTGTGTATTATTGATCTTTTCCCGGTACTTTCTTGACAGAGTAGTATAACATGACTGCTACGCAAAGGTCTCGGGTTCGATTCCCGCTCAATGCAAATCTTTGTGTCCATGAACATGATTGTTTGCATTGGTGTGAGCGTTTCTTTATACATATAGAAAGAAGAAGAAAGAAAATACATTTATTCCTGCAATAATGTTACAGCCAATTACAAAGAACAAAACAAAAAATAAAAAATACAAAACAAAAATTATGCAAAAGCCACATCTGTGCAGGAATCGGACCCCACTCAGCATAATGCTGCGGCACACCAAACAATAATGCTCTTACAGCGCTGATTTTCAGTGAGGCCCATTTTATGAGTTCACCCTTGAAATACCCCCAGTTTGTATAAATAATATGTATGTATGTACAAAAAAAAGTATTTATGTATGTTTATCCGTTGTCTAGTACCCGTAGTACAAGATCAGCTTAGTTTGGGACTAGGTGGCGATGTGTGAATGTGGAAGGATTATTTATATTTATTCTATTTCAAAGTCCTTAAAATCAGCAGTAAGTGTCTCAATTAGTGATAGCGATAGGGGTAAATAGTCCATACAATTCAATGATAGCTAAATAAAACTTGTAAACCGAACCCAAAAGCATTTGACACTTATCTAAAGTAAAATAGTGTTTAGGAAAGAATCGTGTTCATGATGAGATTTTAATGATAGCAACACGATTCGTATCATTTAAACAACTCCGGCTAAATAGTAACTAGAGTGTGTTTCAAATTAGAGAGTATCTATATTGTAATCTAATACAATGACTTATTTGTTATAGTTTTAAAAGTAATATAGAATACATTTGTAATTAAGAATCTGACTACAGCCAGTAGCGAGATTGTTGGTATATATTACAATGTGCAATTTATTTGTATATTTAACTCTAGAAATAAATTCCTTTCTGTTCAGTTATTAAAGGGCTACGGAACCAAAAAACCTGACACACTCACTTAGAAATTGTCTTTGTCACTTTTATTTCTTTTACATTAGCTCGCAAAGTCAAATTTTTAGCTAATGTCTATTTACCGGTAATGCCTTAGGGGCTGACTCATGGCCACTGACTTTATTATCTTAACTCGTTTAGGAACATTATCATTATAAGGCATAAACTGTGACCTGAACTTTAATTTCGTTAGGAAACGAGGACAAGGTGAAAAAAGGACAAAACAAATATAATAATAATCTTTATTACTATTTTGAAGTATTGATATTATAAAGAAAAAATCATATAGTAAAACACAACTTAGTAAGAAGGCAGTACAGTATAAAAACTGTTATAAAATTAGTAATGCAGCAATTATTATAAGATTAGCCGCTATTCAAAATTGTAGGTAGTGAGTGTATTATACAATTATAATAAAAAGTCTACACTTTTTCTCTCTTTGATCACGATAGTGTCATAAAAGGAGACTAAGGAACATCTACTTGAAAGTCTCTATCTCTAGCAAGGAAAGCAAACGTGACACAAAATTTGCTATTAATCCGTCATTACTGTTCATTCATGATATTGCTGTGCTCAATCTTGTGTAACAGTTCACATATGCACAAATCCACCCATTGTTTATCTGGTCTACATACCCCAAAATTACGAAAATTGAAGATGTACTATTGTAGCTAATTCACAAGTAATAGATGAATTGAAGAATGTAAGTTTTGAAGTGTCCGTGACGGTAGCGTACACAAGAGCTGTATCGAGTTGGTTACTATGCCAAAAAACTCGGTGTAAATACTGCCGAATTAGTGTAAAAATAAAAAAAACTCTTCCTCTTTAGTTTAGGAAATAAACACCATTTTCAATGGGTACGCCAGCGTCACAATCATGCTAGCGTACCCATGGCCGTACTCGAAAACGGCTAATTGTAAAGCAACAGAAGTTACACACAAAAACTCGGTACTAACTCTGCCCCCGCTATGCAAAATTTCATAACAATTGCTTTTGTAGAAACAGAGATATTGAACAAGACTTTTAAATGACAGCGTTATGGTAGCGTACACATAATAGTTCTGATTACTTCTGATAGATAGGGAACTTTTCTTTTGATAAATGCTATATGAAAAAATTCGGTGTGAAATTCTGACTCTATTAGTGTAAATACTTTATGCGAATTCGCAGTGGAATATGTCAAAAAATCTATGTAAAGTTCTAGGAACAAATGTATTGACGTACAGTAGCGAACAAAATGTATTCGTGAAATTATAAACAGAGATATAGCGTTATTTGCTAATATAAGTTAGATTGTTTTGTTCTGACATAAATATTAAAATGATCAACTACCTCTTTATGTACTTAACTGTAAAAAGTTGGTTTGTCTGGAATGGAACATTTTCTAATGCTAATGTGAAATTCATAATTCATAATAATTCATAATTTCTTTATTTGCAAAAACATGGTATTACAAGGTGTAGTACAAAAGTGGTTGATCTACATGTTTCGTCAACCTATTTTATGGTAAATTGTAATTATTATAACAAAACATAAATAAATCATAAAATGCTGTTTTAATCCAAACTGTGATTATTGTAACAATACCAAATGTGATTATACTGTGATTTTTAATATATAATTAATAATTGTACAATTGTTATTATTTGTAAATATTTTTTAAGACTGATTCTTACAAATAAATATGTTTAAATCATAAACTGTTTTAATGTAAATTGTCATTAATATAACAAAACAGAACCTAATATAATTATACTGTGACAAAAATTGTTGTTTTTGGCAAAACAAACGTTATTTTTCTGATAAAGCTACTTATTGGAATTTTTCCAATTATTTCATTTTCTATCAAGGCTATATCTAGAAATTAATAAAGTGAAAATACTCCTAGTTCAGTATTTCATCACGTTTCATCAGTTTTAATTTTGTATTTTAAAAAACTTGTCAAATCACTTGTGAGCATATCTGTACCAGTACTATGAACATAAAATAACATGGATTTTTGACATATTCCACTGCGAATTCGCATAAAGTATTTACACTAATAGAGTCAGAATTTCACACCGAATTTTTTCATATAGCATTTATCAAAAGAAAAGTTCCCTATCTATCAGAAGTAATCAGAACTATTATGTGTACGCTACCATAACGCTGTCATTTAAAAGTCTTGTTCAATATCTCTGTTTCTACAAGAGCAATTGTTATGAAATTTTGCATAGCGGGGGCAGAGTTAGTACCGAGTTTTTGTGTGTAACTTCTGTTGCTTTACAATTAGCCGTTTTCGAGTACGGCCATGGGTACGCTAGCTTGATCGTGACGCTGGCGTACCCATTGAAAATGGTGTTTATTTCCTAAACTAAAGAGGAAGAGTTTTTTTTATTTTTACACTAATTAGGCAGTATTTACACCGAGTTTTTTGGCATAGTAACCAACTCGATACAGCTCTTGTGTACGCTACCGTCACGGACACAGTTTTGAATTAACTATGTGTAGAATACATCTATCATGATAATAGCGTTATAACTTCTTCTTCTCCCGTGACGGAGGGATACTTGGCCTACTAATACCACGATGTCCGGACGGATTGGTATAAGGTTTAATTTCAAGTTTTCCTTCTGTTTATTTCGTAAAGATAATACTTAGGTATGGTTGGTTAGCCGGTTTTTACGACACTCATCGGATGAGAAGGAGTGGTGGCATATTGTATTCTTACTCTGTCACCACACGGAGAAATAATACTTCCATAACTGTAGCAAATGTAAAAGTGCCCGCGATACCCTTTAATTAAGTGTTGTCTTTCCGCCGATAAAGACCTTCGAAAGTAAATAATTCTTTTACGATATCCCACTGAATCGTGGGATATAGACCATTAAAAAACCTTATAAAGTAATTCCGTATAAAAAAACTTGTACCTATCTACTTTAAATTCCGAAAATAATTAATATAGAATGTATTTTATTTTGGTTTTAAATTGTTACTTGTACACATCTCTTCAAGGGTAGCGTTAAGGGCCCTTGGTAACAATATATCGATGGTGAACTTCAATAACGAGTTTTCTTATTATTTTTACGACTTTTGTAATTGTATAGCCTTTACCCTTACTACCTTTATTTAAATTTTGGTAACATGCATTCACTGGTAATTCTTGGTCTTCATTTATTTTTATAACTATATTTTAATTTTGTGTGGACTACGCTGATCATTTTGCTAATGTGGTCCAGTCCTAATGTTGGTTTACAATCTTAAAAATGCCGTATTATCAACGTGACTCTCACATAATTCTTTAATTTTTATTACTGGGGATCGCTCTAATTAGTAAAGATCTCTGAAAACAAACTTAATATCACAAACCCTATACAAAAACCTATACCAAGAAAGTCTGCTATATCAACACTAATAAAAACTTTTTCTAGCGTGGAGTTAGGAGGCTTTCTAGTAAAAGTAGAGAGACTATTAAGATTAAATATGTATTACTCTGGATTTCTGCCACGACCGTGTTATACTGAACGATACTAACGAGCAACGGATCCATCCTAATGATGTTTATTGGTACTAAATCAAACAAATCATAATTATATATAGATACAATTAACTCTCAAAATGTTCAGTAAATAATTAACGATTACTATTCATCTCGATGTGCATATTTGGTAAGTTTGCGTGTAGAACTATAATTTAGTGAAAGGATGCGTCTTAGTACACACAGCAACTAATTAAGCTACACACTCATGTACCTTAATACCTTGAAATAAGACACAATTTCGAATGAAAATGTTTAACTTGATGTGTTGCTGTGTGTACAAACACAAGTGATTGATGTTTGATGTTGTAAATTGCACTTTAGAACTAATATTTGTTATGTCATTTCAAACAATTTTGTTATTGAAGTATTTGAACTTTTCCTTTATTGTGAAAGCTCATTTTATTTCGTATTTATTTATTATCGTCGCTATAATAATAACGGACAGATTCTTAATAGGGTTTATTATTAAGTTTTCCATCTTTATGTTTTCGTAGAGGCGACATCTGCAAAATTACCCTTATTGAGCGTTTACGGTACTCACAGGATGATATTATAGGGTCGCGAAACTCTGTATTCTGTACATTTAATTTTTACTTATAAAGCTTAGGCTTTATAGGTAAAAATGATATCACCCCATGAGTTTTTCTAGTTATACCTAAGTATAACTAGAAAAACCCGAAAAGAATAAAGACAATCGAAAAAATTGGTACTCGAGGCGGTACTCAAACCCGCGTCTCTGGACTATACGCGTACAGCGCCATGACCTAGGTTCTCTGTATTCTTATCATACCCGTGTGATGACAGAGGTCATAATTTTATTACTATTATTTAGTATAGTAGAGTAGAATATAACAAGACAGAATACCCAAGGTTTGAAACTCATTAAAACAAAACGGTCTGACGTTCAATTTACACCAATTGGCTACTTAATAGTCAAAATTTGTTAAAAATATGCATAGTGAACAATAAAGAATTTGAATTTAAATGTTTCTAGCAAAAAAGCTATATGTAGGCCAAGTTTGCCTTCACACATTAAGGGATTGTACTTGCATTCGTTTATTCAATGGGTAAAACTAAGGGCTATTTAGCCGCTTCGAGCCGTACGGCTGCCGTGCGTTTTTCGAACGCCAAAAGCAACGTCCGTTTAACTTTGTTTTCATACAAATCTTGCCGTACGGCACGAAACGGCTAAATTAAAAGAGCTCTTAGAATGAATAAACTTATAAACACTAGAAAATTGTTTAAACTATTCTATTATGAAAGCAAGAGATTAGAAATCGGCATCTAATTTATGGACAACAACAACGTAATTTAAGGAATTTATTCGAAGTTAATTAAACTATTGCTAAAATTCTTTTATATTTGTAGTAAACATGCATCGTTAAATATAATAACCAGTTCGCATAGGTCAATTATTGTGTTATTAGAATCCTTGATACGCCTCAGTGTGCAAACTATAAACCTTGGTAGGTGCAGAGTCTCCGGTCTCCGTATGGTGACGGAGTAAGAATACAATATGTCACCACCCCCCATCTTATTCCATGGGTGTCGTAGGAACCGACTAAGGGCCTATACGTGAATATAATATTAATAAATATAAATAAAAAGAAGAAAACTTGAAATTTAAGCCTATACCAACCCGTCTGTCCAACGTGGTATTAGTAGGCCAAGTATCCCTCCTTCACGGAAGGAGGCCCGTCCATGCAGTGGGACATTAATGGGCTGTTATGATAGGTAAATTTTTGTGTTATTAGAATACTTGATACGCGTCAGTGTGCAAACTACGAGTATCTCATTAAAGCTTGGTAGATGCAGGGTAGAAATGCTTTTAGCTGATTGTAGGATTGTTTAATAACTGATTTCGAGGTTGCTTAAAAGCTGACTGGAGGATTGCTAGGCAGCTTACGAAAAGATTAATAATAAATTGATACTTTCAATATAATTAAAACAATAAAATATATATTTTGGTGTTATATTGTAAATTATCGCAAAATAATAAATGAGAATAAATGAAAAATATGACAATAAACTGGAAATAACGCACCTTTTAAGCACTTCCGTTGCGTGTGCTGCGTAAACGGTTAAAATTAGGTAAAAATCGTGTTCGACCGATTTTTAAATACCTTATTGCTATGTTAAAAAAGTTAGTGACTTGATATTGTTACCTTTAAAAGTTGACTTATTGTAATTACATATTATTATATAGATACGTAAACTCACGCCTTATCCGCAAATTACATAATTATTGTAGGTGCAGAGTCTCCGGTCTCCGTGTGGTGACGGAATAAGAATACAATATGTCATCACCCCATCTCACCCCACGTAAAAACCGACTAAGGGACTACGAAATAACAAGAAGGAAAACTTGAAATTAAACCCTATACCAATCCGTTTGGCCAGTGGTGTTAGTAGGCCAAGTATCCCTGCGTCACGGGAGGAGGCCCGTCCCTGCAGTGGGACATTAATGGGTTGTTATGATGATTATTGTATAATACAGGTCCATGTGATTGTGAGGTGGAAGGACAAAAAATACAAATTAATATTATCTTTAGTAAAATGCGACTTAAGCCCCACACGAATTCCTCAGGCCAGCGTGGTAAATGTGTGCCGCGTTGCTCTCAGCTTCTGGAAGACCTGCTGTGGAACAATAATGAGCTATTTTAAAAATTAAGCTATTGTGTTATACACACCTCAACAAAGTCTCGGGATATTTTGTATAAAGTTGTGAAACTCAAAAAAATTGGTTTGTAATTTTGTTTTTTTTTATTCTTTTAATGAAAACTTACTTTGTTAACCTTTTTCAACCATTCTAAATTTGAATTTGGAAAATAAAATTAAAAATAAAAGATTTACGCGGCTTAAACGTAGTCAAGTTCGAAAATTTCATTTACCAATAGTAAGTTTTGACTGCTTTTTTGTGTAAATTTAAGTTTTATAACAATTTAAACGTTTATTTCGAATGAATGATATTGTGTGCATCAAGCAGCGGCGCCATTTCATCAGAGAGAAAATGTTATGGGCAGTAGGCATGCTCCTAGCTGCGGGTACTAAGCGGAGTATTGCTGAAGAGATTAGAACAATACAAAATATTAAATCAGGGTTGTGGTCACGTTATCGTGCTACTGGTGAAGTGGCTGAAAGATACAACAGCAAAAACTCTATCTTATATACTTAACGACATGATCGATTTTTGCAAGTTCCCGCGAAAAGACAGCCAAATGTTACTACCATGCAGCTGGTGTAGAGGCTCCAGCTCTTGGTGGAGCCTCTTGCGAGTGACCAAACTGTCAGAAGAAGTCGGCAAGAAGCTCACCTTCATGCTCGCATACCGCTTTATACTCCAGCACTACGCCGAGCGAATCGCGCACGACGACTAGACTGGGCTCGTGAACATTTGCTCTCAGAGATAACCTGTGATCTGTAGTAGTGTTTACACATGAGTCCCGGTTCGGTGTCCACTCGGATTCACGTAGAGAATGTGCTTGGCGAGTTCCTGGTTGTGATAGCCGTCTACAACATCCTCAAGAAATCTATTCATACCACGATAGAACAAATTATGGTTTGGACGGGAATTTGTATCGGTCGAAGAACAGAGAGCGTTTTGATCAGAAACACCATGACGGCTTAAGAATAACTTAACGAGGTGCTAGTACTAATAATCTACCCCCGTAGACTTCAATTGGGCCAAATGTTCAAGTTCATGGACAATAACACCCGTTTGCATAAAGCGAGAGTGATGACAAGCTGGTTGCAGGAGCACGAAGTATCGATTTTATGCTGAACCACTAAATCGCCTAACCTCAAAACCATAAAATACGCGTAGGACATGTTCAAAAGAAGGGTTTTGGTGATTTTTCCTGGATAAAATTGCGATGGAAGAGCAACTTTTTTTGCATCCTAGTCGGACCTGGAACAATATACCGCACCAAGAATTGGATAACATAATAAAAGCATGAAAAACCATTGCAGGACCGTTATTTACGGTTTTTTTAATGTGCTGACTACTGATTACCCACATAACAATTAAAAACAGATAAATTTTTGCTTATTTTCACTTTTGCTTAAGAAACACATTCATTGATAGTTTTACTAATTTTCCAAGTTTTTTATTTATTTGAATAAAAAATTATTTATGCAAAAATAATTCTTTTATTTAATTCTAGATTGTAGCCTGATAAATTGTCTTTATAAAAATATAAACATGTTGTATGCTATCTTCAATAATTTTGAAGTTAATTGAGTAAATACTAAATATCCCTAGACTTTGTTGAGGTGTGTATATTGGTAACTTTACTTTTTGTCAATATAAATGTAATAATAACAGGCGATGTGTATTGACTATGCATGTTGCAATGCTTCTAGCATTCAGAAACAGAACTTGTTGGCGCAGCGATACTAAAGTCTATTTCACACTAAAGCCTCAGTAGAAATATTTTTTTTTTATTTTTTTATTTTTTATATTTTTTTAAAAAAGACAACTCCCGCACTAGGGATCATGCCCTGTGTCGCGGGGACTTTTACAAACATCAATTAACGGACACATAGAACACCCAGACTCAGGACAATAATTTGTGGATCTCACAAATTACTGTCCTGCGTGGGGATCGAACCCACAACCTCATGCGCGGCAGCCGCTGGTTTTACCGGCGCGCCACCGAGGTCGTTACCTTATTTGAATATCTTATCCTTACCAGCTAATGTTAAAAATGTAAAATATGAATAAAACCTTTTTATTTTGGTTACAAAGTAACACTTCTGAATGTTCAAAGATAAATTATCTGACAAATTATCTCTTCTAATAAACCTCGATTTTATCTTACCTCATAGTCCCTTATCGGTTTAAATTTCACTTTCTTTTTGGTTATTTATTAACTAAAAATATATATTTCCATTTTGCTTAAGAAATTTT
This sequence comes from Schrankia costaestrigalis, assembly GCA_905475405.1. Classification (NCBI taxonomy): domain Eukaryota; kingdom Metazoa; phylum Arthropoda; class Insecta; order Lepidoptera; family Erebidae; genus Schrankia; species Schrankia costaestrigalis. Next base: position 18,558,000 of record FR997826.1, read on the forward strand.
AAACCAATGTAATTGGGTTGCGTTAACGTACAAAAACGGTTTAACCGGTTAAAATTCGATATAAGTAGAAATTGATCAGATTTCAAGTTATGGTTCTATATTAAAATGGTGTACAATTACTTTACGTTTAAGGGGAATTGGAGAAGGCGAATGAATTTTAAGTATAATAGTTTTTATACAAAACACAGGAGCTATTACCAAGCTATATACCAAACCACCTAGCTCGTGTGGTATGAGTAGGATTATTCCATTACCTGAATAAGTTGGAATGGTGGCGGAATGAGGAAGACTGTGTATTATGGAAAGAAGAAAGACAATGGAAAAAATTTGATACTCGAGGCGGGACTCGAACTCGCGTCTCTGGACTATACGCGTCCAGCGCCATGACCAACTAGGCCACCCAAGTACCCGTCTCGACTACCAAACTTAACCATTGCTCTGTACGGCGCCGGGCCGCAACTTAGAACTTAACTGTACAACGCCATCTAGGCGTGACTGTGTATTACGGCCCTTGTTTTGAGAGACTAAATTAGCACACCAAATTAGCAGGCACTCCATGCCTTATGCAGTTTAAAAAGAAGATAAGTAGATGGTATAAGAATACCATTTCCATTTATTTTATATAGGGTGATATCTTCGTCCTTAACTAAGCAGAAGCTGTACGTACTAAAGGTACTTTTTTCTTTTTTTACTTTTTTAAATTACCATTCTTTTATTCTTTAGGTACACTTTCTAAATACTATCTATTTGCCGTACGGTTCCCGGTTGAAATAGGACTGGCACATATCCTCCCGTGGGTGTCGTAAGAGGCGACTAAGGGATATGACTCATATCATCATAACGGCCCATTAATGTCCCACTGCAGGGACGGGCTTCCTCCCGTGAAGGAGGGATACTTGGCCTACTAATACCACGCTGGCCAGACGGATTGGTATAGGGTATAATTTCAAGTTTTCCTTCTTATTATTTCGTAAATATATTATTCACGGATTAGTTATTTTAGTTATGTTAGTTAGTGTAGTTTTACCTTAGTCGATTTTTACGACACCCATGGGATGAGATGTGGTGGTCACATATTGTATTCTTACTCCGTCACCACACGCAGTTGCAGGATATTACCAACAAGTAATTTAAAAAATTTACTTTTCTTTTTCAGACACTCGGCGTATGTAACTACGCAAGACAAGTACCAGCTTGTTCATCCTACGACTCAAACACCGGAGTACTTGCTGATGACCCAGGATCCATGACTGAAATACCAGCAATTGCTGCTGCTCCGACCATACCTGGTTTTTAGGACACCCATGGGATGAGATGGGGTGGTGACATATTGTATTCTTACTCCGTCACCACACTTGTCATCAATGGCAATGTTAAACTCTTTGTACTAATCTTCATTGTGAGTACAGCCTTACTAATCGTGAGTATTCACACGCAACTGCCAGTCTTCGTGTCTAGTTCAAAATACCTAGACCAGTTTGCGATAGGTATTATGTTACCCAATATTAATTGTTCTTGAGTTGGCTAATAGTCTATTATCAGTCACTTTATCGATTCATTATATATACAGTTTGATCAGGTATATAATCACTCGGTTGCAAGGTTGCTTTTTAAAAATAAAATATTATGACTCGCATTAATCAATTGAGACATTGGTCTGATGCGGAAGTCGATTATTTTTGACACGGCATGAATGGTGTATTTACGTTAGTCCCTTAGTCGGTTTTTACGACACCCATGGGATGAGATGGGGTGGTGACATATTGTATTCTTACTCCGTCACCACACGGACAAACCGTAAATATTATCTTTACGAAGTAAAAAGAAGGAAAACCAATCCCTCTGGCCAGCGTGGTATTAATCGGCCAAGTATCCCTCCATCACAGGAGGAGGCCCGTCCCTGCAGTGGGACATTAATGGGCTGTTATGATGATGATGATATTATGTATAATTATTGCAAAGATCAAAGAATACTATGCCAAGGTGTTATGTTCCATAACTGTATTAATGTAAGCACTATTCTCTCTACGAGTTTTTGCATGTTGAAATTAATTTAAATCTATATTATTTTATTCTATGTACCTATATTTTCTTTATTCCTATGTTTATTTTGTTATTGAAAAAAGAAAAGATCGACAGACAATGCAAATAAAAATAAGCTCAAGATAGAATCGAACCTCAGACAGCTTAACGCTAGGTCAACCAAATCCTTGTCTCCAATGCAAGAGCCATTATTATGTCTTGTAAATTTCTTTCAACTATGATAAGCGCCATCTAGGCTTAATAGCAGTAAACTTTTAATATTTTGATTGAAATGTATTAGTGTATCTATACATAGTCTAAAATAAAGTCACTTTTTCTGTTCCTATGCCCCTTTGTGTGCTTAAATCTTTAAAACTACGTAACAGATTTTAATGCGGTTTTTTAATAGATCGAGTAATTCAAGAGGAAGGTTTACATGTATAACACATGTATAATATACTATCGAAACCTATATAAATTTAGAGATTTCTAACGAAGCTTTACCTAAACGTTGTTTAGGGGCATTCTGTAGTAGGAGCCCTTGCGGAGCCGGGGCTGGTCGCTAGTAAATATATAAATTACTTACAAAGCTCAGGTGTAGCTTTTCTTATATTTTTTTATTCAAACGTGCTTATGACTAGAAAATTCCTTAATAAACTTTTATTATTACGTTGTCATTAAATATTCTGGACACCAACCAAATTATTATTATATACGTATAATAGGGACTGCAGCCACCTGATTAATAACCAAACGACATAAAATTCCATGAAATTGACCCTGGTAAGCGAGGCTATCGTGTCAGAACCTCGACTATGTGACAGTACACACACGTACACATTTATGAATAAAGTTACGTACACACGTTTATGAATAAATGTAATGATAACGTGACTTTTCTGCTGGCTTTTAATACACTCACTGTAATTATAGGTCGTTGACTAAATTAGGGTGCAGTGTTTCAAATTTAATCATGAAGACAAAACAATACCTCATCCATGAAAATAAAACAGCTGACTAGTGAAAATAATTAGAAAATTTCTACGGGAAAAATAGAACCATATGAAAATCTATTTAAATCTAAGTTTAATCAAAACAGGTTGATATTAATTTTATCAAATATAAAATTTTTACACGAAATTTCGTATTTAATCGGTGTCATCGCTTTGGTTGTAGAGTCGTTTTTTAATTACAAAATTATATTAAAAAAGTATCAACACAAACATTCTAGAACGTATCGGTTTAGTTATGTATTTATGAACAGCGTCAACAAGTTAATATAACCTGTCCTTGATTTCTTTATTTGTTTTGATCACTCTGTTGCGTACGCAGAGGTCTCGGGTTCGATTCCCGCTCAATGCAAATCTTTGTGTGCATGAACATGATTGTTTGCATTGGTCTGGGTGTTTTCTATGTATAATATGTATGTGTTTACAACAAAAAAAGTATTTGAGTATGTTTATCTGTTGCCTAGTACCCATAGTACAAGCTCTGCTTAGTTTGGGACTAAATGGCGTTGTGTAAATGTGTGAGGAATATTTATTTAGTTATCAGTGTATTTTCATTTAGTAGCTTTATACTATATCTAGGTGGTAGATTCTACAGGGTCCGGCAGAAAGAACTTCCCTATAAGAGAAGCTAATAAAAACAAAACCAAATAAGTTACGACACTTTTATTTAAACCAACTAAAAGTACATATTATGCCATTTTATAAAATGTTACTTTTTAAATAAAACATCCCTTAAATTACTGGCATTGGTGAAGGAAATGTTTTCTGCGCATGTGATCTCGTTGCGTGGTGACATTGGCTGGCCCCCACGATCGCCGGACTTAACACCCTGTGATTTTTTTCTTTGGGGCTATTTAAAATCAAAAGTTTATGAACAACGTCCACAATCTTTACGATCACTGAAAGAAGCAATTACATAAAAGGTTGAAGCTATTCCATCTGAAATGACTCAAAGAGTGGATAACTTCAGAGTAAGACTCAACCAGTGTATCGACAGTGAAGGAAGCCATTTAAGGGATGTTTTATTTAAAAAGTAACATTTTCTAAAATGGCATAATATGTACTTTTAGTTAGTTTAATTAAAAATGTCGTACCTTATTTGGTTTTGTTTTTATTAGCTTCCTTTATAGGGGAGGTTATTCTGCCGGACCCTGTATTAACTAACAAGGTTGTAAGTTATGTGGCCATAGGCTGCTTGTAATGCAAACATTTTAAAAAGCTGGTTTTCGAAATGTTATAATTTTCTATGTAGAAATTAAAGTTATTCAAAGACATTTTAAATATCACCAAAAGTGGGTAAATACAAAAATATATGTATAAACACTATAAAATACTTAGGCGTTAAAAGGCTGGCAACAAACCAGCTTTCAACTAACTTGAAAGATAATTTCAATTCTTTTAAAGGGAAATCCTTGCTCCACATGAATGCATATAGCATTCAATGCTTTGCACAGTAAAACAGTAGGTATTCGACGACCTCTGTAATGTACTCGTAGTGTACCGACGACCTCTATTCCTGGTCAATGCAAAACTTTGTATGCATGAACTATAATGGACATGAGTGTTTGCATTGATTTTTTGCACTTACAATGTACCTATAGTTATTTACAAAAAAAGTATTTACCAATACAACTAAAGAGGTTTAGTTAGATGTATAATGCTTGGTCTTCTTTGCCAGCCCTTATCCCATTTACTTGGGGTCGGCGCAAATGGTTTTCTCCTTCCATATTCTCCTGTCAGCCGTCATATCATTATTCACTCCCTTTTCTTTCATATCCTCTCTAATACAGTCCATCCATCTTTTCTTCGGCCTCATGCTTTGTACAGTTTAAAAATACATTACTTAAAAGTACATACCATTGACAATTAATATAACATATTAACGATTCACTGTCTATTTTCTTAGCAATAAATGTCTGGCAAGAAGCCCATCTGTTCCACTTAATAAGAGACTCTTCTGTATAAGATGCTCAAAAAGCTAACAATTCTTTGCATATATGCCATTGATGCCATGCTATTAAAGATATGTAAGGTACTAAAGGACTGACACAAGAAACCACCCACAAGTTTACAAATCTACTAAATAAAACCACAATAGATAACATATAAAAACACGCCATTAACCCCATATTAATTGACCATAAATCTATTAACTTAATCAGTCACCGTCAATATTTTCAACTTTCATACACTTTCGATGCAATTGCTACTGTTGTGCGTTGTGTATTAAGTTGCGAGTGCCCAGGCCACAATAGGCTTGAGACAGAGCGCAATTCACATCAACCTTCGAAACGAAACGCACGTACCAACGGTGAAATAATAATTCTTATTAAATATACTACCTCAAAATAAATTAAAAATGAAAAGTTTGCTGTTAGTTGCCGGTTTCGTGGTGTTAGGTAAGTTTGTTTTTAAATTAACTCTTTATAGTTTTACAAAGTTTTAATTAAAGAGATTTTGTTTTTTAAATAGGAGTTTAAACGTGGATTGTTTTACAATGACATGCTTTTCTAGGTGGTTGTAGAGCATGGCTGTTGTGCATTACATAACAGGCATGGGTTCAAATCCTACATAGGTTAATTAAGCCTATTAGTAGGTACCTAATACAATTACTTTTGCACTACAATTTAGCATTTATTATACGTTGTAACAAACATAAACTTTATTGACATATTATTGTCAGTGAGTATAATGTCTGAATGGGTTACAATGTACACACATTGCAGCCAACACAGGTCACAAGACCTGTGTTTTAAGACACCAAGATGTCTTGTGTGTTAAATTATTTACATGTATTAAACTCTTACAATCATACAATCGTTTCAAATGTAAATGTATTCCTTGAACACCTTGTTCCTAGTGCCAAAGCTTAATTGATATAATGAAATATTATTGTTGACTGTACTATATATTAAATTGATCAATTAAACTTGCAATACTCTCAGTTTTGCAAATATTTATGACAACAAAATAAAACAAAAGTAATTTTATTTTAAAAGCTTTTAGTTTGATATTGTAATACTTTTATAATCAGTGACAATACATTTTCTATTGTCCATGGTATGTCCTTTATAGACATCATCATAACAGCCCATTAATGTCCCACTGCAGGGCCTCCTCCCTTGACGGAGGGATACTTGGCCTACTAATGCCACGCTAGCCAGATGGATTGGTATAGGGTTTAATTTCAAGTTTTTCTTCTTTTTACTTCGTAAAGATAATATTTACGGTTAGTCCCTTAGTTGGTTTTTACGACACCCATGGGATGAGATGGGGTGGTGACATATTGTATTCTTACTCCGTCACCACAAGGAGAACGAAGAATTTACTGACATAAATGTTTTTAATTGTTTTATCGTAAGCACCTCATTTGTTTTCTCTCTCTACGACTTAAGGTTGACTGGTAGCGAACGCTATGAATGCCTGAGGCCTTCGTACTTTTTATACATAAAGTTTTAAATAAATAAATAATTGTTCAATAAATAGTCAAAGTGGATAGTTAAATGTTGTTAGTCTTTATAGAATAGTGGTTATACGATCAGGTTGCTTAATTGTTCATGTATTTTGGAAATCCGCATCGACGTACGTATAACTTTTATTTTCAAGGTTGCTTTTGGGACAATTTTAGTTATTATTGTTTTTAATATATATTATTACACAGGTTGTTCGAATTAAAAAAAAACTACTCCAATCCGAGCAATAATTATGAACCAAATACTACATGGTCTAATTTCAGAGCATATGGTATAACTACTTCCTAGTTGGTCTTTATGAATACCGGTTTAACTGACTTCAGTGGTTATAAACATTATACGAAAATACATTGATGGCCATCCGCATTTCAGCCTCCGTAAAGTAGTAAAGGTCATCCGCAAACAACTAATTAATAAGTGAACGTGTAATGACACCTTCTCATCACGTGGGTTCAACGATAATGGGAAAATTAAGTCTAAGTTCGGTTAAGTTAACTTTTAGTTTTCAAATAGTCACACAATAGGTAAGACAATTTGACAATTTTAACGATTGTAGGGAACGAGAATTGACATGCTCATTGTTTTTTCGCTTAGTAGACGTCATATATTTCCTCGTCTTATATTCATATAATTCTGAAGCGCTTTGCTCTGTCTTTGCTGACTTTTTGTAAATGGTGAAAAAAATACTTTATGTTTTAGATGATGTTGAAAGACAAAGCTTTGGAATAAAAAAGTTCTAGAGAGTTCTAGGGTAACAAACATTAAAAGTAGCAACTGAATGAGGAATATCTTCTATTTTTAAGTCGGTTAAAAAAATCATCATAACAGCCCATTAATGTCCCACTGCAGGGACGGGCCTCCTCCCGTGACGGAGGGTTACTTGGCCTACTAATACCACGCTGGCCAGACGGATTGGTATAGGGTTTAATTTCAAGTTTTCCTTCTTTTTATTTCGTAAAGATAGTACACACATCAAAAAAGTCTAAGCAACATGCATGATATTACAAATTTACCATTTATATTAATTTATTTTACCATTTATTTTAATTATAACGTTGTATTTTATTTTTAAAATAATATTTTTAGGGTTCTATGATGTAAAAATAACAGCTGTTTTCTTTATAAGTTCTTTTAATAACAGAAATTAACAATGTTAGAATATACAGGTACATAAGAAACTAAACTTTTTTTTTACAAATTGAAATTTCTTAAGAAAATGAATTTATTGTGAAAGAATAGGACAATTTAATACAAAGTATGGCCTCCTCTGCTATTCAGAACTTGTCGGCAACGATTATTCATTGAATTAATGAGACTGTTTATGTCATCTTGCGGTATTCGCTCCCAATGGAATTGTAGCAAATCCTTCAGCTGTTGGGTTGTTGTCACTCCGTCCAAGTCCTTCAAAATACGTCTCTGGAGCATGTCCCATGCGTGCTCGATGGGGTTGAGGTCTGGCGATTGTGCAGGCCAGGGCAATACCTGGATGTTCTCCGTTGCCAAGTATTCACTGGTTCGCCGAGCTGTATGTGAACGCGCATTGTCATGCATTAACGTAAAATCGGAGCCAAAGGTTTGTGCAAATGGATGGACATAAGGTCTGAGAATATCCTCAACGTAATTTTCAGCGTTCATGTTTCCATTTACAAAAACGAGCTCAGTTCGCCTGTTCTTCATAATACCCGCCCATACCATAACTGTTGAGCCGCTGTATGGATGAACTTCCTGAACGCACCTGAGTCTTTCAGTATTTCCGGGTCGACGGTACACTCGCACCCTTCTTGTATCAGGCCTAAACCCGAATCGCGACTCATCGGAAAACATAATTTTATCCCATTGTTCCTGGGTCCATGTTATGCGTTCTCTACACCATTCATTTCGACGAGCGCGATTCCCGTGACGTATCGGTGGGCACCTGATAGGGCGTCGAGCTCGTAGGCCGTACTCATGCAGTCGATTTCGCACAGTTTGGGGACTTACATCAACACCACTTGAATTTTGTAGCCTCAAACTTATCTCTCGAGCGGTTAACATCGGCTGGCGTCTTGCAGTCAGTTGTATGTACCGGTCTTGCCGAGTGGTTGTACTCCTTTTACGGCCTGGATGCTGTTCAGCGGGTTCCCCTGTATTATTGTAGCGCTGCCAAAGACGACAAATAACACTTCTATGAATACCAAAATGTCGAGATACCTGAGATTGATTACTTCCCGCTTGCAACATCCCTACAGCTCTTTGCATTTCATCTGCCGTCAAATGACGTCGCTCCATGACGTAAAGAATATCTAACAATTCAATTTTGTCGCCAACTGTATTTAAATGGTTGGTAAAATTATAAAATCAAGACTAAAACGTAGCAATTAACATGCACTCAAATTCAAACAAATTCGCAGTCATTTGAATTTTATGAAAAAAAACAAAACATAATCGAAATTTTTTTTTTACAACCAGCCAGTATGTCATCAATAACAAAAAAGTTTACTTACCTATACACTTTGAGTGAGTAAATACTTAGAAATTAATTAATATAAATGGTAAATTTGTAATATCATGCATGTTGCTTAGACTTTTTTGATGTGTGTAGTTACGGTTATTCCCTTAGTCGGTTTTTACGACACCCATGGGATGAGATGGGGTGGTGACATATTGTATTCTTACTCCGTCACCACACGGATAGTGGTGGGTAGTGGTCAGGTTAAAAAAATATTAAACAAAAAAACCGTTTCGTAAACAAAAAGTTTAAAGAATAAAGTTTTTAATTACTCATAATAAATAAGTCCAAAATATTTTTCGTAACATGGATTACGAACAGGATTACGACATACATTACAATACAGCTTAAATCTTAATCCCTTTAAATACGACATTAACAACTCAATAAAATGATAATTTCATAATCTTATTGTAGTATGACTCAATCAGAACTAGTCGACAATAGTTTGTAATGAATGTGTCATTGGCATGAAAGTTACAATTGCATTTAGCTTTGTTCTGACTCAGCATTGTCATTTAATGCTTTGGGTTATTTTGTATTGCAATAAATGTTTTATCCGTCCGTTCGTTTCCGTGTGGTGACGGAGTAAGAATACAATATGTCACCATCTCATCTCATCCCATGGGTGTCGTAGAAACCGACTAAGGGGCTATCCGTGAATATTATCTTTACGAAATAAAAAGAAGGAAAACTTGAAACTAAACTCTTTACCAATCCGTTTGGCCAGCGTGGTATTAGTAGGCCAAGTATCCCTCCGTCACAGGAGGAGGCCCGTCCCTGCAGTGGGATATTAATGGGCTGTTATGAAATGTTTGATCTGAATTTGTGTCTTAGAACATAAATTTGAATAGTTTGAATAAAATAAAAACAAAAAACTTTGTTTTATCTGTACAGTAACATTCGTCATAAATACGCGGATTACGCGTGGATACGGAGCTCAAGCATACCTACCCTTCCTTGGAGTCACCGATTAGGTTTCTGTACTTATTTTTTTTTTACAATAAATTAAAAAAAAGACCTATTATTTTTGAAATAGTACAGTTTTATTGGTTCATTTTATGTGGTCGTCATCGCTGTGCAGTAGATTTCTGTTCACTGTCAGCTACTTTCAAAGTTGTTCTAATGGCAATGTCCACAAATATCTTAAAGTAAATGTCCGGTATTATGTAATTAAAACAGTTTTACTGTTAGGTGATTAGCATAAAAGCATTGTTTGTATAACGTATGAAATAAATTTATCAGATGCATACAAAGGTTCAATGATCTCATCAAGGTCTCCCTTCGGTAGCTTAGTTTTAACTGTTTCGTAATGCAATCAAATCTGATTCAACTATTAACTCCGTTAAAACATTCAGCTTCTCTGATTCAATAAAGACTTCTGCGCAGAAGTTTCGAGTTCGATTTCCGCACTAATATTTGCAAGGATTTGATTATTTGCAGTACCTAAGTCTGTTTTTGTGTTATCTTTGATATGTTTACATAAATATATAAGTGTTTTTAGCAGTTGTTCAGGCTGTGTGAGTCGGTTATTTTAGGGCTAGAACAGTGTAGCCATAGACATGAGTTTTTTTTAAATTGTAACGTCTTAAGTATATAGCGTGCGTTCTGCTTCGTTTTTCAAACCCATATTTGCCGTAGTCCTTGCAAGGGCAGCGCGAAAGGGAGCTGAGGGGTATTTTATATATCTACATAAGGAACGTGCCTTACGCACCGTCCCTGAATAAGGCCTTACATTTAGTAAATTTTACGCTAAAATTGTATTTGTTATGTTATAGCCAATCGACATACCTGTTTAATTGAAGGATATAAATGAAATACATCCTATTATTAAGCCCATCCTTCTTGCACAACAAAAAGTATATCATACATTTGAAGATAGGCATATGAATGGAATTTTTTTACTAATACGAGTATACAACTTGGTACTCATTCATCATTCATAACAGCCCATTCATGTCCCACTGCAGGGACGGGCCTCCTTCCATAACGGAGGGATACTTAGCCTACTAATACCACGCTGGCCAGACGGATTGGTATAGGATTTAATTTCAAGTTTTCCTTCTTTTTATTTCGTTACGATAATTTTCACGAATAGTATCTTAGTCGGTTTTTACGACACCCATGGCATGAGATGGGGTGGTGACATATTGTATTCTTACTCCGTCACCACACGAATGGCAACTTGGTACTAATGGCTATTATTTAATATCTAAGGTATAGGATGTAATATATAAGCCTAAGTACTAGTTTTTCATAGCGGAAGAAATAATTTATCATCGTAATAACTAATGCCGGCGTTCAATATCTTGATAGAGTAAAAACCTATAGGTATTTCATTTTACTTATCATACTTATAGCGAAAGTGTTGTAAATTATGTTTAACAAATAAAACTGTTTGGTGTTTAGAGTAGTGGTAGAGTTACAAACAACTGCCGTAGACAAAGCTTTTTTTTTCTCGAGATGGCGACAAAGGTTAAAATTGGAATCCCTCAGTTACTTAAAAATATGGGAGAAAATTATAATTTTAACAGAGAACAGATATAACCCCTTTCCAGAATAAATAATTTGGTATACTAATTATACACTGGCCAGATAAATTGGTGTAGGGTTTTATCTTAAGGACACAAATATACCTACACTGCTGGCTGATTTTTATCAAGCACGACAGGGCCGACATTATTGATGTTTCGTGAGCAAAGCTAATAGAAATGACAATATACCGGTGATGAAGATTCTATTGTATTTATGCTTTCTATAATGTCTTCCCACCTTTATTTAAATTATTGTGAGTTAAAGTGAAAAACACGGTGTATGAAGAAATAATAATATTTCCTAATACTAGGGCTTAAAGTATTCTGGGTAACCATGATATCATAAGAAAGATAATATAAATAAATATAAATATTCCCCACACATTCACACAACGCCATATAGTCCCAAGCTAAGCAGAGCTTGTACTATAGATACTAGGTAGACAACGGATAAACATACTTAAATACTTTTTTTTAGATTTTGTAAAAACATACATATTATACATAGAAAACACCCAGACCAATGCAAACAAACATGTTCATGCGCACAAAGATTTGCATTGAGCGGGAATCGAACCCGAGACCTCTGCGTAGCAGTCATGTTATATAACCACTACGCCATAGAGGTCGTCAAAAGATGGTTGATGTATTGCTTATTCGTTGGTAGGAACTTTCGATTTATTGACATAATGTAGGGAACGTTTTGCCTTTCACATAGTAAATGGTTCAGTAAATTTACTTAACGTGTGGCGTAAAGGTAAATTATTGCAAATTTTCGAAACTAAAGTCACGTTTTATATGCGTAACTTTAATAGTTATTTGTGTGAATGAAATATTTATTAAAAAATAACTATTTGTATGAGTAAATGGGGTAATAAGTGGTTATATTGATTATTGTCACGATTTGTGTATTGAATATATTTATAGTACGATTTAATGGGTTCATTACCTTACCTACTCTGTGGTAGGTTTCTTTAGTAAGAGACGGTCTTAGTCGGTATCAGTGCTCGCTTAATCCAGTACCATTCAGTACTGTAAAAATGTTTTAGTGTTTGTAAAAATCCGTATGATGCCGTACGGTTCCCGGTTAGAATAGGACTGCCCCATATCCTCCCGTCGGTGCCGGTCGTAAAACATAGCCAAAACCGACGCCAAAAAAAATTGAGATAAGGGCAGGGGAATAAATAATAAATAAATAATTTTATTTTCTTTAAAAAGTTTATGACGATGAAAAATCCGTATGATACTAAGTCGTCACTATTAAGCGGCAATCGAGTCAGATACCTTTGCGTAACAACCAAGGAGGATCACTACTGAGGTTGTAAAACATTGTACAAGTTAACTAAAGGAGAGCTCGCATTCCCTTTGAAACAAACCCAAAATAAGCACTAACTTGATTTAGAACCCTATACTATTCAAATTGGTAAACCTGGTATAAGTAGGCCAAATTTTATTATGGGAAATTGCGAAAGTAATACAGAAAACCACGACTTCCCAAGAACTTGTACTTTAATATTTGAAATAGTAGATTTGAGATTGATAAATTTATTGTCCGTATCAATTACTTAATTCGAAAAACTGGGTATGTGTTGAAATTAGTTCATTTTGGTACTTTGCCAATGTAGGTATGTATGTACCTAAATGGTTGTAAAATATTTTATTTATGTTAAATTAAATCAAGCAATGTTTGCATTTGGTATTGCTTTTGAAAGTCAAAAGGTTTGTCTGTAAGCTAATGTCCGATTTGCAGATGACGTTGAGCTTGCATTTAAAATAGTTATTATCATCATCATCATAACAGCCTCTTAATGTCCCACTGCAGGGACGGGCCTCCTCCCGTGAAGGAGGGATACTATACTATATTTAGTTATTTTATTAACAAGTAAATCTTTACTCGGAGTGATACGAACTTTTACAAACATGCATTTAACTCTTGTGCTTTGTATTTAAAAGACAACTAACATACTAAGAAACAAGAAGACTTTAAAAAAAAACATTGTGATATGCTAGCAGATAACTTAGTGATGGATGAATGGATCATTTGTTGCATTTAAAAGATTCACATATTATAAACATAACCTCACAAAACTGCTTGCGCATGTACCATGACCTTCAAAAATGATTGTTTTGAGCCCCATCCAGGTTCATTACAATCAATCAACAAAATTAGTAGGTAGCACAAACGTACAACTTTTGTATACAACGACCATCACACCGGTCAGTCTACCAAAGTAAAATTAACAGCCCTGAATACAAAAACATATAGAATTTTACAGTGCTCATCACAATATTGCAAAAACTTATTACAATTCCTTAAAGTACACAGAGGTCTTAGTTGACTAGTTGATTGGAAAATTACGTATAATTTGTAGACATCACGCATCTTTAACTGATATAATAAGACCTGTTTTACATAGCAGTTATTACGTCTGTCCATACTGTTTATTTATTCCGTGCTGTAGGTCGCTACACCCGTTGTTTCACAAATTTGTTACACTTTATGTACAATTACTCACTTTCTACTCTCACTATAGTTATAAGGTAATAATGACGCAATAACTTGTTTTATTGCAATATGGCGACCAGATATTATTGAGTGACTGTTAAGTTATCATAACAGCCCATTAATGTCCCACTGCAGGGACGGGCCTCCTCCCGGGACGTAGGGATATTTGGCCTACTTATACCACGCTGGCCAGACGGATTGGTATAGGGTTTAATTTCAAGTTTTCCTTCTTTTTATTTCGTAAAGATAATATTCACGGATAGTCCCTTAGTCGGTTTTTACGACACCCATGGGATGAGATGGGGTGGTGACGTATTGTATGTTTACTCCGTCACCACACGGAAGTCTTTTTGCTTTGCCGGTTGATTACACAGAGAAACACCCAGTCCTTTTTTCTAATGCCTTTTTGGTAGACATTTGTGGACTTAGATTGAAATCAGTACCTATTATTACTTCAACCTTACATACTCGTACAAACGGTAGAAATTATATGGGGTAATGACATGCTTATTACCATATTCTTTTTGCCGTAATCCATTGTGATCAAGGCTGTGATAATTAAAATGAATAAATGCTACTTTTTTAATTACTTAAAGTTCATGAATAATAATAATTGTATTACTTACACTAGAAATTAGTAATTATATTTTGATTACTGTTATAACGTTTTATATGCAGTTAAGACGTTTCCACATTACCGTTAAAGTAAATGATTTTTTCTTTTGGTACAAACACACCATATGTCTTTATTTATTTTCTAACCTTTTATTTAGTTTAAGGTTTATTTCGAAAATAATATTTTTATTGATGTTGCCCATAAGATGACAAGTTAGGTTACAATTCACGTTGACTTACCTTTGTAACCTTTAGATTACCTACCTCAATACCAGTGATTACAAACATTTAGCTTAACTTTAAGTTTAGGAAAAAAAGAAGTAAGGTATGAGTGAAAAACTAGGCAAAAAGTTTTTGAAAATTTTAGGCTGTGCTTTAAGGTTAAAGAATGAGTGAAAAACTAAGCTAAAGCTTTTATTAATACCTTATAGATTTGTAAGAAGCATTTATCCGTCTGGTAACGGAGCAAAAATCCAATATGTCACCACTCCATCTCATCCCATGGGTGTCGTAAAAACCGACTTAGGGACTATCCGTGAATATTGCCTTTACGAAATAAAAAAGAAGGAAAACTTGAAATTAAACCCTATACCAATCCGCCTCACCAGCGTGGTATTACGTCGCACGAATACTTAAGTGTCCAACCTCCATTTGCAACATTTATCACCAGAGACGTTTTATTGATTAATTAAGGCAAATAATATGATTTTATAAAAGTTTTAAATTAAAAAAATAGTTAATGTGTTTATGAAATGATATATTACAAATAATCATTAAAAAGTCAAACAGTTATGTTTATTTTCACAATTTTTTATGGAGGTTGAGCAAATAAACACATAAATAATTATGCAATTGGAGATAGACCACTACCGGGGTGGAGGTTGAGCATTTTGCATTCGAATATATTTAGTACTTAAGTGCCCTATAGCCAAATACAGTGTGTTTGGGTATCGTGGTAAAAAAAAATAACTAGTTAACTGGCTATTTATTATTAAAAAACACACATAAATAAAAAAACACTGTTTGATATATTATATAAAATAAAATATTTTTTTGTTTTTGTACCGATACAAGATTGTTTACTTCGCCTGGTATTGCTTATGTTGTCTGATACTGTCAAAACCTTTTTAATTAGAGATTCCCTAAAGGCTTTGTCGTCAGCTTTCATACATTTTTAGGTACTTAATTATTTTATTTTCTTTTCGGTTAGTGTCTGATTTGAATTAGTCATTATACGTCGTATTCTTCTTTGGTCGGATTCTTGATTCATCGTACGTAATGTCAACATAAAATGAAACTATGGTATTACCGTAACTCCACTTCTTCATTTCAATATGTACAATAAAAACGACATTAATTGAAAATAAAACGGTGATAAGATCATACCTATACGTATAAAAAATAATTAATATACTGAGACTATTTAAACAATTTAGAATTGATTTATTTTTTCAAGAAAATTAACCCTTTTTTGAATATTCTTTATGTTTTCATAAGAAATTCTTTGATTTATGGGCTATTCATCCCTCAACAGCGTAATTAGTTCTGAATTTATTATCCAAAATAGGAAAGAAAATGCAAAGCAACTGACATAATAAAAATAGATGTACAATATGAGCAATGGATCTGTGGCGAGTAAAAAATAGTATTAATCTACTTATCTATCATCTAACATCATTGCGAACACAAAGCGTAGGTATACGTAAACACAAAACTACCCATTTAATGCTAAGAAATTTACCCATTTAACAATTAGCAAACATGCAAGTAGCAGGTATATTTTGACAGTCACTGCACAAAAGCAATATTTTTTATTATTATATAGTTCTATTTTACAACCTTACGAAATGTTCGAAACAATCTGTTCATTTATAGATACGTCACAATTTCATTTATAGATTTAATTAAATCTGAAATTATAAGAATTAAATTTAAACATCCTGTACTTTAAGTTAACGATACGCAGTGATAATCTACAAAGAAATGTTTACAAAAATACAAGTTACCGATTCTTTTCTATAGTTGTGTCTATATTTTCCGATTTATATTTCGTCACGGACATTTTGGGTACTGTTTTCTATTAAAATTAATACTTGTTTTCTATATTTCGCGTTAATTTTTACTCAAATGCGTGCGAGCACCAGCTTCGTCACAAAAGAAATTAATTATGGCGGCGTATTGCGTCATAAAAATGCGATGTCGTGATTGGTTACCTGTGAGGAGATTGAATACTTAAGCACGCAATCGATGCTCGGATGCACGTTTGGTGTTTCTCTACGGACTTTGAGCAATTAAGCATGAAGTTTTAATTCTCCTGTGTTGGTTTACAAAAACTTAAATTCCTTATAAATAATGTATTTTAAGTCCAAACAGCAAGTATTATATACCAATCGAACCGCAATTTTATCCTTAATAAAATTGCATTAAAAAGTGAAAATCGTCAAAATGGTCGGTTGAGCAAATAAGCATTCAGGCGACGATTAGTAGGCCAAGTATCCCTCCGTCACGGGAGGAGGCACGTCCCTGCAGTAAGACATTAATGGGCTGTTATGATTATTGTCTTTGCAAGACATATCAAGTATCAAAACTATCCCAGTAATATTTCACACGAGTACAGTTAGTAAGCAACTAGTTCAAAGACTCTGTAGCCTTGAGTGTGGCGTTAGGTTACTTTCTACCTAGGTTCTAGTCGGTAGTAGAATTTGTATTGTAATATGAGTAGATAATAGTTTATTTGAACTAAATCGAGAAAATTAAGAAAAGGATTTAATGTTTGTACTAATGAGGCAGAGTTAAATCTATACTAATATAATAAATATTATAAAAAGTTAAATTGTTGTGTGTTTGTTTGTGAGTTTGTGACGTTGTAGGGGGTAATCTCTGAATCTAATGAACTGATTTTAAAAATTCTTAACTCTGTTGAATAGTCCATTTATCGGGGAATGTCATACACTATGACTAATAGGAGTGAAGCAGTAATGAAATATGTTTAAAAAGGGACGTGTTTTTTGCGCCGCCCAACGAAGTGGGCACGGGTCAGCTAGTACGGAATATTTAAGTAATTTATTACTTTTTAAGCACGTTAGTATCTTAACATTATATTTATAAATCTTTGTTTTACAGTTTCAGCACAAGAGTTCGACTGTCCTGAAAAAAGCGGTTTCTATCCGGATCCCTACCAATGTGATCTTTACTACAAATGCAGCAAAGGTTAGTTACGTATATTATATGCTTGCGCTAAATAAAAAGTAACATAATGTTTGTCCCCAAACAACCAGCAAAATAAAGGTGAATGTTCTGTTTTATGTTTCGGGACTCTGGGACTGACTACAGTCTCATATTAACCAAAATAATATTATTGTTATTGTCCTCATACAATAACTAACAAACTGGTCCTAATCTAAACCAAATCAAACAGCCTGGTTCATGTTTTAATATGCACGGACATCTCTACACAGCGCCATATGTTCCTAAAGTAAGCTAGGCTTAACCTGCTTGTGTTATGGGTAACAGAACAACGGATATTAGTACTTATATACTTTTTTTTTTGTAAATACATACATATTGTACATAGAAACACTTAGACCAATGCAAATAATCATGTTCATCCAAACAAATATTTGCATTGAGCGAGAATCGAACCCGAGACCTCTGCGTAGCAGTCATGTTATATAACCACTACGCCACAGAGGACGTAAAATGGTTTATGTATTGTCTAATGATTGAATAGAGGATGTTGTCATGGCATTAATTAGAAATTTGGACTAACGCCTACCATTATTGGTCGCCAGACTACGTTCTAGAAACGTGTAGGTTATAAAAAATCGCTAAGTATCGTGTTAGCAAGCAATTATTCAATTAGTAAGGTAGTTAGGACTCCGTAATTGGTAACAGTATGACATTACTAAACAAATTCTTGTTTACAAACAGTTCTTG
Source organism: Schrankia costaestrigalis (assembly GCA_905475405.1). Taxonomy (NCBI): domain Eukaryota; kingdom Metazoa; phylum Arthropoda; class Insecta; order Lepidoptera; family Erebidae; genus Schrankia; species Schrankia costaestrigalis. The sequence goes on from FR997826.1 coordinate 18,576,584, forward strand.
TTGCAGTTCGACACTCTCATTATAAACGCAAGTAGAGTGTAAAAATACCAAATATTACCACATTAACTACCTAAAGATTACGAAGGCAAGCATGATTTGATAATAAGGTATTTGTATGCTACATTGCCGACTCAGGGACTGGAGTTAGGTGTGAATGTCAAGTCAATGCATACATTATATAATATGTATAAATGCGTATCACGCACAAGATGTCTGGAAACGATTGGGTGCATTTGTCAATAAATTAGTTTATATTTTCCATCTTTCTAGCTCATTTTTAAAAATAAGTCAAAAAAGAAAAAAATAAGGCTTTCAACATGATATTTAGGTTTTGCGCATAAGCCAACACACATCGTTAAAAAAGTGAAGTAAATTCAAAAGATTGATCATGTACTTATCTGTTTTGTAAGCCTGTGGACAGAGTTTATAAAAAAAATCTATGAAAGGATTTCATTCTCAACCTCTACGGAAAACTATGTCAGTGATCTGTACGAAAAGAAGAAACCTAACATAACACTACCTCTTGCTTATTGCTTATGTGATTTTAGTACCTAGTAGATGTTTATAAATAAATAAATAAATAAATAAATAAATTTATCTTTACTTCTAAAAGACGTCCACCCCTGCAGACATTGACAATGGGCTGTTGGCTGAAATTAAGATGAAGTCTATGACGTCACCTTTTTTTTCTATGACAGGCTTTCCCTAACTTAAACACAAACTTTGTATGCATCCCAATACATATTAGGTAATTGTTTTCTAATTTATACAAAACACTATTACTTCTGTATATTACAACAAAGAGATAATAAGTAATATGTTGAATACTAAAGAGATTTCTATTTAACATCTCGTTGCGAATTCAAATTATAATTATACGCATTTACTTTGAAGTTTTGTGAAAGTAGATACGACGATTATTTTAATTTGAGAAATGCATTGTTTTTAATTTAGCTGCAGGTAGTAATAATAATATATTAGTGGAAATGGAGTAATAGGAAGTAATGTCACTGTACTCATCTAATCCCATGATAAAAGATGACTACGGGAAAATTCTCAATTAAACAAAAGGTGATTTTATTAAGTTCGACATTAAATTTTATACTAACGCGTCTGGCCTGGTATTAACAGGCTGAGTTTTATACTGCCATTAAAGTAAGCACTTCCTCATAGTGGGATAGTTATGGCGGTTATGATAAACGGAGTATTCTTTTTGTTTTTCTTGAGGTGGCAGACGAACAAACGGCCCCAATGAAGGTTAGTAATAACCGCCGCGCCGCTTATAGAAGACAGTACTGCGCTGCCTAACATAGACAGAATAGCATTACTTTACTATGGAAGCAATCACTGAGTCTACTTAGAATTATTATATTTTAGTCCCATTTTAAATAATGACAAAGGCTTGATAATTGTCGTAATCCTTAACTTGTTTGGTTGATTGATTGCGTAGTATAATTAAATGTTTTCCAGTACATGCAAACAAATAAAAGTTTATTTTTGTGGAGTTGCAATGACGTAAGCGTACTTTTTATATAAGGAAAAGATTGTTGAATTATTGTGGTTTTAGGTGATTTTATTTAGAATTGTTATATAAATGTATAATACATGTCAAGCATTGAGGTTCATAAATTGGTTTTGAAATTATTTGGTAGATACACTTAAGAGTGATTGCGAACTACGTCCAATCCGAACCCGTCTAAATAGAGATTTAGAAATCTCGGACCGAATTCGGATGATAGATCTAATGGCGGAATTTATTGAACGACGACTTCGGACCGTATTTCTGCAAACTGGGATCTGATTCGTAACAGAAGTGTTGCGCTCAGCAGTAAACCAGCTGACAGTTTGGTGTATTCGTGCTATACTGCAGTCGTGTATTTGACACGTATATGAAATATAATACGTTGTATACACCAGTTTTTGATCAGACATTTTGTCTTGGACTCCATATCATGGACAACTTATAAACTCATACAACTTAGGTATTCAATTCGCAGCGGGGTTTTCTCTAGAGACTTCTTTTGTCACAACGATAACGGCGGTGAGGAGTCGTAAAATAAATCATCAAAACAGTCCATTAATGTCCCACTGCAGAGACTGGCCTCCTTCCGTGACGGAGGGATACTTAGCCTACTAATATCACGCTGGCCAGACGGATTGGTATAGGGTTTAATTTCAAGTTTTCCTTCTTTTTACTTCGTAAAGATAATATTTACGGTTAGTCCCTTAGTCGGTTTTTAGGACACCCATGGGATGAGATGGGGTGGTGACATATTGTATTCTTACTCCGTCACCACACAGACAAAAGAAATATCTGACATATAAATTTTGTTTCACAGGTACCCCTGAACAAAGACTATGTCCTGACGGACTCGTCTTCTCCGATGAAAACTCGAGCAAGGAACGATGTGACATTCCCTCTAATGTTGACTGCGGTGATAGGAAAGAGCTGCGTAAGTTATTATTAATTATTTTCAACCGACTTCAAAAAAGAGGGAGAGGTTCTCAATTCGGTTGTATTTTTTTTACATTATAATTTTAGATTTTATTCAATGAAGGTATAATTATTACGAGTTCTGGTACCATTAACATTTATTTTTAACAATTTTTTTACACAAAATAGAAAATTCTTTTAGAACATTTTGTTTAGTTTAAATCGATAATCAGCTTATTTTTTTAAGGCTAATAAATTGAAAATCTGAATTCTCTCTAATCTCTTTTACTTTCTCACGCAAAAGCTGTTAGACGACTTAGTGACATTTTTCCGAAAGCGTATAACTAATAAAGCATCGCAGGCGAAGCCGCAAATAAAATCTTGTTTAATATATTTATGTTATAGTCAAAACGCATAACCGGTAAAAAACACTTTTGACCAGTCAAAAGTGGTTTTGACTGACGCACTCGCCGGATGCTGTCCTCGTCCTTTGGTCACCATACTAATCTAACCAACTGTTTCTGACTTTTGCCTTAATATTGTATTTTTGCCAGTTAAAAGTGGTTTGACTAATGTCGATGGTCAAAACCAGGGTGGTTATAACTAAAATCAGTCAAAAATGGTTTTGATCGGTTATAAGTATTGACTATAACATTATATACTTATTGTTTCTTTATATTGCAGAGGAGCCTAAGCCAACGAAAGGCTGCCCAAGAATGAACGGTTACTTCAAGCACCCAGATCCACAGGTAACGTTTAGTAACAATTGACATTTTATTGTAGTTCAGAATCTTACCCTTTCACACATTTGATATTTCTAAACGAAAACAATGAAGATGAATGTTAAGATCGTGATCGCTTTCAAATTACGTATTCCAATGTGTTTATAAAAATAAAATGTGGTTTTGAAAATATATTATATCATAACGTTACTATTTTATCTTCTACTGAAAGTGTCGTAAAGGGTATCTAAGAGACTATTCCTAAGCTATAATTTTCTCTGAGAGAAAATTATAGCTTAGGAATATTAGCGTATTAGAGAATACTTATCAAAAATTTAAAAAAATATACTCATATTTTAAAATGTGATACAACGGACTCAAGCTCAAGGCAACGAGCTTTACACGAACTTTGCTTTGCGTAGCGGTTTTTATTCCCCCTTATAACAGTTACTAAATTAAAACAAATATTTTACTATTCATAATAAGAAGTAGTTCTGCTCGACACGGCACGCATTGTGAGAAAGTTCCTATCTCTGGAGCACTAACCACCAGTAGCTTGGTCCTTGTACCCGATGCTGGTGGGTCTACCTTTTTTATATTGTTAAGTGTTTTTATATTTATATTTAAAAATGTAATAAAATGTGATAAATGCAAATAAAGAGTATAATATTAACATGGTATGATGTAACAGGCTTGCGACAAATTCTACTACTGTTCAGAGGGTATCCCCAACGAACTGCCCTGCCCACCCGGTCTGTACTTCGATGAAGAAACCTCCAACTGCGACTGGAAAGAGGTTGTCAACAGGCAGTGCGATCATATCACTAAAGGTAAGAAACGAGGTTTTATTGTTTGTTTTTATCTTTCTTATTTCTAGTTCAAGGCCTTAAATTCCACAAAAGACCATTATTTATTTACCCTTCTCTTGATACGGTCGAAGTAAAAAATAATTAGACCTGTTATTATTATTTTTTACATATCGGGCGCTAAAATTTTTGATAGTAGCATGCCCTATTACTCATTCCGATCATGATTATTTACCACGCTGCCGCTGCAGGGACAGATCCAGTAAAAGAGGGAGACCTGGCCTAGTATAAATACACTTTCCAGATTGAGCATTGTAAATATTCCACACACAGCCACAGAACGCCATCTAGTCCCAAACTAAGCAAAGCTTGTACTTGTACTTGTATGGGTACTAGACAACGGATAAACATACTTAAATATTATGATATATTTATTCTCAATTTAATCAATTTATGAATATGACACATTCAAAATTGGTTGTGTAGGTTCTTCTAAAGTCTTCTTTTTCGAGCCACCCATGATGTTACGAATTGGAGACATATTTTTTTAGTCCACACAAATTAATAACAGCACTTATCTTTCGTTCTAACTTTCCAGATGTACTCGATGACGGTTTCTCATGCCCCGATGGTGAAGTAAGTGGACCTAACGGCCGTGCCCTGCCTCACCCCACCTTCCCACACCCTGAAGATTGCCAGAAGTTCTACATCTGCCGTAACGGAGTCCAACCACAGAAGGGCAGCTGTCCCCTTGGCAAGGTTTACAATGAAGATACCTTTATGTGTGATGAGCCTGAAAAAGTACCTGGATGGTAAGCTATTATTTAAATATGTTTTTAAATGGACAGTTTCTATGCAGCTGACGTGTAGGCGATATCAGATTCGAAACTCAGTCAGGATTATTTGTATGCTCCATTAATTTCATTTCATTTGTCATCACACGGTATGTAGCCCTTAAAACCTTAGCCATTAACTTTGTTGAAGAATTAAAAAACTTCATTACAGTGAGGTAGACGACTGCTTAGAAAAGAATATAACTTTTTATTGACATACTCCTATGTTCGTGTGGTGACGACATGATAAAAATACATCACCATTCCTCATACGACGATATCGTAAAAGGTAACAAGGGAGATCTATTTAATAGTCAATTTCCCTAGGAAAAGTTGAAAAGTTAAGCACAAAATGCAAAACTTTTTTTTTACACTTTACACAACGCCATCTAGTCCCAAACTAAGCAGAGCTTGTACTATGGGTACTAGAGAAGGGATATACATACATAAATATTATACATAGAAAAGACCCAGACCAACACAAACAATTGAACCCGAGACCTCTGCGTAGCAGTCATGTTATGTAACCACTACGCCACAGAGGTCGTCAATACTAACCCTTCCGACCAGGGTAATATCTGGAAGGCAGTTTCGTTACCTTTATGCAGTAAATTTGCCCTTTTATTAAGACATTTATGAGTTATCATTAACATAATTATATTATTTTCTGTTACAGTGAAAATTTCTACGAAGGACTACCAGTTGAAAAGAGTAAAACACCCAAGAAGGCGTAAAGTGTCATATTTTATAAGATAGAAATAATTTAATAAATTGTAATTTTAATAAGTTATCGTGAAGTTTTATTTAATTTAGTAGTATACAACCTACGATTATTTGTAGTAAAAATATAAACATGAGAGAAAATCATAAAGCCTGTTTAAATGACATTGTAGACAACTACGGGTGTTTGAATGTTATTTCAAAGGCCACTATAGACATACCTTATAAGCCATTCCGGAGGTGATAGTACATGCTTCTCACATGTATGTAGCTAAAACTAAGAAATAGGTACGTATGTCGATAAAAAATAAAAACCCAATCCAGGGAAGCAAATTAGTAAAGTTTTTGAACGTGAATTCCCTTTATCGGGTCTGTGGGTTTTTAAATAACAAACTGTAAAATATATCACTTATCATTTTCCCCTGTCCTCATCCCAATTTTTGTTTTTTTCTTTCTTTTGGGGTCAGCGCAGCATGTTCTTCTTCCACATACTGCTAAAAGTTTTGGCAATATTTTACGGCCGACCGCCTGCTTGACGCCAACCCTCCTTGGGAATGCTGTTGTTGGTGGTTTACTCCCCACTAGGAGGTTGACCCGACGTGCTAGGTGGTATGTCGTGGTATCCCTTAGTCGCTTCTTACGACACCCACGAGAGGTGTAGGCAGTCCTATTCTAACCGAGAACCGCACGGCGAAAATATACTTCACTATAATTAATTATCACGCAATAAGTATTACAACGGTTTTGTAGCGGTAGCCTTTCTGTTGATTCAAGGACGCATTCACGTACAGAAATAAATTTTATAAAGTGCGTAAGAGGAAAAATGTTAGCTGAGCAAAATAATAATAAATTAACTTTAGTGTTTTTGCTCATAAACAAACACTCCATGGCCTTTTCTAAGCATAAAAACAAAACATGCTGGCTATAGTTAATTGTGGACCCGTGAGTACTCTCGATCTTGTAAACGACAAAGGCAGTGAGAATAAACACTGCAGCATTTTATCCAATATTTTGCTTAATTTTCCTAAATATATATTATGTACTTAATATGATTGTTTTAGCAGCAGACGTCCTCGCAATAATTTATGTGGCACAGGGAAATAGAATCTAATACGTTTTTAGTGATACTTAATTTGAATCTTTGCCTATAGTACACTAATAAATACTAATTAGTATTTGTGTGTACTTAGACAAAGATTAAAATTTTAATAAAATTAAGCGCCATCTGTTGTTAAACAACTGAACGAACAAAGAGCGTAATGAATCTAGTAAACGGTTTTAGACAGGCATTCTTTGCTAAAGTAGGTACTCTAAACTATACACAATCAATGTAACTTAATCATTAGTAATATTTCTTGACTAAAATAGTCCTATTTTAATTTGTTTTAAAAAGTAGATAACAAAAAACAGAACGTACTCTAAACTGTAAAGCTGCATACAATTTAGAGAATCTGAACATAGATGGCACTAGCGTATTTATATGTTTACTTACGATAATTGGAGTTACTAAGAGAGGTGTTATTGGAGGGGGTGAAGGAGTTTCTCTGTGCTATCGTAGCAGAGTGATTTAAGGTATTGGGTGACCATTTTTTTACACTTGTATTTGGTTTGTGGGTAAATATTGAGGGCTGTGTTAATTTTGTTGTAGAGAAAGCTACCAAGGAAGTTGTAGAAGCGTTGCGAGAAGGAGGTTCGCTGGTTTTGTGGAATACAAACGGTGCCCTTACGTCTTTTCCCATCGATGGCTTTTGGGTCATATGGAGTATGTGAGTGTTTAAGTAGGATGACTCTAAGAATATAGGATTGCCTAATCGTGAGTACATCCCAGTCCCTATACAGTTCGACTGTTGGGTGTCGAAAAGGCAAACCTGCGGCTACTTTTAACAATACACGTTGGGCTCTTTCCACAGCCATCAAGTGGGTTTTTGCCGCCCCTCCCCAAGAAGATATACAATATTCTATAAGTGAGTGTCCCAATGCACAATAGACTAGCTTGATTACATCTCTAGGGGCTACATTTCTTAGGGTCTTAAAAATGTAGATAAGCTTACGCAATCTTGTCGTAAGTAGGTCTATGTGTGGTTTGAAGGTAAGAGTCTGGTCTAATATTACTCCTAAGTATTTTATACTACTAGCTCTTTCTAGCTTAGGGCATGTGCATGTAATAGAAGATAGGAGAGTCAGACAATGGTGAGCAGTGATTTGATGTGTAAGTGGTGGAAGTTCTGTAGATCTGATTGCGAATGGGACATACTTCGTCTTAGTTATGTTTAGGGACAGAAGGTTTTGTCTCATCCAGTTGCTCACTACATTAAGGCCTAACTGGGCATTTGCAAACGCTTCATCCCATGTTTTCCCCAGGAAGAATAGGGCTGTATCATCAGCGAAAGTGTAGATCCTCCCACCCTTTAGCTTAAGTTGGCACAAGTCGTTTATATAGACCAGAAACAAGGAGGAGAAATTACACTTCCCTGGGACACTCCGTACTCTATCCTAGTTTCATCACTGGTCCAGTTATCGATGGTCACTCTTTGTCTCCTGTCGAATATTAATGGGCTGTTATGATGATACCTTAAATTCTTGTAATGTAAGACAGATTTTGAAATAAATATGTGTCTTATATTAGACACGTAGGCAGACATAACGACGACGAAATAACTTAGTTATTATTATTGCTATATTATTATTAAGTCACTACATACATAAACGTGTTTCTGCAAATTCATTTTCGTTTGTCATTCATAACCAGCTTGCGTAACCTTGCTATTTCATTTACACTGGTTATATTGTGAATAGAGAAAGTATATGTGAGTATTTTTAGTCACTCCATTGAAAGACAAACTGTGAACGAATATTTTTTTAGCTATTGATTCATGTTGACGGCCTTTTTAAATACCGTACACAGTATAATATAATTTATCAATGTTGACTGGTTCCAAACTAAGCAGAGCTTGTACTATGGCTACCAGGCAACAGGCATACATACTTTATTTACAATATTATTAATACATAATAAGTAATTATAACAATATAATTTATAACATAATAATACATAATTTAATAATGCTGACTGGTCCCAAACTAAGCAGAGCTTGTACTATGGGTACCAGACAACAGGCATAAATACTTTATTTACCATTATTTATAGGTACTTACTAATTATAATTATACACATAATAAATAAAAACATAATAATATAAATTTTATAATACATAGTTATAAATAAATCATGGGACAGTGCGATCAGGTGGCACTTGTCCACGAAAACGGCGGAATACCACGCCCTGCGGCCAAAAGGTCTCCTCCATGACGAGATGCAGGTAACATGTTGGGACCCGTACCACGAACGCCTTGAAATTGACGTTGCGGCGCGACTCTAACAACTGCACTCTCGCCGTGTATTTCAACCTATGGCGAACGTACTCGACGATGTCCTCAGCCTTTGTGGTATAATGCAGGCGTGAAATGTACACCGGAGTGTTCGGTTTTGCAGCACGGACATTGATATTTGGCTCACTAGGTGCTGTGCCACAGCAGTTCTTCTTGCTTTGCTGGCGATGTTTTTTGTTTTGAACAGTCACGAAACCATCATCATCATTAGACCGTTTCTTGCTACTGTCTTGCAATAGCTTCTTACCGGCGGTGGCCCTGGGCTCATTATTTAAAGGAGCTCGAGGAGTCTTGCAGTGAATAGGCTGCGAGACAGGAGCGGGGCGCGCGTAGCTTCGTGCGTCACACTCTGCATTGTCAGCTGTAGACGGCGATGACAACAAGACCGCTGACGCGTAGCTTGTTGCAGACGATGCACCGTGACGTGTGTTTACACGCGCCGATATCGGTGACCCAGATACTTTAACAGAATTACGCAACTCATCTAGTTCGGTACGTAATTCTGTCACGTTTCTTTCGGATGTCTCCAACTTCTTCTTGACATCCGCCAGACTAGTCTTCAAGTATGTGATACCGTGATTCTAAAATGATTTATTACTATTAAACAACAAAGAAAATCCATTATTACTCCATCTTGTCGTTAGGGTGTCAAAAATTGACAACCTCTGTGGACTACGCCACAGAGGTCGTCAATTTTTGACATTTAACATGACTGCTACGCAGAAGTCTCGGGTTCGATTCCCGCTCAATGCAAATCTTTGTGTGCATGAACATGATTCTTTGCATTGGTCTGAGTGTTTCTAGGTATAATATGTATGTATTTACAAAAGAAAAGTATTAATATCCGTTGTTCTGTTACCCATAACACAAGCAAATTAAGCCTAGCTTACTTTGGGAACAGATGGCGCTGTGTTGAGATGTCCGTGAATATTTATTATTACTCCAACTTGACGCAAGGGTCATTTGACGGCTTAAAGAGTAGTTGTAAACAATGTTTATTTTCGCCGGAGATTGTCAACAGAAGTTTCCAACCACGCACCGCGTCGCGCAATTGTCAATCGTATAGGACATGCTTTAATTATAATTTGTAATACATACTTAATATTCCAATTACAAAAAAAATACAGTAAGTACTTAGTGTGAATCAGTGCAACGAGTTTTGTGTTTTTTAAAGCCATTTAACTAACTTAGGTAGTTATTATTGTGATAGTAAGGAATTTTACGACAGCTTAGCACATTTAATCTTAATCTATGATAATGCTTAAAAAGTACCATATCCACATTGTATGTGTTTTAGTGAATCATTTAAGTTAAGCATTTACAACATAACAAGTTGTAAGCTCTAGTTTTTGTAGTCTATGAATGTGATTCATAACGACTGCTTAATATTTGATTAAGCTTGAGGACAATGTTATTGGATTTTTTTTTGCCGTTTAGACAGGGACATTTAGTCCTTAACTAGGGGTCCTAAACTGCTATCGATAGACAACTGATGACTATACCTTTTTCAAAGAAACATCCAGACTTAAACAAACTCTTATGTCACCTAGACCAAACTATACACACATGAGATAAATTTGTGCGGAACTTAGTCTCCACTGTAGGAGCAAGAGCATTCTGGCCATTTGAATTTCTTTTGTTTTATTGAATAATACTTTCAGATTCAGTTCTTCTTTTAAAAATTCTAGTTTAATGAAAGAAAAAACGAATTCGTAGAATTAACTAAAGCAGGTATACCCGAAAACGAATTGGCTTTATCAGTTTTGACAAAAAATTCTATCATAAGTCAAATTCATTAAGATCGTTATTTAATGTTTATGCGTGAGCTTGACGTCATTGGTTGACCGTAATCAAAACTATGCTTAGATTAAAAGTGCAATCTATTTTAAACTTTCACTTCAACGCAATAAATAATAATATCTACTGACACAATACAAATGTCACTATATTAAACTGTAGAGTTTGTATGTGAAAAACCATGAAAAACCATTAAATGATTTAAAACTAAAGTCAACTTGTTACTTGTGACTTTACAAGCTTGTCATTTCAGAATAACTGAAAATGTAGAATTTGAATATTGGTTGGTAAGCCACCCAATTGTTGGCACCTTAAGAGTGGACTAAAATATAAAATATCATAAAATGATAGAATACTTTAATCTTTGCTTTTACGTAATCATTATTATGTGATTGAATAGTATTAAATAAATATTATTGGCACTAATGCCAATAAAAGGATTCTGATAAATTTATTGTTGCTATGTTGACACATGAAATAAATATATTATGATAAAAATATTAAATAAATAATATTTGAACTTGAATAATCATATTGAACTTGAATAATCTATAGTGTTTTATCTCTTTTTACTCACGTTTAACTCTTATGTGCCAATAATTGTTGGACTTCTAACGATGAGGTGGTTTACCCTAATTTGTTTTATAATATAAAATTACGTAAACTTTAAATTTGAAATATGCGCCAGTGACGTCATGCAAGAAATGATAGGGATGGACATAGAAGGAAAAAAGAGATAAATTCATTAGAATAAAACGTTTTACCGAAAATATGCTCTAGTAACAGTCAATAACGTTGACTTTACTATTTGTTTTTATAAATATCTAACGACTATTTGCTAATACAAGAGAACTTATATGTCAAAGTAGCGTCATGATTTAGATGATGTTTTGTTGTGCGATATTGAACCCAATAGTTTTATGACATGCAACTAACATTAACTCTAGAGGTGATAAAGCCATTTAGTTTTTGACTATACATATGACCTACTCTGCCTGCCTCCGGGACTGCCCAGATGTGAGACATTTTTGATATTTACACTGATCAGTATTTTTTTTTGGTCGATCATCGTTTTAGATCCGTGTGGTAACGGAGTAAGAATACAACATATCACCACTCCATCTCATCCCATGGGTGTCGTAAAAACCGACTAAGGGGCTATCCGTGAATATTATTTTTACGTAATAAAAAGAAGGAAAACTTGAAATTATAGCTTATACCAATCCGTTTGGCCAGCGTTGTATTGTATTAGTAGGCCAAGTATCCTTCCGTCACTGGAGGAGGCCCGTCCCTGCGGTGGGACGTTAATGAGCTATTCTGATGATGATGATAAAAAAATGTTTGAGTTGGTAGAATTACCTAAATTATGTCAGCCTCAACGGTGATACATTTTTTAAACGTACACTGATCAGAAAAGTTTTTTTGGTTGATCATCGTTTTAGATCCTGGATGTTAATGGGTAACTACACGGATGTTCTTAACGTCAATGTTTTGCGTAGTAGCCACGACCTTCAGCAGTAAGAAGATCAAAGAGATATAACATCTAAATGGTCCATGAGCTTATCATAAATAATTGTAGGCAAGCGTGAAGATTTTGATATTATAACTCGATAAGAGTTTTTATTCATTGTTTTAATGTCCAGTTGCATGCGTATAATTAAGGAGATTAAACTAAATGAAGCATTGTTGTAACATTATCTGGTACTTTATTGCGCTCTCAAGCGTGTGATAATAAAATATTAAGATCTATTTCATTTAATTACTCATGCTAATTATAAAAAAGGTTGGGTTTTGGAACAATTTTGTTTAGAAAAATCCACCTTTTTTAGTTTAGGACTGGATGATGTTGTTTGTTGGCCAAGTATTCCTCCGTCACGGGAGGAGGCCCGTCCCTGCAGTGGGACATTAATAGGCTGTTATGATAATGATGATGTTGTTTGAAATTAAAGGGAATATTTCTCAAAATTAATTGTCCATTGACGGAGTAAGAATACAATATGTCACCACCCCATCTCATTCCATGGTTGTCGTAAAAACCGACTAGGGGACTAACCGTAAATATTATTTTTACGAAGTAAAAAGAAGGAAAACTTGAAACTAAACCCTATACCAATCCTTCTGGCCAGCGTGGTATTAGTAGGCTAAGTATCTCTCCGACAGTGGGGGAGGCCCGTCCCTGCGGTGGGACATTAATGGGCTGTTATGATGATGATGATAATATATTGAGTTTTTCATGTCTAGACTTTTCCTGTTCCTCCCGAGGTCTTCACGGGAAATGCAAGCTTCCGGTTATCGGAGTGTCTCCTACGTAATAAGGAAATCAGCCTTGAGGCATCATAATATTACAAGTAGGTACCTATATAAAATCATATTTCTATTTTAGTTTTCGTAATAAAATGTTATTTATGTAAGTTTTGCGTAAAATCTCATTATTTTATGTAATTATCAACAGTTAATGTTCAAATGTATTGAGTCCAAAAAAACTTGATTCAAAGCAAGCCGCGTGAGGTATATGGCAGTTTTCGTAATAAGACACAACTTAAATGTTCTGACAGGCCCGTATTCATAGTGCGCACAAACAAACATTAGCTTATGTAATTATGGGATTAGTATTTTTTTTTAGCCATTAATGTCCCACTGCCGGGACGGGCCTCCTCCCGTGACGGAGGTACCTATACTTGGCCTACTAATACCACGCTGGCCAGACGGATTGGTATAGGGTTTAATTTCAAGTTTTTTTTTCTATGTAAAGGCAATATTCACAGATAGTCCCTTAGTCGGTTTCTACGACACCCATGGGATGGGATGGGGAGGTGACATATTGTATTCTTACTCCGTCACCACACGGACTTGTAATTTGGTTGCATACTAAATATATTTATTTTCTAAAAATTAAATTTTATTTTCTAAAATAAGGCTCAGAAAAAAAAATTAAAAATGTATACTTAGTTCAATAAAAATACTATATATATATTCCCTTTGTTTTAAAACTACTTTTACAAGTCGATCAAACAAAGAAAAATATTTGGAAAGCTACAAAGCAAAAAAAAATAGCTGTGGTATCGTGGCCGCTTTACCTACCTTCAAGATGTGTAGTATCTATAGCTATAGTAGCTAGTGATATTACAGAGCTATAAGACATAACAACTAGAGTCATAAACATTATTTCATTAATACTCAATTTTTTTTTATCTTTTTATGCAGAACATCTTTTTTTTAACTACTTATATTAATATTTTTTTAAATATTGATCTAATTGCGTATAGCTATGACATTTTCTCTTAAGTTTTTTTAAACTTACTTAGTTTTTGTTTCAATCAATCAACTAGTCTCTTGCAGTCCACTCCTGGACATAGGCCTCTTCCAACACGTTAACACAATATAGTTTTTATTTATCGTAGTGTAAAATCGATCTAATACCGGACTATGAATACGCGTTATTAGAGCCGCGTCAAACTGGCGCAGTGTTGTCTACTCTCACACAGCCAGTGCTACCGGGCCTAGTACGAAGCGCACACGCCGCGACATACAAACATACAACATGAGGAATTGTGTACAGTTCGCGTATTTATTTGCCTGCCTTGCAATCGGTAAGCCTTTAAATATATTTTTTTTTAAATATGGGAATTAATATTTATTCAAAGACTGTTATGTCCCACTGCAGGGCAAAGACCTCCCCTTTTGACTTCCATATTGTATACCTAATGTATATTTGCTTGTGGTAATTATTTTTGACCAGAGGTTACATTTTGTTTAAGTGTTTTTGTTGAGCAACAACAAGTATTTAGGCATACTGAAATATGTTTAAGCAATCAATTTGGTCTTAGATCAAATATTTTGGTGGTGACCGTGTGGTGACAATGCAAGAATACTTTTGACTATGTGGTGGGTCTCTTCAGAAGATGCTGCCTAGATCAGTACATCTACAGTGGTTTCTTAATCCACCTTTAAGCAGTATTGTGAAAATTTGGGTAGAAGGTACAGTCGCTAGGGAAATTAGGCTTTGAGATTTATTTAATAGCTTCGTCCCTGGCTACAAATTACGATACTATTAAGACAAAAACATATTGTTTAAGGTCTTAATATATTAAAAGACGTGTGTTTGGATATGCATTTCATAAGGGTTAATCTTCGTAAAATTAATTAAAGATAAAGCGATTCTGTATTTTATATGCCAATGTTTATAGTATGAATCTTAAAACTAGTGTTAAAGTAAATTATACAAAATCAAAGTGCAATTTCCTGTTCATTTCTATTGGCTACTTTGATTTTTAACATAGTTAATAATAATTCCTATTACTCAATATACTTTGCGAAATTCAAGTCAAGTATCTGCCTACACCTTCTAGGTAAAAGGGACGATGTTAATTGTTATCAAACAAAAATAATAATTGTTATGAAAGAAAACTACCAAAAACTATTGTAATATTTGTTTATTTACTTTTAATTATTATTTGTTTTTGTGTTTTTTTTTAAACTAGTTACATAAACATATATATTAGTTATATTAGTAGGTTAATGGCTTTACGAACTATCCCCACATATTACAATTCAGTTAGGTTAGGTTAAAGCTGATTAGGGTTTGGGGGACCGAGTTCGGGACCCGCAGTAGCGGATCAACATACACCGGGAAGGCTCGAGTAAAGCTGGTCTTTTTACGGTCCTGGTCTTTTTATAAATGAAAGAGGAACACCGCGGGTCATAGTTAGTACATGGAACTGCCACCTTTTCGGGATTCAAACACACCTGTCCGCCTGAGCCAAAGGTAGGTAAAGGTGAGGACCTTTACCTACCTTTGGACCATGGATAAAGGCTTACGTTTAAAAATGTGCTTTTTAGGTTTTTAAGCGTTCCTTGACCGACTATACCACATTAGACCATTGACTGTCATAAAGTTCTTAACCACGTCAAACCAGCGGTTTTTGAATCCACATATAGACATTTTTTTTGTTGAGGACGAGTAGTTTGTTTCCTGTGACAGTTATTACTTCACGTTGGCTGTGACATCTGGACATAAAGAATAGTAGTACTTACCCTGCCTAAATTGCAAGATCTTAAAGACACTCCGTACCTCAATCTTTCTACAACAATTTCCAAATATTCTTTATAGATAGAGTTACAATAAATGTTATATAAATATCAGGATTCGGTTGTTAGCTTTTCACGATTGAGTGGTCTCTTTTGAACAAACTGGTTCAACTAGTTTTCGATATCGAAATGTTACTCAGATATATGTAACAACGAGACAAACGGCTCGTAACTTAAATGTCAAAAGTATGATGGATACACATACACTTGTCTGTTGATGCAGTTTGTATGATATTACAGCTGGATAGGACTGGATGGATTAGGAGATGTGATGTGTTTTATGGTGTTTAGTAGACTCTGCCTAGTTCTTCAGAGTAACAATGCGTGATCTGTGAGATGGCTTATTTGTCTTGGCTTCGATTTGATTCCTCAAATTAACCAATTGATGTCTACTGCTGGACATAAGCCTACTCCAAATATTGCCACCTTATGCGGTCCTGTGCCTTGCTCATCCATTGGTTTCAATTTGATTGATTGTCCAGCAGTGGACGTCCATAGGCTGATATGGATGGATGGATGGACATAAATATTAAGTGGTTGATCAACTGTCAAAATTACAATTTCCTAACCCATGTGGTTTAGCCTGACACATAACATACCTATGTATATATACATTACTAGTATGTATTTTGACATTCATTGAAGTGTTGAATCGACAACGCAATCGCGTAAATGGCCGCTGCTGTGGTAAATACTATTGCGTAATATTACGAGTTTTATTCCCACGCGAGGTAATTATGTTACGGTTACAATGTAGAACAAGAAATGGCAATACGTAGTTTTAGTTATGACATTGATTTTTTTTCATTGATGATTTTGAAATTTGTATTTGAGTCATTTCATTAAAAATGGAATAAGGTCCATTTTTAATCAAATGACTCAAATACAATACACAGACACTGTGATAAGGATCGGCGTGAAATACCTACTTGATTTACTGATCTGCATTGGACAGGCACGCCTCCGTGTGGTGACAGAGTAAGAATACAATATGTCACCACCCCATCCCATCCCATGGGTGTCGTAAAAACCGACTAAGGGACTATCCGTAAATATTATCTATACGAAATAAAAAGAAGGAAAACTTGAAATTAAAGCCTATACCAATCCGTCTGGCCAGCGTGCTATTAGTAGGCCAAGTATCCCTCCGAGCCGGAAGGACGCCCGTCCCTGCAGTGGGACATTTATGGGCTGTTATGATTAGGCAGGCAGGTACAAAAGCCAAAATCTTTTTTTAAAAATGTCCGTTCTAGGTATAATGGTACGCATCGTGTTTAAAGGCCTTTCTTACTAGAAGATGTTGTAATATTTTAAATTTTTACTTCTTAAAACAACGTAACAGTACTAATCTTCTATATCAGCTAAATATCAAACATAAAAAAATATTTTTCAATACTGTTATGATTGGCGACTTATCAAAATCATTCTTAAATTACATAATACTAATCTAACTGTAAATATTATAAAGCATTTCAAATTTAATAAAATAGTTTTATTTAAATAATGTTAATAAAATAGTTTTAATTAATTAAATATAAAAACAAGTCTGTGGTGATTGACCTTTTTGGTGTAAGTTTTATAAACCTGGTTAGATACAGTGATCTTTATTATATTGGTATGGTATGTTTTATATTTTTGAATTTATTTTAAAATTTTGCCCGGAGTAAAATTTTTAGTCTGTACCTAACTAGCTGACCCGTGCCCACTTCGTTGCGCGGCAAAAAAAACGCGTCCCTTTATTAAACATATTTCATTACTGCTCCACTCCTATTAGTCATAGCGTTATACTATATAGTCTATGACACTTCCCAATAAATATACTATTCAACAAAGAAAGAATTTTTAAAATCGGTTCAGTAGATCCAGAGATTACCCCCTACAACGTCACAAACACACAAACTTTACCTCTTTATAATATTAAGTATAG
Organism: Schrankia costaestrigalis; assembly: GCA_905475405.1. Classification (NCBI taxonomy): domain Eukaryota; kingdom Metazoa; phylum Arthropoda; class Insecta; order Lepidoptera; family Erebidae; genus Schrankia; species Schrankia costaestrigalis. The sequence continues at coordinate 18,594,301 of FR997826.1, forward strand.
ATTAATAAAACTCTGTAAAAGCACCTGCCACTGACCAGCGAGAACAAAATTATATTGGTACTATCGCTAGTCTCGGCATTATCTATTTAATACTTTTAAAAAGAAAACGATCTGCTTTAAAGGAAACCTTCTCCCTCCTCTATCTTATCAGAGGTAAACTTGGCTTTAAGCTACGATGGCTTTCCACATTGGCTATTAATTTAAGCCATTCACAAATAATAGTCCTAAGCCTGGTTACCACTGTGTTCCGTGTATTTAATAAGTAATACGTCCGGGGTAGGCAAAGACGACAGAACCACAGACCACTTGTCACAATCCTGGGAAACAGATTGGGCCTCGTTCACATTCATTAAGCGAGTCATACATGCGCGTCGGTTACGAGTGCTCTTTATTTTGTATTTAAATATTCAAAATCTGCAATCGGAAGTAGTTATTTTAAAATTCAAAATTTAACCTTTGATATTTTAAATTGCCATAGCGTATTTCAAATTCATAAATATACATTTACCTACGATATTTAAAACTTCAATCGCATATTTTAACCTGTCAATGTTCACACATACATACAAAAATGTATAAATAAAATATAAATCATAAATAAAAATGTCGTTCACAAAATAATATAATGGTCCTTGAGTTTCATACAATCGGTTCTCAATTCCGGCTCCCTTTCCAATCTACTTTAAGTTACTGTTGAGCAACTTAATGCAGGAAACTACTCTACTTACTTACTTAATTGTTACTTTAACTTGCTATAGTTGTTACTATGTTAGTATTTTTGCTTTATAGTCCCATTTAATGCAATAAGCTGTTATTGATAACTTTACTCAGTGGCTTGGGTGGTTTAGCGATCAAAGTGCTTGAGACGAATATTTAGTCAACGTAGAAGCTTGTTCAAAATTTAAATATATTTTTATTTTCTATTCATTCCAATATAGACTTTTTTCATATTTTTCATTTTATTTAAAAATACTGAAATGGACTTCTTCGTGAAATATTAACTTATTTCAAACACAAACTCAAGCAATGTAAATATTAATTACTGCTTATTCTTTTCCTTTTTTAAAAAATTAATTAAGTAATATGTCTAATTCATAACGCTATCTTAGGAACTACACTTACATTTAAATTATACAAAACATTATCGTTACAAAAATAAAACATAATCCAATTTTGATTACATCTTCTTTTTTCAAAATTCAAATTTCATCTCTACAATTTCTCCAACAAAAACTAAAACTACCGGAAACTGGTTTAATATTTAATGTTTTTATTTCTAAGACTACTTTATCTAGTACTAAAATCATGTTCGTGAGATAAACATAAAATAATCGTGTTTCGCTTTAATGTATAACAAGCGAACAATATTGCATAACGTGCGTCGTACAAAAGAGTTCAACGCGCGCTGTTTACACAATCTAGAGAATTACTTTTGATCTAATAGTTCTACAATTTCTTTTATTTATTAACCGTGACTGAACATTTAATTTAGAACTTAGTTTATTTACCTGGTAATGGAACATGTAAGTATGTGGGATATAAAACAAAAAAAAATTAACCTACGTAATTAACCTATTAATATTAGGTCTTTACCTATGTAATTGCTGTTTTGTATGAAGATTTTATCAGAAGTTAGATTTTTCATACTAATGTTTTCTTAGATTTTTCAATAATTTTCAAACATAATAGAATGAAATTTAGTTTAAGTAATAGCGCACATTTAAGCTAACTATTGTATTTAAAACAAATAAAAAAAACGTATCAGGGAAAGAAGTTACAATTAAACAAATGGAAAAATTAGCTGTTTTAAATTGGACCCATGTTCACAGGCTTATTAATAATACAAATAATTATTATTTTTATTTATTATCTTTTGTTAGATTTTGGCAATATCCTATATTTCCTAAATAACAAAAATGATTTAAACTTTATATGTTTTAAAAGAATATAGAGTCTAAAGACTGCGCAGAAATAAAACGGCAATTTCATAGGTAAAGACCTATTATTTCTACATAATCATTACTGAAATTAATTATTACTTAATTTATTGGAAAGCACTATCTAGAAAATCTATTTGTAAACTTGAATTAAAAATCAAATGTACTTATCTATACTAATATTATAAAGAGGTAAAGTTTATGTGTTTGTGACGTTGTAGGGGGTAATCTCTGGTTAAACTGAACTGATTTTAAAAATTCTTTCTGTGAATAGTCCATTTATCGGAGAGTGTTATAGGCTATGTAGTATCACGCTATGATTAGTAGGAGTGAAGCAGTAATGAAATATGTTTAAAAAAGAGGCACGAGTCAGATAGTTATAAAATAAATGGGGTAGCCAAGTGGCCAAGCAGTTTGCTTATCTTAAGGAATCTTTAAGTCAATATGACCACAGCACATCCAAAAGTGTTTGTAATTTGACTTAAACCTGACTTGAATATGAAGTGGTACAAAATACATAAAATAACTATTGCAATGAAATGAAGAATTCGGGTGGTAAAAAGAATTTAAATATTTCTTGTGATTTTAGCTTGCTAACAGAATGTCAATGAGATCTTTTTTTCACATTTTATGGGCGCTTTACCTATATCCTGTGAACATACATTTAATCTACGTCTTTTATTTCACCAAAAAGCTTGTCTCTCGCTTTCATTAGATCCAGATATTACCCCCTAGAACGTCATAAACACACAAACAAACAAACACACAAACTTTACCTCTTTATAATATTAGTATAGATAACTTACAGGGATGCTATAACAACAAAAACGTAAAAAAAAACACAAATAAATAGCCATTATAATATAATTTTGCGTGTTGCTAGAACAAGAACCTTGCGTTTAATTTTCGCTTGTAATATTAAATACTAATAGCAGACGGATGCGCGTGCGCGTATTACGCAATCGTTCATTCGCTCATCTCTCTCTCTATTGTCGATATATTTGCATTTATTATGTAAAATACGTAATACTTATGCTTTCTTTTATAAACTTTGTATAACAGGCTGTTTGTCTAGCCAGCAGGGTTATTGACTAGAGTAAAGTAAAGTAATTCCATGTAGTGACGGAGTAAGAATACAATATGTTACCACCACATCTCATCCCATAGGTGTCGTAGAAACCGAATAAGTGACTATCCGTGAGTATATTACCTTTACACAGAAAGAAGGAAAGTGAAGTTAAACCCTATACCAATGCGTCTGGCCAACGTGGTATTAGTAGGTCGAGTATCCCTCCGTCATGGGAGGAGGCCCGTCCCTGCAGTTTGGAATTAATGGGCACATGGAGAACTACTACCTCATAACATACATTTTTTTTTTAAATGCAGGTAATCTTTGCATAGGTAGAGCTTGCACTCTATGTTATGTAAAGGGATCAGACTACAATGGTGTTTAAAATACCCACTATTGGTACTAATTGGCAAAAAACACAAATCAAAAATGAATCGTACTGCCTAATAACTCTGTAGCGTAGTGGTTATATAACATGACTGCTAGGCAGAGGTCTCAGGTTCGATTCCCGCTCAATGCAAATCTTTTGTTTGCATTGGTCTGGATGTTTTCTATGTGTAATATGTATGTATTTACAAAAAAGAAGTATATAAGTATGTTTGTCCGTTGTCTAGTATCCATACTACAAGCTCAGCCAAACTAAGCTTAGTTTGGGACTAGATGGCATTGTGTAAATGTGTGAGGAATATTTATATTTATTTATAACTTTACCCTACTTTTGTTTTGTGTCTGGTTCGAAGGTACGACATCAGGCAATGCAACCGTAAACTACGTCTTAACTTCATGAAGGCAATTTGTAAATTAAATATTGCTTCCGACAATATTATGGATAATCACATTATCAACACTACGATTATAATACTGTAACTAATTGCAAAGATAGTATTAATACAATTACTTCCGTGCACGGAAACTATAAAACTTAACTATTAAGTAATGTAATGGTAATCATTTTCAAATGTTGTGAATTTATAATTTAATAGTTTTTTGACATTTTTCTCTTCTTATTGAACCCTTACACGTTAATTCCCGACTACAGAGATGAGTATAGTTATGTATATGACAAAGAAAAGCCTTCGGTCTACTTATAAGTAGACTATGGTCTACTAATAAAGAAGATGGTTAAGTTATAATTTGCTACAATTACATCTAGATGCAACTGCATACAGTTGCATCTAGTCTACGATGTAATTGTATTTATTTATAAATTCTAGTCTAGAAGATAGTAGACGAGTTACATATATTATAGGCTTTGTATCTATACTCCATTTGTTTAGGTATTTAACTAAAGGTAAACTAAAAAAAGCTAACAATCATGTTCATGCACACAAAGATTTACATTGAGCGGGCATCGAACCCGAGACCTTTGCGTAGCAGCCATGTAATATACCGACTGCGCCACAGAGGTCGTCTAAAATGAGTCTTATTAGTTCGTAACCAAACGGAAAAATGTTCTAAATTCTTAAACGTTAATTATACAGGAACAAAACTGTAAAGGAATGTTTTGACTGAGAAGTTATTTGTCTTACCACATGTCGAACAACATTTTAGAAAGATATACATATATGGTACATACTACGTTCAGGAAGTAAGTGATCCAAACGTGAAGTTATGTAGGTAGCTATGGCTATAAAAGTAAGGACTTAATTATACAATATTAGTAATATCCTAAGAAATGCCATCCTGACGTAATAGGTAAGAAAGAAAGATAACATTAATTTTTCAAAAAAAAAGATGGCAGAGAACATAAACATTTTTAGTCTAGAAATACAATAGAAAATAAAATTTAAATAAATTGTTTGAAGGGCTAGATGGATGGATGTTTGTTACTTTTTCACGCAAAAACTACTGAATGGATTTTGATGTAATTTAAAACATAGGTAGTTTCGGGTGTAGAATAACATTTAAGCTACCTATACAACACGGGTGAAGCTGCGAGCATTAGCTAGTGTAAAATATAATAATGACTAAATATCTATAACTCCGAAACGAAGTTCCGAAAAAACTAAGTTTCTAAAAACTATAAAGTTAACTATTACATGTTCTAGATGGCGCTTTGTGATTAAATAATACTACTAGTCCCTAACTAAGCAAAGCTTGTACTTTGGTTACTATACAACGGATAAATATACTTAAATACTTTTTTTTGAGAGAGATAGAAAACCCTCAGACCAATGCAAACAATCATGTTCATGCACACAAAGATTTGCATTGAGCGGTAATCGAACCCGAGACCTCTGCGTAGTAGTGATGTTTTATAACCACTACGCCACAGCTACCTTGAGCTTTGAAAATAATAAGTAGTTTTCTTTCTTTTTCCTTTCCAGTCAAATAATGATGTTCATATTTATAACATTAAGTAGGTGTGATTATCACCGCAAAACTGTTCTAACTTACGTTTTCTATTTGTGGTTTTAAAATATATACTTTCTCCTCATTTTTACATATTTATTGAAGAAAGGATTCTAAATTAACATCAAGTTGCAATATTTACTTAAAATATATCTAAAACGTATCTTATAGCGCTATTGCTAATTTGCCATTTGGTAGTAATTTTTTAAATGTTTATTTTAATGTATATTATTATTTAATTTATTTAAATTTATGAAACAGGTGTGTTTTTGTTGAAGAATTAAAACTTTGGCTAAATAATGACCAGATGGGTCAAATGGGAAAGTGCCAACTATCCTATATTCATCTTTTACATCCTAGATACTTATTTAGTGGGGTGTCTCATTTACGTACCCTGTAATAATATTAAATTTATTTTTATCTCAGAAAGGTTTTTTTCCCCTTGGTTGTCCTCTACCTACCTACCTAGCTACCAAAATACTTCGCTTTATTGCCCACTTTGTGACGTGTAACTTTGGACGACCTTATGATAAAACTGATTATTGTTTTTTAAACAATTGCTTATTGTTGTTAGAAGTTTGAAATATTAATTAGCCTTGATATTCTTACCAGATCTTTATCCAGAAGTTTCTTTGCCTAGTGATGATAACATCTTAATTAGTATTTTTTACAAAATATAAATAAGTAAGATAAAATTGTCAACTCTTTTTATAATTGTCAAAACCACAAATACTTTTACCAAACATTACTGTTAATAAAACTTTTTTAGCATTTTTAGCATTCAAACATTTGAACCTTATTGGTGATATCAACTAAGGGTAAATCCGCTGTATAGAGCACTTACTCCATGTAACTTCTAATTTCAAATTTTAATAAATTAAATTTTATACAACTTAAATTTTATTCGTTTTTTTACCGTTAAATTACTTAAATAGTAAAATAAGACTAAGTAATATTAGCCTTATTTAGTTCTAAAACAACTTAAGGAATCTTTTAGTCTGATAAGACTACATTTTCTATTCATTCGATAATAGGATTACAAAATCGCGGAAGGCGCGTTGAAACCGGCTCTGCACCATCTCGTCTGTTGCGTAACCTTTAAGGAAACGTTTGACATATACCACTGTGTTTGTTGTTTCAAATTTTATTGTATACTAGTTACAGCCCACGACTTTGACACAATACTAATAAAAATATCTCCGTGTGCTGACATAGTAATAATACAATATGTCATCACCCCATCTCATCCCATGGGTGACGTAAAAACCGTCTAAGGGACTATACGTGAATATAATATTCACGAAATAAAAGGAAGGAAAACTTGAAATTAAACCCTATACCAATCCGTTTGGCCAGCGTGGTATTAGTAGGCCAAGTATCCCTCCGTCACGGGAGTAAGCTCATCCCTGCAGTGGGACATTAATGGGCTGTTAAGAAGCCTCGGTCACTTTCAATTTATTGTATTGCAATTAATATTACGTGTAAGGCAAATGACTACTGCCCTTGTTAACCTATTAACTGCGTCGGCAATGCTGCGGCTCGCTTTATGTGACGTGCGATTCAGATATTCTTGTTCTGATTGCTGCCTAGATGGGATTTGAATTTGATAAATGCATCACAGTAAAAGTTTTGTACAACAAACAGCATATAGTTCAGAAGTTGCAAAATAGTCAGGATTCCATAAATAAATAATCCTTACACATTCACACAACGTCATCTAGTCCTAAACTAAGCAGAGCTTGTACTATGGGTACTAGACAACGGATAAACATACTTAAATAATTTTTTTTTGTAAATTCATACATAACATTATACCTAGAAACACTCAGACCAATGCAAATAATCATGTTCATGCACACAAATATTTGCATTGAGCGGGAATCGAACCCGAGACCTCTGCGTAGCAGTCAAATTTTTCTACAATATAAAAAATCTAGCGAATGAAGAACCTAGACTGAGTTAAAAACTGCAATAAATGTATACTTCCGCAAATCTTGTTCGATATTAATCCAGCTCTTGTTACGGAAGCTTACATTTTACGACCTCGATTACTATCTATAATTAAATGGATAACTACTAATCTCTGTTATGACTAGCCAATGTTGTAATACAGTCATAACAATAGAAATATTTAGATTAAGTTTTTAAGCATTTTGACTTATGGCATTAGTAAGAAGGGGCTTAATAGTTAACAATATAATTAATATGAACTATTGTTAACTTATATTTGTTAAGATACGGTTTCGATCATCTAACATGTATACCCTCTTCTGGTTACCGACGATCTGGAAAAGATCCATAAAATATTTTCGATTTACTCTTTATTTACATTTTTCTCAATTAATTACATTTTTAAATATAGATATAAATAAAAATAATTAAAAATATAAAAAAGGTAGACCCACCAGCATCGGGTACAAGGACCAAGCTACTGGTGGTTAGGGCTCCAGAGATAAGAACCTCCTCACAATACGTACCGTGTGAAACAGTACTGCCTTCTGCATCAGACCTATGATTCAACTGCCAAGCGTGAATCTCCTTAGATTTTGATAGAGACTCTCTGGAATAAGTCTTTTTAATTGTTAATAATAATTGATTAACTAATTATTAACAATCAAAAATTTGCCAGACGTGTATACAAACGTGAAGCAATTTTTTTTATATGTGCCAAATATAATATTATTACATAATCAAGGTCAAACATTAAGATAACTAAGAAATATATGAGATATTTACTTACTGTCATATACAAAATACCACAAATAATTCAAGCTCTACCAACCAGAACTCCTGTGGAAATAACTTATTTTAATTATCCTTTTTACATACCTCATCTAAGATTACATAATATACAAACTTTATATATAAAAAAAACAATGAAGTTCGAAATGGCATTCTTAAAAAATTAACAAAAAAAAAGACAATAATAAAGTTTGAAATGGCATTCTTAAAAAAAAAGTGCATTGTTTTTAATTGTGGCGCTAAAATATATTATGCTGTTTTTATACTATTTCATTCCATGAGTGTCGTAAAAACTGACTAATAAAATCTTTGCAAATATGTAATTAACACTATGAAAACATTTTAAACGTAAACTGGAGTATAACGCTTGGGAATGTGTCTTTTAGTTTGCTTGATGTTTCGGGACAGATCACTTTGGCCACTAATTAACAGAACATCTAGTTCTTTCGTAGCCTTTATGTCCGTATTTCGTAAAAGGATGTAATCATCATCATAATAACAGCCCATTAATGTACCACAGCAGGGACGAGCTTCCTTCAGTGACGGAGGGATACTTGGCCTACTAAAACCACGCTGGCCAAACGGATTGGAATAGGGTTTAATTACAAGTTTTCCTTCTTTTTATTACGTAAAGATAATATTCACGGTTAGCCCCTTAGTCGGTTTTTACGACACCCATGAGATGAGATGGGGTGGTGACACACTGTATTTTTACTCCGTCACCACATGGAGAAAAAGGATGTTATAATGATTGTAAACCGTTTGAAGTAAATACTTGTTGTAATGTAAGAGTAATTTTCTCTCGACTGTTTCGTAATATCAGTATAGTATATTGTTTGTAGATCTAATCTGTAATAGTTTGTATAGCGCCGCCTTTACGCTTGCGCACCAAGGCTATCAGCTAGTAACTACTTTCGCCTTTTAGTTGTGTTGGCCACTAAAATGTTGCATACAAGTATACTTTGATTATTTATGTCAAATATTTTCTGGTTTGATACGAGAAAATTGTGGGAAACATAAATTAAATAGATTTAGACAGTTTTTGTATCATGAAATTCTTTGTAAAGTAAATAACCTTTTTATTTCAAAATAAACAGGAGATGGATAGTTAGTAAATATTTAAAGAGATATGTCTGGTCTCCACATAGAAAAACAGATTCTTGGTAGACTTATTCAGATTTAAACTATTTCATTATTCATTTGACGTAATTAATCATAAACCATATAATTTAATTTGTGTCAGATATAAATCATGACAAATGTCAATCAATAAACTGGTAGCTAAACGCTGTCACATCAGAAAGTGTTTTGCTTTTTAGATGACTGATTACGATTTATATTACGTAACCAATCAGGTCACGCAATGAACGTTGAGAATACAAGAATCCCACTGCTCTTGTAAATAATTTGTACATTTTAATTACTTAATACAGTAGTCTATTAAAGAGCAGTGGGATTCTTGGCAACAATAAGCCGCCAAGTTGGGTGACCTTAATCCATCTTTAGCTGTAGATACTATTTTTATGTGAAAGAGTACATTAGCTAATGAAATAACAGGGTTATTAAACCTAACGGGTTGTAACGAGCCCAAGCCAACTAGAATTTATATTAGTTAAGCAGAAAGTTCTTCTGCACTCAGCCCAAGCAAGAAGCTTATGAAAAGACTAGTGTTTTGTTCGAATTGTATATTAATTAATCATTGTATATTAATTAATCATTGTATATTTTCTCCTTAGAATTATTACTTTTCATTTCATAGGCATTAAACATACATTTTAGCACCATCCCATTATGAAATCACTTGAAACCTAACCCTTCATCATACCAGTCAGTAAACGGTAAAGATACAAAACACTTCTAGAAGTAGAAAAGGACCAAGCTGGCCAGCTAGATCCTGATTAGGCGGTACTATACAAAAATTTAGTTGTCTTTTCTGTCGAGTGGTGACCGCCAAATAACCAAGAGAAATAAAAATGCAAGTAACATTTTAGAGGCCCACACACATTAACACTAGGTAATACCATTTACACAGCAAGGTCACGAAAGTATAACGCGGCAATTACAAGTTCTTTTATACAATGTTCAAAATAATTAGTTCAGATAATCGTTATTGCACACGTTGAAATGCCTTTGAGATTTTTTTTATTATTTATTGTTGACACCACTTGCCTTTGTAGAGGTAGAGTAAAAATACTGCATGTTATCACCCTGTATAGCTCATGCGAATATAGCTCTCCGTGTGGTGACGGAGTAAGAATACAATAGTTTACCACCCCATCTCATCCCATGGGTGTCCTAAAAACCAACTAAGGGACTATCAGTGATTATTATTAACTTTACGAAATAAAAAGAAGGAAAACTTGAAATTATACCCTATACCAATCCGTCTGGCCAGCGAGATATTAGTAGGCCAAGTATCCCTCCGCCACGGGAGGAGGCCCGTCCCTGCAGTGGGACATTAATGGGCTGTTATGATAGCTCATGGTTGTGGCAAAAATAGACAACAAGACTTGCATTGAGGTAAAATCAAATCCGAGACATGTGGATAGCAGTCACGAATTAGAACCTCTACGTCAATACAGATCGTATTTTTTTAAAAAATGAATATAAATATTCCTCACATATTCACACAACGCTAACTAGTCCCAAACTAAGCAAAGCTTGTACTGTGGGTACAAGACAACGGATAAACATACTTAAATACTTTTTTTTTGTAAATACATAATATACATAGAAAACACCCAGACCAATGCAAACAATCATGTTCATGCACACAAAAAATTGCATTGAGCGGGAATCGAACCTGAGACCTCTGCGTAGCAGTCATGGTATATAACCTGGTATATATTGACGACCTCGGTGGCGCGCCGGTAGAGCCAGCGGCTGCCGCGCATGAGGTTGTGGGTTCGATCCCCACGCAGGACAATAATTTGTGAGATCCACAAATTATTGTCCTGAGTCTGGGTGTTATATGTGTCCGTTAATTGATGTTTGTAAAAGTCCCCGCGACACAGGGCATGATCCCTAGTGCGGGAGTTGTCTTTCTAAAACAATAAAAAAAAAACAATAAAACAATAACCACAACGCCACAGAGGTCGTCATACAAACAATAATATGAAGAAGACGCTCGAATCGTCAAGCAAAAGTAAAAGTGTCCGAGGTTATTGCTACCGTGGCCGACATCTAGTGACGTTGCCCCAATGTTCACTCACGAGTACAATTCATTATGTCTTGTGTAGACACGTGGTAATGAAAGGGAAAAACAACGATTACTTAAGATTTTCTTACTGATTTTTTGACTGACTGAAATAAGGAAGAGTTGCTTGATTTTGTTGTATTTTTTTAATGTTTGTGAGTGCTGAATTCTGTACGTATATTATATAGTATAGTATAATTCTGAGTTCCTTTTCGAACCTTTTGGAATTTTAAGTGCCCGAGGTTATTGCTACCGTGGCTGGCATCTGGTGACGTTGCTCCAATTCACTCAATTCGTTCACTCACCAATACAATTTATTATCTCTTGTCTATACACGTGTTAATGAAAGGGAAAAATACGAATACTTAAGGATGTCTTAGGGAATTTTTAACTGACTGAAATGATGAAGGGTTTGTTGTATTGTTTAAATATTTTTTGAGGTTGAAGTTAGTAATTTCTAGATCATTTAATTACATTTTTTTGGTGAAAAGATTGTACTTTCGAGTTGGTCTATAATTTTCATAAATATTGTTTTCTTGCTTCTTTGAAGAAATACTTAACTTAGTTACTAAATTATCGGTATTGACAATTACCGGTAATTCAATATATCACTTTATTTATTGACAATACAATACAAATAATCTTTATTGTACACCAAAGAATACATAACATATTTAACAATTTACTATCTGTTGGTACATGGGCGGTCTTATCGCTTTTAGCGATAGTCGAAGAGTCTTCCTATTGACCTCAAATCCTAGTAGTCTTTCGGAGATATTTCAGCTTAACTATCAAGCTACTATCAGAATTGAAACTGTCCTATTAGGCTAGAGTATGCGTTTTCGAACATTCCTACTGAACATCGTGGTAATATTTTGCCATCTTTGTACTGGTAAGAAGAAATCCACCTAGCAACTATAGTCTAATAACCTTACTTGTAGCCCAATACTATCCAATAGTATCTCTCCGCCACGGGAGGAGGCACGTCCCTGCAGTGGTACATTAAAGGGCTGTTATGATAGCCCAATACTTCTTTAATTAATGACTCTATCGAAGTGTGAAACAATCAACAATTTGTAACAACAGTTTAATTTAGTACAAACTTTAAATACTAGATGGCATGCTCCAATTATGTACAGTCGACCTCACACGGTGTTGTAACGACACGCTCCACTGGTTGTTAAACATGCGTCGAAAGTGTAACCTCGGAGTAAGGCTTGATAACCCTTGCTCGATTAAGTTTCGATTGGTCAGTGAACTAATATTATTTTCTAAATAAAATTAAAAATCTATGGCACAATATATTCTTGTAGGTATTTAATTTGAAACAAAACCAAATAAATTTGAATAACATTTCAAAGGGACTGGAGCTACGGAAACAAAGCGATTACTTTTCTATTTAGTGAAGAAATGACTAAGTTCTGGATTAAAAAATAATAAACTACTTAAGTACATCTGGATTGCCATTGACAAGCAACTTTTGCACGTTATCAAGAATGATTTTGTCATCCAAGAAGGACTTCCATAAGGAAACTATTGCCAATTCACAAGCAACTTTTGCACGTTAAACATTAATAACGATTTTGTCAGTCAACAAGGACTTCCATAAGCAGACGATACAAATGGGAACAAGATAAAATATGGTATTCTGGTACTGGCCTAAAACTACATCATCTCACCATCCCTGATTAACTCGTAGTTATCATAAAAACTGATTTATCTCGAAGGTTTTTTGATTAGCATTATATAAAAACTAGCTGACCCGTGCCCATTTCGTTGGGTGGCAAAAAAACGCGTCTCTTTTTTAAACATTTTTCATGACTGCTCCACTTCTATGAGGCATAGCGTGATACTATATAGCCTATGACACTCTCCGATAAATGGACTATTTAACACAGAAATAAATTTTAAAATCGGTTCAGTAGATCCAGAGATTACCACCTACAACGTCACAAACACACAAACTTTACCTCTTTTTAATATTAGTATAGGAGTATAGATAGAAAATCTCGAAACTTATAATGTGCAAAATTAAATGGCAGGCGTAAATAAAAGTATTTGTGTTATTAGTTTTTATAATTTTGTAACTATTTAAAAGTTAAAGCAATAACTTGCCAAGAATGTTATTGAACAAAAACATTGTTGAATTATAAATTGCTTAGCTATAATGAATAATTTACAATTGCTTGGTTTTGTTAAAACTGTTGATTGCTTTGTGTAGTTCAGAATTAAGTTTTGTATATTGTGTTTCTTTGTTAATGGCCTCATGAACATAGTAACTTATTTGCCTGTGTCATGTAAGAGATATTACATTCAGTATGAGTAAAAGTAAGTAAAAGTAACATATAAAAACAACATTAAAAAGTCGATGCTTCACTTTTCATTGTCGTCGATGAGGACTTGACTGGAACGAGTATAATGGAGGCAGGAACAGTCGGACCAGGATGCCACCAGCTAATCACCAATCACTTGCATATTTCATCATATTTATTTACTGGCTTCGAACTTGCAAAACAAAACCGCATCTCTTCTGCATCACAAAATCTTTAAAAAATCAATTTGTAAAATATATATAAATGACACATCAACCTCTCGTCATGGCATCCAGTCAAATTCTCAGAATTAAGTTTTTTCTATAACATAAATGTTTGATGACATATTTGTTTTACTTGATTAAGATTAAGCGTAAACTGGTACATTAACTTACATTCAGCTTAAGTAAAATGTTTATTATAGGAAAGATCATTAGTTCACAGAACTCTGAGAACTCTTTCACAGATTCTTCTAGTTACACTATCATTGGAAGTGTACAAAATTTGGGCCATGTCAGATGACTTTGAAATTTCTATTTCTATGCAGACATGAATTTGCTTTAACCAAACACTTCTTCAGCATTGAAATGCTTAACCACTATCTACAATTAACCATCGAGGTCATTTTAATATGAACCTACTAATTTTAGCAATTATAAAAAAACATTTACGCACCTTAACAGATTTCTAAACTTGATTTCCCTTACTTAAACTTAATGTTTGTAAGGATATAACTTCATTAGTTTGTACCAGGATAACGTACATAAATTAGTAAATTACTTATAATTAATATTAAAAAAAAAATATCCGTGTGGTGACGGAGTAAGAATACATATGTCATTACCCGATCTCATCCCATGGGTGTCGTAGAAACCGCCTAAAGGGCTTTCTGTGAATATTACTTTTACATAAAAATAAGGAAAACTTGAAATTGAACCCTATACCAATCCGTCACGGGAGGAAGCCCGTCCCTACAATGGGACATTTATGGGCTTTTATGATTATGATAATTATTTTAAAAAACTTACTTAAGAACTAAAAATTGTTGATTTTCTAAATATACGTTTTGTTATATAGATGTATAGACCTGTTGATTATTAAGTAATTTTGCTACATGGGCGATTAGCTAACAAGACAGGTTGTTCACTAGACTGTTTGACGTTCAACGTTTTGCTACTTAAACTTTCTAATGGGAAGGAAAAATCTTGATACCATTAAGATTAAGCTTGTTGTACACAAGCATAATGTGTAGTAAAGAAAATTTCGTTACTCAAGAGTCTTACCCTTAATTAGCAAATTTTCTTTGCATAGTATCTATTAATTCATTAGTGTATAAAAATTGTATTATGTTATTTATGTATATAATAAGGTAAGAATACAATATGTCACCCCCCCCCCCATCTCATCTCATAGGTGTCGTAAAAACCGACTAAAGGACTTTCCGTGAACATTATCTAGAAGGAAAACTTCAAATTAAAACCTATACCAATTCGTCTGGCCAGCGTGGTATTAAAAGGCCAAGTATTCTTCTGTCACGGGAGGAGGCCTGTCCCTGCAGTGGGACAGTAATGAGCTGTTATGATTATATAATAAGTTATTCAAACGAGTTTGTTTGTTGTTACAGCTAGTGCAGGCATTCTCCTGGAACATGCACCAGCATGTCCTGAACATTATGGAGTTCAGGTATGTTATTTACAAGTTATTATTTATATAAATATACACTCATATAACAATGATCACAATATACTCGTATATATCAAAATAATAAATATACCAATTGTTTATCGGTTTTCTGTTTATTATGACCGTCGTCTTTCTGAGTATACTTTTAAATCAGTCTTAGTACAATTGAAATACATATAAATCTTAGGTATATAACTAGAAAATTTCGCAAAGTATGAAAGACAGTAAAACGGATTTAGAACTCGAGATACGTTCAAAGTTGCATCGTCTGAGTATTTCACTCATAAATTACTTGTCGACTTCACTGTCCAAATCCTTGTTTCGGTAAACAAATTGTCAAGTCAAACTGTGGTTTTCCAAGAGCCAAAAACATTAAATATCTTGATTTTCACTCAACTATAAAATCGTATTATTTACTGTTTAAGAATTGTTAGATTATCTTAAAAAAAAATAACTTTTCCGTCTTAATTGCAAGAAGCAATTGGCATATAAAAAACAGTAATTTCAAAACAAAACCATATTATACTTTACATTCCAGGCATACGCACATCCAGAGCTCTGCGACCAGTTCTTCCTCTGCACAAACGGCACATTAACAGTGGAGACCTGCGAGAACGGACTGCTGTTCGACGGCAAAGGCGCTGTGCACAACCATTGTAACTACAACTGGGCTGTGGATTGTGGAACTAGGAAAGCTGACTGTGAGTTCATAATTTAAAAATATTTTATTGCGTATTCGTTGTTAATACTATTATGTTGTGTACACTGCCTTAGGATTACTGTCTAGTCTATATTATAATAAGGCCTCACTTAAATATTTATCATAAATAAATAAATAAATATAGCTTCTTCTTCGTTTTTATTGTTTGGTTAGTAGCCAGCTTAGTGTCAAGAGTAATTCAAGCCGCCCATAGGTCTTTGCGACTTTGTCATTACAACGACAGATGGGATTGACTTTTAACGTGGTGTATGAGCCACGGAGACGCTCAGATAAAACATCACCGAGTTTAGTGATAGCATAACCGACTCTTTTACAAATTATGGTTATAACTAAAAGTAAAAAATTGAAGCGTGCAACTACGGACAGATAACAATATTTTTTTATCTCTTAGGGTTTTTAATCGGTTCCATCATGATGAATATTTATTTCAAAGAGTTGTATAATCAATGGAATATTGGTTCCTGGTTTAGGTTGCCACCATAATTGTCAAAGTTTCCAATTTCCGAATTAAGAAGTAGCTAACATTTAAAAAAAATACAACTGAATTAAAAACCTCCTCCTCTTCTAGAGTCTGATAATAAGAGAATTAAATAACTGAATTGATTTCATTTAAATTAAAATAGAAATACATTTTACATGTCTTTATTCTGTGTGAGAAAATAATGAGTTAACTACAACCAATCTTTCTCTCCAATTCCAGTAACGCCACTTTCATCGCCCGGCTGTGAATACCAGTTCGGCATCTACCCAGACTCCCACGAGTGCAGTACAAGTTACATCAAGTGCGCTTACGGCATCCCCGAACAGGAGCCCTGCACTCCAGGGCTGGTGTACGATGAGCGTATCCATGGGTGCAACTGGCCTGATCTATTGCAGCCTTTCTGCAATCCTGAAGGTAAGCTGGCAGTAACTAAAAGATGATTATATCGTTATATAAACGGTATATTAACGCGCATTTTATTTACCTTTATTTTACTTGACGTTTCTTAAAAAAAAAACATTTTCTTTTTATAATTTCGTATCTAAAATATTCGTGATTCATATTTTTGGCCTATATCTTTACAAGCCCTTAAATTACCCAATGCAGAGCCTTATTTACCTGCTGATGTTAAGGTAATTGGCCGTATTGTATTTTTAGTATGACAACAATGGTCACACGATTTAGTACAGGAATTGTTTTAGATTTAAATCTTAGACTTAGACTTCAAGAATCCTATAACCTTATTCTCTATTATTTTCACAGCCGTTGTTGGATTCAAATGCCCAACCAAAGTGCCATCAAACACTCAAGCCGCAAAATTCTGGCCATTCCCGAGATTCCCAGTACCCGGAGACTGTCATCACCTGATCACATGTGTAGAGGGACACCCAAGGTTGATCTCCTGCGGAGAAGACAAGGTCTTCGATGACCATACGTTGACCTGCGAAGATCCTGAAGTTGTTGCTCACTGCGGCGGTGGACATGCGTGATTTGAGTACTAGTTGGTATCACAAGATGAAAACGATACAGGAGTAACAAACAATTTTATTCTTCAATTTTCTTAGAAAACCAAGAAACAATTATGATTTAATATAAATTGACTTTTATAAAGCAATGTTTACGGTCGCCAATTCAGATGTTTTTTTCACATTTAAGTACTACGATTTTGCCAAGACATACTAATCGATCATTTTTTTGCATTCGAAACTTTTTTACCGAAGTATTTTTTTGATTATTCGTTTTCGTTTTGTGATACAATTTCATAATAATTTAATTTCACTAAAAGATTGGAATATATTTCCACAGAAATCTATTTATTTTTTTATAAAAAAAAATCTTACCATTTCTTATTAAATATAAATTGCCAAATAAAGTCGATTCATGCGTGATATTAGTTACCATAGAGAATATATATTTTTACATAAAGAAATGTCCTATGTATCATATCCATATAGTTTTTGTTTTCTGTAAATATTGATACCTGTTTTAGTGGAAATGTAAATAGAAAGATATGCGAGATTATTAATATATTTAATAATTAAAATTATGTGTTTTATTCTTATTATAATGTGTATATTGTAAGCCTGACGAGACGAGTGCCTTTAAAGAACTTATTCAATTCGACCCATCTTCTCCTTTCCTTAAGATAAGGTTCCTTTGCTATTTGCATTCTAAAGAGCACAGGAATACACGGCCCTTTGTCCAGTTCTACTTTAAGATAGTAATGGAGAATAAGATAGTAAGGGAGTAATGCTACAGAAATGACTAGCTTGATTTGAATTAATCATAGAATGAAGTACTTATAAATAAATTACAATTACTTCTGTAGTGTTGTATCAAATCTCTTTTGAAATCAAGTAGTACGATATAGGTTTTTTTTCTCTAAGTACGTTTATATGTTGTCTAGTAAGACCAGTAACCGTAGTAAGAGCTCAGGTCAGTACGAGTTTGGGACTAGATAGCGCTGTTGTGTATATGCGAAGAATATTTATAAAGCCTTTCTTCAAGCAATGAAAACCCTATCCTCACTGAAAAACCCATCTTCTAATAGCATTTGATGGTCGCTCAATGTTTTATCACGCGTATGGCTGGGATACTTACCCTTTTGCCTTCTGTGAGGTGAATAATTGAAACAAAATGTAATCAGACGTCGTCTCACAAGTAACAGTCTTTGCAGCCATATCGAAACAGATAATTGAAAGAATCACGTCAGTAATATTATAAATGCGAAAGTTTGTGAGGATGCATGTTTGTTACTCTTTCACGCAAAAACTACTGAACGGATTTTGATGAAATTTAGAATACAGGTAGTTTAGGGTGTAGAAAAACATTTAGGCTACATTAACAACGTGGTTGAAGCCGCAGGCATCAGCTAGTAATAAATAAGAAAACATTCCTTACAAACAACGTTTATTAAACTAAATGTACAGTAAATGCATTACTCCTCTTCTGGCTCGACTGACTTGCCCTTGCTAGGCCTCTGTGGCTTACGGCGTGAAGGTACGCTGCCGGCTGGCTTTGGCTTAACAGTGGGGGGATTTTCCAGAGCGTCCAGCTCAGCATCGGTCAGCTGGCCCTTGTACCAGTCAGCGCTGGAAAGAATAAGTAAAAACATTGTTAAATATTGAACAGAGGTCTTTTGATTTAAGCTAGGTAAAGGTTGTTAACTCTAAAGCACGGTTAAAGATATCTTAATTCTAGCAAAGTAAAGATAGCGTTAATAAAGCTGTGAGCACTTTTAGATTAAACTTGAGAAACTATCTCTTAAAAAAACAGCGAGATTTAGGTTGCATAAACCTCGATGTTTCAATTGTCTGACATGGTAGAATATAGAATAGTGATGCAATGATGGGGTTCAGTAGATCAATGTACATAAACACACGCACACAAACACACACATACAATGACAGCAAACACACCCACACTCACAACACCCATACATAATACACAGTAGATTAAATATGAAGTATAAGTTTATGTGTCCAAAAGGAAGCTACACTTTGTTTCTGTTTATTTTTTTTTTAATTTGCATAACTATTATAGTTACTATTTATTATATATTGTTATAGTAATGAAATAGCAGACTTGTTGTGCTATTTGGCATTTGTTCGCGTAGTATAGGTTCCAGATGAAAACCAGCGTCTAACAGAAGTGTTGGACATTATGCTGATCTGGATACCCTTTTAGGGTCACCCGTGGGACGCATTAACAATAATTTATTTAACAGTTGGTTCATGTATATCATTTGTGTACTACCTCTCCTATATTTCTGTACCTACTGTTAGTATATATCTTTCTCTTTATGTATCATTTCTTGTTATGTGTTTCTTTGTGATCTTAAATAAATAATTCATTCATTCATTCATAATAATAAAAACAAATTATTAATTTTCTATATCTGCGTAAGTGTTACAATTGGTAATACATAAGTTGATTATAATGATTATTTAAATGCAAAAAAAAACAGACTGATGGTTTTCTAAGTCCATCAAAACACAGTCTAAGTAACAAGCAAAAATCACAAAAGGGTACTCGGGTGGCCTAGAGGTTATGGCGCGTATAGTCCAGAGACGCGGGTTCGATTCCCGCCTCGAGTATCAATTTATTCCATTGTCTTTCTTCTTTTCGGATTTTTCTAGTTATACCTAAGCTTTATAGGTATAAAATTATATGTATAATACACAATACTTACCATTCAGGCACCTTCCTGGCCCATTCACATTTCTTACTGACGTCATCGAACGCCTGTCCGAGCTTGCAGCCGGAGCGACGAGGCGTGTTACCGTTGATGCACACGTAGAAGAACTGGCAGTCTTCAGGGTCGGCGTAGCGTGGGTGAGTCAGGCCGAAGGTCTCGTTCACAGCGGGGCAGTCGAATGCGAATACCTCTAGATGATTATAAGTTATGATTAGATAACTTTAATGAAATCGGGTTCTCCGTGTGATGACGGAGTAAGAATACAATATGTCATCACCCTATCTCATCCCATGGGTGTCGTAAAACCGACTAAGGGACTATCCGTGAATATTATCTTTAAGAAATTAGAAAACTTGAAATTAAACCCTATAGCAATTCGTCTGGCCAGCGTGGTATTAGTAGGAAAATATGCCTCGGTCATGGGAGGAGGCCCGTGGACGACGCAAAGCACGCAAACCCCTCCAGACTAGACTTGGTTACCCGACGACTTGTTAAGGAAGTAATATTTGGAGCAGACCATAAATAAATTGCATGCACTTATCCAGCAATTTATTTTTAGTAAGTAGGTGATATTCATCATCACCACCATATCAGCCAATCGACGTCCACTGCTGAATATAGGCCTCCTCCAAGAATTGCCACCTTGTGCGGTCCTGTGCCTCCCTCATCCATCGGCTTCCCGCTGTCCTAACTAGGTCGTCGGTCCACCGTGTGAGGGGTCTCCCCACCCTGCGCTTTAGTAGGTTATATTATTGACGATATATTAAAAAGGCTTTTTATTATACCAACCTGCAGCACCACATCCCGTCTTCTTAGCCTCATCAGGCCAGGTGCAGATGCCAGTCTTATCATTATACACCAGACCATCAGGGCAGGTGATCATGTTGAACTTGCCGTCCACGCAGTAGTAGAACTTGCCGCATTCCTTCGGGTCCTCGTGGGAGAAGTAGCCGTTTTGACGGATACAGTGCAACGCTGGGATTGGGGTTTCTGTTGAGGAAAGTGGTTTTTCATTAGTTTTGATATAAAAAATTAAACGTTTCTTAGTAAAGTCATGTCGAAGAAACGCTGTGTCAAAGTACAGTAGTTTCGAAGTTAAGTTGTTTCGTACTAAAATAATGTCGAAATTAAGATGTATCGAAGTTTCATTATATCGAAGTAAAATGGTGTCGTAGAATAGTTTGTCGAAGTTCAGTTTGGGAGTCCGAAAACCCTACATTTTAATGAGTTTAATAAGGATTTGCGGACGTGTTGTGATAGCTTCGCGAACCACTTGTCGCCAGCGTGGTAGTTCTTCCTATAAGGAAGTAAGATGAGGGGTCTCATGTAGTTAGACATTCTGATAAAAAAAACCCAGTTTATTTTCATTTCAATTGAACCATGCATCTCTTTAAGACTATCGCGTTGCCTCCTTATATTAACCGGATATGGGTTATTAACTCGCGATGCTAAGTAGTTATCTTTTTTTTTAATACATACTCCTCACACATTCACACAACGCCATCTAGTCCCAAACTAAGCAAAGCTTGTACTATGGGTACAAGACAACGGATAAACGTACATAAATATTTTTTTTTGTACAAATACATACATATTATACATAGAAAGCACCCAGACCAATGCAAACAATCATGTTCATGCACACAAAGATTTGCATTCAGCGGAAATCGAACCCAAGACCTCTGCGTAGCCACGGGCGGAGGTCGTCAAACTTATATTTTGTTTGACGTTTCGCACAGATAACCGTGGCTTTTAACTATCCAAATCTGACGTGGTCAGCTTAAGACCACGTTTACTACAGGTAAACGTGTTTACCTGTAGTAAACATGGTAACAACTAAGTTTAATACAGGTAAATATAATGCCACGTTAATCTCTCCTTTATCTATACTATCTATACTAATATTATAAAGAGGTAAAGTTTGTATGTTTGTGTGTTTGTGACGTTGTAGGGGGTAATCTTTGGATCTAATGAACCGATCTTAAAAATTCTTTCTGTGTTGAATAGTCCATTTATCGGGAAGTGTTATAAGGCTTTATATTCCCGCTTTGACTAATAGGAGTGGAGCAGTATCTAACCATGAATCCTTTTCGTAGTTATCATTTTCTTTTAAATATCGCTGAATATCGGAAGAGTGACAACGTGAGGTAAGAATCTTCGTACTGGACCACAAGGCCAAGCTTCCCTTGGAATTGGAAAGTTGTTTCAACGTCTGACCTACGATATTTATACGTAATCTGTATTCTAATGTTGTCACTTAACAAACTATTTGCTTTGTTAGGGTTGCTACTAACATATTCTAATGTTACAATATTGTACAATAATAATAGTTATTAAATATTTTTATATAAAAAAAGAATATGTGGTATGAAGTTGAGAAGAAAAATTTAAACAAAAAAAATTTCTCCTTAACTGTACATTTCTTTACCAATGCAAAAAAAGTTCTAGACTATTATTTTAATAATGCGTCTTAATGAATTTCCTTTTAGCATCTTTAACTTTTACAATAAAATGCTAGAAATATAGTTAATTGAGTTCAAATTGCATTAAGATTGTTGTTGCATGGCAATTACAAGTACCAAGCATTTTTTATTTACCTATATTCATAACAGCTTATTAATGTCCCACTGCAGAGACGAGCCTCCTCCCGCGACGGAGGGATACTGTGCCTGCTAATACCACGCTGGCCAGACGGATTGGGATAGGGCTTAATTTCAAGTTTTCCTTCTTTTTATTTCGTAAAGATAATATTCACGGATAGTCCCTTAGTCAGTCTTTACGACACCATGGGGTGAGGTGGGGTGGTAACATATTGTATTCTTACTCCGTTACCACACGGACCGTATATTAAGGTAGCTCAAAGTGATTCATGTAGTAATAAAGTAAATAATATGGTGTCAGCTCTACACCACTTACACCAAAAGTTCATAGATACGAGTATAATCACATAAACCCCTATTATAATCTGACTTATCAGCGTTATCTCTGCAATCCATACTAATATTATAAATGGGAAAGTGTGTCTGTTTAACTTTCTTTCAAGGCAAAACGGACAGACGAATAGACGTGATTTTTTAAGTGGAGGTAGTTGAAGGAATGGAGAGTAACATAGGCTACTTTTTTTTCTGTGTCTAGGACAGGAGAACAGTGCTACCCCGAATTTAACGCGAGCGAAGCCGCGGGCAAAAGCTAGTGACACATAAAATGACTTTTTAAAAACGTAAGCTAACCTACTAGTGTAACAACCCTATTTAATTATGTAAGACATGTGATAGCACACGTGTTCCATAAAATAAGCTAATTAATATTTATATTATGTTCGTTCAAACATCTTAAATATATTTAAACAAGACTTAAGTACTTAGTTTATTTTAACTTTAAGGTAAGTCACATACATCTAATGCA
Organism: Schrankia costaestrigalis; assembly: GCA_905475405.1. Lineage (NCBI taxonomy): Eukaryota > Metazoa > Arthropoda > Insecta > Lepidoptera > Erebidae > Schrankia > Schrankia costaestrigalis. The sequence goes on from FR997826.1 coordinate 18,617,896, forward strand.
TATTTACCTGTACATATTGCCATAATGGCCACCAAAAGGTTAAATTTACTGTCAACTTTTTTTACAATTTTATATATACATATTTTTTTTTAAGTTATAGTCTATAATTCTCTTCAATAATTGATATTTGAAATAGTCTAAAATTTTCAAAATTTTAAAAGAATGGTCTTATAGAAGGGAGCTTAGTTATAAGACATAACAAAACGACTGCATTGAGCCTGACGTTAAACTTCCAGTTTAAGCAATGCATTAAGCAAATGTCACATACTTCACATAGTAAACACTTAAAATTAATTTTAAATTTTATTGTTTCCTTTTTTGAAATTAGTTTACTTATCCTTTCACAGTGCCACCAGCAGACACAATAGTAAAACAATACACGTGTACCATATATGGTACATTGCACTGGGAACGTGTTAATATATTTCAATGTACTCTATATTTTACTATAGATTTAAGTATTTAGTAGTGAGAAAACTATGCGCAAAATGTTCAATTTACTTACGAAGTTTAGGTCTTTGTGAGCAGTCTAGGTTGAAAGGCAAGTCGCACTTCTCCTCCTGAGCGCTGTAGTCGTTGAACACCATACCATCTGGGCATAGCTTCTCTATGATCGCACCATTCCTGAAGTTATTAAAAAAACTTTGTTATAATCATCTAATCTCAATATAGTTTTACCTGGCACACACTTATCGATAAACAATAAAATATGTTAGGCAAATGCCTTTCTATCTATACATTGGTATGGGGATTTTTTAATTTCTTTTCATAAAAGTTCTCCTTTAAACAAGTAATTTTTACTTAAATGAAATCCGGAATGCGTAAAGACGTTACCTAATTTTCCAGGTTCGATACAAAAATGATTTTATTTTCTAGGTTTTATACTATTATAATAAGAGGAAGAAGATCTCAATTCGGATGATTTTATTTCAAAACGTTTGCATTATATTATCAGTACGCAGCCAATTCTTGAGCAATTTAATAAAAAAATTACCTACTCTAGAACACCCTAGAGTGATGCCATTAAAATTAGTTTATTAATTAAATTTATCCAGAAATATAGACATTATGTGAAACGTTCATGCAAATCTAATTGGAGTCGCTTTTGTAATTAGAAAATTAAACAATTTTACTTCATTAATTTTTTTAAACAAAAACCGAGTTATTATTAAGTCAACTTTAGTAATGTAACGAGTGGTTCATCGCGTTGTTACGACGAATGACCTAAACTGAGACCCGTTTAATACAAACACAGACAAACAAGTTTCGATAAATCGGGCGTCCATTATTTATTTTAAACTTTTTGGTTACTTAATAAACTCTGCAGAGACGAAAAGTCATAATTGAATAAAGATAAGATGGCAACACTATGTGTTTTGATTGCTTTAAGGTAGAAGAAGTGCAGTAAAACCACCTGATGATAAAATTAAATGATAACAGTTGCTCATGAACGTCAGAAATGGAAGAGCATATGTAGTGTGGCCGGTAGGTGGCGTCTGTAGAGTATAGGTGTTAGGATAGTTAAACTAGATTTATGCCGTTAAGTTTTATTTTCTCATTTAATTTTTACTTGCTACATTTTGTAGTCTTCTACCTAAACACAGTAATATTTTTATATTACTATTTAGAGATGGATTAAGCGTGCACAAAGGTGATACCGATAGTCGGTGTGGTGACGGAGTAAGAATACAATATGTCACCACCCCATCGCATCCCATGGGTGGCGTAAAAATCGACTAAGGGACTTTCCGTAAATATTGTCTTTACGAAATAAAAAGAAGGAAAACTTGAAATTAAACCCTATACCAATCCATCTGGCCAGCGTGGTATTAGTATGCCAAGTATCCCTCCGTCATGGGAGGAGGCCTGTCCCTGCAGTGGGACACTAATGGGCTGTTATGATGAAGGTGATACCGATTTAGACGGTTTATCGTTAAAAAGACTTACTACCAAGCTAAATGTATTCTTAGTCGATTAGTGACACTACTCGAGATAAAATAAAAAAACTTTTACTCAAAACTATTTAGTCTAATATCGTATTGATTGTTCAAATAAATTAGCGCCTGTACAAATATTCTTCACTTCAAAAAACATTAAGCAAATACTGGGAAAGGTTTATTTTTAATGCTTAAAAGTGCAAGGTTGTTGAACCCACGAGGAAGCTCATAAATATATTTTGGTTGGCCATTCGTCTTAAATTTACTGTCAAATATAATAATGTGTTATTTTCTTTAAGTAAAAATTAACCTCCAAACAAAATATCCGTGTGGTGACGGAGTAAGAATACAATATGTTATCACTCCATCTCACTTGAAATTACACCCTATATCAATCCGTCTGGCCAGCGCGTGGTATTAGTAGGCCAGGTACCCCTCCGTCACGGGAGGAGGCCCGTCCTTGCAGTGGGACATTAATGGGCTGTTATGATGATTATCTCCCGTGGCGCTGGGATTAGTAAGAACAACAATTCAATTCGCCTATTGTTCAAACTGCAAGATAATTCAAGTTCTGTTACCTTTTTTAGATTTTGAATTACGATGGACTGCGATACAGTAGGACAGACTTAAAGGAAATTTGACACACTGAAAATGCATTCTCTGGTGGAATGGTAAAGTTACGTTAGTCCGTTAACTTCTATCACTGCCTAATGACGACCTCTGTGGCGTAGTGGTTACATAACATGACTGCTACGCAGAGGTCTTGGGTTCGATTCCCGCTCAATGCAAATCTTCGTGTGCATGAACATGATTGTTTGCATTGGTCTGGGTGTTTTATATGTATAATATGTATGTATTTAGAAAAAAAAAGTATTTAAGTATGTTTATGCGTTGTCTAGTACCCATAGTACAAGCTTTGCTTAGTTTGGGACTAGATGGTGTTGCGTGAATGTGTTAGAAATATTTATTTATTTATTATATTATTAAGCTTACGTTAATAAAAGATGTTCTGACAATTATACCTGCATTCATAATATTTGTCGCACTGCTCCGCATCAGCGAAGAAACCATCTTCAGGACATTCGTTTGTGATCTCTGCTTCACGTTCTGAGTCTGCGATTACGCGTGATGGCTGATTCACTGGTTTCCTGCCTTTGGCTGATGATGCTAGTACTGAAAAGAAACAAACGGGTCCTATTATTGTCACTGTTCTATATGTTACCCTATGCCAATCTGTATGGCCAGCGTGGTATTAGTAGGCCAAGTAACCCTCCGTCACGGGAGGAGGCCCGTCCTGCAGTGGGACAGTAATGGGCTGTTATGATGATGATGATGATGTAGAGTTAAACAGCTGTTGAAATAAATTGAAAAGCAATTGAAATAACTAGAGAATTTACGTTAACATCAAAATTTTTCATTGGTTTACAGAGGTTGTGAAAACATGGCGTCCAAAATATTATGCATTGAGCTTCTATTTTTGTAAATACATAAGAAAAACAGCGATGTATATTGCTGACGATTGTCCGTGTGATGAAGGAGTAAGAATACTATATGTCACCACCCAATCTTATCCCATGGGTGTTGACTCAGGGACTATGAACATTATCTTTACGAAATAAAAAGAAGGAAAACTTTAAATTAAACCCTATACCAATCCGTCTGGACAGCGTGATATTAGTAGGCCAAGTATCCCTCTGTCACGGAAGGAGGCCCGTTCCTGCAGTGGGACATTATTGGGCTGGTAAGTTGATATTGGTATGAACACTTTATAGAAAGTTTTTGTTAACTTTTTTGTATATTTAGATACTGTAACTTCCTTATGTACGTGCCTCCGCAAATTTCTTTATTACCATGACTACGCTAAAAAGTTAAGTTTAGTAACAATATGTACAAAAATGATACTGGGCATGATGATTAGTTGCTGTCTATAGATGGTTAAAAGGCCCAATACCTGACATGGATGGTTCACAGCTGGTTCAGGTATCTGAAGTGGCACCAGAAATGGGCGCTTATTGATCTATACCAATATTCTAAAGAGGTAAAGTTTGTGTGCTTGTGACGTTGTAGAGGGTAATCTCTTAATCTACTGAAACGATTTTAAAAATTATTTCTGTGTTAGATAGTCAATTTATCGGGAAGTGTCATATCACGCTATGACTAAAAGGAGTGGAGCGGTAATAAAATATGTTTAAAAAAAGGACGCGTTTTTTTCGCCGCCCAACGAAGTGGGCACGGGCCAGCTAGTCCAAAATTAAATTTTCAAATTTATAGATGTAGTACCATTGATTTATAAAAAACCCAAGATGCACATTTTCAAACAAAACTAACAGCCAAAAGTGTCATCAAATTAAACATACGCAATAAATACGTTTAGTAATATCGTAAACATATTTTTTTTTCAAATTCAATCTTACACGCATGACATAAAGTTGTATTTAAAAAGTAATGCACATAAAGCAATAAAATTTAATGATTGACGTTTGCCGGTGGAACAACGCGATACTAATTTGAAAAAAGTGCACAATGCGCCTATTTGTTGCGGACGGTTTTGGGAAGTGGAGTGTGTATCTTTGGTTTTTTGTAAATCAATGTGTAGTACCTATATAGTTTAATCGGACATTTAAACAGGCAAGGCAAGTAAACAGTAAAGTATCAAGAAAAATAACAGATGTAAATAATGTTGTTAGCATTCAATCCGGTCATTTCCTTACGTTCAATATTACCTTCAACCATTCAAGTGTAGGTTGACTCTAGTATACTTTCTAAAACGTGCTATTTATTCTTACTTCTTATATTTATCTTTATATACTTAATAATATTTCTAGCTTTTGGCTAGAATTAGAACAGAGGTAATCAGCGTATAGACGCCGCGGTAGGCCACGTAAGAAGTGACATGACGAGTTGGAGTGGGCACAAAAACGTTGGCTTTTATTGGCTACGAAACATGTGGAAGTTAAGGAAAACGGTCATTGCCCAGCTGTGAGATGATACAGATTACCTAAACTAGCTGACTAAAAATAACGTTTGGACTAGGGTTTGAATCCGCTATCTTACTGTTTTATTTTCTAATTTTTACTTATATGAAGCTAAAGAACACAAAAATACAAACAGGCTCTAAGCAATCACTTGTAGGTCGTTCATAAGTATAATCCCTTTTGTCCCATTTTCAATCCAATGTCCGGATGCATAGCTGACGCGTACACGATCGCTTTGCTTCCGAAACAATCCCCTTTTTTTTACAAAATATTTATAAAAATGAAGGCCACATAAAACAGTATTTGTATCGCAATGTAGTACTAAAGTTTTGACACAAAACTCACTGGTATACGCGTTGTTAGGTAACAGAGAAATCGTGAAGCAAGAGCCTCGATTATCATTTTATCAACCGACTTCAAAAAAGAGGAGGTTCTCAATTCGGTTGTATTTTTTTTTTTTTTTTTTTTTTTTTTTTTTTTTTTTGTGTTTGTTACCTGATTTCTCGAAAACGGCTAGACCGATTTGAAAAATTTTTTTTTTGTTCGTATGGGTATGCTTCCCATTTGGTCCCATTGTCACCAGATCTGGATCTGGATGACGGGATCCCAGAGAAATCGAGGGCATCTCTTGAAAATTGTAGGGACGCATTGTGTAAAATCTTGTCATACATGTGCATCTCTGACGTCACTACCAAATAGTCAAGAGTAAGAACTGGTCAGATCCTGGAGACCAGAGTGAGTCGAGGGAACACCTCAACGGCATATTGCAGCTACCTTGTGTTTGGGCTTATTTTAATTGTATTGATGAAGACTTTACAAAACTTTACACAAACATGATCTGATGATGAAGAAGATTGAGGGTCGAGGCAACTCCTCAACGGTATATAGCAGTTACCGAGTGTTTGGGCTTATTTTATTCGTATTGATGAAAACTTTACACAACTTTACACAAACATGATCTCATGATAAAGACGACTGAGGGTCGAAGAAACTCCTCAACGGCATACAGCAGCTACCTTGTGTTTGGGCTTATTTTAATTGTATTGATGAAAACTTAACATTATGAATGTAATCGCAGGTGTGGTTTAAGACTTGAATGAAATTCTTATTTTAAATTAAAATAGGAATTAATAACGGATTATAAATAGACAAAATTGTTGAATTGCATTTAATTTATTTTAAACTTATTCTTTAGATATAACAAATTGATAATAATAATTATTATATTTATTTGATTTATTTTAATTTTAATTAACTTAATTATTATTACCAATTAACCATGCCGAGACGGTGGCTACGCTTTTCGATGTTCTCCCTATTTAAAACTTTTTGCATGTAGGTCCTCCGTTGTTCACTAGTCTCTTTTGAAATGACATTGGAGGTAGATTTCCTACATTAAAAGGCGTTTATCCCTTTCTTCGTTTGTTTCATTCAATCGGCGCTGTCTCATATAAGCAGCGCGTTTCGTAGGTCTACCCATATTCCGACAAAGTAATGTCCCACTGCAGGGACGGGCCTCCTTCTGTGACGGAGAAATACTTGGCCTACTAATACCACGCTGGCCAGGCGGATTGGTATAGGGTTTAATTTTAAGTTTTCCTTCTTTTTATATCTCAAAGTTAATATTCACGGATAGTCCCTTAGTCGGTTTTTACGACACCCATGGGATGAAATGAGGTGGTGACATATTGTGTTTTCACTCCGTCACCACACGGATTTATAGAATTGGAATTCACTAAAAATTTAGAAATAAAATTAATTTTCACAAAAAAAAAGAACCGACTTCAAAGACAAAAATTGCACTAAAAAGTAATAAATAATTACTTGTATTTTGATTTTACAACAATAAATCAGCCATTATTTCTATTTAATTTTAATTTATAGAATAGGTTCTTTTCATTAAGTATTGTAAAAGTATTGTTAAGGATATTTCTTGAAGAGTCTGTAAATATATTTATTTGTAGATTGTTTAAAAGATAATCAAATTATTACAAATAATGTAATATTATTGTTATTTTTGGAGGCGGTGTCAGCCAACGGAATAAGTACGATAATACCTAAGCAAACGGAATGACGGCCATGAATTACAGATTATAAATGACTTCGACATTATATTTGTTGATTGTGTATGGATTAGTTTAAAAATTAAACAAATATTAAACAACTATTCTTATCATATTTAAATAAATATATTTTAAAATACCAGTATCACATTTAAACGTTTTAATATTATATTTAATAACTGATTAAAGCTTTCCAGAACTTAAAATAGATTAGATTTAAAGAAATAATTCGCGAATAGGATCAATAATGCAAAATGTTGTCTACAAGTTCGTTAGAATAGGCAATAAAGTTTTGTATAACACACTCTCATCACTTTAAATGGTTTCTAATTAGATAAATATTGCATTTAAAACGAAAACGGCCGTTTCATTTTCGAATGTGAATTTTATGTAATTATTAGTCTGTGTATAACACGGCGCCATAATATTTGTTTAAGTTTTCAGTCAGAAATAAAAAATGGTATACTTAATAATAACGATCGTGGCTGACACCGACTCCAAAAATAACAATAATATTACATTATTTGTAATAATTTGATTATCTTTTAAACAATCTACAAATAAATATATTTACAGACTCTTCAAGAAATATCCTTAACAATACTTTTACAATACTTAATGAAAAGAACCTATTCTATAAATTAAAATTAAATAGAAATAATGGCTGATTTATTGTTGTAAAATCAAAATACAAGTAATTATTTATTACTTTTTAGTGCAATTTTTGTCTTTGAAGTCGGTTCTTTTTTTTTGTGAAAATTAATTTTTCTATAACTATATATAAATATACGTTGTCGCAATTATATTTATATTGATTTATATTATGACATTTTATAACAATATAAAAAGGTTTTTCTAAAACTGTTGTATGAGCTTAATTGTAAACTGTTATCTCATTTTGTTTTTAATGAAATGTAGGCAAACGATCCAGCAGGTCACCTGATGGTAAGTGATTACCGCCGCTCATGGACACCAGAGGAATCACAGATGCGTTGCCGACCTTTAAAAAGGGAGTACGTGAAATTATCTTGTACATTTTATGTGCAAGATAATTTCTGTACTTGACTAGTTTGTAAAACATACACAATGAAATTATTATTATTTATGTAAGTTGGTGTGCAATAAAGAATTATCTATCTATCTATCTATCTAATGAATGAAGACATGGCAAGAAGTTCGTCTTATGACATAAGTCTTGTGACCAATGATGACTCCCAGAACCGTCAGAAACCTTAAAGTGGTAAGGAATCTATGTTGGCTCGTAGGTAATTGGACCAGTAATGAAAATATTTTCAAGCGGCAGATTTAAGGGCCTTTACTTGGTTCACTAGCGCCGCCAATAGAAAAACAATCATAATTCGCAAATAGGATCAATATGCTGGTAACGAAGTCTTGAGAAAAGGCAATAAAGTAATAGTATAACACACTCTCAGCACTTTAAATGTTTTTCGATTCGGAATCATCCAGATCCTCTCTTTCTATATACCTTGCCTTCTAATAACTGTTTTGAAAGAGGAGAAGTGAAGCCCAATAATGACCCATTGTTCGTTATCTTCTGCTCTCTATTCCAGCAACTACATATCCTGTTCTAGATAAATAGCCAACAAAATACTAAACTTTCTACCTTTCTTTCTCTCTATATGATACCATAATGTCGAACAAACAACAGTTTTAAAAGTACTATGTATTAACGCTTTCGTGCATGGAATGTAAACACAACTGTGTACTAAGATATGTATTGTTCATGTTTACGATTTACTTTTTTTGTAGCTGATTTGAATGGTATCAATAGAAATAGTATGAAACAATTTGGCAGTTCTTTTTAATTAAACCACTGTCTTAATTTTGATAAATTTTATGTAGAGAAAGCTGTAAGTCTATATAATAAAAACCGTTCATGGCCACTTTACAAAAAGCAGGAGTCATTTCAAAACTCAGAATAAGTTCATTCCACAGTATTAATTAAAATAAAATAAACATCATGAACAATAATATAATTATCATTGTGACTGATTTCGGTTTCTTTATGTCGATATAACTTTTTTCGGATACACATAGGCTACTTTATGTTCTTAAAAAAATCTGTTCCTGTGGGATTAGAAAGGAGTTCATATAACTATTGAAAAGGTTTTGATAAAGCCACGACTAGAGTTTGGCCAGGTGTTAGTATCCCCCCGACCCGCAACCGGCGCACCGGGTGCAGGGCGGACAATGGCCTCTTCCGGCCACCCTAAATGGGTCCAGGAGCCCCTCTACTCCATGGACCCGAAATGGCGGTGCGTAATGTTCCACGCGCGCCTCTCCAAGTATGTTAAGGCGAGGAGCACTTCGCTCCGTCCTCGAGATGGGAGATGGGGTCCGCTAAGAAGCGGGTCAGCACTAGTCGGGGGCTGCGGAAGAATCATGGTTTGCCACTCCCCCCCTGAAACACGTGAGAAACGGAACACCGGGGCGTTTAGTCAGGAGAAGTCTGACAGACCCCTCTCCGGGGTGGAAGAACTCCATGAGAATTTCCCCCAAAAAGAAAAACAAAAAAAGGTTACTCATTCTTATCCTGAAACTTTTAATGAGAACAATGATCTACGACATGGAGTCTTTGGGGAAGAGGCATCACTATAAAGTAATGATAGTGGATTAAAGTCATTTCAAGACTATTTGAATTATGTCAATCTAACTTCTGGACTATAGAAACAAATTGTAACTGAATTATTTTTAGCTAATTTGTTTATATGACAAAGTACGAATATGCGGTGTGGCAGTAAGGCAGACTCTCTGCGACTTGCGAAGAGAGTCTCCCTTATGTGGGATTCTAATATGCTGTATTGATTATGATAATGAGGGCATTATAGAAAACTTAAATAAAGACTTTTATTCCCAAAAGGTTAGTTAAAAAGATTTTTAACTCGGAACAAAATAAAACTTGTATAATGTATTTTACTTTGCTTTATGTCATAATTTCCTTTATATAAAAAAATGAAATAAACTAATATACAAGATAAAATAAACTTTTGACATATGACCTTTAAGTATAATTTGATCGATACATAATAATAATCAATATTGTAACTGTAGACTTTCTATTTTAAAAGACACGAACGCGTTGATGTCTTTCGTATCGACAAAATATTGACAGTAACATAATGCATGCGAATAGTAACTTATATATTATATGTAGTAGAAGGAAAACTTGAAATTAAACCCTATACCAATTCGTTTGGCCAGCGTGGTATTAGTAGGCCAAGAATCCCTCCGTCATGGATGAAACATTATTAAATATTGAAAATGTTGTCCTACTAAAACCAATAATAATTAATATATAATGTAATATTTCCTTGTGCTAGTATTTATTCTTTTAAAATGCAATCAAATTAAATTTTAATCGACTTGTAAGGCTAACATTTAAATTAGAAACAAATTGCATTACACATCAAGGCTAACTAGTAGCTGACATATTGCCTAAACAGATCTGAATATCGATCTAGAAAGGTTAATGAAAGAGATCCTATTACATTATGAAAGTTATTATTGATTAAAAATAAAATAAAACAGTAAAGGTCGTTACACAAAACGTCCATTCTAAATTCAAAGATATTCTATGTTTAAAACAAATGAAATTTCGAATACGATTACGATACGATTATGATTGTTTTTTAATAAAGAACTTTTTAACTAACCCATTTTAAAATTTTAAATTGTTCCAATTTTGAAATGAATATCATTCGAATTTTGAAATGAACATTAGATCGAATTTTAATAGGATCTCTTTCGAAATTCAAGCTTTATACTTTATTTCAAACTTGGATTTATTTCAACGGTGTTTAACGATCACAGTTGCCTTATATTCTAACCTAATTAATCAAAGGTATGATAAAGAAAGAAAGAAAGCTTATAGTACCTACTAAAACGACAGTAGCTACTTACCAACTAAACAGCTCAAGAAGACAACACCAACACACGACCGGTACGCCATCTTGTGATAACACTATACTATCACGACTTAAATGTCACTAAAAAGTGACTTAAGTGACTATAAAGATATAGTGACTATATAGAATTTGACTGACGCCCGCACCGTACTAAGCCGAACTGAGTTAAACACTTTTTGTCATCCATACTTAGCTCTAGCGAAAGGTTACGATGGTATACACCTCTCTTTCTGTTGTAGGGTAATTTATATTGCTATCTCTTTCCTCTTTAGCTGTATGGATCCTGTTATTGTTCTACGTGTTCTGCAAGAGATATTCCGAAATGCAGTTATCCAGTGTTAATATATTATGTTTAACTGCATAGGTGGCTAAATGGTTATGTAAGTGAGTGCCGTGCAAGAGGTAGCGAGTTCGGATCCCACGCAAGATTATACCTATTTTGTGTGATTCACAAATCATGGATGGAATGGATTTTCTTTGTGTCCGTTAATGTGTGTAAAAAGTCAAAAGTCCCCGCGTCATATTAAGGCTCGATAATAGTATATTCCTCACACATTCACACATCACCATCTAGTCCTAAACAAAGCAGAGCTTGTCTTCTTCTTCTTCTCTCGTGTCAATGGTCTAAACTCAAACAGTTTTAGAATAGTGAGCGGCCACTTCAATGGCATTTGGAGTGGCCGCGTAAAGATCGGCCATCGTACACCGTTCAGGGCACAAAGGGCACACCAGTAAAAGCGAAATCGATTGCTCTGGATTGCCGTAGTCACATTGGGGAAGACAAGCGTCTAGCAGACGTCTAGGAAGCATGGAAGGAGCCTCCCCGCGGCGCACCCTGGAAGCAGCTAGACGGTAACGCGGTGCCTAGGCTGACCAATCCTGCCATCACAATGCTTCGACAACCAACTCAGACGTTTGATGTACGATAAGTCTATTGATTGATTAGTTGCACATCTAGTAATTTAATGTTGCATGATCATTGCATGTATGTACGTTGTATTATGTAGGGCAAGCGCTGTTGCCGAGTAGATTATCTTTAAATTTTTAATACACAATGAACAGCTAATTAACTGTTTTCCTATTGCAGAATAGGAACGAGGAGATCTGCAAGAGAACCAAAATGACTGGCATAGCGCTCAGGATTAAAGAGGCGGTCAGGGCACATAGCGCGAAAAACCGATAGCCGTTGGAGCAGAAAGGTTGAGGAATTGCGACCACGTATTTTGAGACGCAGGTTAGGGATACCCCTCACGATGATAAGAATATTTTATTTTTTTGGATATGGTGAGACTGCCATACATTTAGTTTACTTAGGTTGTTTTTGTACATAGTCACCTACGTGTGCCATTGTTTGACGACCTCTGCGGCGTAGTGACGTACCCCGGGTTCGATTCCCGCTTAATGCAAATCTTTGTGCGCATGAACATGATTGTTTGCATTGGTTTGAGTGTTTTTATAATATGTATGTATGTACAAAAAAAACAGTAGGTAAGTAAATAATTGTTTATCCGTTGGCTGGTACCCATAGTACAAGCTCCGCTTAGTTTGGGACTAGATGGTGTTGTGTTAAAGTGTGATGAATAAATTATTATTATATTATTGTAGATACCTATTCTTTCTAACCAACCCAAGTTATCACCAGAAGCTGCCTTTTCAGTCTTTTTTAGACTACTGATAGTGATTTGTTTAGATATTTAAAAAACCATGTCCCTTGATATGTCAAGCTTCTTCTATATTGTTGTTTGTTAACGATTCTGTTATATGACACAGGAAATACTGATTCTCTGACCTAGTACGGGTTTTAATGATGACTTTTTAGAATGAAAAAGTAAATCTGTAACAATCTGTGTCAATATAATTTTAAGATAGATATAATAAGTAAAATGTATATTATGTATAGTGGCGTTACTAACAAGAATAACGACAGACTAGAGTCAGTAAAATACTTACGGTATATTTATAAACCTGAGAAATGCCTTTTTGTACGCCTGACTCACTAGAGCCTTCATAAATATTATACCTCCAGAATACAAGTACTTACCTATAGGTATTATTTATATATATTTACAACACTAGAGGGTAGATATTTAATATGACGACTTCATAACAGCCCATTAATGTCCCACTGCAGGGACGGGACTCCTCCAGTGACGGAGGGATACTTGGCCTACTAATACCGCTGGCGAAACGGATTATAACAATGAATGGAAACAGAGCTAATTTCTTTTATAGTAGATCTTTTATACTTATACGTGTTACAAATTCGTTATTTACTTTAAGCTGGATTTTAAAATATCCTATTAGTTTAATGGGGTATTAATGTTAAAATATAGAATGACTCACACTAAGCAAGCCTGTCTTGTGAGTGCCTTTTCGATTTACATTATTCTCTGTTGTTCGGTCGAAATCAGAAACTTAAGACAAAAAAATATGACAAAACAATAGTTAATAACCGTTTTAAAAACAAATGGTTAATTAACTTGACCTATTAATGAACTTATATTTTATTAAGAGCATGTCGTTATAGCAAATGAGGCCAGAAACTATAATAATTATAAAGATATAAGATGTTACACTTAAGAACAATTTGCGGCAAATATCTAAGTAGGCACTAGCTCTTTAAGTTAATGGAATCTGAATGTAGACCGTATCCATTGCTTATGTTTTAAGTTATTGCTAGAGCAAAATGTAATGTTTTTTTACACTAAGAGAGCAGACAAGTGGTTTTAGTATTCAACGTCTCCTTTGATCACTGGAATATGCGTTTTATCTACACCTACTAATATTATACACAGCTAAAGTTTGTGTGTTTGTGACGTCGTAGGGGGTAATCTACAGAACCGATTTTAAAAATTCTTTCTATGTTTAATAGTCCACTTATTGGGGAGTGTCATAGGCTATATAATATCACGCTGTGACTAATAGGAGTGGAGCAGTAATGAAATATGTTTAAAAAAAGGACGCTTAATAACGTTTTTTTCGGTGCCTAACGAAGTGGGCATGGGTCAGCTAGTTTATGATAAAATGTGAGTATGAAAGCGTGTTGTGTGAATATTATGAAGGTATGTCTATAAATATAACTGATGAGAACATTTGCTGGAGAGTCCTCAGCCTAAGACTTTAGTTAAAGAATACGGCATTGTGCTTGTAATTGCCTCAATTAAATATGAAGTGGTTTTAATAGATTTTCTGAAGAAGCGGGATTTTAAACGCATCTCACATTCGTATCAGTAACGATCAGTTCAAGGGGAAATAAACTCTTTGAATGAGTGAGACATAGAACTCCAGAAGTTAGATTGTTTTAAATTGGGGTAAGATTGAGTTATAAAAATATAAAAGTAAATACGGGTTGTATTTACTTTTATATTTTTATCCTCTTTTAAAAGTTGCATAAAAACAGTAATTACAATGATATTAAATAATTACAGTGATATTAAATCGACTATTTATGTGACAACCCATGCCTTAAAATGTTAAGATATTATAGCAAATTGCCAATAAAGTATTAAGTATTTTAAATATTAAGACATTATAGCGAATTGGCAATAAAGTACCAACTATTTTAAATTGCAAATAAAAGAACAAATTGCGATATATTGAAGATCAAACCTTCACAGTACAAGTAGTGTTAAATAAAATATGGTAATAATATAATTGTTGTGTGTACTTAACTTGTACGGCGCTATCTTATACACAGTACCGGGTTGTGGCGTGAAATATCATCTCAGGACTTATTTATTTCCATTACTTTTAAATTATAATTTGTTTAATAACAACTTGGAAGCATACACTTTCAAACAAAATGGGTGCAAAAATGACTGAGTGGTGAGGTAGCACACATAATAAAACAAAATAACTGAGAACCTCTTCCTCTTTTAGGAGTCCCTTAAAAGGAATAATTGAAGTGATATCAACTATTTATGTGGCAACCTATGCCTTAAAATACATATTAAGACATACTAGTAAATTGCCAATAAAGTATTATATTAAATGGTGAATAAAATATTGAAAATCAAACCTTCACACTGTAAGTACAGTTAACTACAGAAGTTGCTAAACACCTCCCATATTACAAAACTTACTTAATTACAGTAAGCGCCAATAACTTAGCTGCCCTGAGGTTAGCTATAAATGCAGTTGGCGCATGTACAAGAAGAATTAAAACACCAGCCCCACAGGCTTCCAGCCATTTATTTCAAGATCTGACATCTGCGCAGTCATTCAAGCCAACAACTTCAAATCCGTCGAGTTAACGTGAACTTCAAATTGGCGCTTTCTGTCGTCACGAAAACAGATAATATTCTTATCATTAGTAATGTCTTAATTTTAATTCTTAATTTTTAAAAGACAACTCCCGCACTAGGCATAATGGGACTTTTTACAAACACCAATTAACGGACACAAAGAACACCCATACTCAGGACAATAATTTAGGGATCTCACAAATAATTGTCTTGCGTGGGGATCGAACCCACAACCTCGTGCACGGCAGCCGCTCGCGCTACCGTCGCGCCACCGAGGTCGTCAAACACTAATTTTCCTTAAATCACTGAACACAAAAAGCGAACTTGTGATATGG
The DNA here is from genome assembly GCA_905475405.1 of Schrankia costaestrigalis. Classification (NCBI taxonomy): domain Eukaryota; kingdom Metazoa; phylum Arthropoda; class Insecta; order Lepidoptera; family Erebidae; genus Schrankia; species Schrankia costaestrigalis. The sequence continues at coordinate 18,633,376 of FR997826.1, forward strand.
GATTTGTTAATTCACTTTTGTAGTTGACTATACTTTTAAATAAAGTATGATAACAATATAATTGTTGTGTTTAACTTGTGCTCGGTATCGTATACACGGTACTGTGTCAGGACTACGGAGATATCTTGTCAAGAGAAATTTATTTACACTCTTGTTAATGTCTTTAAAGGGCTTTGTATGAAAATGGTTTAAATGTTTAAATTTATATACCGACCTATCCGTGTGGTGACGGAGTAAGAATACAATATGTCACCACTCCATCTCATCCCGTGGGTGTCGTAAAAACCGATTAAGAGAGAGGAGACCCGTCCCTGTAGTGGGACATAAATGGGCTGTTATGATGATGATGATATACCGACTATAATTAACCATTGATTTATTCGATACAGCTACTTTGTTAACATGAATGATCAGCAAAAAATATTGAACCAATGTTGATGAATTTTCTATAAGGCCATCTATGATCATTTTCCCTGGAATCTCTATCCTAATTTAAATTAAATCTTTTTGGTACTTATATACTTTAATGTTAGAGGAAATCCATACTAATATTATAAATGCGAAAGTAACTCTGTCTGTCTGTCTGTCTGTCTGTCTGTCTGTCTGTCTGTCTGTCTGTCTGTCTGTCTGTCTGTCTGTCTGTCTGTTACTCTTTCACGCCTAAACGGCTGAACGGATTTCGATGAAATTTGGTACAGACAATCTTTAGACCCTGAGAAAGAACATAGGCTACTTTTTATTAGCAACTAGCTGACCCGGCGAACTTTGTTCCGCCTTAATGGAAAAAAAAAGAAAAAAAAAAGTATCCTATGTTCGTCTCCTGGCTATAAGCTACCTCCCTACCAATTTTCAGCCAAATCTGTTCTGCCGTTCTTGAGTTATAAGTGGTGTAACTAACACGACTTTCTTTTATATATTACTAGCTGATGCCCGCGGTATTACCCGCTTAATTGTTATTTTACACCATAAACTACCTATATTCCAAATTTCATCAAAATCCATTTAGTAGTTTTTGCATGAAAGGGTAACAAACATCCATACATCCTCACAAACTTTTGCATTTATAATATTAGTAGGATAGGATAAGCAAAGGTGTGTCACTTTAGTGCCTAACAAATAAGGTGAATATTATCTTCACTAAATAAAAAGAAGGAAAACTTGAAATTAAACCCTATACCAATCCGTCTGCAAGCGTGGTATTAGTAGGCCAAGTATCCCTCCGTCAAGGAAGGAGGCCCGTCCCTGTAGTGGGACATTAATGGGCTGTTATGATGAAATAAGTTGACAATTACGAATTTAAGCTCTCTAGATATATCAGACCCACAGCTAAAAAACCGGTCAAGTGCGAGTCTGACTCGCGCACCGAGGGTCCTGTACAAACCTATATATTTTCCCGCCAAATTGTGATAACGTAAGGATTCAGCTGTTTAAATACTATTTTTCCCGCCAAAATTCAATGACGTCACGACTTAGCTGTCAAAATATATTTTCCTGCCAAAATTCTGTGACGTCACGACTCATCTGTCAAAAATTCTATGACGTCACGCCTATCTGTCAAAATTGACAGCTGTCAAAAGTGACAGAGGTATCAAATATTTTCCCGCCAAAATAATATGACGTCACAAATCATCTGTCAAAAATTCTGTGACGTCACGACTCATCTGTCCAAAATTCAATGACATCACGACTCAACTGTCAAAAAATATTTTCCCGCCAAAATTCTGTGACGTCACGACTCATCTGTCAAAATTCTATGACGTCACGGGTCACGTGACCTATGACGTCACAGGTCACGTGACCTATGACGTCACAGGTCACGTGACACAGCTTTCCCGCCAAAATTCTATGAAATCAAAATATAATGCAAAAACTACTAAATGGATTTTGATGAAATTTGGAATATAGGTAGTTTATGGTGTAAAATAACAATTAAGCGGGTAATACCGCGGGCATCAGCTAGTAATTTATAAATAGAAAAATGTACCGCAGCATAATTAGAACCTTTTTAAACGTTTTTTTCTGATTAAATGCTCTAGATGTCGTAATCACGTTATGAGTTCTTTTTAGTCGTAGTGTTCAATACTGAAATACAAGAAACTGCCTTAGTGGCAAAGCGGTCGTTTGTGCGGCTGCAGTGCACGAGGTCGCAGGTTCGAATCCCGCGTCAAATAATGACTTAAGTGATGCAGAAATTATTATCTATAAAAGCTTGAATGTTTTTGTGTCTGTTAATTACATGTCAGAAAAAGTTTCCGCAACATAGGAAGCGAACTCTAGTGCAGGAGCTGTCTTTTAATTCATAATTTTAAAAAAAATGAAAAAATAAGATAAATAATTAATCATTATCCAATGAAAAATTGGAACCGCCCTTTTCAAAATGTTGCAAAATGTCTTGTCTGTCTGTTAAATTACTTGACAACCCTGTTGACAGCTAATATCTTAAACTCCAAGTTCCGTGAATAAAACCTTAACCTTTTTCGAATTTAACTGATTCAAAATAATTCATTACCAAGTGCTATTTTGTTTTTAAAAAGAAAATGATGAACTGTCCCGGATATGTGTGAAGGGATAATTCCCTTTGTAGTTGTTGATATACAAAATATTGTGTGACGTTTACGAGGTATAATAACGAAAGGCATAATCATCGCTCCTAATTGACATCGTATGCAGATGCCGCAGAAAATACATAAATATTTTTTATCTGTTGGTGTTAACTATAGCGTTTTTGAAAGACAGAAACCTTTAGTCCATTGATGGAGAGTATGCAAATGTCGCGGTTTAAAATATCATGCAAAACAATAAAAACGATTTGGCGACCTCTGTGGCGTAGTGATTATATTACATGGCTGCTACGCAGAGGTCTCCGGTGCGATTCCTGCTCAATGCAAATCGTTGTGTGCATGAACATGATTATTTGCATGGTCTGAGTGTTTCTATGTATAATTTTGTATGTATTTACAAAAAAAATGTTTAAGTACTAATATCCGTTGTTCTGTTACCCATAACACAAGCAGGTTAAGCCTAGCTTACTTTGGGAACAAATGGCGCTGTGTATAGATGTCCGTGAATATTTTTTTATATTTTTTTTTATTTGTGCTATCTAGAAATAAATATCTTAAAATACTGTATGAACTTTGTGTCCGTTAGTTTTATGTCTGGTTTGGTTTTATGTCTGTCTCTTATCACTAGTGCAGAAAACTTGACACAAGCCAATACCTATCCTATCCTGATCTGATAGTAGACCCATACTCTAGACCCCTACTAAACAAGGTTCCCTTAATATCTAGGAGGCCTGACCTTGTACTGATGCATGAGTAAATGTGTAAGAAAGTTAACTCAATTTACACAGCAAAATGTAATTCTGCTTATTTATACGAAATGTTGATTAATATTCATTAGGAACCATAAAGTTTACAAACATAAAGGCCTAAATCACTCACTAACATACTTAAAGTCTTGTTGCCACATAAAAAAATGTTATAGTTAATAAATCCACTCTCTACAAACAAAACGTATAATGAGTGTAATACGTACATATACGTAATTGTTGAAATTATTCGCGTGCGCATAATATGCTACTAAACGCATGCGCTGTAGAAAGTGATCTCTTCTCAACTATAGTTTCACTTTATCTTAGATTTTATGACAATATTAAAATAGTATATTAATCTTAAATGTCATGTAAATAAAGCTTATTATCCTTTGTAGAAGAAATGATTTATGTTATATGATTTGTTTGAGTATACTTAAGCCCGATTTACACATCGACAAGTACAGTAGCGAGTTAAGTAGTACGTTGTTGATTAAGTTGATTTAAATAGATCTCCATCCTATTTTTTGGCGAGTTAAGTTGACGAGACGCGAGAGAGGGGGCTACTTCGTACTTAATTCGCCAAAAAATAGGATGGAGATCTATTTAAATCAATTTAATCAACAACTTACTACTTAACTCGCTATTGTACTTGTCGATGTGTAAATCGGGCTTTAGAATTGGATTCGTATTTAGTTATGTGCAGTTTTTGTGAGAGACTTTCGTTTAATTTTAATTGTGTTCAAAACATTTTAAATAATGTTAACAGTATTTTAACAGCAACTATGGAGAGTGAGATTATATGGCTTTTCATGTCAAAACAAATGGTAATTAGATTTCGCTCTCGTTCATCTTATGTTAAGGCATTTTCGACTGCAGGATGTCAAGATTTAGCCTATGTAAGTATGTCTGGTGCTCTGTGGCACTCTGGAGACTAAGGGATTGGATTATTTTCTTTGGAAGAATCATTGCATTGGCTTTGGGATATTTTTCTTTAGCTCCTCTTAAAGAATCAAACAAGAAAAAGGAAAAATGTAGAGGAAAATACATTGGTAATTAAGTTATTTATTTTAAGTTTTTAGGTTTTGTTTGCACACAAAGCCCCGAGAAGGGGTGTGAGTCCCTACAGTAAACCATTTATGGACGGAATGGATGGATGGAAAATGGACATAGGTAGCTAACAGAATCTTCTTTAAAACAAAGTAAATTAGACATTAATCTTAAGAGTCTAGCTTACGTTTCTTCAGACCTCCTTAAATGCAGACATATATTTTAATACCTATATGTACTTACAAACTTGAATAACAACAAAATAAAATATATTACTTCTTTATCCAGCGAGATGTGTTCAGTAACCAGACTCCCATTTATTATTCACTTTACAACAACTACTACGATTGAATCTTGAGTTGTTAAATAAAGTAGATGTCGCCGCCTACAACTTTATCTATCTGAATAACATTTGGATGAATTTATATCTGGTGGGTTTTATACTATACTAGCGACCTGGCCCGGCTCTGCATGGGCACCTACTGCAGAATGTCCTTAAACAACGTTTTAAGTACAGCTTCATTAGAAGTCTCTAAATTTATATGATTTTCTTTACTATATTTATAATATTTATTATTTATATCATGCATGTGTTATACATATAAACCTTCCTCTTGAATCACTTTATCTATTAAAAAAACCGCATCAAAATTCGTTGCGTAGTTTTAAAGATTTAAGCATAAAGGGATATAGGGACAGAAAAAGCGACTTAATTTTATACTATGTATAGATGTGTAGAAGATTGAATGTCCGATGTTAGAATCAGTTATTATCTAGTTTTGGAAGAAACTTGATTTATAGTTACCAGGTCATGCTTAAAGGATACGATGGATAGCCAGGTTCAAGACAATACGTTGGAGTGGTCTGCTGATCAGATTCCCGGAATTGGCATTGCCTGCAGCCTCACCTGTCTGTTTTCATGATACCATGAATAATAAATATGAGAAATTCCACCTTTTCTTTGTGGGAACCTTTTGTTTTGTTTTTGTGTATGATTCGACGATCCTGAGGGAAAGCGCAAATACCGACATCCGAGATGGTTTACAATGACTATAGATGTAAGTAAATAAATAAATAAATAGTAATATAATAATAGTTAATTAATTTCTAATTTTGCCTTTGGTTCTTGTTTTGTCTAGTTCTAGCTTTTAGTTCTAGCTCTTTCGTTCTACTTACACACCATACACTACATTCACTTATAATCATACACAAACATACACTCAACAGTCAACACACTTATATAAAAACGATCAAATTAACTTTGTAGTATACTTAACAAAATTTAATGTACCTATGTAAAAAAAAAAAAAAAAAGTTTAATTTAGTATATTTTTAGACTTAACACTTATTAATTTAATATAAGTTAGTATTGTACCTTATTTTTCTAATGTATTCTCTGTAACGGACTGAAAGTTTGCGAGACAACCCCAATACAAGTATACTCATAACTTACTGGGGTAGTCTCAGTTCATTTATGTATGCATTTTATGAGATACAATAAAAACATTTTTCATTTTCATTTTCATACTTATTTATTTTATGGGTCTCCAAGACCCATAAAATAAATAAGTAGAACGAAAAATATTCCAATTAAATTTATCTACTCCTTCATTAATTCATATCATAATGTATTTTAAATGAAAATAATGAACACCTACCTAGTACGAATGTTAAACACCGCAGTTACATTTACTAGTAAAATATTTTCACCTAGCCTCAATTAAGCAGTCGTCGGATAGCGTCGCCGCGTGTTGTCTCGTAATTAAATGAACTAAATAGAATTAAAACATGTGAGAATCCTACGCAAGGCTCGCTACAATGACCTTTTATATATTTAGTAATTGCTGACTTTATATTTAGTAATTGCCGAGTTTAATGATTCACAATTTTGCTGTCTTACTAGATGTGAAGTGATTTCATCCGCTTTTAATTTTTCTTCAAGGATTCTTTTTAAAGCAATAATTGGTTAGTTGTGTTAAACATTGAATAAATTAATGAATTTCAGTTTAGGGATACCTACTTAATAATAATATAGATTAACTAACGTCTAGTTCTTATAGGGCTATGCAGGATCTTTTAAGCAGTATCTACTTTGATGCTCACAATTTTGCTTTGATAAGTTTACATTCAAATAAATAAAATACAGATAAATATCTTCAAGCAATTACGAAACTGTTTATCTTAAAGGATAATTCCTTTATTAAATTGATTATTTAAATTAGACCTGATAATATATCATCATTCTACTAAGACACTAATTGGCATTGACTAATTCACGCCTATAAGCGGTTACCCATTTGCAGAGTTTACACCGCCTGGGTTAATAAGTTTTATCGTTGGCCTTCCATGCACGACGTATAATGTCATTCATTTGATGACGATACATATATACCTAGAAGATAACGGTATAAGCATACCGAGAAGACCGCTCTATGCACATTTACTGTGTAAATTATAAGTACGAATTTTAAGACCAAGTAAATTAGTATTTTTTATAAAGGAGGCACAGGACCGCACAAGGTGGCAATACTTGGAGGAGGCAGTGGACGTCGATTGGCTGATATGATGATGATGATGATGATAAAGGAGGCGTAGATTATAAGTAAGTAGACCAAGTAAGTAATAAATGAGTAATTTTTACAAAGGAGGCTGGAGGCAGTTAAGTTTCATTGTAAGATTTCCTCGTCCACGAGTGTGAGAACGTCCAAAAGTATTATATTCCGCTTGTCAGGTGCAATAATTATACACTGTCAGCCATTGTGAAAAGTTCAGTGACAATTTAACGATCAGGTACTTAAATGATCCGATAAATGGTTGTATTAAAATAATCTTAATGCATCTTGAATAGTGCCGCGTGTATATTGATTATTTTTTTGTTTGTTTATTTATCGATTTAAGTTAATTTTTATTTTATCCAGCTGCATCCCTTCTTTTGATGATGTACCATCTGTTGAAAACTAAGATGAGAAATCTACTATGATAGGAAATGAACCAAGCAATTGAGCTGACTTGTTATTGCTGGTTCACACTCACTCTCACTACTGTCTTATTCTAGCAAAGTTTCTGAGGTGTTCCTCAGAAACTTTCACTTTAACACTTCAAGCTGTTCTGGTGTTGATAAATAAAGTGAACTTATCTCTGTCTCCATTTCTGACGCTTATTTGGTGGCAAAAACCGTTTCAGCTAAAGAAGCGACGGCTTTCCAGATCATCCCCCTTTTGACCATAACAGCAAAGAAACGCGGAAAGAGAAAAGCTTTGTATTTGAACATCCACGTGACTAAGAAGCAAATTTTAAAGATGCAGATAATGTTTATTTAATATTTTACATTTACAACAATGTTTTATTTAATTAAATTGACCGATGTAAATTATGTTTCGTTCTTTTGTGAAAATTAAAATAAATGCGACAATTTTAGATAAGTATCATGATTTAAAAAGTATATCTATAATCACGACAAGGTAGTGCTGTCTAGTAATCATGTAGGAGATTTATGTGCAGTGAGCACATAACATCTAGAGATTAACATACTGCTATGTAATTATTGTTTCAGAACAAAAAATACAATGGAGTTTTCATTAGATGTCAAAAAAAAAAACAAAAACAAAAAAAAATTCATAGATAATATGTGTAATGGTGCCTAATTTGCCTAAACCTGAATTTCTTTTTTAATGCGATCTGTTGGTCATAAATGTCAATAAAACAAGAAAGCCAAGACAAAGATTTTTGATGGTGATCAGATTTTGCCTGGATTTCTCAACCAAACAGCACTCTACCACTCACATCCAAGTTACCTCTTCACTTTACCGCGTAGCCAACAAATTCAATCATTTTCTTATCTCATTATTCATCTCCGTGTGGTGAAGGAGTAAGAATACCCCATCTCATCCCATGGGTGTCGTAAAAACTGACTGAGGGACTATCTTTACGAAATAAAAAGAAGGAAAACTTGAAATTAATCCCTATACCAATCCGTCTGGCCAGCGTGGTATTAGTAATCTCCGTCCCGGGAAGGGCCCGTCCCTGCAGTGGGACATTAATAGGCTGTTATGATGATGATTATTCATCATAATCCGCATGATGAAAAACTTGAAGTCATCTCTATATTTCAACAACCCATTAGCATGACAATTTATGTGTAAGGACATATAATGAATGCCTATACCGGAGATGTACAACAGGTTTGATTAATGGCAGGCTCCGTGTACTCATGTGTACCATCATGATTTAATGTAACTAGGAATAGATTGTGGACCTATGTTTACTTACAACGATATTATCAGGAAGATATTGTCAATTTAATTTATGATGTAATGTATTATTTTAGTGACATAATCCTTTCTGATACAGTAATAATACAAAGCCTGTATGTCTAATACTTCGTTTAGTCGCGATGTATTCCCATCTCATATCGCTGTCAAAACAAAAGAAGGAAAATTTGTAAAACCTTAAACCAATCTGTGTGGCCAGTACCAAGTGTCACTTTTCTCGGACACTGGAGGAGGCCGATCTCAGTTTGACTTAAATGAGTAATGGCGATTACAAATTAGCCCGTTATTTAAAAAAATACATTGTTAAGATAAAGACCTTCTGTAATACGGCTAAATAGGCTAAAAAGTATAGAACTAGTGCTACTACACACATATAGACTGCTATATAATAACCAATTAATTGTTAATCAAAATGATCTAATCTTTGTTGCTCTAGGACCCTTAAATATAAAAAACCTCTCTAATTACCAAGACCTAAAACTAATCAAATATAGTCACAAAGAAAAACTGCAAAGCAAATCTATTACAACAATAACATAACAATAAAATACCAATCAAAACCCTTTCTACAAAGGTTAAACGAAAATAAAAAACCTTATAAGTCTCAATTATTTAATGCCCACAATAAAATCGACACCATTATAGAACAGATCCGCCCTTTTAGGCTTCCTTTAGCATCCTGGCTTAAACCTGAACCCACGTAATTCTTGTTTTTGATCTCGATGCGTATATAAAGCTAGGATTTGCTTTTAGCCCTGACATTGTCCTGCCAGTTTACAGCCTATAAGGACCATGATGGTTAAAATAGTATTATTTTTTTGTACTCTTTGGTTTATTACTGTGTGTTGCGAGCCGAGCAGACATCAGCCGAGGCTACTTTGTAAGTAGACTAGAAATAGGTGTATTTTTTAGTTTTAATTTATTGTTTTATAGATGTATTAATTAGTAAACTGTAACACGGCCTGTACTTAAATGTTTATGATTCACTGGTGGTTCCGGCTTCCTTCTATGATATAGATTTTGGCATACTTATACAAAACTAACCAAACTTTTTCTTCTATCGTTTTAGTGCCAATAATCCCTTAACAACTTCTACGACACCTACCAGATGATGGTGTTAAAAAGAGCTTGTATGTAGCTTTGTTCTTGGTCGACTTTTACGACATAATTTGCAGTAAATTGGATGAATAAGTTTATTAGCCCATCATAGCACGAATTAAGTTTTCATTGTAATAAAAACTTATAATTTTGTTAGTTAATCCAATACAAATCTAGTTTTAAATTAAGACTTATTTAAGATTGGGAATGAGGAGAGCTGAAAGAGAAGAACAAAAAGTGACCAACATAACGCATTAGATTGCCTATTTAACATGGCAATAAAAAGATTATATAGTACACAAAACCAATAGGATATAGGCCTAAAACTCTGTACTGAAAGACGTAAAGTAGGCAGAATCTTCACGCGATAGACTGTTGACTTGATTAAAGTGGCAAGAAGGCAATAAATAAGGGTGACATGGGTTCGCTACCGATAGAAACGTTTGGAGGAGGCCAACGACCAGCAATTCACTTTTCTGTCTGAAATTATGATGAGGAATCATCTCATACAAAATAGTTATTAATTAGCATTGCCATTTTTTTCCCGAATCTTACAAATCATTCATTTAAAGTAAGTAGTAATTCAATGTTCTTAAAAAAAATCTTTGTAAACTTCTTTTTTACATTTGTTTCATTATATTAAAAATAAACTATGTTAGTTTAATAGATAATTACTTCATTATAAAAAAACCATGTTAGTTTAATAGTGAATAATTGGTATTATTCTAAGATTAAATACCATAATACCTTAAGTACACAAACTTACTAAACTTAATACAAAAAATATATATATCAATTTTCTAGTAACAAAGTAAGAGTCCTGCTAAGTTTGAACCTAGATGGCGTTATGTAAATATGTGAAGAATATTTTATTATTTTTAATTTTGATTACTGAAAGTAACTAATTAAAATGTTGAAACCTAGTCGTGCTTAAACTAACAACCAATTAAAATTAAGTAATTAGTTCCCTCTCACTTGCACTCGAATAATACCAACATTTTATAGACTTTAGATAGAGCCTTATATATAGACTTTAATAAATAGGTCCTATAATCAAATAGTGATTATAGGACCTATTTATTAAAGTCCTTAAAATAAAATGAAATGATTCTTAAAACGCTGAGTAACCCTCAGGTTTGATAAGACACTGCAGAGTTCTCTTTAAAAAAAACTAGCAACCAATGGAAATTCGCAGGCATAGGCCTCCTGGAAATATGTCCACCTTGTGCGGTCATGTTTGTGCCTCTTTCATTCATCAGTTTCCCGCGCCGCGCCGTCTTAACTAGATTGTCTATCCACCATGTAATGTCTTTGCTCCAGTACGTTTCTTCTTCGCGTTTTCTTCTCTTGTCCCCATACTTTTCAGTTAGTTGTCATAATAATACCATCATTCACTCCATTTTCTTTCATATACCTACTCTCGTATGCGTTCTATCCATTTTATCTTCGGCATTTCTCTTCCTCATTATACATCGACATAACTTGTCTTTCATTCCCTCTCATTACATGCTAATGTAAGAATAACCAGTCGTTAGTTAACCAAATAAATAAGTAAATCGAGCTAAATTTATCTCTTTTATCCTTGCTTCACATCTTAATGTAAGCAAAGATCTTTACACAAATAGTAGATATAAAATGTATTTACTAAAGAACAGGTTTCTATTACGGGTTAGTATAATTTTGTATCGAGTACCAATAAGACTGTTTATCATACGTACGTATGTGATGGCTTGTAAGGATATCTTATGTACTGCATTGGTCATTGCAGGTCAATGAACTAGCGCAAGGAGGCACTTAGTTTGTGTATATGTTAAGTTAACTTATCTTTACTCTCTAATACATTTATTTAAATACATGTTAGTGTTCTGTTAAAACCATACTAGGTAGTATGATTTATTTAAAGGAAATCTTCATAAAAACCTCATTCATGTTTAACTTTAGCTTTTTTAACTTGGCGTACAGACGAGTAGGCATCGGGGTTTCTTGGTTTACTTTTCCTTTTTTTCTAGAAATAAAGTCACACACACGTACTCACTAACAATTTATGTTGCGTTATGGTCATGGCATTATTTTGCTGTTCACGAGAACGCGAGTTCAACCTACAAATTATTGTTCTAAGCATAGACGTTCTTCGTGTTATGTTAATGTTTGTAATATTCCCAGTCATACACACTAGACTAGACTAGCCCTATCCACTAGACTAGAGCAGAATAGGGCTTTTATAAACAGAATAAAAATGGTAGCTCAACTGATGGTATTTTTTATCATGATATCAATTAATTTAATGTATAAATATTAATTTCAATGAAATTGGTTTTCAATTGATTGTATGAATGATGGAGTCAATTATATTGCTTAGTTTGTATAAGTTGTAATAATCTAGTTCACATACAATGTAAAAATTGTTTTTTTAAATAAATAAATGAAATGATGGCCGTCTGTACACTCGAGAGCGTAAGTCCACTAAGGGGTTTGCATTTGCATATCGTGTTCGAAGATCAGCTGGTGTACATCTAGCTCACACAATGACATGTGGTCAGACCGACAAAGTGATCGATAGAGATCGACGAGATACAACGCCCAGCCGTTTTCTACATTCCTGGACTGTTAACATAAACGCTGAAAAAAGGAAAACTTAAAATTAAACCCTATACCAATCCGTCTGGCCAGCGTGGTATTAGTAAGCCAAGTATCCCTCTGTCACGGGAGGAAGCCCGTCCCTGCAGTGGGACATGACTGGGCTGTTATGATAACCTAAACGGGTTTCCCTCTATCCAGTGTACATTTCAAATGTCCTATATAAAAAAATGTGATACATATTCATCGAACATTAAAACCGTGCCGGTTTTAATAAATTAATGATAAAACTCTCATTATTTAAAGCAGTATAAATGTATTTTCTGACTGTATTATCTTTTACAAAATTTCACAACAGCTCATTAAAGAAATTAATAATGTATAACTGTATAGACGGACATCTTCCAGTGACAGCAGAGGGGAAAATTGGCCTTCTTATACCTAGGCAAACATATTGGAGTAAGGTTTCATGCACAGATATCTGGTTTCATGACAAGTTTTTCTTCATTATCCTTATACTGATAATACATATCAACCAAATTTCCCTTAGTGTCTACTAACGTATTGTGTCGTTTTAGTAACACATGCGATAAATTGGAGTTGTGATATGTTAGAAAAAAAAATCTAAACTTTATTAAAAGAACTCATTAACATACGGTTTCTTTGAAGACTAATAAAAGTTCTTTTACAGTGTACGATGAACAAGGAAACTTGATAAAAGTGCATTCGGACCCGTTCCTACGAAACCCTAATGGAGGATGGCCGATTGTGGCAAGCTTTTTCAACCCATTTTTTACTTTTATAAAGGTAAGTTTAAATAAAACTAATTTTAAATAAAACTAATGCACTATGGGGAATGTGTTGCTAATTCATCCGGGCTCAGCACATAGTTGTGGATCGCAGAAAACGATCGATCAATTTGCCCACGGTCGTATACAATACCATAAGTTTGTTATTAACTCATTTTTAACTGACACCAAAAAAGGGGAAGGTTTTTAATAGAACAAATAGTTTAATCACTATTAAAGGAGCAGTAGTTAAGACATCCTTGAAGTAATATACTTTTTGGGATACAATAGTTTTCTTTTTCTTTGTGAACTGATTTGTAATTCGTAGGTTAAAAAATATGATATACATTTGAATCCTAACTTCTCAACAGGATTACAGCAACATATTCTCGTTCACAATACCAGTATCGAACGCAGTGATTGAACAAATAAACAAAGATCCACAATTTCAATACAACTTCATAAAAGCTCCTGCCAAAGAGTCTGAGATCAAGCTAGAGTCACTATGTGAGGGAAAGAGGACGCAGATACCCTCACCAAGCCTCTGCAATAACTATTTGAACTGTTGGGATGGATGGGCAGTGGAACAGGAATGCCCTTCTGGACTTCTCTTCTCTAATCTTGGTTATTGCGATTATGCGGACAATGTTCAATGTGAAACGAGAAAGCTGAGTAAGTATATTTTTATAATTATGTTAATAATAGTTTTAAGGATCATAATTATTTGGATAACGAAAACCATTCATGGAATCCACTCCAACTAGCCAGAGAAGTATGAATACGATGAGGTTTTTAAATGATATGACGACCTATGTGGCGTAGTGGTTATATAACATGACTGCTACGCAGAGGTCTCGGGTTCGATTCCCACTCAATGCAAATCTTTGTGTGCATGAACATAATTGTTTGCATTGGTCAGGGTGTTTTCTATGTATAATTATGTACGTATTTACAAAAAAAAGTATATAATTACTAATATCCATTCTTTTGTTACCCATAACACAAGCAAGTCAAGCCTAGCTTACTTTGGGAACAGATGACGCTGTGTAGAGATATCCGTGAATATTTATTTCATGTCAGAAAAAGGTTTTCCTACAGCCTTGATGTTCCCATCGCCGTCTATCATCACTTTTGAAATGATACGAGTATCTTCATTCCAAAACTAATTTATATCCAGTAATATGAATAATAGTTACTGTCAGTATTTCATAACGTTGCTCGTCTCTATAATTGCAAAATTTTAGCAATAACTTAATGTTAACTGATCCACGTTTAATTAAAACACTTATGAATAGTATAGGTATAGCGTTTACAAAACTACATTCCTTTATTTTGCATAATTTATTAGCAATCTAAATTATTTCTTGATGTTTTGCATCTTTTGAAATGTCTGTTATCGTTCGTCAAAATAGTACCCTATATGCAGCGCCTTTTGCATAGGACTCGGTTCGTCGAAACAACTGTTTTTAGATGGATGCCTCGACTCGCGGAGGGGACCTCTGGGAAAGAAAGTATCAAATCGATGAGATGATTGATGTTAGTATAGTCCTAGCGACGCAGGACTTGATCTCTAGTGCAGGAGTTGTCTTTGTAACTAAATAAATATTAGGTTGGGGAAAAAGTCTTTTCGTATTTTTGTATGAAAAGTCAAGACATTTTTTAGTGTTTATTTATTTTAATTTTAATAAGTTTATTTACATTTATTTACAATATATGTACCGTTTTGTTGAACAACTTTCTGCCATTTTGTGGGCAGAGACATTATCCCGTTATATTACGGGACAAATAGTTTTGGCAGTCCTCTCTTGAGGTCAACCTTACAGAACCTAAAGAATTCTGAAGAGACCAAAACAGGTGAAAATCTGAAGGCGCAAGGTCAGGGCTATATGGTAGATGCACTAGGACCTCCCAGTCGAACTCTCTTAATTTTTGCTTGCTCTTAAATTTTGGTTTGGCCACAGTCTGTGAAGCCTGGCCAACTTTCGACCACGACCTTTTTCGCACGTTCTTGTCGTACGTGATCCACTTTTCATCGCCAGTTATCAATCTCTTCAAAAACGGCTCGGTTTCATTACGTCTCAATAATGAATCGCAAATGAGTACACGGTTCATTAAGTTTCTTTGAGTGAGCTCGTGTGGCACCCAAATATCGAGCTTTTTTGTATAACCAGCTTTCTTCAAATGGGTCAAAACTGTTTTGTGGTTAATTCCCAGTTCTTCAGCTACATCGTAATTACTAATATGCCGATCTTGCTCCACTCTTTCAAAAATGGCGTCCATTTTATTCGTAACAGGGCGACCAGAGCGAGGTGCATCTTTAACATCAAAATTTCCGGACTGAAAACGTTTGAACCAAATTTGTGCTACTCTTACTGACACTGCATCAGGTCCATAAACATCACAAATTTTTTTCACTGCTTGAGTTGCATTTTTGCCTTTTTTATAATAAAATTTTAAAATGTATCGAATTTCTTCATTAGATTCACTCATTTTTACGGAGAGAAAAACAAATGAAAAATAGCGGGAAACAACTTTTTTTTATTTTTTTCTTTTCTTTATAATGTAACCTTTTTAATGTTACCAAAACCAGCCAGACACAAGTAGTACAGTCAAAGAAATTTTATAATAAGTAAGTTTATACCTACGTTATGCGAAAAGACTTTTTCCCCGACCTATTACTTTCTTTCTTAGAGGTCCTGTGAACTAAGAATTTTTTCCAAAAAAATAATAAAATTTCAACAATTTACAGAAGAACAACCCCAAACGGAGCCACAATGCAAGAAAGACTTCGAGACATTTAGAAACAAGATGAACTGCAACGAGTTCTTCGTATGCGTCAGCCGGGAGCCGGTCAAATTCAAGTGTCCTGCCGGCCTCGTGTACAGCGAGGTATGAACTTCCGTATAACACTAATTACTATGAAGTGAATGTGTAGTGTCATTTTGTTTATATGTTGAGTCATTCATTCGTAAATCATTATAACAGCCCATTATTACCCACTGCAGGGACGGGCCTCCTCCAGTGACGGAGAGATACTTGGCCTACTAATACCACGTTGCCAAACGGATTGGTATGGGGTTTAATTTCAAGTTATCCTTTCTTTTTATTACATAAAGATAATATTCACGGATAGTCCCTTAGTCGGTTTTTTAACACCAATGGGATGAGATGGGGTGGTGACACACTGTATTCTTACTCCGTCACCACACGGAGACGTTACATTCATACGTTAATACTATTAAATTTCAAAGGAGGATAAAGTACGTTATTAAATGTATATTATAGTATTGTAAACAGGTAGTTTTTGGTTGTAGAAATTCTTCAGTTTGGTACAGACTTGTAAGGAATAATATGCCAAATAACAACGTTTTTAATATTCCCCGAATTAAACTAGTTTTCAATATTTTATTTGTAATTTCGTGTGGAGATATAATCTTTAATCATCTCTCTCTTGTCTATTGCGCGCTCATGCTACGCTTATCCAGTTGTACGTGGTTTTGCGCACTCTGAGTCATTGAAAATGTATAAACAAGTATGCATGCCCAGCCTTTTATTCTCAAGCATTTTATGTCCTATAAAAGAAGGCGGATAAAATAGTTATAATACTGAGTATTCATAAAAATTCACGACGTTATGAGTACTTAATACTTGAATGAATAAAATTATCAACATAGTGCTCAGAACCTGATTATAAACATTCATTTTAATGACAATTACTTTACAAAGCTTTTGTAGGCACACGTCAAGTTTTTTCGTTGTTAATTGTAAATGAGCCTTATTGCAAGGGATTAAGGTAAAAGGTTTTTATGTTGATGAGTCATTATAATAATAATAATTAATTTTCGGTAATAAAAATTCAATCAATCACTTGGCGTCCATACAAGAATGTCTGTTAAAGTCCTGCGAAACACTTAAAATACCTGACAAGATCATTTACAATAGGGTTATATTGTGGATATATATATAATAGATTATCGCCATGAGAATGAATTTTTACTTTTTTTACTAGCCCTTGAATAATTCACGCCAAAAGCGCATCTCTATAGCCAGCCAGGTATCCGTTACATTTGCAAACATCTTGCGCTAAGTATATGATTTTATAAAGAGTTTTCTTCTCTGTCAAAGACTTTTGAAATAAAACTACTAAGATCTAGAAAAATCATTATCATCTTCATAACAGCCCATTAATGTCCCACTGCAGGGACGGACCTCTTCCCGTGACGGAGGGATACCTGGCCTACTAATACCACGCTGGCCAGACAGATTGGTATAGGGTTTAATTTCAAGTTTTCCTCCTTTTTATTTCGTTAAGGTAACATTCATATTAGTCCTTTAGTCGATTTTTACGACACCCATGGGAAGAGATGAGATGGTGACATATTGTATTCTTACTCCTTCACCACACAGTAATTAAAAAAAATAACTTTTGTTTTTTCAGACACTCGGCGTCTGTGACTACGCAAGACAAGTACCAGCTTGTTCATCCTACGACTCAAACACCGGAGTACTTGCTGATGACCCAGGATCCATGGCTGAAACACCTTCAATTGCTGCTGCTCCAACCATGCCTGTTGCTCCTGAAATTCCAGCTATACCAACTTTAGCTGATCCAGCAGCTAATATTTCTCCCCCTGTTCCTCTCGCGCCATCTCCCCCCATTATTCCAACAGCACCTGTTTCGTCACCACCCGTACCATCGCCTGCTGTTCCTCCTCAATCACCCTTAGCACCTATAATATCTCCAGGTTTATTTCCACCAATTGGAGTTCTACCAGCTTATTTAAAACCTAATGACGTCAGAACTGTTTATTCGGAAAATTCTATTGTTAACACTCAAAGTAAGTAAAATCTTTCATTTGCTAATCTATACTTAATATTATAAAGAGGCAAAGTTTGTGTGTTTGTGTGTTTGTGACGTTGTAGGGGGTAATCTCTGGATCTACTGAACCGATTTTAAAAATTCTTTCTGTGTTGGATAGTCCATTTATCGGGGAGTGTCATAGGCTATATAGTATCACGCTATGACTAATAGGAGTGGAGCAGTAATGAAATATGTTTAAAAAAGTGACACGTTTTTTTCGCCGCCTAACGAAGTGGGCACGGGTCAGCTAGTAATATAATATAACACAGAATGCTAATTGTAAAAAGATAGACCTTTCCTAGTGATGGTGCGCAACTTGGCCTAATATCACTATGGCCAGCTGGGTTGTTAAAGATATTTTCTATTTGCTCTTTTTTCCAAAAAAAATATTCAACTTTTAATATTCTTTCGGAAGCAACTTCTAAACAAGGTAGTATCAGTCCCTAATGAAAACTGTAGTATAGTATTTCATTCTGAAAAAGGCAAAAACAATTATGATTAATTATAAAAACTTGTTATGTCTACTAGCCCGTCCCTGCAGTGGGACATTGATTGGCTGTTATGATGATGATATTTTCTACTAGATTACAACGAATTCTTTTCTCTTAAAACAGGATACGCTGTAATCTCCTTATTCTTTTATATCAATCAAATATTCAATATCAGTGTCAAATAAACAAGTGCCTTTTTTGTCGTCTGTCTATATTATGATTTCAAATTGTTGAAAACTGATAATGCTTAAACATTGTTCCGTGAATAACACACTTTACTAATCTCTCTTAATTAATTCAAATGAGGATACTATGTCCTAGAGTGGAGACTGCGACTCGGCAAACGTAGTGTAGGACGCCCCCCAGCTAGGTGGACTGACGACCTCATAAAGGTCTCTGGGTCGGACTGGATGCAGAAAGCGCAGGACCGAGTTCTGTGGCGCATGTTGGGACAGGCCTATGTCCAGCAGTAGACAGCAATAGGCTAGTTGATTGAGGATACCATGTAATAAAGATTTAATTAATTTTGCTATTAAAGCACTTCAGTATAATGTATACTATCATTAAAAAAAAGTAGGCGAAAAGACAATACTGGCTAGTTAGGCTAGTTTACAGAATTTAATATTCCTATTATTTTTAATTCTCAAAGTAATTTTGTTTAGGATATTGAATAGAAAGAATAGTAATTATTTTTCATGCAGCGAAGATTCCCATGTCAATAATATAGTGTCTATGTAATGCCTGCATTTCCTTTCCAGTTAGACATAAAAACAAGTTAGTCTTTGTTTTTTAATAGCTATGTTAGATAATACCTTATGTAGGTAAAACGGGGTAAAGTAGCAATTTTGATCTTTAAGTATCATTATTATGGTTCAAAATGTAATCAAATAATCTTGTTTTTCTCCCATAACATAATTAGACTAACCAGGAAAGATTAATAGTAGTAAATAAAAAGTCATTAAACTGCCTCGGTAAAAAGCAGTCGTATATGCAGCAGCCGTGCACAAGGTCGTGGGTCCGAATCCCATGCATAATTATTATAAAATTATTTATGTGATTCACATATTATTTATGTGATTCACAAATTATTTATGTGATTCACATATTATTTATGTGATTCACAAATTATTTATGTGATTCACAAATTTCTTTATGTGATTCACAAATTATTGTCTTGAGCTTGGATGTTCTTCGTGTTAATTCATGTTTGTAAAAGTCCCCACAACACACTGTCGTAGTAGTTTTGCAAATAAATAGTCTACATTTATTCAGAAATCGTTTTAATCCATCGACTATTTAACAAATTAGGCTCAATAACAAACTCATCTATTTTTGTATTTTTCAGGTTGGACATCCACACACATCGCAACCTCTTTGGATGACGCCATCGATCAACTTCAGCGTTCAGGAAAATTTCAGCTGAAAAACAATGCTAAAACTAATGTTTAATTTTAAGATAATTTGACATTTTCAATATTAAGGCTTTTGCTACCTCTTCTTTTAATAAAGAGCTTAATTCATTACATTTTTCTTTATTTGTTGATAGCTGTTTAATGTTCTCATGACCTGACCATGACTCATCATCAACGTCCCGTAGCAGGAACAGACCCCTTAATCATCATCATCATAATCATCCAATGAACGTCGAGCTCTTAATGTTTGGAAGAAAAAATATTCTAAACTAGCTTTTGCCTGCGGCTTCGGTTGCGTTAATACCCCCCTTTTTTGGAAGTGGGGTTTAGAAAGAGGCAAAAAGTAGCCTATGTTACTCTCCATTCCTTCAACTATCTTCTCTTAAAAAATCATGTCAATTCGTCCCTCCGTTTTGCCGTGAAAGAAAGACAAACAGACATATATTTATAATAAATGTATGGATAAAGAGACCATACCAACAACACCGTTGGATATTGGGCTTGTATCAAGTTTTCGTCCTTTATATTTAATTATATGGATAGCAATGTAGCGCTCCCTAAGTTGTTTTTTTTATATTTTGATTTTCATAGGCTTGTTTACTATACTATACTCTACTATACACTCTACTATACTTCATGTTTGGCTTTTTATATGTTTATAGATTTATTTATTAGCTTTAGATATAAATAAAGGTCGCACGCATTGATATATTTTCATGTAAATTTCTTAATTAAATCGTAATACTGCCTACAAAATAAATTTGAATTTATTAATGAAGTCCTTATTAATAAACATGAAGCATAGTTAGTTTGTTTCATACTCAAAGAATTGTAATTCTAATAATTGTATTAGTCCATAGTTTTTAATTGTGTTAGTCCCGTTATCCGTGTGGTGACGGATATCCGTGTGGTGACGGAGTAAGAATACAAAATGTCACCACCCCATCTCATCCCATGGGTGTCGTAAAAACCGACTAAGAGACTATCCGTGAATATTATCTTTACGAAATAAAAAGAAGGAAAACTTGAAATTAAACCCTATGCCAATCCGTCTGGCCAGCGTGGTATTAGTAGGCCAAGTATCCCTCCGTCACGGGAGGAGGCCCGTCGCTGCAGTGGGACATTAATGGGCTGTTATGTATTAGTCCAAGTAGGTTATTTAGTTCTGGGTCTCTTTATCTATTTATCTGGTGACACTATCTATACTTACTCCGTCACCTCATAAAGAATTATGTATTCTTAATCTGTTGACTCACAGACAACCTTGAAGGGAAATATCCACAGTCTAAAGAAGCATCGTTTAATATTTTATTAGTCTTGTATTCATACTAATAGAAGGCCTGGACGCTACTTTGCTTACCAATCGCTGTAGAAATCGACTTAACTGCAGCCATCTACAGTAAGGTCATATAAAGATGAATAAAGTTTTTTTCTCTCTTACAGCGAGATTAGTTCTACATGAGTTGACTTAGATTGTTTCACAGTCAATTCTATAACATTTAGTGATCAGAAATGGGGTGTTTTTTTAATTATTGACGACTGTGTGGCGTAGTGGTTTTAGTTTTTGTCTGCAGAGGTTTCGGACTCGATACAATCTCAAATCTTTGTGTATTGTTATGTTTCTACTGATCTGGGTATTTTGTCCAATAGTGCTTACAAGCCTTGCTTATTTTGTGACTGGATGGCGTTATATGAATTTGCGAGGAATATTATCATAATTTTATACAGAATCTTGTTTTTATGAACTGCTACTAGTATCATCATCATATCATCACAAGGTTAACTATGATAGTGTTTCTAATGCATATGCTTAGTCGTGACTTAGACTTAGTTAAGTGAGGATTAAAATAAAAAAATAAACTATGTATAAAATAATTATTTATTTACAATATTATTATTAAAGTATAAACGTTACTTAACTAAACTTATGTAAGTAGTATGACTAAAAACAGTTTCTACACGAAACTAGCGCACGTGTTGATACCATGTCAAGGTTTATTAAGTTCTCAAAAATTTGGCAACACTCATTTTAGAAATTAAAATTGACCAAATATTTTTATTGGCTCCGCTTTCAGCCAAAAGATACAATCTCGAGCGCCTCTTCAGGCAGACAAGCACTTCCTTTTACCATTCATGCACTATTTATCTACCAAATAGATGCTTTCTATTTTTATAATTTAAAAAAAACATTCATAAATCGAATCAAATAAAATGTCAAACTATGGAACGTTCTGTCATTCAAAATTCAAACTTAACGAGACGAATTACTACTTTTTCGAAAGCGTTTTTTTCGTAGCGGTACTCGCTGATGCGCTAAGTTAAAGTATTTATGGGTCTCGAAAAAATAGAATTTCGTTACGTAACATAAACAAAATTATCTGAAGAGGCAACACTACCCTACGAGAGTTCAAAATCTATTTAAATTAGAAAAGTTGGGTTAAGCTTCAGTCTGTCCTTGGAGTCGCTCCTTGACATTCAGAATCCCAGTTTCTTCAACGCTTTTAGGTCCACATCTCCGTAGTAGTCTTCGCTGTAAACATTAGGAAAGCATTAGTATTTATTATACCCAATTTTAAATTAAATGTAAAAAAATGCAAACACAATTTTTCTAAGATAATCAAAATTTAAATGAAACCTATTGTTTCATGCAAAGTAAATTACTCTACGTAATATTCCAAAGTTTTTATTTTTAAATTACTTACATAATACTAATTAAGTAAAAACTGACATAATTAGTTTTATAACTCGACTCAAGACTACATCACTAGTATATGAAAATTATTTATATGGCAACTTTCACTTAATTCAAAAATGGAATGTTGTTTTTATGAAACAAACTCACCTTTGACGGATAGTTGTGACGTTAAAAGTAATTATTAACGTACCTGGGAGTCCCACGGAAGGCGGTTGCTGTTACAGTCAGTTATGGATTAGATAGAAGAAGATACTAAGAGTACCAAGAAAATATTAAATGTTATATAGAGAGGTGAAATCATTAAAATAGTATATAGTTTAAACCGTGAAAGAATGTTAGGGTCTAGTGCTAAGGTGCATCACTACACATAAAGGAAATTAATACAACTTATATTAATTTTATAAATTTTTGTTTATTTTATCACTAAAAATAAAACTTAGGTATTACAGTTTCTATCAAACAACAACACTCAGTCGCAGCGAAATAATTCAGTACAATAATATATTTACAAGGTCATGGTTTTTTAACGGATACAATAGTATATCGATAATACAGAACTACGTTTTTTATAAATGCAAAACAATTCTCCTAACTTTGAATTGTCTGTGAAAACTTTATACAGGCTGGTATTACCGGTTTCAATATTGAAATGTGAAAGTACTATAAATACTAAGATACAATATAAAAAATAAATATAATATCTATCGCTGTATTGTTTTTTTTTACTAATTTCCTAACGTGCCTCATGAAACTGTTCGAAGAAGCTACAATAAGATAGTATTTATTTGGCAACTAGAAATTAAACGTATCAACTGTAGCTCGCTCACTAAACATTCGAATATTTTTGAACCTGGAACACGATCTCTGCCAAGTGTGAGCAACTTTTTATAAAGCAATAGAAGTGATCTTATTCTGCCATTGCTCATACCATGCAGAGATTATTAGTTTATAGTACACTATGTGAGTATTAAAAGGTTAAGGGGGGGTGGGGATTATTATTTAGTTCTCCTTTTGGGGACGGGGTTTGAGCTGCTTGGTCTGGACGGAGCGGGTCTGGCCGTCTTGCTGGAGGCCGGCCAGCAGCTCGCTCTTGCGGATCGTCTTCAGATCCAGATCTCCGTAGTAGTCCTCGCTGAAAATGTACGCGCACCTTACTACCGCCTCGTCCATCACCTACTCTTAACTCTACATTATACTGCTAACATTACATCGACTAGCGACTTCAACATAAATGGCTATCTCAATTTCTAGCAACTTTTACTATGCAAGTAACTGGCTGCGAGAATTGTGTAATGTATGTACTTGTTTATGTTGGCTTTAAGAGTAAACCGCCTTGAAACGGTAACAAGAATGATATCCGCTCGCTTTTCCAACTATCGTTATCTAACGTTTGTTTTTCTTGGCAACTAATTATGTGGACCGCAGCACTAGCAAAAAGTTTTCGGACAAAACAACAGGTTAAGACGACCTTCATTTAATTTTGTTACATCGAAACCTGATCATGTGCATCGTGTTAAATTAAATATTGACTAACTTACCCGGGCTATAAGGATATTATGTTATTAAAATATTTTAATAGCTAGCCAATTATTATTGTATATGTGCCATTCACTTCATTAAAATACATTTCCTCCTTTTTAATGAAAGGCATTGACAATTCAACCTCTATAAGGTAAGTAACAGTTGGTATGACCATATGTTTGAATGCAACAACGGTCATTACCATACAGTCCGTTATGTACCAGCCGGCATTGACCACGGTCGTCCGCGCATGACACTTCACTCTACAACAAACTATATCGCTCTAAGTCATGTTAATTTCTCAGCGTGTCCTAAATGTCGCAACAGTGCTAGGCTCCGTGCCGCATAACTTTAGCCAACTATTTATGTGGGCGGACTTTGCTACAAATCCGACATACCTACACTATAACGTATACCTTCGTATTGTGCCAAGACACGTAGTGCAAACGATCCATGTCGTTCCATTGCTTTATTATTTTGTGCAAGAAGAGTTGTTAGTCACAAGGACGATATTGGTTGTGTGGAAGTGGTTACAGGATCGGTATAGTGACACCAAGAACAAACTTTATCAAACGATGATGCATTCAAATGATTAGATGTATGTCTTAGTGTCACATAGGTTCTAGGTACTAATTGTTAATGTACCACGAGACAGCTGGATTACGCTTCAGTAACCAGTATGTTGAACCAGTGAGTAGAAGAGATTTATTCATGTCCAAGTTGCTGTCATAATAGCTTAACTTGAACTAATAAACATGAGAACCGCATTCAATAATCATATAGTTAAATTCGATCAACATTGAAAGCGATTACTCTGCAGTGCATTAATGAATACGATAGAAAAACTCACCATCCGGGAACATCTTCGGGGTCTTCGCAGTTACCAGTACCATCAGCATCACCAATCTTGAATACGGTGCCAATGGGGCATCCATACTCGCGGGGAGTACCTTCCAAGCAGATGTAGTATTTGCGGCAGTCCTCGGGGTGAGCGTGACGGCTGAATGATCCAGCGTATGATACCACACCAGCGGCAGGGCAAGAGAAACCGTTCGCTACTTCTGGGAAACACCAAAAAAGGTTACGTGAGCCAAGTTTTGGAAGGCGAAACCGAAATTTTGCATCAATAGTTGTGATCCAGATGTGATTGTCAGTACTAAAAAATTGTGCACATAGGTGGTGTAAGGTCTTCTGGTATAGTAGACGAGGAAGAAAACATGTTCATAGCTGTCGAGACTCTGAGAATAATACTTGAATTAGAGTAACATTTTGAAGAATTGGACATTTGCAGTAAACAGAGACCACAGAATGATCTAGATTCAATTGCTGTTAAAACTGCTTAAACACAAAACATACCTTCAACTTTGCATTCAGGTACTTCATCAGCCCACATGCAGACGCGAGATTCCCTGTCGTAAGCGAGTCCAGGACTGCACTGGTAGCGGGATGATTCTCCGTTCCAGCAGTTCCAGAATACGTCGCATTTAGCCTCGTCAGGGAAGATACCGTACAGCCTCTGGCAATGGGGAGTGGAGATTGGGGGTTCTGTGAAACAACATAGGTATATAAATTAAAGTACATAAATAAACAACTTAAAAAGAAAAAATACAACATACCTATAATTAAAATATTAAAACTACCATTAGTACAAATAAATGATTCAACTAATTCTTGTTTTGCTTAGAACATAAGCAGATTATTCCAGAGTCATAAATGTTTCCATTGAGCTGGAAACTAACACGAGATCTCTGCTTCCACTTATCTCATGCATGAAGCGAGTATATAAAGTTAGTTTATCAAATCTGTTGCTCTCTAGCAACAAGCTATCAATTTTGCTTTCAATGACACACTCGATATGAATTATGCAAAAATTCTACCTACTAAAATTGTTTATCGTAATTATTAATAGAGTGGTTCTAGTTCAAGGCAAAAAGCTTTTTTAGCATCAAATATTTTATTTACATACTAGAATTAAACATAAGTTGTTATGTTCAGAAATAAATACAAAATTAACACTTTTTATGGTGCCAATTTTATCTAATGGCCTTGTCATATCCTGCTAGCGATAGGTATTGAGAATAATATTATAGTTTTTATACAACATGTTACGTGAGTTTGACCATGACCATCCGGATTACTGTTACTAAGAACTGCTAAGATTCTCCTTTCGATTTTATTTAATTCAATAGGTAGGGTTGTGAATCAATTAAGTTACATTTGATGTCATACATCTAATTTTTGGTTTGTCAAAAGACTTTTTTGATATAACATTCACATTATGAAGTATTTTAGTAATAAAAACGAATGATAAACTCGAGAGTCTCCTGAATCTGATCGACATAGCTAGTTATCCTATTTGATTGATATATTGAATTGATATGATGTCTTACCAAGCTGTGTCCTCTCTCCGCACTCAACATTGTGAAGGTAGTCGCAGTTCTCAGTGAGGTATTTGGTGTCGGTAGCATCGAAGGCAAGTCCGTTTCCGCAAGTCTTCAACTCAGCTACTCCATTATCGCACTTCCAGTATTTGTCGCAAGACAGATGATGTGGGTAGAAACCGAAGTCATCTGGGCATTTGAAGGACTCCTGACCAACCGCTGCAATTAAAAAAAAACATTAAACATTGCTCAAGAGTGAACTAACACATTAATGAATTGATTTTGAAAGCTCTGACCGTAAAATGATATCACTTTGAAGCAATAGATAGCCTACTTTACATAATGTAGCAATACATTGAGTTCTATTTATGGCAAATGTTTGACAAAATGCCAATAAAGCCGGCAGTGGTGTAACGATGCATCTCCGTTAAGAATTTTAATTGAAATTGCAAAATATGCCGCCAGAGGGTTACTAAGGTACGGTTGTGGTATGGCGACATGTCGCAACATACCAGTCTTGGGCAGGGCCGTTCTTTCTCTGAGGAACGCAACAGTCCCTAATGTGGCAAGAGCTGCGGTGACTTGCTATAATTGTTCATAAACGTGCCTTTGTTTAAAATGATTTGTCAAATGAACCTGATTCGATTAGCAAATACAGACATTGTTACTAAAACATTATGGATTACGTTAATTTCGTATCGCGGAAGTACAAATCATAGCTTGAAATATGACTAATACTTTCTGGTTATATAATATCTTAATATTTTAACTAGTTTGTTGAAAATAAATACCAGTTACAGCTGTCTTCTTATACGTAATTTATTAAACAAAGTTTGTTTACGCAGCGCAGCGTTACTACTTGGCGTGTCGGTTATGTCATTGGTGTCACAACATGTGTGTCACCTGCTCCGGTTGACATTTGCCAGAAGAAAGCTCCCATCAGGAAAGTTTTGTAACAATATACCTAATGCTGGTTATTTGCATGCTTACTCAAGAACGTTAACCTATATTTGAAAGAACCTGTTGGATGTTACGAGGTCATAAGTTCATTCACGTAACAGCTTTCTGTTTATTAAATAACTCGATTATTTATCGATCATTACTCGATTATTATCTCTTTCATCAACTGTGTAAAAAGTAAAGTACTGCTGTTAATTGCTCTATTACTTCCTTATCAGTTGACACCTTTGGTTATCCAATCGTAGCGTCATTACAAACACATGTGATGAAAACAACGCTAATTATTTTACGTAATCAGGAGGAACGAATGCTTTGATTTTTTAGGTTACTCTGCTCTAATGACTTACAAAATACGTCTATTACAAAGTTTCTCATTATATACTTGATGCAGTTAGTTTGATAAAGATCGGTTATTGCCAAAGTTATAATGTGTACCGATTGCCAATAGAAAATGAGATTAGTCAATCGATCCATTGCAATTTTGGAGGATTTTTTTTTCATTTAGAATGTGTATAACCTCCAGGTTAAGATTAGATTGAAAATCTGTAGGTCATACTCATCAGTCGTATTCTCTGTAAACAACTTTTCTTATTGAAATCAAAAAGCAATATCGAGGTGAACTAGAATGAGAGCCTCGCATTCCTTAGCATAATCATTGACATGGTCCTTACACAAATCTGGAGCAGTTTCATTATAATTGATAATGTAGATCAGTGTTCTTCGAGCCGTGCCTAGTTTAACGCTCATTACATTAGGTAATTGGTATTATAATTGCTAAGAGGCTTAATTGCTCATTACCGAGTAGGCTTGACAGAAATGAGGTGACGATTGCATACATAATGTTTGCCATTGTTTTCATCTGCGTTTTTTGTTCTTGTTTCGAAATATTGGCATAGTTTTAATAAAATACTGGTCTGAAGTATGTTTGGATGATAAGTTTGTTTGACTCTTTACTAAGAACCTTCTAGATTATACCATTTTTTTTTATTTATTAATTTGGTAGGTGTAAGCCTCTGCCTTGGTAGCAAAGATACAGCTGCTCGCGGAAATTGAATCTCACGCAAGATGTTGTTTGTGCGTCTTGAGCCAGGATATTCTTTGTATTCATTAATGTCATGTCTGTAAAAGTCCCCGTGATACAGGACATAATCTTTAGTACCAAAGTTTTTAACAATATCTCTAGTGCGAGAGTTTTTTTTAGAAGGCAAACGAACCAGCAGGTCACCTGATGGTAAGTGATCACCGCCGCCCATGAACACCCGCAGCACCAGAGGAATCACAGATGCATTGCCGACCTTTAAGAGGGAGTACGCTCGTTTCTTGAAGCTCCCCAAGTCGTGTAGTTTCAATAATATAATATTGAGGTTACAAATTCTTAAGAAGTGACGTATAAGTGTCGTGCGAGTGAACCGGGACACATGCTCAGTGAACTGTGCACGTTACGTAACTAGGCTGACACCGGAGCCCTACGCATACGCATGACATAATTATCGATCTGTCGACTGTATACTTGTCATAACGTATTATGTAACATAACTGGTCTGTTTGTTTTGTAATCTTTGTCATTTTCGCTACTTGTTTCTCTGTGGTTTCATTTGTTTGAGATTGGTTATTTTTGTGGTCATATTTCAATGAGATGTATACAAAGTTGTTTAATTCTTTACCGATTCTTTATACTTATTTACGTGTTTGGTGATGGACTAACAATATAGAGAGACAACACCCTTACTAAGGCTAGAAATAGGATCACTGCAGGACAATATAATAAAGTAAAAACTTGAACTCCTGTCTACGTCTAGCCTTATTGACGTCTATGAGCGACAATTACCATTTCATGGGACGCTGCTCTACCATCAAAAAGCAATGAAACATACCAGCTCTCTAGCTTACTATGTCTTTATCGCGTAATGAAAGCCTACAAACAAGACATGTCAACACCCTCGAAATCACAAGAAAAAAGCCTTCTTAAACAATAGCTCATTCAACATTCTAGAAATCAATGGCTACAAATTATACCCATTGTTTAATAATCCCATGTGTTTATTACATAAATGTTATATTTATTTATTTTATTTATTTAATTACTTTATTGTACACCAAAAATAAAATACAGTAGGTAAGTACATAAATTATCTTAAAGACTAGGTGACACAAATGGCGGTCTTATCACTTGAAGTGATTTCTTCCAGACAACCTTTGGATGGAGAATGTGTAATATAATTTTTATAAATGTTATACGTTATTATGAAAAAGGTTGTAATACATTAAGTAACAGTGAAAGCCTTAAAAAATATGACCTACCGAGTGTGTGGGTGGGACTTTCGTTTTTGTTAATGGGATGCGCCGAGACGCGGTGTTGAGTAATTCTTATGACCTTTGTGATGTGGGAGATCAAGTTTAATAATGATAAATCATTTTGAATGTGGATCGGTTTTGTAAATTATGGGAATAATATATTCTCTCGAAAATCATTATGAAAGTTAACGTATATTTTTACTAACCTATCGAACAAGAAATGATTGCTTTTAATTAATCAAGAAATAACGGATTTCGGAGATAAAAAAAACAAAAAACCAAATTAATCGGGCGCCATCTATCAGTAAATTTTAACGTTAATTATTTTGCACGTGAATCGAACCCGCAATCTAGTACCCGATAGCCGCACGCACCACCTCCACGCTTAAGCTTAAAATATACAATATTATAAATATAAATATTGTATAAAATAATAGCTGCCACATAAACGATATAAGCGTACGTAATGGATACTTAGATAACAACCATTGTTGAATGGTGAAAGTTAGAAAAGCTCAGTGTAATGAGCAGTATTGTTGTTGTGAGCTAGTCATACTTAGAAACAATAATTTTGATACTTTAATCGTCTAGACAACATGAATGAGTAAAACGATAGAAAGTAATAAATGTAGACGAAACAACGCAGGTTTGGAAGGACTATTATAGACCACGGCAATCAGGGGTCTCTGTGTATTACAAATTTTTAGATATGTAATACTAGCTACAATAATGCACGCATTTTGAAAAACATGACCTGCTTTTCTTGACCAATTTATACTTATCTACGAAAGTAAAGTATTATCTATGTTTACAATTATTTCATTATAACTTGTATGAATTGACTTTATTATTCTCAAGCTTTTCTGTGCTCTTTACAAGAAATGTAAAAAGCATACACATACAATCAAAAAGACATACATCATACTGGAGATACTTAAATATAATTTAAACGCGCTACAACTTTCAATCACGCTCTAATAGAACACAAAGTACTAATCAGTATTCACTTGTAAGATACATAATCGTTAAATACATAAAGCTATTGATTGATCCAAGATTACAGTGTAATCTGACAAGCTTACATTATTACCACCTGAGGCTATAATACATTAAACGGCTATAGAAATTCTTGTCAAGAACTTACACGATGTCGCCACGTAATCTTTACGTAACTAATTCAATTTAAGGTTTAATATCTATTAGTTTATTCCATGTGGTAACGTAGTAAAATAGTTATCACCTCTTTATCTCATACTATGGGTAAGAAAAACAAAAGAATAGCCGACTTAATCTATACGATGAGTGGCTTTTAAATAAATGAGATTAAAAAAAAATGAAAAAAAAACAAAAGAATGAAATCTTGACATTAAAACCGTGTACTTTTTCTTGTGGCCAGTATGATATTAGTAAAGCGTGATCACTTATTGTCATATTGATAAAATTAAGCCAATTATCCTGCGATATTAGTGTCAAATTTACTTTTGTCTGTATAACGGTTTTTTTTTACATATCAATGAGACATTTGTGTAACGATAAAAAAACAGATACAGAAGAATGTACTAAGAGTAATTATCCTAATTTTTACAAAATACACAATACAAAATCATGAATGATTAAGATAGAAGTCTAAAGGCCTTTGCCCTGGAGTATTACAGTGTAGGCTTTATGTAGATAATAAATAACACAAACTTTGTCCAAAAGAACTATGTTCATAATATAGCAACTTTCTTCGCATAGAACAGTACAACAGTAGTTTATTTATACTGTTTGAAGGCCAGACAATCACCGGCATAATTGTTAGAGTAATAGACAATAAACGCTTGTAATGTTGAATTTAAAAATACTAACAATTTCTAAAACATTTTAATATAGTTTAGTACGGAACAGACTTAGTATCAAATTGAAAAAAAAAGATATTTTCAGAATTATTTGGTATCGTCATAAAAACATAAAAAATGCTTTTTTTTTCAATACCCAGTACCTAGACTACGTCTTTCGTCTACATCAACAAAACACTGATTTTTTAAAATTTCAAATTTGGAGAAGAACATGAAACATGTCATATAACTTTTTTTTTCATATTCACGAAGAAGTTTATTGGTCAAGGAGTTTCATTAACAAAGTGAAGGAAACTATTTTTTACAGTGACTTGCGTACTCATTGTAACTCTTTGGATGGGAACTTGTAGGATATTTAATTGTTGAATGCTAGTTAGAACCGTGAGATATTGTCGACAATGTATTTCTATCTAAGTATACAATTTCCGACGCATTGTTCCTTTACAGATTGTTAATTATTCAATATTTCCGGCCATATGACCTCTTAAGTTCCGGTGACTTTTTTATATAACTTAATATTATTTAAAGTTACATAATAAAGCTGTTTAATATGTTTTTAGAAATATGCAGTTAGTAGATAATTATATATTTACGCATATCACTGAAACTTCGGTAACTACTTTATGAAGAATAATTATATTTTCAGTATATTAATATTTCTACGTATTAATATTTTATGTATACGCGAGTACGGAGCGTATTATATAATTATAGTCTAATTATAACATTTTATCTTAGAGAGTAACCCAATTATACAATTAACTGTAATGAAGAAAGCATAATGAACACGCAAGTTTTTTTTGTTAAATTAACAATTCTATATTTAAACTCATTGAATACGTTAAATAATAATTAAATGGATAATGTTACAATAACATTTTATGCCTGGAGACGGATTTAAAAATACAGATAACAGGGTATCGCGACTCCATATTGTCACTAGTTTTTGCAACAGATAGACATAAAGGGACTAAAAGACGACCTCTGAACAATCTTGAGGAAAATTAAATCTTCACAAAATATCGATAGGTATTAATCATTTATCCTGATAAGGCTAGTCCGAGCCATAGAAACAAAAAAAGCATATTCATTTAAAGATAGTTCTTAAGCCATTTGTTAACTCCTGAACTCTCGCTGCAGGGAAAGATAAGTAGCGAATTGGTGGGAAAAGTAGCCTACTAATATAATACTGGACCGACAGATTGGTACAGGCTCTGATGTCTATTTATCCTTCTTTTCTATCCAAAAACATTGATACAAACTAAGATATCATTTTTGTCACTACATCTCACCCAATAGATATCAACGCAAAACCGGACAAAAGGAAAGTACGCAGCTAATAAAGTTAATTGTGATATAAATCTAAGATGATATCTACAGCGTAATAGCTTATGGAAACAATCTCAGTAGTAGTGTTCACTCATGCAATTGATACAATTTCTCTCGTGAAATTCGCTCACGGAGCACGCGCCACGATTATCGAATGCCTTCACGCTTCCAATAATAACCACTATGAATATTTGATGGCGTGGTTAAATGCCGTTAAAAGTTGGTAGTCTTAAGACTGTAACTATCATTGGTAATGGTCGTTTTATTTTAGAAATGCTCTTGATTTGAAACTTAAATAATTACATGCGTAATATTCTACAGTATAGTAATGTCTGAATCAAAGGCTATGAATGAATAAATGAATGAATGTCACTTACTACCCTGCGCTTCCTTTGTAAAGAAGAAAACTTAAAACAGTATCTACCCTTAGTCATCAAGTCAGTATACTTAATCGTTTATCAATGATGGAGGCCCTTGTAAACAATATTTATGAATTTAGAATAGTGTGTTTCAAAAATCGTAAATAAATTCACAAAAAAAAAATTGCACGTAACTCTTTATTACTATTTCCCTTCAATTAAAAGAGGATTTACGAGTATTTCAAACTTTAAAAATATAGAAATAGCAAAAGTATTGCTTACTTATAACGTTTTTAAATAAATTTATTTAAAATAACAATCTTCAAACATACCTAATTGTATTTAAGTTGATTTCAATAGTATTTAAGGATAATGTCAATGAAGTACAGAAGTAACATAAAATATTGTCACTTACGTAAGATATTGGTATCGTCCGTGAGAACTAGGTACGTGTTAGAAATCCTAACAATGCTAAATTCCTTTTATCGGTTCATAACTAACCTTAAAGTGAAAACTTTACATCCTGCCAGACAACACCTCTTTTATTTTAATTAAACCTCTCTTACATGAATTATTTACAAAAAAAAAGAATTATTTGAAATTCGATTATGGAATAACAATTTTTAAAAAGGAAATTGTATTTTAAACTGTTAAGAATGTATAAACATTACATAGACAATAGAATAGTTTTTAAAAATATGTTGCATTGTGTTTCTTTCTAATAAAAAAAGCGGATGCAGTACCAGAAAGTTAATGCCGATTAACTCTAGGAATTCTATATTATTTTACTGAACTAAAAAGTTGGGAGTACAACTCAAACGTAAATGAACTTTGAAATTGGTCAAGAAATTAATAACTTCTAATTAAAAGTCGAAGTCAAAATATTTGTATTAGAATTTTATAAATACTTGAAGTACAAATGAAAACGAAATTGTCTTTTGTTTTAGAAAAGAATCTCATATGTTTTCTGTTGAATACTGTTTTTAAAGATTCACTCTGTTTTGCTTTAAAGAAACCATACATGGAATGGGCTAATTAAAGAAGACAGAAAATAATGACTATGGTTAATCATTTATCTTATTATTGAACTGTCTAAAGTACTTTCCACAAAAAAAGCATTACTCGTAAATAGTAAATCAATCATTGTACGCCTCAGCAGCTTTGATGGCTTAGAAATCCAAGTAGTTAGTTAAACTAATTTTATATCAATCAAATAATTTTAAAATAATGATTATTTAAGTGTCATCTTTAAAAATACGCTCCATATTAAAGTAATATACTAAAAGATGATTAAATTTATTAATTCTTCCTCAAATGTCTAAAATGTCCACTCGTAATATTTAAAATAAATAATACATAGATATATTTTGTCTTTCATATGTTTGTAGTCCGCTCAAAAACTATTTAATCAGCCCTTGTAAGATGGATTAATATAGTAGGATTAATTAATCGCTCAAGAGAGGAAGAAGAGCAGTGGGATAAAACTTCATCAATTTTTTTTAATGTAATTAGAGGCAAACGAGCCTTTTAATATTGACATGTACTTATCTACTTATTATACGAAATAATTGTAGTCTTATGTCATTGAGACAGTAGTTTTATAGAAGCTGCAGTACACAGTGTAATTATTTTGCCAAAAACCTTTTCTTTTGAGTTCTGCCCTAAAGAGGTTTTTTTTTCACTAACTTTCTTCTCGTGTAGGAAATTTTATTTTTAAAACCTAAATAAATTTTATAGGTAGTGATTATTTTGTCCCCAAAATATAAAACACGATCCCGAGTTGAGCCTTCATTAAATAAACTTGTACTTCCAAGTCTCCTATTATGATAGCCATTATTTAAACATACGTGGGATCATTTGATCCCAATCCAAAGGCATTTCACAGCTAAAATAATGTCATCTATGTCATAACTTTGCATAAATCAAAGGCGTGCCTCAAGCAATAGTTACGAAAAATGCTAATCAGTCAACATTTCGATTACGCAACAAAACTGTTTGGAATAAATATAATGTTAAAATAGGTTACGACACCGCTAAGGTCACATAATTTCTTTCAACCAAAAAAAAACTTACGTAACTTCATAAAATACACTCGGAATCGAAGATATTCGATGCAATTTATCGATATTGCATATCGATTGTAATAAAATGAGTGAAAGCATGCAACGGTCGAGCCCAAACTTTCAATTTGCAATCATAATAAACTTAAGCCCACATAGATAGGAATAGAGATTTGCACTTATATTAAGGAAACGCGAGCAACTGCTTTCTCGTTGCAATAACAGCGGTATCGAGACATTTTCCTAACTCGAATACAAATACAAGCTCTGGAAATAATAGATATAGTAACTTTCATAACAGCGACGTTATGAGGTCATTGACATGTTGTGTAAAAAGATATAGAAATTGTCTTGATTGACATCGCAATGAGACCTAGTTCACACGTAACTGTAGCATCATTTGATTAATTACAACAATAAATTACATGCTCTATTGTTTTAAAGATGTTGGGAGCTTCTCAAGATGGTTTGTTAAGTTTTAGGCAATATGCACAATGACAAAAACTCTAACGGATTCCCTTATTTTACATGTCCACCCATATATCACTGAGTAGTAAGAGCATCGTTACACCACATAATTGACCGCAATCTTTCTCAGCACTTGTTGCGCTCACTCAGCTGCAACTCTAAATGTGGAAACTGTATCGATCACTTCGGTTGCTTTCGAGTTTCTACTCCAATTACATTTATATGGATATATGACAGCCATTCCACACATTTGTATGATTCTCTTATCACTGGACATGAAGTATGTCACGAGAATAAACCGCACCCTAAATATTTTAAATATTACGTACCCACGCCGAGGGCGGCCGCTAGCACTAATAAACACCGTGAATTCATATTTTAACTGTAAGTCCTGTGGACACTGTAACGTTCAAGCACACACTGCGAGCGGGTGAATGGGCGGTTGAGGCTTTTATATCGGGTAGACGTACGTGGCGCATGGACGGTGAAAAGCAGCGTCGCCGCCCGCGCAGGCCCCGCGGCGAACGAACACCCTGTAGCAGGGTAGCCGAAAACCCTTGCTGATTTTGTTAAGACTGACATTCTTAATAGTAAAATACATTATAACAACCCTTATAGACCCTTAATGAAGCACCCTGTTTTACCCTTTAAAAAACTGGCCTTTAATTAAGTTTAATCAATTGATTAACTGTGAAATAGACGAGCATGAGAAATTAAACCTTAATTATTATACAAAACAATGTTTATTACGTAATCATTGATTGTTAGTTTTATATTTAAACTATGACCGTATTAGGACGCCATTAAGTATTTCTGTAACATATTGCCAAATATTATTTAGCGAATACATTTAATGTATTGATAGATCAGAGAATTATGATAAATTTTGTGTTAGTATTTGTTTATTCATTAAGCGTTTAGGACGGCATTTATTAAGCTATTTATATAACGAAGTTTTATATAAAAATACTTAGAAGTTTTAAATAATTTTGTATATGTGTTAACTGCAACTGCAACTAGCTATATTTTTTTGTTCTGTTTTAAAAAGTTAGTCTGTAATAGATCCAATAAGCCCATCATTAGTTCTAGCACCATCGAATTATTATTTTAATTTCTTTGTAATGTATTTGAGTGTGCAATGTTTAGTTACATAGACATACATTATTTCTATTAAGCCAAACGGGAAAACATATAAGGTATTTGAAAAACCCTCTTGTTGAATTTGAAAAACAAAATATTTAATTCAATATCATTCATGTTAACTTCACGAATCAAAACATTGAAAAAGAATTTGTTGAATAATAGAAAAAATATATGACTATGGTAGACAAATTAGTCTGGCACAAAACATTTATTAGGTCAGGCATTTTACTGTAATAATTCGTAGTTCAATTGACAATCTCTGTGGCTGAAACCCTCCTTGGTTGCTACGTAGAGTCCCGGGTTCGATTCCTTTTGAATGCAAATCTTTGTGTGCAGGTATATTGTATGCATCGATCTGGGTGTTTTTATGTGTAGTATGTGTACTTTTAAAAATAGTACATAAGTATTATCATCAATCACTATACCTAATAACTTAGTAAAAAATATTTACAATTCTATCACAGATTTAATTATTTGCATAGCAGGTTGGCTTTAGAAGATACAGACTATCCTAGATTTACAAGGAACCATCGACCATTAAATAAGTTATAGATAAAAAAGTGTTTTTGTTGTACATTTAATTACAGATACGTATTA
Organism: Schrankia costaestrigalis; assembly: GCA_905475405.1. Lineage (NCBI taxonomy): Eukaryota > Metazoa > Arthropoda > Insecta > Lepidoptera > Erebidae > Schrankia > Schrankia costaestrigalis. The sequence goes on from FR997826.1 coordinate 18,670,880, forward strand.
TACAAAGGGCATTTATATTTACAAACTTTCTATCAATTTTATACAAATATATAATTTGTATTTGATTAATCGTTTGTGTAAAAAAATATTAAAAACATTTGCTGAATAGTATTAATAGTTTCATTGTATATTGTTTTCGGAAATTCCTCGTAGTCATAACACCGACATTTCCCTTTAAAATGTAGCCATGTACTGTTACATCTTCCACCCCATCTCATCCTATGGGTGTCGTAAAAACCGAATAAGGGACTATCCGTGAATTTTATTTTTACGAAATAAAAAGAAGGAAAACTTGAAATTAAACCCTATACTGGTATGGTATTAGTAGGCCAAGTATCCCTCCGCCACGGAAGGAGGCCCGTCCCTGCAATGGGACATTAATGGGCTGTTATGATGAACCAAAGAAAGGTATCTCTTGATGCCTTAATGTCCCTCGGCGGGTTATCCTTTGCAGGAGTAAATCGTATTTATAACACAACACTTGAGATGAACACCGTTTCATACCCGTGACTGTGATAGGGATCACTGTCACGAAGGCTGTTAGATAGTCAGTCATGTATTTCCAAATGTTAAAAAAGGGAACCAAAGGTTTGGAGCTGACAGCTAGGTGTAAGGACAACTTTTGGTTTTTCAAAATTACCTTAGTATTAAATTATAAGACCTAATCTTAGCATTCCATAGATTCTCCGTGCGGGTGCCGGGTCCATCGCGTGATAGAGGACGGAACACTTGCATAACAGCGTCTGGTACTTACGACCCAGATGTAGGCTTAATGTTTGCAAGTGTGATGAAGAAATAAAGTCCAAAATGTCGTCATTCTTTCTCATCCCGCGGGTCTAATAAAAGTCGACTAAGGATTCTTGAATAACTCTCTATGCTAGGGTGAACCAGTAACCCCAGGGTAACAGGAACTATGTATGTTTATGAGTAAGTGTAGGTATGTGAGATAAATACTTTATATGGCGACTATAAACTTATGTATGATACTATGTTAATACGAAGGAGTGTCTAGGCCGAAACCTCCTTACGAGAAATTAAATCAAGATCAACCTGCTCTCTTTGAATACCTACTAGTTTTGCATGCAATGTCATCAACAGTTTTTTTTTATTTAAAAATGTTCCTGTCAAATATGTATTTGTTTACCGGCTCCTAAAAGAGGAAGAAGTAGTCAATTTGGATCTGTTTTTTTTGGAACTTGAGCAGATTCAGGATGCAGAGGGGTTTTTGTAATGGTTTTTTTTTCTTGTTATTGTCCCTTGAGATGACATAACATTCTCGTCTCTATGACAATAAAACCAATATACATTGAAATATATATTTATACAATGTATATAAAATAACAAAACACTTTCGCTATCCGCCAATCGGACCGTAATCCACAGTGTACTTATTGCTTGAGCGAGCTTGAAATGTTTCACCTTAATAGGCACGTTTATGTACCTATACGTAGATAATATGGTATTTAAATATTATAAATAATTTATTAATAATACATAACAAGTTATTCCTCGTACATAGAATACTCGTACACCATACTTTATTCCATGAGAACTAATATTCAGTTTGTAAATTGTCCTTAAGAAAAACAAAAGAAGAATCAATTAATTTTTTTATCTATCCGTCTGGCCAGCATGGAATCAGTAGGCTAAGTAAGGTAAGTTTGTCTTCGTCAATTGAGGAGTAACTGCAATGAGACATAGCTCAGTTATGATTAGTCTATTATCTATACGTTAGACTAATCATACATATAAAAAAAAGTATTTATGTATCCGTTGTCTAGTAAGCATAGTACAAGCTCAGCTTAGTTTGGGACTTGAGGGCGTTTTGTGAATGTGTGTTATCCAATTGGAATATCAAATCAAATAAAAAAAAAATCGGAAGCAAAAAGAAAGGGGAGAGATTAAGTCTCCTTCTATACCTTCTCAAGTATAACAAGAAGCCTTAAAGGAAATTGTTTTAGTGCCACTAACACTTCCCGCGTTTGATACAGCTTTGCTAAATATATTATGAGTGCATAATTTCAAGAATGTATTCATATGAAGCAAGACTGTACAATCTTTGCTAGGAATACTAAATAAATGCAATATCATCCTCTAATAAAACAATGGTTTACACTCGAATGACAACTAAGGTTGTATTTTAAAGTACAGTGTTCAACAAAAAAAAACAAACATGTTTATTTTTAATAGTGGTGGTGTATTTAAGTATTTTTTTGTAAATATACGAATAATATTTAAGTACTGGAAATATGTTGTGGATCGCACAATCTAATCATCTATTACCGCAACCCACACGACATCGAGACAGTAAATTAAGGCTCTTTTTCCATTAGTCATTTATGGTCCACTTCATGGCACAACTGTTCTCGTTAAAATATTTACTATACGTATTTCACCAGCTTGCCTTAGGCTTGGTGTTAGGCCACATGACGCAAAACCTTATACCAATTCTTTGGCCAGCACGTGGTATAGGAAGCCCAAGTTTCTCTGCGTCATTGGAGGTAATCTGTCACCGCATTGAAATATCAAAGGTTGCATTTATAAGCTTGTATTAATAATAAAAAAAACAACTAACTAAAATGTTGATTTATTTTTGTTGGTGACTGTACTAACTAAATCTTCTCATTAAATCTGATTACACAAATTTCGAGACAGTCATTCATTAGTTACTTAATTGTGGGTAAGTTATGATAGCAAGGGCGTCTTTGTACTACGTCTCTATACGTACTTAAGTGTTATAAGTGTATTCTTTGAAATAAATAGGTTTTTATAATGTGATAATTTTTTTTAAAAAATTAATATTATTTAATACGTAATTAGATATTATTTTATCTGGAATAATCATGAAAACCTACCTAATACAGAAATTCTAAAGTCTCATAACCCTGTCATACCTAAGACAGGCAACATCAGGCCTAACGGAGTTCTCCAACTACTTTAAACAGATTCAGTTGAGCTAGTGATATAGGTACATTTATTTAAATTTAATCATACCTTTTGTCGCGGGGACTTATAGGACATCAATTTAGCGGACACATTAAACCTCAAGCCTCAAGATAATCATTTGTGGATTATACAAACAAGTCCTCAGTAGAAGAGAGCCAAACAAGCGTATCGGCATTTTAGCACTTTACAGGAGAACTATAAAACTGTGCAAATTCCACTATTTGAACTTTTTTTGGAATTTATTATTTTGAAATGTATTTGTAAATAACGCAACGTATAGGTTGTTACGTTTTTATGGCTGAATAGAAATGGTGAATTGTGGGAAGTATCAGTATTAAATAAATTCGTGACCTAAAATACGTTATTTTGGAATTAACTAAAAATGTAAAGGATAAGAGTGAAAACACCAATCGCTATTTAAGTTGTTTTCGCCGTAATTAAAAGTTTTTTTTTTGTGATTCGTTATAATGGAAGTTAGAAACTAGTGGCTAAATGAAAACATCCTTTTGGGGGGTGGTGTACGACAACTTAGACAAAACATGTATGAAAAAGTTTTTCTTGAGTTTTTGGTGATACGTTTGTTTGGCTCTTATAGGACGATTTAAGCTACGATATATTGCATGGCATCTGCTTACCTTTACTGTATTCCCGCTGTTACACAAGTAATATTTGCAGTCCTACCAATAATCAAGTTGTGACTTGTTGTCATATAACAAATACTGTTAAAAATATTGTTTGTATAATGCGTCACTTCTGACTGATAAGTTTCAGTACGGTAAAAACTTAATTTATTTTTGGAAGTCGAGGTGAACTGTTGTCATGTCGATGACCCGAAGGTCTGCGGGTTGAACTGAGGCAAGTAATACTACTTATATACAATATACTTCTGGGCCCTTTATGGTCTCCGTGGAAATGGATTAAGACTATAAATTTCCACCGTCCCATCGCATCCCAAGAGGGTTGCAAAAGGAGGTAACTAAAGGACAACTTTCTTTTTAACTTGACGCAAAAGTTGAAACAAACAAAACTGGCAAGTCAACTTAGTGTCTGTAGGGCAATTTTTTCTCCGAATTCACATGACACCTCTTGCAAGGTAGCATACTTCCATTGTTTCTACTGTACGTAATCCTTTGGTGCCCTCATTCATCATCCTCCTGAAAGACATAGCTTGAGTACAGCTACACTCTACCTTATTAAAAAATTGTCTGCAATACAAAACTAAATAAAGTGAAGTAAAAGCCAGTTTTAATATTGCAATGTAAATATTAGCGTTTGCGGTTGTCACCATCGTGTTTACTTCACAGCGCCAGCTATGCACAGAATGCGGAAGATGACAACGAAATAAATGTCTGAACTTACTCTCGACGCTTTAAAGTTACAATATTAAATTTAGTTAAGTATTTTATGTACTTGCAGTTTTTTTAGTAAGTGCGCAAAGTAGCTACAGTGTAGTTGATGTTAAGCACGATTAGTGTACAATAACAATAAGGACGAAAGGGTTTTCCCGATGTCAGATGTCTGGATGTTCGTAAATCTCCTCGGAGTGCAAGGCATAATCCCTAAGAAAGATGCTTTTCTATAAAATACTTACAGACATACTTCTAAATAGCTTGATAAGGGTGAGTAGGAGCAAATATCAATTAAACTCTATTATTTTTCCAACATTAGTAGCAATGCAATACTTCTTCGAGCATCCTATACGAACTAGTCTGGTTAGCTTAATATTAATAGGCCAAGTTTCACTTTAGCTAGTGAAAGCTTTTCCCTGATACAATATTTATCGTCTGATGTAATAAATTTCTCCAAATTATTACCTATGTCCAGCAGTGGACGTCCAATGGCTGATAAGTTGATGATAATAATAATAAGGTTGTCGACATGTGGCATGTTGATTCGGCGATCATTGTTCCGATAGTACTTTCGGTCAATGGACTTATTCCAAAGAGTCTCTATCAACATCTACGGAGACTCTCGCTTGACAGTTGGATCATAGGTCTGATGCAGAAGGCAGTACTGCTTGACACGGCACGTATTGTGAGGAGGTTCCTCTCTCTGGAGCCCTAACCACCGGTAGCTTGGTCCCTGTACCCGATGCCGGTGGGTCTACCTTTTTTTTATATTTTTAAATGTTTTTATTTTTTATATCTATATTTAAAAATGTAATTAAATGTGATTATTGTAAATAAAGAATAATAATAATAAATTCGTCGCCACATAGTCAGGTCGGGATTGTTATTATTCCTGTAGAGAATTATCAAGAAGTTTAATTAAGGCACGTTTTCCCCAGCCAATAACATCATCTAACTTCCAATACTAACGTCTTAATTTATTCTCACACTTATTACCTCCTTACACACTTAAGGTGTTAAAAACTATACTCAGTGGGCAACTTGCGAGTATACACTTTTTTTGTATGAAATTGCGTGTATCTCATAAAAGACAGATAATTGTGTGATTCAAAAATGAGTTTTCTGAGCCAAGTTCTCTTTTCATCTCCGCCTTTTCAAGTCAAAAAAGGCCGCGTCGCAAACAAACACGAAAGAATGGTCTCTACGAACGAAACTATGATATGAATACGTCGGAAAGATTGGTCAATGAAATGGGTTGACAGGAAACTAGGTGCCAAGTATATACGATCGAATGATACGATCAGTCAGTCATCATAACAGCCCATTAATGTCCCACTTCAGGGACGGGCCTCTTCCTATGACGGAGGGATACTTGGCCTACCAATACCACGCTAGCCAGACGGATTGGTATAGGGTTTAATTTCAAGTTTTCCTTCTTTTTATTTCGAAAAGATAATATTCACGGATAGTTATCGGTTTTTACGACACCCATGGGATGAGATGGGGTGGTAACATATTGTATTCTTACTCCGTCACCACACGGAGTATTTTAATTGTAGAGTAGACGATCAGTCAGTATTTGTAGTCAATTTAAATGACACCAAGTTCTGAATTTACCACCACACGGACAGTAATTACATTTAGGTATAGGCAGCTTATACCGTAAGTCGTCCTTCGATAACAAATGAATTTAAAACATGCAAGTAAATCAACGGAAGCAAAATTTAAAATACAACACAATGGTAGGAAACCAAAGTCTCCATAACTTTAGTATCTATAAGTCAACGAACTAAATCAACCCTTCGAAGGAAGAACAGTCCATGGCAATAACTCAGCGCAATCCTAACTTAGTACTAAACGGTACCCGACACTTAATATTCATAAGGTATGAACACACGCACGAAATTGTGCACCGTCGTCGCGACGCACTTCCTTTTGTATTGATATCAACTGTATGATATTAGAAATATATTTATTATAAAACAAATAACACTGTGTGGGGTGATGAACTAAGAATACAAAGTGGCTTCTTCTTCTAATGTGTTGTAAAAGTCAACTTATGGGAATATTGTTACAAAAGAGAAATTAAACAAGAAAAGAACCGTAAAAATAACATTAAAATCTAGCCAACATGTTGTACACATTGTTAATTATCTTATCTAATCTAATACAGTTTCCAGCGACTTAGTATAGTGTAGGCGCAAAGGTACCTACAAAGTGTATTTTTCTTTTTTTAAATCACTTCTATTTTCTTTTCGAACATGTGCCGTGTGGTGACGGAGTAAGAATACTATATGTCACCACCCCATCTCATCCCTTGGGTGTCGTAAAACTGACTAAGGGACTAACCGTAAATATTATCTTTACGAAGTAAAAATAAGGAAAACTTGAAATTAAACCCTATACTATACCAATTCGTCTGGCTAGCGTGGTATTAGTAGGCCAAGTATCCCTCCGTCACAGGAGGAGGCCCGTTCCTGCAGTGGGACATTAATCGGCTGTTGTGATTGGATGCAAATTCCACATGTCTTCTATCATTCATCAGCAGGGGATAGTTAAGCTTATTAAGTAATACATAAATGACTTACTACAAAATAAATCTAATTATAGTTTTAAAAGTACAGAGTTAGAATAAATTTCGCTTTCGATTAGCATAATAAACATTTACTAAGAGGCTTACGCAATGATAGGCGTTTAACACATTTCATAATAGGGGAGTTCGTGAGAGATATGTGCAATGAGTGATAGATTGAACTAAGTAAGTATTTTAATTGTAGAGTAATATTACCTACCGTGCGTATAGTACTGACAGTACTATACACTAAAAGACCTCATAAACGCCACTGTCAATGCAATCACTGTGGCCAAGGTTTGGGCTGATTGCATTTGACCACCGATGGTACTGCATTGTGTGCCTTACGACTCGAGAGAAGAGAAATAGAACCACTATCTCGGGATGGTACCGACAACCATTGCAGAATAACCTCTTGACCCTAGTAACCGAGAGGAGGAGTTACTGCCTGAATTTCTGGTGAAAAAAATGGGTAATCGTGGTTCTGGAACTTAACATATAACAATTTGTGAATTTTGGCGAAAGAAACTCTAGAAGGCACAAAAAAGAAATTGACGATACCAGTCCGATGTCAAATTCCCTCTCGTCCCTGCAGGGGGACATTAACCAGCTGTTGCGATTCCTTTTAAGAACTCAAATAAATTCGATTTACATTGTGTATTCGACGTGGTAATAAAATTACAGCTCGTTATCGGATGTGATTTATAAATATGATTTTGATGCAATAAATTAACCTGTTAATTATTGAAGTAAATAAATAAGTAATGTATCATTAAGTAGGTCTTATTACAAATTAATCAATTAAAGGCGAGGACTATGACGATTTTAAGTACGAGTATGATGTAAGCATCTATTTAGATCATTTTTAAATTACCTTTTATGCCTGATACCCATATACCTTACTCCTCTTTAATAAGACACATTTTTAATTGAAAAGATTTTACTTGTTGTGTTTCTGTGCGTTCTAGAATCTACTAAACCACTATAAATACCTTATATGTTATTGCTATTTTTGAACCCTCTAGGCTATAATAACGAATTATATTTTTATGTTACCATAACCAGTACACGGAAGGAACTGTAGTCACATTGACATCGTTTTATGAAAGAGGAAGGTCAGCCATCAGAATACTATAAGTCTGGTTTTATATGTATCAATACATACTATGTGTATTTTTTTTGTAAAAAATATGTAATATTACGTATTTATAATATTGCAGAAGAAGTTTTTATGACATCATTGATATCTTTAGAAAACATTTTGTACAAAAAAATTATGCATAAGCCATCATCATCATTGCGTATAGCTTCTGCCTTGAACCCTATACGCCTATATCCAGCTGGCGGAGCTAATCTTTTGCGGCCGGTGTAAGGTTGAGGAGCTCACGCGTTGCCCCAGAGAAACGACGGCGACGTCGGGGATATTCCTTGACGATGTGCATCATCGTTTGTTTTGGAGCTCCACAATCACACCCCGGCGTGTCTTTGAAGTCCCATCGGTGGAGGTGGTAGTTGCATTGCCCTTGTCCAGTTCTAAATCTATTTGCCTTTTTCCACACAGTACGACAACTGTCAAAAGATTCCCTGGTAGTTCTCCATCCCTCCAGGAGGTTGGCGTCCGTTTGGAGGTGTTCGTCTCACTAGATAGGGGAACGGGATAGCAGTCGTCTTGCGGATAGGTTGGGTGTCTGTCGTTTTGGCTTTGGTTTTTCATTTAATTCTTGACAGCATTTATTCCACTCAGTAGCCGCTGCTTGCCACCTATTCATTATCCATTAAAAACAAAACATTAAAAAAAACAAACTTGCATCGTTACTGTCTACTTAACATAATCTTAACTCGTTGATGTTATTATTATTATTATCATCATATCAGCAATTGACATCCGCTGCTAGACATAGGCCTCCTCCAAACCGCCTAAGGGACTATCCGTGAATATTATCTTTACGATATAAAAAGAAGGCAAACTTGAAATTAAACCACAATCCGTCTTTCCAGCGTTGTATTAGTAGACCAAGTATCCCTTTGTCACGGGAGGAGGATCGTCCCTGCAATGGTCATCAACGGGCTGTTATGATGATGATGACTTTACATCCAAATATCGAGTATACAGACACCTACTACCGACCACGTAATGACAAAGTATACAAACATAAGTAAACTATTACATAAAAGCCCCACTGACACGGCACATAATTACTCAATACTCTGACATTTGAAGATGCGCTGCTCAAAGGTCGTTAGTTCTTACTTAGCGTACGGTTACTGACCCACAAGAGGTTACGTCCGTATATGCATTAACATTTTGCAAACGATAAGAAATTACTTTATTTATTTAAGTTTATTTAGTATTTTTGGTGGCTTTTGATTTATTGTTCTTTGTGTAGACGTTCTGAGCTTAGGTCGTAAGGATGTATCTAACGGGTTAAAAATATTATTGAGAAATTGAATCGACTCAGCCTTTTAGGTGTTTAGTAATAAATCAAGCTTATTTTAGTTCACAGCTGTCTTTTTATGCAATGTTAATCATGTAGGTGTTCCTATTTACTAAATTAACTATTACTTGTATAGGTATTTTAAGTTACTCATGTAAGAACTATTGAAAGGGAGAGTAGCCGCCTACGAGCTTAGAGCGAAATAAGTAGCCAATATAGGCTGGTGTCCCATATTCCCCATTTTGCCTTGGCTAATCACCCTCCAAAAACCCTGTTCTTATTATTAAATTATGATTTACGACAGTCGATATGACTTCTATAACCTTCACATTGTTGTTTACCTGTTCTTATTACTTATTTATATAATTAAACTTTAAATTTAGTTAAATATTTATGGTGTAGCCATAATACCATCTTAAATTCTAACAAGAATGTGCATTTTCCAATATCACTCATGATATTCCGATATTTACAAAGAGAGAGTCGTGGCTCTGCATAATGTATTTGGATACTGGCTACTTTGCAAGAATAATAAAATACGATGTTTTATAACGGTGTATAACAATGATCCATGTAAAGGCGGATTAAGACTTCTTGCCAAAAAAGTCTCGAAAATATAATTGCCCGTATTCAATAAATTAGTTGGCTTGGTCCGCGAGGGAATATATTATTTTCTTCCAACACTGGAGGAAGCCAAAGAAAAGGCTACTAACGCTAAAGTTTTTATAAAACCTGCGCTAACGTACCATTTCCGGGCATGAAAATGGAAGCACAAATGAATCTACATACTGGTCGCAGAAACAAATTTCATTTCAAAGAATACCCGTGTTGGACTATCGACAGGAGCTAGCCCATAAGCAAAAGTTCAAAAATCAAAGTACGCGTGGCCAATTTAATCATCAATGATGAAATAAAAGCTCTCAATCTCCGATAGATTAGCCACATCAAGAAAATAGGACAAGTCGTAATGTTTAAATTGCTGTGACAAACTATATTTCAGAAGTAGCCAAGGATTAATGAAGCAGTCATTAGATTAATCATTAAGTAATTACAAGAAACATACCTTCTTTGAATATAGACCAAAGTGAATAACTTTTATAATAGACATGTTAACATATAACATAAATGTTATATTGTAAATTTAACCCGGTCAGTTATTGTAAGTAAACATAAGTAAAACAAAAAGTTTTGGGTAATCGTAATTGATAAAGCGAAAGACGAAGGTGACGAATCCTTGTTATGCTTGCTTGTACGAGGTAAACGAACTTAATCGAGTAACGGTATAAGAGCTTTGTCACACTGACGGTATCAGACATCAGTAATACCAGATAACTCTTCTTAACCCTGCCAGATAAGAGATCATCGCATTAAAGGTTTGTTTCCTTTATTCCCTTCTGCCCCCTTCGAGTTTGCCACCGGGGTGGTGGTTGACACTAATAGGTGGCGATTACCACGCCGGTGGTCAATGGAACCTATTTAGTTTCATCTGCCCCCTTTGTAGTTGTTATACAGGAGATTTATTCTTATTTTGTTTAAGACATTATCAATGGAAATTGAAATAAGTCATGCACTAGACAACATGAACATAAGTATCATATTGCAGTCATGTGCCTCCTCCAAAGACAGAGAGAGTAGCCTAATTATATCAGTCGGCTTTATGATATCCACGGTATAAGTTAGGGTTATATCACATACCGTCTATTGATACCCCGTTGCTGTAATCAACATCTGTATATAATAAAACCGTATGGTGACGAACTAAAATACAACATGTCACCGATAATCATCTTGATTGTAAAAGGCAACAAAAAGAAATTCTTCAAGTAAAATATCACTGCAAGAAACTGAAAATATCAGCAGGTTAAGTTCCTTCTATCACTGAAATATCTTACAGTTGTTAGGAAATAATATTAAAAAAGCACGAGTGTGATAACGCAGTATGTCAACAAAACCAAAGCATTACGTAATTAATAGCTTTAAACTAGTTAAACTATAGAACAACATAATTCTCACGATACATAAACTTTAAAGACATAATCTACATTAATCTTTATAAAAAACTCGCGTATAACGACCTACAACTATTTTCTACCATATTATTTTGTTTAAAAAGCTACTAAACGTTATTGGTAATTTTTTCTAGATCATTGTATAAGTTATTTCCGGAGATTTCAGAAGTTCGTCGGCGAAAAAGTATGGTTTTGTATGTTTGTAAATCTTTTTTCACAGAGTTTCATTTTCACAGTAGTGTTTGAAAGTGACTAAATAAATCGGCTTTTTGCCAAATAGATTTACCGCCTAACTGATCAATAAGAAATTTGACAATTTCCTAAGAATAATAATATTATAATATTATTAGGAAATTGAAATTATCAAGAGCATAAATTATCAGACACAATCAACTCACAAAAAAAATATAGATGGCACAAATAATTGCCATGCATTTGTTCGAGAATCTTCGTAGATAGCAGAGATTGGCTACGCCGTTTTTCCCCAGTTTTCATAGCATCATCATATCAGCCAAATTGACGTCAACTGCTGGACATAGAACTCCTCCAAATAGTGCCACCTTGTGCGGTCAACAGCTTGCAAAGCTATAATTACATTAAATATTTTAACTTCATCATATAATTAAGGCATTCAAGAAAAGAACTATGTCAAATCAAATACTTTTTTTTTAGTCTTTACAGGAACAGTAAATCTTCACAGAAACCCTGTACTTAGCTAAGACGATATTAGTAAACACAACAATATCGCTGTATCATCTAACGTTTTATTTATTACTAACTTCGTTACTTGTAGCGACATCTATGGGTAAAGTGACTTAACTACTTGTGAAACATTAGAGCGATAGATGAATCTCATTTTATACTCAGCTAAAATAGTGATGGTACAGTTACAAATTTACCACAAACTTGTACTTGTGAGTCCTGATTTTTGAATTGAACTTGAATTGATTTATTTTTATTTCTAATCGTTCTATGGTAGACACTTAAGAACATGCTGATTAAGAAAAACTTCTGATTAAAATTCTACATAATGTATACTTATTAATTATAATTATTATTCTACCAACACCCTACTTTTGTAATAATATGTATGTATTTACAAAAAAAAGTATGTAAGTATGTTTATCCGTTGTCTAGTACTCATAGTGTACTATTTTTAAAGTCTAATTTTTAAAGCTTGTAAGCTTTGCTTAGTTTAGGGATAAAGAATATTTATTTTTATTTATTTTACTTTTTAAGTGGGTCTTTTATTAGACAATATCTTCTATTATATTTCATACTAGGTAATTTTATTGTACTACATCAGTTAGATATTTATTCTTCGCGTGAAGGACTATGAATACTGAGTGACACCACCCTGGGATTAATCGTAACATTTCCAGTCACAAAAATTCTGTGATGAACCAACTAAAGCCTTACCAATCATCATTATTTTCTCACAAATAAACACATAACTAATTTTTCGCGTCAATCCCAAATGAGTGATGATTACACTTGATTTATAGTAATTCCACAAAATCATTAACTCAATTTGTTAATTTAAACGATCAGTGATCCCTTTGAGTTGGCCATACATGGATCTTTGTCTCCATATAAGCGCGTGTCCTCTAATACAACATTGTTAGATTACATAATAATGTAACTATTTGATTGCTATGTAGTAAAATGAGGTGACATTTAATAAGGATGTCATTTAGTTTGTGCTTAGGTTTCTTCAGTATTTAAGCTTAGCCTACTAATCTAAAATGACAGTTTTGACACTTAATGTTTTGATTTTTACTTGATCAGTCATTCGGAAACCGGGTGCTGTCAAAATAGGGGAAGTTTTCGGATCGCACTTCAAATTAGCCCACGAATGTCCCAACTAAATTGCCTCCTCATGGGTTAGATGTTTTTAGATTTTTCGTAGGTACCATATACCTAAATGAATTAACATAATTGAATTTTTTTGTCGCTATGATCTCTCAGCGTTTCGAGTAACTTTTGATTAGTAGTTAGTCTACTATATAAAAATAAGTCAGATTTTCCTTCCTGACGCTATAACTCCAGAACGCACGAACCGATTTCCACGGTTTTGCATTCATTGGGGTCGGGCTCTATGAGGTTTATAACAAAGACAATTTAGGAAAAATTTCAACAGAAATGCGGGAAAATAATGCCCGTGCGAAGCCGGGACGTGCCGCTAGTTCATTATAAAGAATACACTGTCACCTCAACTAACATGTTGATCGATTACTTTTTTGTTGCTTGTAATTTTGAAGAACCATTTATTTTAATGTTACATAAAATGGTCATTGTCTAACAAATATAAGACATTTTAAGTGATTGTTGTAGGTAGTAAAAATTGTCCAATTAAATAGCGTTTCCGTGTGAACAGAAATTAAAAGAGGGTGCTACTGTGTTATAACACATTTGGTTTTCTATTTAACATCATTGTATTATACCTATATAAATTCAAAGAAGTCCCTAAGGTAAGGAACTAAAAATATAGTGTACTAGCGTACATCTCAACGTAGAAGTCGAATACAGGTTTTTGCTTATACGATCAGTCTATTCACCAACAATGATTTATCATTACTTACTTACTTACTTAACAGACGAAAGACGTACTCTTCTGAAGTTAATTCTTTTCTAAGCGTTTTCCCTTCGCGCACCATCCTGTGCCATCCTCATCCATCGAACTGTAAAACCACTTCTTTAGCAGGTCATCAGACATAAGTGAAGATCCTTCACGTTCAATTCATTATGTTTGTGGATAATGATTAAATTATCCAAATATTATACTCACCTCTGATGATGTAATTTCGTTCATTTTACTCGTCATAATAAATCGAATGTTGTAAATATTTACGTTAACCGTGCTCTTATTTCATATAACGACCTTTACCTGGATACTTTAGCATTCCAATAAAACTGGAATAACGCTATGCACTGTTCATAGTATAGTCGGGACAGCCCTAGACTAGTTTCAAGGCCTTACAAGCTATTTCAATTGTGAACGCCATTCGCTAAGTAACCACATAAATACCTACTTAAATCGCAGGCTTGGACAAATAGAAGATTTATTTGTAGTAATAACTGTGGCTTTTAATATAATAGTTCTAGTTTTTGTAGTGAACATCAAGTTCAGCCATCATTTTTCTTATCAGGACCAGATGAGACTGTGTGTGTCTTTGCGAAAAAAAAGACATACAATGATTGTATAACTTCTCAGATGTCTCTGTAATAAATATAATAAATCTATAAAATATAAATATAAAAATTCCTCACATATTCACACATCGCCATCTAGTCCCAAACTAAGCAGAGCTTGTACTATTACTAGGTAATAAGAACTAAAAATATTCCATAAAAGTTTGTTATTTGTAGGAAGGTACTCGTTTTAAGCTTGAATGTAAACATTATGACGTCATGTTAACATTAAAACTTATTCAATTTGGGCCTACATAAAAAAAAAATATTTAAAAAATGTTAATTTTATTGAACTTTTGTTAACAACAAGTAAACATGTTTTTTTCTGTCAAATTCACAATAAAAATGATGATTGATAACAGTATGGTTTGATTGATTGATCTTTGAGATAGCAAAAACTGTACAACGTAATATTCCTCATAACAATACCGTCATATTAATTATGAATTTATTATTTAAAGCCTGTACTGCCCCAACTGCAGGGCAAAGGCTTCAGATTTTTACAAATTGTAATGAATAGAAGACACCAATGCAAACATTTATTTTACTAGTAAAATCATGACAGATCCACATGCAGATTAGCTGTTATAATTAAATTAATTAATAATTTATAATTAAATTAATTAATAATTTATAATTAAATTGATTAATAATTTATAATTAAATTAATTAATAATTTATAATTAAATTAATTGATAATTTATAATTAATTTAATTGTAGAATAATTAAATTAATATTTAGAAAAATAAAAGAGATAATAAAATAAATTCGTCGCAAACGTTGAAAAAAAATAATTAGAAAAAAGAACGTACGCAATCTTTTTTTTTTTAATTTTTATGAACCAGGAAGCATAGAAAATACGCTTTATATATTTTTAACCTTGATTTTAATAATAAAAATAATAGAACATTCCTCACACGACGCCATTTAGTCCAAAAATAGACATAACTTGTATTATGGTACTACCTATCTATACTAATATTATAAAGAGGTAAAGTTTGTGTTTGTTTGTTTGTGAGTTTGTGACGTTGTAGGAGTTAATCTCTGGATCTAATGAACCGATTTTAAAAATCCTTTCTGTGTTGAATAGTCCATTTATCGGGGAGTGTCATAAGCTATATAATATCACGCTATGACTAATAGGAGTGGAGCAGTATAATAAAATAGCTATGTTTAAAAAAGGGACGCTTAATAACGTTTTTTTTCGTCAGCTAGTATGTAATAAAATAAATTATAGACTTATTTTGTAGAAAGCCTATTTATGATTATTGCCTAACATAAACACACCAAGAACACCCATATTCGTGTACCCATGGCACATAGACAATGTTACTGTATTAAGGAGGAAGGCTACGTAAGTAGCTAGTGACATTACATGGCTATAAAACTTAAGTGCTCATGTCTCGTGTAGGCACTTAAACCTCTTGACTGTGCGTTTCTGACAAAAATTCAGAATATGTAAACAAAAAATAAATCAAATCATATCATCATAACCGCCCTTTAATGTCCTACTGCAAGGGCGGGCCTCCTCCCGTGACGGAGGGATACTTGGCCTACTAATGCCGAAGGATTGGTATAGGGTTTAATTTCAAGTTTTCCTTCTTTTTATTTCGTAAAGATAATATTCACGGATAGTACCTTAGTCGGTTTTTACGACACCCAAGGGATAAGATGGGGTGGTGACATATTGTATTCTTACTCCGTCACCACAAGGAAATATCAAATTATACCTATATGATTTGACTATTTCATAGGTAAAATGTGTTTTTATTAATCTGTTTTTGGATGAGAAAATCTTAGCAATATTGATTAACAACAAGCTGCTCAGTACTTCCAAAAACTTTTATGAGTGCAAACAAGATGCAAACAAGGTACTAAGCACAGCTCTTTGTTAAATAATAATAATAGTCCTCGACCGATTTCGGCCACGGTGACCTCTTCATCTCCGATCTAAACGTCGCTGGTGTGCTCGTGTATGGCTAACATAGCCGATCTTATTAATGAAAGTTTGCGCACAAAGCGGGCAGGTGAGCACACCATTACAGTAATTATAACTGATGGCACAAGGAGGACGTTCTTTCACTTCATCACGTCGAGCGTCTAGTGCAGAACAGCGATTCCTCTCAAATTCCTCCACTTTGGTTTTTAGCAGAGCTCTCCACTCCGACCTCTGAGCGGCTGCTTGTTCCCACTCTAAGGGGTCTACGTCGCATTTTTTCATGTGGCGCTTAAGTACATCTTTATACCTGAGGAGTTGTCCGCCATGCTTACGCTTGCCTTCCTCAAGTTCAGAGAAAAAGATGCACTTTGCTGTTTGTTGATCCGACATTCGTACTACGTGCCCACTCCAACGAAGCTGCCCACGCATGAGATAGGCCTCAATTCCCATCATATTGGCTCTTTGCAGCACTTCCGTATTCCGAATGCGATCGTACCAATGTATGTTAAGTATTTTACGCAGACACCTTAGGTGGAAACGGTCTAGTGTTTGTATATGGCGGCGGTAAATCGTCCACGACTCCGAAGAATACAGCAAGGTTGGGAGCACCACCGCTCTATACATGTCAACTTTGGTAGCCAGCTTTAAGTCATGAGAGCCAAAAATCCTTCGATCCAGCTTTCCAAATACCGCAGCTGCGGCTCCGATCCGACCGTTAATTTCAGCATCAAGGTCACATTTTGACGATATAGTACTCCCCAGGTATCGGAATGCGTTGACCTGCTTAAGTATATGATCACCGACTTTAATGGCTATTGTCTCTTGACCGTAAATATCTAAGGCCATTACCTCCGTCTTAGTGACATTTATTTTCAGGCCAAATTTACGGCAGGATTTTTGGAGGGTGTTCATAAGTTGTTGCAGACCATCTGGAGAATCGGCAACGAAGCAAAGATCATCTGCATAGATAATGTCTGTAATCAGTGCGTAAGACACTTTTGTACGAGCCTTGAGTCTGAATAAGTTGAAGAGACTGCCATCGTTTCGGAATCGAATTCGGATTCCTTGAGGAGTTGTCTGTAAAACTTCCTGGACTACGACTGCAAAGTATAACGCGAACAGTGTAGGGGCGAGAACACATCCCTGTTTCACTCCACAGGAGACGGGGAAGAACTCTGACCAATCCGAATTAACCGTGACGCAGCTTTGCATGTCATCATGCAGGAGCCTTAGAAGTTTTACAAACTTCTCCGTGCACCCAAGTTTCCACAACACTATCCAGAGGGCTTCTCGCGGTACACTATCGAATGCTTTTTCAAAGTCTACAAAACAGAGATACATATTACGGCTCTGTTCTCTGCTTTTTTCTTGTAATTGACGCAATGAGAAAATTGCCTCACATGTACCACGGTCAGGTCGGAAGCCGAACTGGGATTCCGGCAGAATCTTTTCTGATAGTTTTCTAAGGCGGTTTAAGAGAACTCTGGCGAAGACCTTTCCAGGAACTGAAAGTAGAGAGATGCCGCGGTAAGAGCCACAATCAGATCGGTCACCCTTGCCCTTATACAAGGCCCGAATAATAGATATTTTAAAGGTTTCCGGGATTTGTTCCTGATCCCACATAAGAGCAAAAAGTTTCCACAACGTCGAGAGTAGCTCCTCACCGCCGCACTTCAGTAACTCCCCGGGTATTGAGTCAACACCAACCGCGCGATTGTTTTTTTGTTGATTAACAGCTAGAATAACTTTGTTAAATATATAGAATAGCTTTGTTAAATAATACACGTTCAAACCCACAACATAATCTAGTACCATACTAAGCAAGGTGTACTATGAGAGAACACCAATTCTTTTATAATATAAATATTCCCCACACAACGTCATCTAGTCCCAAACTAAGCAGAGATTGTACTATGGATACTAGACAACGGATAAACATACTTAAATACTTTTTTTTTGTTGTAAATAATTATTAGACATAAATAAAACCAGTCAAGTGCGAGTCTGACTCGCGCACCGAGGGTTCCGTACAAACCTATTTATTTTCCCGCCAAATTGTGATAACGTCAGGATTCAGCTGTTTAAATACTATTTTTCCCGCCAAAATTCAATGACGGCACGACTAAGCTGTCAATAAATATTTTCCCGCCAAAATACTATGACGTCAAAACTGATCTGTCAAAAATTATGTGACGTCACGACTCATCTGTTAAAAATTCAATGACGTCACGACTCATCTGTTAAAAATTCAATGACGTCACGACTCATCTGTCAAAAATTCTATGACGTCACGCCTATCTGTCAAAAGTGACAGCTGTCAAAAGTGACAGCTGTCAAAGTGACAGAGGTTTCAAATATTTTCCCGCCAAAATAATATGACGTCACAAATCATCTGTCAAAAATTCTGTGACGTCACGACTCAGCTGTCAAAATATATTTTACCGCCAAAATTCTGTGACGACACGAATCATCTGTTAAAAATTCTGTGACGTCACGAGTCACGACTCATCTGTCAAAAATTCAAAAACGTCACGGCTCAGCTGTCAAAATATATTTTCCCGCCAAAATTCTGTGACGTCACGAATCATCTGTCAAAAATTCAAAAACGTCACGACTCAGCTGTCAAAATATATTTTTCCGCCAAAATTCTGTGACGTCACAAATCATCTGTGACAAAATTCTGTGACGTCACGACTCATCTGTCAAAAATTCAAAAACGTCACGGCTCAACTGTCAAAAAATATTTTCCCGCCAAAATTCTGTGACGTCACGACTCATCTGTCAAAATTGTATGACGTCACGGGTCACGTGACCAAAATTCTATGACGTCACAGGTCACGTGACTCAGCTTTCCCGCCAAAATTCAATGAAATCAAAATATAATATGATTGAAGTAAAAATTTAAGGTTTTCGGAATTTTCCCATTACATGTACAATAAGACCTTGCTTCATGCCAAATTTCAAGTTTGTAGGTAGACTGGAAGTACCCTGTAGGTTTTTGCCTTTACCCCTCTAAATTTGCGACAAAAACGGCTATATCTCTTGATTGCGTTGGATTAGCACATTGATTTTTTTACGGCACTAAGAAACAAGCCTTAGTATTTGGTGAAAATTTCAACTTGATACCTCCACGCGTTCCTGAGATAAATGGTCTTGACAGACAGACGGACGGACGGACAACAAAGTGATCCTATTGGAAAATGCTTAGAAGGACTTCAGGAAAACAACCAGCAACGATCCAAAAGTATTTTATTGATTCCTCTTATCAATATTATATTTCCCTACAATATCAAATATCCTTGCTTCACACTTCAACGTTCGTATTCGAATGGCGGCCTGTCGCTCTAGCATGTTTGATACTGACGTAGCCTCTCATGCCTTGTCAGTGTCAAACATGTCGTAGATATTTTATCAGACTGCCCACAAATGTAATAACCAAAGAGAATGATTGTAACAGTCGGCCATCCGTCACCGTAACGAGTCCCTTCGTTAACTTTACATTTAATTTATAAAGATCAAATTGCCTCTGCTTTTATTCCCTGTTTACTAATTAACAAACTATTAATCACATTTAATTCACTCTGTTCATGAGTACTGTGCTATTAAGCACATTTAATTTATATTACAATATCACAAATCATTTTACATAAATAAAATATATCTCACTTGAAGTCGTGCAAGAGGAGTTACTTCTATTCTTTCACTACCATCTTGCTCTAAATATAATTATAATCTCACTTACTTTTATACTAGTTACAATTATCACTAAAGCCTGTACAAGAGGGCAGCTACTTCTATTCTTTCACTACCAACTTGAAAAGCTTGTCATACATAACACTCATGCTCGGCTCACATCCGCTCAAGCTCCGAGTTATGTAGACAGTTATTCACTTATCACTTTATTCCCTTCGTCATTGTGGCTTCCACTCCTACTTCGTCGCGGGTCACCTCGCTGGCTGTCACCTCTAATGCGGCTGCGGCTACGACGGTCACCCTCGCGTGCCCTTGCCCGCCCTTCTGGTTGAGTAGAAGCTCTCGCGGGAGTCTTTTGCTTACGCCGTCCAATTTCCTCTCGCCCACTCATCTGGAACTCGCCCACACGATTTATATTAGTTCATACCACTAAAACACATAATAATATTCTAGGAAATTACATAACACTGCTTCAAGATGCTCTCTTTCTTTTTAAGTATCAATTTAATCCACTTGCATCCACGAAATATCATGATATTTTTCAAAAAGGAATTTGTAATATCGTAAATTTTTAAATAACTGAGCTAATTAATGACGTATTTTAATAATTTGACATTTTTATAAATTTGATGAATAAATTGAATCCATCGTAATCTATACGGTTTGAGCATATTTTTAGGATTCTCATCTTTTATTTAGCTTAATATGCATTTTACTCTATAAATTATTAAATATTTTACATACTTATTAAGAATTAATTATGCAATAGGCAAAACCAGTCCAGGGCATGTGACGTCATTTTGAAACAAATTACACATATAAATCAAATCCGTCTTAATCTATACCATTTAAGCTTAAATTTAAAATCAATAGCTATTATTAAGCTAAATATTCATTTTACTCTATTAATTATTATATATTTCGCATGTACGAAATGACTAAGCGATAGAATAAAAAAATTAAAGTTATAAAATAGCCGTACCTTTGAACTACGATGGGCGTCGCAAAAACGGTATGTTTTTGCAGTAATCCCACTTTTGAGCTGAAAAATGCTTAGAAGGACTTCAGGAAAACAACCAGCAACGATCCAAAAGTATTTTATTGATTCCTCTTATCAATATTATATTTCCCTACAATATCAAATATCCTTGCTTCACACTTCAACGTTCGTATTCGAATGGCGGCCTGTCGCTCTAGCATGTTTGATATTGACGTAGCCTCTCATGCCTTGTCAGTGTCAAACATGTCGTAGATATTTTATCAGACTACCCACAAATGTAATAACCAAAGAGAATGATTGTAACACTATAAGGGTTCCGTTTTTTCAAACCTGGTACGGAACCCTAAAAAACACCCAGACCAATCCAAACAATTATGTTCATGCACTCAAAGATTTGCATTAAGCGGGAATTGAACCCGAGACCTCTGCGTAGCAGTCATGTTAAATAACCACTACGCCATAGAGGTCGTCAAATATATATAAATATACACTTACTATACAGGGTGGCTCATTCAAAAGGGTCAGTATGGGAAAGTCTTAAACTATAAGTCATACGAAGATTTGTTCTTAGGAACCATGTCACCGATTTTGATAAAAAGAAAAACTGCATTCATACATTTGAAAAAGATACTGTACCCAGCTGGGGAATCGAACCCGGTTGTTTTGCAAAAATAAACTTACACTTTTTCTATTTAAATATCGATTCTGTAGGTCTTAAGCAGTAAATATCTCTATGAAACATTATGTCTTAAATGAATAAAATGCATTGTTTTCACATAGTTTAATTTATCATAGTAGGTGTTCGAAGTGACCACCATTACAATATTCAACAAGTTCAGGCATGTAAAATTGTCCCTACGGTTGTTTGTACCCCTCTACTAGTTACATACACCGTGTTACATAATCATGTGGCTTTGCATTAAACTTTTAAGGAAGTTTTGTTATCTACAGTAATATTATTATCATGCAACTACTTACTTCTATTAATCAAACACTAACAATCAATTAAAAAGCCCACATAAAGTATGTAGATAGGTACTGAGACGTGTTAAGTTAAGCCTCATTTGAAAATGGAACGTTTCAGTATGACTGGCTGCATGAAGATACAAAATGCAATAAGAAGATCGTTACCTAAACGTGTTAAATATTGTATTGAACAAAACGGTGGCCACTTCGAACACCTACTATAATAAATTTAAGTATGTGAAAAAAATGCATTTTATTCATTTAAGACATAATGTTTCATAGAGATATTTACTGCTTAAGACCTACAGAATCGATATTTAAATAGAAAAAGTATAAGTTTATTTTTGCAAAACAACCGGGTTCGATTTCCCAGCTGGGTACAGTATCTTTTTCAAATGTATGAATGCAGTTTTTCTTTTTATCAAAATCGGTAACATGGTTCCTAAGAACAAATCTTCGTATGACTTATAGTTTAAGACTTTCCCATACTGACCCTTTTGAATGAGCCACCCTGTATACCCGGACATAAAACAATAAGATATGTTCATTTTTGTACGTATATTTATCTGCGACCTAACCCCTGTCAGTCAGAAACTAATCACTTCTCAAGCTGATCGAAAACAAAAAAAATAAAATTACTTCCTCAGGAAGTATTGAAAATATTTTAATAAATATTATTATCTATCTACTGTATAGTTTTTTTTCAAAATAATTAAGTTTTAATTTGTATGTAACTACTTAGTAATTACACGTATCAAGCTTAACATACAAAACAGATAGAAGCCAGAAGTTCAATCTCTCATCTATACTAATATTATAAAGAGGTAAAGTTTGTGTGTTTGTGACGTTGTTGGGGGTAATCTCTGGATTTACTGAACAGATTTTAAAAATTCTTTCTGTGTTGAATAATCCGTACGGGGAGTGTCATAGGCTATATATTATCACGCTATGACTAATAGGAGTGGAGCAGTAATGAAATATGTTTAAAAAAGGGACGCTTTTTTTTTGCCGTCCAACGAAGTGGGCACGGCTCAGCTAGTAATTATTAAACCTTTAAAATAAAAATGTAAAAAATTACCAAAAAAACTTTACATACCGAATTCACAGCTAGACTTAGGCCTCTCCCAAAACGCGCCAAACACTACAGTCCTCTGTCTTTCGCTTTCAAATTAAGAGCGTTTATAGGGCTCACTAGCGCCGCCAATTGAAAAAAAATCATAATTCGCAAATAGGATAAATAATGGTAAATGTTGATAACAAAGTCTTGAGAAAAGGCAATAAAGTATTTAAATAACACACTGTCAACACTTTAAATGTTTTTCAATCAAATAAATATTACATTATAAACAAAAACGGCCGTTTTGTTTTCGGATGCGAAATTTAACTAATTGAAAAATATTTAAAGTGTTGAGAGTGTGTTATACAAATACTTTATTACCTTTTCTCAAGACTTTGTTAACAACATTTAACATTATTTATCCTATTTGCGAATTATGATTTTTTTCTATTGGCGGCGCTAGTGAGCCATGTAAAGGCCCTTAACCTACCGAATTTTTTGAGGTGGTCTTATCTCCAAAAAAAATAGTATTAATGTGCATTACGTTGATTAACTTCTGTACTCACCTCAGTGTTGAACTTAACGTTTGTCCATTATTATTATATAACACTCAGTTGAACAATCTAACTAGAATCGCCTTGCTTGTTTATAATTTGCTATCAATGACAAATGCCGTGTCATGTGTTTGGCATGTGTATAAAAGTAACAGTTTGTAGGCATGCACCTTATATTTTTAACATACAGGATGCTTATTTATACTGTTTTTGAATATTTAAATGTATCTTTTATATACACCATTATAATGACGGACTTAAAATACTAAAATTGTCATATTATATTAGGTTGGGGAAATAGTCTTTTCGTATTTTTGTATGAAAAGTCAAGACATTTTTTTCAAAGTTTATTTACATTTATTTACAATATATATGTACCGTTTTGTTGAACAACTTTCTGCCATTTTGTGGGCAGACATTATCCCGTTACTGTAGAAACTTTGGGACTTCTGATCAAAAAAAACGGGACAAATAGTTTTGGCAGTCCTCTCTTGAGGTCAACCTTACAGAACCTAAAGAATTCTGAAGAGACCGAAACAGGTGAAAATCTGAAGGCGCAAGGTCAGGGCTATATGGTGGATGCACTAGGACCTCCCAGTCGAACTCTCTTAATTTTTGCTGAGTGGCTAAAGATGTGTGTGGTCTAGCGTTATCGTGATGAAAGACCACACCCTTCCTGTTGATCAATTCCGGCCGTTTTCTCTCGACTGCTTCCTTTAATCTCATCAGTTGCTGGCAGTAAAGATCAGAATCGAGGGTTTTGCCGGGCGGTAAAAGCTCATAATGAACAATGCCCTTCCAATCCCACTATACACACAGCATCACCTTATTTCGTGTTAGGCCAGGTTTGGCCACAGTCTGTGAAGCCTGGCCAACTTTCGACCACGACCTTTTTCGCACGTTCTTGTCGTACGTGATCCACTTTTCATCGCCAGTTATCAATCTCTTCAAAAACGGCTCGGTTTCATTACGTCTCAATAATGAATCGCAAATGAGTACGCGGTTCATTAAGTTTCTTTGAGTGAGCTCGTGTGGCACCCAAATATCGAGCTTTTTTGTATAACCAGCTTTCTTCAAATGGGTCAAAACTGTTTTGTGGTCAATTCCCAGTTCTTCAGCTACATCGTAACTACTAATATGCCGATCTTGCTCCATTCTTTCAAAAATGGCGTCCATTTTATTCGTAACAGGGCGACCAGAGCGAGGTGCATCTTTAACATCAAAATTTCCGGACTGAAAACGTTTGAACCAAATTTGTGCTACTCTTACTGACACTGCATCAGGTCCATAAACATCACAAATTTTTTTCACTGCTTGAGTTGCATTTTTGCCTTTTATATAATAAAATTTTAAAATGTATCGAATTTCTTCATTAGATTCACTCATTTTTACGGAGAGAAAAACAAATGAAAAATAGCGGGAAACAACTTTTTTTTATTTTTTTCTTTTTTTTTTATTGTAACCTTTTTAATGTTACCAAAACCAGCCAGACACAAGTAGTACAGTCAAAGAAATTTTATAATAAGTTTATACCTACGTTATGCGAAAAGACTTTTTCCCCGACCTATTATAATTTTCGGAAAAAGTAAAACTCTAAACAAACTGTATCTATATTGATGCAAATAAGTTCGCTCCGCTTTTGAGTTGCAATTTTAGACTGTATTTTGTAAAAAAAAAATACTAAGTTTTTATACTTGAAAATAGTGAGTTTTCATCTCGGTGCTGATAAGGGAAGTGAAGATACAAGAAGGAAAAAGAAAATGTACAGAAGTTAGGGGACTGCTATTTTTTATGCAACCATAAATATGATACCGTAAGCCACGAGCACCAGCCACTCAATAATATAATATTGCAACACCCTAGCGCGTCTCCATACGCGGAAACAATCTCAGACGAAATTACTTGAACATTAATCAGTATAATAAATATAATCATGAATACACTCAGGGTCATGATGATAATACTTAACTTAGCAACAATTATAACAATGACGTACCCTATTAATTTCCGTCAACATTACTATGCGAATACATAATTAGATGTGCAATTATGCCTCTTCACTGCGTTTGCTCAATCGTTTGACGTATTTTCCTCTCATTTGATGCGTTTCTTGAATCATTAGAAGCGTTTTTGCAATCATTAGATTCCTTTGTTTCATGATATTCGTCATTTACTTTTCAATCATTACATTCCTTTGTTGAATCATTACAAGCATTTGTCTAATCATTTAACGTATTTTCTCATCATTAGGGTGTTGTCACTCCGTGTGGTGACGGAGTAAGAATACAGTGTGTCACCACCCCATCTCATCCCATGAGTGTCGTAAAAACCGACTAAGGGACTATCCGTGACTATCTTTGCGTAATTAAAAGAAGGTAAACTTGAAAAAAAACCCTGTACCAATCCGTTTGACCAGCGTGGTATTAGCAGGCCAAGTATCCCTCCGTCACGGGAGGAGGCCTGTCCCTGCAGTGGGACATTAATTTTTATTTTTTTTTTATTTATTTACACATTTATTTCAGAATAATTTTCCATATTTATTTGTTAGTAACACAAGCTTACAGACTATATTAGTAACATTTTTATTTATTAATATTATTATTTATTTTATAAATTAATTAAGTACCTAATTCATGTACCTCCTGTCCCCTGTTGTACTTAAGCCACACATATGTATATATGCCCAGTAACCCATAAATGGGCAATCAGGTCTTTCTGCAATAATTCTCAGAATGCTGTTGGAGCTCCCCCTTAATCGCTGCATCAGTGATGCAGTTCTTTTTCTTACAATTGCTTGAAAGCTATCTACTTGCATCTCAGCGAACATTCCTGACGCGCTACAAAAGCGTGGGAAACCCATCAACATTCTGAAAGTATTATTGTACTGCACTCGAAGAGCGCTGTAGGCCCTCTGTGTAAACTGTACCCACAGGCTGCAGGTATACAGTGTTTGGCAGTATGCTTTAAAAAGCGTGATCTTTACTTCTTGTGAACATCGAGCAAACCTGCGAGCCAGCATATTACCCCGGACCGACAGCGCTCTCCGCTCCCTCTCTATGTCACTATCATCCTTCAGATTCTCTGTGACCATATGACCCAGATACTTGAAGGACGATACCCTATTTAAAGCGACACCGTTAAGGTAGACAGGTGGCACAGAGTCAGGTTTCCTAGAGCCTACCTTAAACACTACAAGCTCACTTTTCTTTTCATTATATATGAGACCATGGCTTTTTATGTATCCTTCACACACGCTAAGGAGTTTTCTGAGTCCGCTGACCGAAGGGGCCAGCAGGACCATATCATCAGCATAATTTATGCTATTTATTGTCTTTCCTTCAATGGAACAACCGATTCTGGTGCCACTGAGCTCCTCTATCAGCTGGTTGACATATAAATTGAAGAGAACAGGAGAGGTCAACCCTCCCTGCCTCACCCCACACTCTGACCTATACCCCATCGACAATGTCCCCTCCCACCTGACCTGATTAACTTGATGATGGTACCAGTATTCTAAAAGCTTTATTAATTCATCATTTATTCCTTGGTCTCGCATTTTAGACCACAAAATGTTATAATTAACCAGGTCAAATGCCCTAGAGAGGTCAAGAAAGGCAGCATACACGGGAGTATTTCTGTCAGTGTAATACCTCACTGTATGCTTAAGGGCCAGTACCGCCGTTTCTGTTGATAAGCCCTCCCGGAAACCAAACTGTGCATCGTGTATTTTTACTCTTTCAGTAATCCGTCTTTGGAGTACCCCGTCCAAGACTTTAGCTGAAATGGTTGCCAAGGAAATCGGTCTGTAGTTACCCACATCAGAGATATCACCTGTAATGGGATAGGATGATAATGGGCTGTTATGGTAATGAGGGGGTTGTCAAATCATGAATTTGACTTTTCTTTGTATTTATTCCTGTTCTATATTCATCATACAAATTGTTCATCATGCAATTGTTTAGCTTACAAATACCAATTTTAAATGGTGCTATTTCTTTTTCCATTAACACAGTTATACTGCTGTCTATGTTTTGCTTATTTTCTTATTGTTTTCGCATAATTGCAAAAATCCCAAAAATACAAACTTCCTTATTTGCATATAAAATTAGTAAGATCGTGATTTATTATTTACAAAAGTTCACTAAAAATTTCCATTTCCAGTATGACTAGACATTTACTGAGAGGAATTTAATCGTTTTATTAGTTAGACATAGGCTTCCTATATTGCCACTGTGTGCGCTCCTGCGCCTTCCTCATCCATCAGTCATCGGTTTGGAGGAGGCCTATGTCCAGCAGCAGACGTATATATACGTATCTTTTGGCCGATATGATGATATAATATATATGATGGTTAGTTGGACAAAACTGGATCTTTTGTTTATTGTTTTCTTTTACTTATATTTATTCTGTGGACATAGTTTCAACCAGTAACATCATTTAAGTTCCCCTGTAATGTGGCAGGACGTCTCTAGTGATATTGAGAAACTTAATCTTCGAAGGTAGCCAAACACATTTACTGGGTTCTTTGCGAAGTGTTTATTCTTTAGCATAGATCATTGTCAACTCCACTGACAATGCAATCACCGTGGCCAAGTTCTGGGCTGATTCCATTTGACCACAGATGGTACTGCATTACGACTCGAGAGAAGAAGCATAGATCATACATATAGCTGTCATGTCTAATGAAGGGACTGAAGGATCCGTCCTTATAATACACCACATTTATAGGCTGCTATGATGTATTACGTGATGAGTAATTTAACACTTCCTGATCTTAACTGGGATCTGTCTCATACAATAACTAAAATCAAACTTTAAAATCCTCAGATCACTGTTGTAAAAATAATTGGTGAGAAAATCTAGAACGTCTTGTTTGACACCTATGTATGCCACAGGACCACCAAGGTTATTTATAAATAATATAACCTTAAACCCCCCTTAATTACTTTAACTTGTTCACTTATTACAGGTGGCATTGAGTTAAAGAAACGCTATTTTTAACCGTGTCACTAAAAGCAGTACTTGTCTCTTGAACATTTTATTATAAGACATGATGGCATCGCCAAGATGCCCCATTTTGGAACTAGCCTCTAGGGATAAGCAAAAGTTTTCTGTTTACACGTGCTGGCTATAGTTCTTTGTTTAAAAACTTTTATTGACCAATTTTCCATAAAAAAGTTAACATAAATATGTAGATTAAACTCTGTAAAACCATTTAAGCAAAAACGTGGGACTTGTTATTCTTTAATTCAACGAGAAATAATGTTTGAGACATTAAGATTACAATAAAATATTACTCATATTACTCCTATTTAAATTTCCTGGTTGTTTTCGGTTAAAGGTCGTTTTTATAGGAAGCTTTATATATATGGCTCACATCATGTTTTTGTTTCATTCAGTTACAAAACTTGTACCAATAAACGCATTCAGGAAGCAAATAAGGCCTTATCGTTTATTAATAGATACTATTGCTACAATATATTAGTATCATCATCTTGTTAAACATGATTGAGTTTTTTTTGTAAACCTCAGTAGTTACCTTAAGGTCTACAAGGAAGGTCAGACGAATGTTATAAAACTGGATACTGGTTTACAATGAAAACATACGCCGGTAAACATTCCGTGACATAAGAATAAAGATGGAACAATATTCAATACTGCGTTTACTACTTTTTTTAATACTGACATTTTATACGCCCCACATTGATACATCAAGGTCCCCGATTCGATCGAATACACTCGTATCGTATTCCATACCAGAGAAACGACAATTTAAGAAGGCTTGGGGATACCACGAGGACACATACTTGAACTTCACAGAGCTGACCACCAAGTACCAGTATGCCACAGAAGTACACAGTGTGACCACAGAAGATGGATATATTTTAGGTGTTTTTAGGATTTTACCCAAGTGTAGTAATAAGACAGTTAGACCTTATCCAGTGTTGTTAGTGCACGGTATATTTGATACTGCGGACTTGTGGATACTCGGGTACGGACACGATGAGAAAATTGGACTCGGCTTTATACTTGCCGATAACTGTTACGACGTATGGGCGACAAACAGTAGAGGCAATAATTACTCTCGAAGACACGTTAGACTTGACCCTAATAAGGACCCGGACTACTGGAACTATTCGTTTGATGATATTGGAAATTTCGATGTATCTGCATCAATAGATTATGTTCTAGATAAAACTAGAAATTCTAAACTGTTTTACGTTGGACATTCTCAAGGTACAACACAATTCTTTGCGATGGGCTCTCTAAGACCCGATTACAGTGATAAGATAATTTTGGGTATACAATTAGCACCGGTAGCTTGGATGAAGAATTTTATGAATCCTATTGCAGTGATTATAGCACAAAATTATCAACTAGTAAAGACTTTTTTGGAGTCCGCTGGCTTTAGGGAAATTTTTGCTAGGGATCGCATTGTGCATTTTCTTTTGGAGTTTTTGTGTGAAATGGCTCCTAAACTTTGTGAATTGGGTTATACACTTTTGACCGGTTATGAAGAAGGGACAATATCGCTTACAACTATATCAATTTCAATTGGTCACTTATTTAGTGGTTCATCAATTAAAAATTTATCACATTTTGCTCAGTTAGTTATAAGTGGAAAGTTCCAACGTTTCGACGAAGGAAGGAAGGGAAATATTTTAAGGTACAGTTCACCAAGACCACCTCAATATAATGTTTCTTTAATTACTTGTCCAGTTGTGTTAATAGCTGGTGCTCAAGATACTTTAGCTTCATTAAAAGATGTGGACATATTAGCGTCTAAATTAACTAATTTAACAGAATATTACATAGTGCCCAGATCATACTGGAGTCACCATAACTCTATTTGGGGTATAACAGCCCCAGAACTTGTTTTTCCCAAAATACTTGACTACATAGAAAGGTTTAGCAATATTAATTGAAATTTGCAACTTACACCTTGAATGTGATGTAACTGAAAAAGTACCGAGTAATTTAAATTATTTAATAATTGACTCTGAAAAGTAATGATTTAAAGCATTTAAAACCGTTTGCAGAAGCAATATAATCTTAATATCATAATCATGATCAGATAATCATTTTAATATAATATCACAATCTGTTTCAATAATTGAAACATCAAAATATCAATAAACCATAATTAATTGTAACCAATATTAGATTCATTTTAGGGTTCTAAAAATGGCCTACAAATTGTATAAATTTTTTTATGATATCATTTACCACACCAAATATCTTCTTCTTTTATAGTCCTATTTGTTACATCTTCTCCTTTGATTTAATATAACAGATATCTGTCCACAAATCTGGAAAGGATTAGTCAGCTAAAGTAGGGTGAATTGCCGTTGTTACTAATTTATTTTGTTTTATAAGTACTTATTAAAACTATCTTACAATTACTGTTATATAAGTAAAACTGATCTGGTTTAGTCAATGTTAAGGTGGAAGTTTAACATTGACTCACACAGAAAAGGCAGTACAATAATGCTCCTAAATGATTCAAGGTATACTTGGTACCTACCTTAGTATTTTAAGTAATTAAGAAAAAGTAATACTAATTATTTTCGCAAACACGAATGCCACTAATTTATATTTTTGCAATTTTTAGTCTCGTTCTTTATGATGTTCATTTATCAGTTATTACAAAAATATCGGTTTACTTCGGGTTAACTTTATTTTTCTTACGGTTTGATTGTGAATCTTACGCAAATAATATACGCAAATTATATTATTTGTTCTGAAACTTGTAAGAATAACTAAATAGTTACCCTGAATAAAATGACTTTGAACTTTAACAAAAATATTTTTACTCTAAGTAATAAAATATTGTTTCATAAAAATTTTTGTTGCCAGAATATTAAAAAAAAATTAAGTAAATCAAGAAAATATATGACAATAAAAATATAAAATACCGAATTTAAAAAAATCCACACGTGGAAAAATAGGTACCAGTTTTTCTTTGATTAAATAAGTACCCAAGGTTAACTAATATAATCAACAACTCGAAGAGTTATATAACAAAAATCATAATATAAAAACCAGATAACAAGTTATTCAACTTCTTACTTATAAAAAAGGGAGCGTGATTTTGTGCATGCTTTTTGTTGTTACGTGGCGTGGGTGCCCTTCTCACGTCTCAGAACATTTGAAAATCAATCACAATTACTGTATACTTAATAGCAAAAACTAAATTATCGTTCTCTTGTCTAATAAATATAATATTGATATCGACAATTAATAAAAGCAACGCAGCGTTAGCATCTTCGCTAAAAAAAATATTTTCATTAGCACATTTTAAAAATGCCACTAAATATGAAACAATTACTAATGTTTTAGAAACAGTAAAACAATTAATTATTATCTGTATGTAACTTAAAGGCTATTAAATTAAAATATGGTATTTAACTTACATCAATGGTCGCTTATTTTATGCACAAACAGATATTTAATTCCGATCGGGTTGGTAGTTCCTAAAAGGTTCTACTACGTTAATGATTAAATGAAGTTGCCGGATCTCTTAATTCATGTTAGATTGGAGTCCTGCTGGAGTATTTAGTAGCAATTAACCATTATCAGCAATTACTATGTTCAAATTACATAGTTTCATTAGATGAGTTTTCTATCGAGACCTGCACATATATAGTTACAAATCTGTGCATTTCCACAATCTACGGTGACTTAAATTATTGTTCCTGTGTCTAGACACAGGAACAATAATTTAAGTCACCGTTTTGAGATTCTATGCTCAAAAACTAATGTGCGAAGTTAAAAATACTAGGGTTAATTAGGGTATCCCAAGGAGATCCTTCGTACCGCATGGGACTATGATAACTGTAAGAGCTATCTTATGAAACCATTCATTATATATTTTTATCTATACAACTGGTACTATAAATCACTGCAAATATTTTGATAACTTTATCATAGAATCATTGCTAGATAATGTATTTATATCATAGGTATGGTATTCCAAAGAAAAGGTGAGAAATTTAAATGTAAAACCAAAAAAGATATCTAGTCATCTTATCATTAATTCATAATTTTCTTTCTATTTCATTTCATATTAAATTTCAATTCAATATTTTATTTCCTCTCAATCATCCCTATTGACTATAATCCCTTCATTTACCCATTTTTATTTACATAAAGCACCTACTTATGCTCTTTATTTACCCCGCGCTCTGTAATAAGTTTCTTATCTGCTCTTTAATAAGTACTATGTTTATTTTCGTCTTTTATTTTTTTACTAATATTATTACTAAAACTCGTGATTAAATGATTAAGGTAACTAATTGCTTTTCATTTATTACCTAATTAAATATAAGCATGTCCGTGTGGTGACGGAGTAAGAATACAATATGTCACCACCCCATCTCATTCCATGGGTGTCGTCAAAACCGACTAAGGGACTAACTGTAATTATTATCTTTACGAAGTAAAAAGAAGGAAAACTTGAAATTAAACATATACCAATCCGTCTGGCCAGCGTGGTATTAGTAGGCCAAGTATCCCTCCGTCACGGAAGAAGGCCCGTCCCTGCAGTGGGACATTAATGGGCTGTTATGTTGATGATGAAATATAAGCAAAGAAGTAAATAATGAAAAATATAACCAACCTTTATCAATTACAGTGTACGGTATTTTACAAAGGTAAGTATATCGGTATGATCTAGTTA
Organism: Schrankia costaestrigalis; assembly: GCA_905475405.1. Classification (NCBI taxonomy): domain Eukaryota; kingdom Metazoa; phylum Arthropoda; class Insecta; order Lepidoptera; family Erebidae; genus Schrankia; species Schrankia costaestrigalis. The sequence continues at coordinate 18,704,272 of FR997826.1, forward strand.
TTTCACATTAAGTATACTAATTTATCTTAGTGAGCATTGTAAAAGGTGCTTTGAAAAAAGGTTCGAAACCTGAGAAATGAATGTAAATTAAACAATATATAGGAATGAAGTTCCTAATTAATAATAATCATTAAGAATGAACTTCCTAGTCAGAAATAAACTTAACATAATTATCTGTTGATGTCTAATCGATCTGATCATAAAATTAATGCAAGCTGCATCAATTAATAGCAAAATTTTTTGATCAAACTGGTTTATATTACATCCGTACATTTAGTTAGTAATAATGATTACCTGAGACAGAATACAAGAAACCTAACGATTTTTTGTATTTCCTGAGACACAGGTTATACTCGTATTTATAACCTAGTTCAGATTATTTGTATTTCCTGAGACACAGGTTATACTCGTATTTATAACCTAGTTTAGGAAATAGAGCTTTTTTGTGAGAAGAACAATAAAATGTTGTTCATAACGTTTAAATGTTGTTATTAATGTAAATTTTGCTATGTTTCGAGCTAGCATGCGAGAACGAATCTGACATGAGTTTGGTTTATTGTATTTCCTATCTATACTAATATTATAAAGAGGTAAAGTTTGTGTGTTTGTGACGTTGTAAGGGGTAATGTCTGAATCTACTGAACCGATTTTAAAAATTATTTCTGTGTTGAATAGTTCATTTATGGGGAAGTGTCATAGGCTATATAGTATCACGCTATGACTAATAGGAGTAGAGCAATAATTAAATATGTTTAAAAAAGTGACACGTTTTTTTTCGCCGCCTAACGAAAAGTGGGCACGGGTCAGCTAGTGTAAAATATGAATGTTATGACAAGTATGTATGATGTAGGTGTGTGTATAAGGATCTGCTTAATTTGTGGCAAGATGGCTATTAAAACCCAACAAGCAACCAACCAACTATTAGAAGGGGAGGGGTGGACCGAAAAAGAAATGGATGGACTGTGCGAAGGAAGATAAGGGCAGGAGGATGATGATGATGATGAGTTAAAAACCAAAGATTTTATTTTATTTTATTATTATAACACCTAACGTAAGATCGTTTGTTAGTTTTTTTGGACAGTAACAAAGTTGTTGAGCTTTTCGTGCTTCGAAAACATTTGTCTTTATTTGACATTTCTTGTATACTTACTAAACTTTTCTTAATAACAGTATTATAAATTAAAGGCAAACCATAGGAAGAATTTTCTATTATAGGTTTCCATACCGAGACCATACCATAGCGGAACTAACCCAATTTTATTTTACAAAAATATAATGCAGTAATAATTTAATAAACAAAAAAATTGTTAATCTATTTTTTTAAACACAATATTAGTATCGATTCTCAGTGTGGTGACAGAGTAAGAATACAATATGTCACCACCCCATCTCATCCCATGGGTGTCGTAAAAACCGTCTAAGGGACTATTCGTGAATATTTTCGTTACGAAATAAAAATAAGGAAAACTTGAAATTAAACCCTATACTAATCCGTCTGGCCAGCGTGGTACTAGTAGGCCAAGTATCCCTCCGTCACGGGAGTAGGCCCGTCCCGGCAGTGGGTCATTAGTGGGCTGTCGTGTTGATGATGATGATAATATTATACAATAAATGTCCAATACTCAGTGGTCTGAACTTTAACCTTACATCTTAAGTTCAACATATTTCGGTCAAGGGACACGTCCAAGACGGATGTAATTCTCGAACCTATTATTCCTGTATGGTATTCCGTATGTTTTTGCCAACCTACGTCAAGGATTTCAGGTCATCTGGCTATTAAGGTGCTGCCTTACGAATTTTAATATACATAGGTATTTAAGTGTTAAAATATGCTTCCAAAGACTAGTTTTATTATAAGTCATTAAAATTCATTAAGAAAATGTATTCTTATGATGTATAATAAATTAAAAATTGACATGTCATTTATTTCAAATATGCTCTAAATATCTTTGATACTTGGAAGCATAAATGCCTCGGTGGCAAAACGATGATGTAGCTTGGCTGCTATGACAATTGTCTCACAAAAGAGTTAATTATGCAATCTACAATCGATTGCCAGGAGTATGAATGTAAAGTAGGTACATTAACAATTTAATGTTTGCAAACGCCCTCACGCCAGGATTCGATCTCATTTTCGAGAGTTTTCTATAAAATATGGGATACACTAGTAAGTACTTTGAAAACTAAGTAAGTAAGTACTAACTAAGTAGTATTAAGTACTTGTAAGTACTTTTTTTTATATCTGAAAACATACTTTCTGAAGTATAATAGGTTGCCCTACATATAACAATATATATTCATTATTTACTAATGTGATTAGAATTAAATTATTTACAAAACTTTTTTTCATTTTCTCCATATCCGAGATCGATTTTAAACATAAGCCCGTGAAATAAAACGGTATGAAGTATGTGATAAGGCTTATTAAATCAGGTTATTTTATTTGTTCATAGCTAGAGACTCGCCTTAAGGTGTTGCTCTGTGGATTGTCAACCAGCCTTTATATTATAATTACACTAATTATTCTTATTAATAGCATGTACTTAGATGTCACAGGGAAATAATGGTGATTGTGATTCTACAAGGACTTTTCTTTGGCATTGTTCATTGTTACTATGTCGAAATTTATACACATTTTATTTAAAATATGTCATATAAAATTATTAATATGTAAATCCTTTAACGAAGGGCTTTTCTATATACTTATAATAAAACTGTAGAGAGATCAATTCTGTACATTGAATATATGTTAAAAATTAATATTGAAGGATGAATGGTGATCGATACTAATGCCAAAAATGCAATCAATAAATTTTTTGTCTGTCTGTCTGTCTGTCTGTCTGTCTGTCTGTCTGTCTGTCTGTATGTGCACGCATGGGTCAAAAACTACTGAAGGCATTTTAACCAAACTTGGTACAATTGTAGTCCATACTCCCGGGCAGGTTATAGGCTGTATAACATAACGCTAAGACACATAGGAGCTGAGCAGTGGCAAAAAATTTGAAGCAAGTCGGTTGAAAAAAAAGCGCGTTCGAGCTTTTATCATCGCATACGTTGATCATACGCCAAAAATATGTATTACAAAAATAATGGTCTTCAAACGATGAACAAAAAAGTCCTGAATAGTAATATCTATCTTTTATATATTAGTCACAATAACCTGTTTAATCGTTAGGGTTTTCTTCAAAGTGTATTAAATACATAAATATATTGTAATTTGCATAGACATATCTTTTTCAAACTCCCATATTTCAAAAGTACACTTTAATACCTTATTCATAAAAAAAAAATTATAGAAATCGGTTTATAAACACACAAGATTTAGATGAAAGAAAATTTCCAAATGTCGCCGCGCCAGTATGAGTACGGCAGTACGGTTGATTTTTGTTTAACGTCCGAAACGGCCAACCGGTGCATCTATATAATTTCATTCACATTGACTCTTAATGCGAACGGACGTGGTTCTTATTGACTCTTCTCGGAATAAGCGAGCTTTAGATATTAAAATACATAGATACGTAGTTTTTAGGTATTAAGTTTAAAGTAGGTATCTATCTATTATAATTAAACAATCGGAATCGGATAAGTAATACTCGAGATATCGCTAGATCTCTTTATTAGAACAGTCCAATACAAATCAGGGGTCATGAAAAATGGATTGTTTTTTTGAATGAATTTAAATTTCGTTTCTTTTGTTCACGAGATGGCGTTACCAGTAGTAATCATAAAATAAATGAGTTTTTAAATAATATATAACTATTTTATTATTAAGTGCTATTAATAAGTTATTCCTTTTAAATGTTAATAAAATTAACCATGAATCGTATGTGTAATATCAATTATTATAAGTCTTCAGACTAGCCTTTAAAAATATCAATTTAACGGACACACAGAACATGCAGACTAAGGACAATAGTTTCGACCTCATGCACGCCAGCCATGTAATGCGACCGCCGCGCCACCGAGGCAGGTAATTCTGCCGCACCATAACGTGGCGTGCAAATGTATTCATTCATAATTAATTAGCGATTATCCGTGTGGTGACGGAGCAAGAATACAATATGTCACCTCCCCATCTCATCCCATGGGTGGCGTAAAACCGGAACCGGACTAAGGAACTATCGGTGAATATTATCTTTACGAAATAAAAATGAAGGAAAACTTGAAATTAAACCCTATACCAATCCGACTGGCCAACGTGGTATTAGTAGGCCAAGTATCCCTCCGTCACGGGAGGAGGCGCGTCCTTGCAGTGGGACATTAATGGGCTGTTATGATGAAAAAAGCGATGTCATTTATTATAACTTACAAATTTGACAACAGATGGCATTGTGCCTGTGACGTCATTTTCAGTATCGCGGTATTAAGATTTTACTTGAAAGAATGACGTTCGCTCATGTCTTTCAGTATAAGTTTAGACAAAGTCTTCATAGATCTGTCTTTGTAAAGATCTGTTTTTGAAAAGGTTTTGGTTCGTTCGTTAATTTTACAATTCGTGTGTAGGTATATCTGTTTGTTATAAGGTTTAAAAAACGATTTTTCAGTATTAAATCGAATTGCGAAGTAAGTAACATCCGCCACGCGAACGAAGTCGCGGGCACAGCAGCTAGTTTATAATAAAATAATTTAAAATAAATGTAGAAGATAAAAAACCACGCTGGGTCGGACTGAATACGGAGGGCGCAGGGCCGTTATATGTGGCGCGTGTTAGGATAGGCCTATGTCTAGCAGAGGACTGCGATAAATATTCACGGACATCTCTATACAGCGCCATCTGTTCCCAAAGTAAGCTAGGCTTAACCTGCTTGTGTTATGGGTAACTGTGTGACGTGCTTCGCGCGTCCCGCTTCGCGCGTTCCTATTCGCCGCACGGCAGCGGCGCGAGCGCACCGTGGAGGGGACTACCCAGCGGCCGCTATATAAGGAGGACGCGGGGCGCGGGCCCTTGCCTTTTTGTTCCGGCTAACTGAAGATAAGTGTCTGCCTTTCTATAGGGCAGCCTTCGAACCTCGTGCTTTGGAATCCTCTCTAATCCTTCTGATTAGACCGGCTTGCTTATTTTCCTATATTTGTTAACGTAGTGATTTCCAAATTATCAAACTAATAATTGTAATTGTATATACTAAATTAAGTTTTACGGAATAATACTACATTGTCGTACTTGAGTTGTTTGCATTTATCTCCCTATACCAACCCACTACGTCACAACTGAACAACGGATATTAGTACTTATATACTTTTTTTTTGTAAATACATACATATAATACATAGAAACACTCAGACCAATGCAAATAATTATGTTCATGCACACAAATATTTGCATTGAGCGGGAATCGAACCCGAGACCTCTGCGTAGCAGTCATGTTATATAACTACTACGCCACAGAGGTCGTCAAATTATGTCGATAAGCTAATTAATTGATACCTGTATTAATCAATTAGTTTGCTAAGCCATATTAGGATATGGCTTAGCATAATGCCTAATGTAGCTTGAACTTTGCAAGTGATTATTTAAGATAGAAATAAACGACTGTTAACCACAATACCAGTTTACATAATAACATAAACATATAATTATAATAATAAGCTGGCCTACGTCACCTTTGCGTAAATTGTTATAATTTTACCTTTTCTTTATTATCCACGTGCGACAATGCTTAACTACATTCTTAATTAATCATTGACGTAAAAATATTCTTTAGTCTCACAATTAACATCATTGTTCATATTTTTTATTTGATTATTATTATGTATATATTTTGATTATTTTTACAATAAAATAGTAATAAAGTTTTTTATTTACTTGAATGTATCAATATTAAAACTTGTTTCTTTTTTAGTAGAACCTAATACATAATTACCTATATCTGACTGTTTTTTACGGAGCTTTGTCACAATATGACGCTCCATCATAGTCACCCTTATATTACATAGTATTCTTATATAATTATATTGTACAGAGTTTAACTGGCTGTTAAAACAAAGATTTGCTAAATGTACAAGTTCTACGAAGAATTATCTTATTTTTACTTGTGTATGATCCTAAACTGGAATCTCCTTCAGAGGTAAGGAATAATTATACCATGTTTAAGAAAGACCCTAGGACGAATGGCTTGATTGCAGTGCAAGAATTGTCTATTAATAATTTGGAAAACGGGATATGCTTTAAGCATCATAAAATCATACCAGCCCATTAATGTCCCACTGCAGGGACGGGCCTCCTTCCGTGACGGAGGGCTACTTGGCCTACTTATACCTATCACGCTGCCCAGACATATTGGTTTTTTATAAAGACAACTGCCGCACTAGGGATCATGCCCTGTGTCGCGGGGACTTTTACAAACATCAATTAACGGACACATAGAACACCCAGACTCAGGACAATAATTTATAGATCTCACAAATTATTGTCCTGCGTGGGGATCGAACCCACAACCTCATGCGCGGCAGCCGCTGGCTCTACCGGCGCGCCACCGAGGTCGTCACATGGCCTACTAATACCACGCTGGTCAGACGGATTGTTATAGGGTTTAATTTCAAGTTCTTTCTATGTAAAGTTAACATTCACTGATAGTCCCTTAGTCGGTTTCTACGACACCCCTGGGATGAGATGGGGTTGTGACATATTGTATTCTTACTCCGTCACCACACGGATGCTTTAAGCATAGAATATGTTAAAAAGGTTTCGAAAAAAATGTACTAAGAGCCTCCTTATTTAATAGAGTCAAATCAAAACACAACTCATCACAAACAACAACACAAACAACACTTGGTCTTATCATACCCAATGTCTGATGAAGCTAAAACTCTGTACAATATATATAAGAATTCTATGTATTATAAGGGTGACTATGATGGAGCGACATAGTCATATTATGACAAAGCTCCGTAAATAAAGATTAAAAAAAAAAAAAAATCAAAACACGACATGACTTAAAAGAAATGTCATCTTAAATGAATAATTCAAAACCTCCCATTTGTGACAGTAAATTACCATAGAGGGAATAGCGGCTACCCTTCTTGTACCAGGTGGCCTATAAACCCGTTTCCCATGTAATCCAATAACATCACTATATAGTATTAAACAAAGTCACTGCCGCTGTCTGTCTATAAATCTTTAAAACTATTCAGTGGATTTTGAAGCGGCTTTTTTAATAGATAGAGATAGATCTTGAATCACAAGAGGAAGGTTTTATATGTATAATGGTTTACAAAATTCATTAATTCATATGACAAACTGATTTTTCCCATAATTTCATTAGACATAACGCCAAATAAACTCGACGAAGCCCTACTGAGTGACTTATAGAATAAACCTAACCTAACCCAGCTGGTTTGCACTAATTCGTGGTTTAGACCATAAATTTATTCTGGCAAATAAATATTATGACTGGGACGATTATGGCAAATGAGTACAAATGAAATTTTGGAAAACGAGAGAATGTCATGTACACGACACACACTTTACAATATTATTCATGTATGGATAATGGATAATATCTCCGTGTGGTGACGGAGTAAGAATACAATGTGTCACCACCCCATCTCATCCCATGGGTGTAGTAAAAACCGACTAAGGGACTATCTGTGAATATTGTCTTTACGTAATAAAAAGAAGGAAAACTTGAAGTTTAACCCTATACCAATCCTTCTAGTCAGCGTGGTATTAGTAGCCCTAGTATCCCTTCGTCACGGGACGAGGCCCGTCCCTGCAGTGGGACATTAATGGGCTTTTATGATGATGATTATAAGAATTGTTCTTTCTTCTTTCAACCGAGCGAAGCCGGGGTCGGTCACTAGTAGTATATAATATAATGTTGTCCATAAGTCAGGTGTCTTGTAACCTTCAATCAGCGGCTTGCCTTGAGCGATACATCTCCATACGAGAGAACTTTCTCTATCTTATGTAACGTTAGCTCGTCAGATTAACATTTTGTATGCATTTCACTCTACTTAACTATAGTAAGATGTGTTCAACACTTATAATTAGTAGGTGTATGTTATACTTTATTGAGAACTAGCCACCAACCCCGGCTTCGTACAGGCACCTACTACAGACTGTCCTTAAACAACGTTTAAGTACAGCTGCATTAGACGATTACATTAGAAATCTCTAGATTTATATGGGTTTCTGTACTATATTATGCATGTATAATACATATAAACCTTTCTCTTGAATCACTCTACTTATCTATTAAAGAAAACTGCATCAAAATCCGTTGCCTAGTTTTAAAGATTTAAGCATAAGTACAAAGGGACATAGGGACAGATAAAGCAACTTTTTTTATACTATGTATAGATACTGAAGTAATCAGCGTTTAGAATATAAGGGAGGCAAAAGATCGCAAGCTGTGAAAATATTTAGAGGAGGCCCAAGCCTTGGACCTCATTTCATTGATTTGTGAATTTAGACATTTTCTGTGTGGTATAAAAGTGAGCATACTGAAGAAACGGTGTCACCAGCCTCTCTCATGAGTAGAGTATGAAAGTTTGCTAAAGTACCTTTATTTTTATTCAATTTTTTTTATTTTCTCTGCACAATGATACAACTACATAATAAAATAAACATGAATGCTAAAACGTAATAACCATTGTGGGAGAATGATGCCTGAAATAGGTTTAGTAAAAAAACCTGTGTTACAGGTCACCAGAAACCTTCCAATGATAAAAGGTGATCGGAAATAACAATATTAAGAGGAAACAAATCAAAATAACACAGTTACAATTTTTGCGCATTATCCTCTTCTGCAAAGCAGCCAAGCACGCCAGATTCAGTTGAAAAATTGTGGCGAATAAATGTTATGGGAAACTGTTGTTATGTTACTGAAAAGAGATAAATATCAAATAAAATAATGGATTAAAATTATAATAGCATTTGTTTAATTAAAAGTTTATTCTACCGGTTTCGGCCACGAAAAACTGATAGCAGAGATCGCTCAAAGTAAATATTTAAGATAATGTGTAAACACTATGAGAACATTTTATCAGCAAATATACATGTCCCAAAAACGTCAAATCAAAAACATATCAATAATTTTAAATTCAAAATTTAACACTATACTTATTCAAAAATGTTTAAATATAACATAAAATTAATTATTAATGAGAAAAGCGTCACGCAACTCATTAAATGCCATACGAATAATATATTTCGATTACCTAACGGTATATTGTAACATGTATTGAATCAAATCAGTGTCGAGCCTTTGTGAAATTCGGTGCGTCCCACTGAATATTTATGTACCGTTCAAGGTCCCTTATATTGCTTTACATATGAAAAATGTTAGGAACAATACGTCACCCATTTACGTATGACAATGCCGTTATATGTTGGTAATGAAGTGGGACGTGCTTTGGTTTATTTTATCTTATACATTCACTGAAGAGCTGGCTAAGTGGTTGTTATTTGAGAGTCATCATCATAACAGCCTATTAATGTCCCACTGCAGGGACGGGCCTCCTCCAGTGACGGAGGAATACTTGGCTTACTAATACCACGCTGCCTGGCCAGACGGATTGGTATAGGGTTTGCTTTCAAGTTTTCCTTCTTTTTACGTAAAGATAATATTCACGAATAGTCCCTTAGTCGGTTTTTACGAAGCCCATGGGATGGGATGGGGTGGTGACATATATATGCCAAATAGCTTGTTTTGCGAATTGACGCTATTCGCCAACTTGAGCTTTTGACCAACTAGAGCTATTCGCCTACTGGACTATTTAGATACTATGTTGTAGTATGAACAGGCACCGTGGTGGTACCAAACTTGACATATCTAGAATATGCTATCTATGCTGTCTAGTATCAAACTATATCTTTGTCCATGTTCATAATTCAAATGTCACCAAACTTTTTACTCCATTTTTGTAAGTGAACTAATTTTTAATAGAAAATACAATAAATCATTAACAATATATACCGTTATGCGGGGTCAAGTGCAAGTCAATTGTAAGGCTGCGCACACACCGCTTCCGTTACACTAGTCTGATATAACTATGACATTTTGCCCAATGGGAGATACATGTAGGCCATGCTTTGTGTTGGTAACACGGCCACGCTTCGTAAGGATAACGCACAATACTTGACACATATTACCGCTACTGTTGCTAGTTGGCACAGTTATTGATTGGGTTCAGTACACTTTGTGAAGAAATGTTTGGTGATCAAAAATGTGTGCGCTTGATTGATTACGAATATATTCGAGATTAAATAAGATTCGAGTAGAAGATAAAGTTAGGTACTTATGCTTATCGAAAAAAAAAATGACAACATATTTTTATTCAATTCTAAAATGAGTAATAGAAGAGAAGTTTGTGCAGGATAGTCAAATGTACGTACAGTCACGAGCAATAATATGTACACATTGTCAAATTTTCTAAACCATCTGCACGTTTATCTAGACATTAGAATAATAAAATTATTTCATAATTTCGAAGAGGTTTCGTACAGTTTTGAACTAATCTTCGAATATTCAATTTTGGATTAGCAGAACTTTAGATAAATGTTTTACAAAATGTGAAAATGTGTACATATTATTGCTCGTGACTGTACCTACAATAAAACAAACACTAAAAAAATTAAAAGTTATACCTATAATTATTATACCTACTTTAAAATCTCCGTGTCGTGACGGAGTAAGACTACAATATGTCACCACCCCATCTCACCCCATGGGCGTCGTAAAAACCGACTAAGGGACTATTAGTCGGTTTAGCCGTTAATATTATCTTTTCGAAATAAAAAGAAGGAAAACTTGAAATTAAACCCTATACCAATTCGTCTGGCCAGCGTGGCATTAGTAGGCCAAGTATCCCTCCGTCATGGGAGGAGGCCTGTCCCTGCAGTGGACCATTCATGGGCTTTTATACTTTAAAATAATGATAGTCAGCTCTATTGAGTAATCTTCTAACCCCAATAGTACAATTTTCTTAGCAAAATTTCAGGTACCTAATCAAATTATGATAATTAACGATTCCTTACTAATCTTTTAAGACATGTTACTAGCGCAACAGTAGCTATACTATGATTTTTTTTTATATCTTTAATTTTGAGTAAGTAACTACAATTTCAAAAAATAATATATTTGAGAAGTATTAAGTAGGTACTTTGCGTCTAAAATAACGTTTTTCAACTAGAAGCTGATTTTAGGCACTAAAACTTTGTCTGACTCGCATACTTTTGACGTGAAAGTTTCATTAAATATTGTTAAAATAATCTAAAGCGATAACATTCAATTGCCACCAGTGATTGATAAGGCAGATTAAGTAACGTCGGCGGTCCTGTGCCTATTCAAGTGGTATTTAATACGAGATTCTCTGTGCTTTACAGTGTGTAACCACCCCATCTCATGCCATGGGTGTCGTAAAAACCGACTAAGGGACTATCCGTGAATAGTATCTTTACGTAATTTGGCCAGCGTGGTATTAGTAGGCCAGGTATCCCTCCGTCAATAGAGGAGGCTCGTGCCTAGGTATCCCTCCGTCAATAGAGGAGGCTCGTGCCTAGGTATCCCTCCGTCAATAGAGGAGGCTCGTGCCTAGGTATCCCTCCGTCAATAGAGGAGGCTCGTGCCTGCAGTGGGACTTAGATGGGCTTTTATGATCTCTGTGCTTTGCCCTAAACCACCAAACCTAACCATGACCTGCAAAACAATAAGTTACTATAAAAAAATAATTTTTAAATTAAATTGACAGATACACCTTTTGTTTGGCAACTCCTTGACTAATCGTAAGTTCATGAATGCCTCTTTGTTAACAATAAATCGGCCACCATCAATCTTGTGTCAACTTGGAATATATCCAGGAGGTTATTGGCAAATACCGATTCAAAACATTCCTTAGAACGTTGCATGTAATTGGTATAACAAAAACGACATTATTGAATAGTTCAAGATATTCTTCAATCGAGGTTACTTTGTTATAATAATTGATATAGCTTGTTAGAATTGCTTAGTTTATAGTAGGTAGTGTATATTTTTGTGGTGCACATCGAACTATAGCAGTTCTGAAGTAAAAACATATAAATATATCCACTACTTTCCTAATCTATGGATAATACAAGAGCTTTTTTTTCATTTTTAGGTCTCATTTAATAATTCTCTTGTGTACATTCCCAATCAGAAAAAGAGGAGTTTTTTTACGACCTCTGTGGCGTAGTAGGTATATAACAGGGCTTTTACGCAGAGATCTCGGGTTCGATTCCCGCTCAATGCAAATCTTTGTGTGCATGAACATGATTCTTTGTATTGGTCTGAGTGTTTTCTATGTATAATTTGTATATTATATATTTACAAAAAATAAAAAGTATTTAAGTATGTCTATCCGTTGGTCAGTTACCCACATAACACAAGCAGGTTAAGCCTAGCTTACTTTTGGAACAGATGGCGCTGTGTAGAGATGTCCGTGAATATTTATTTATTATTTATTTATTACTTCATCAGCTGTTGTTTTTAATGTTTTTTTTTTGGTGTTTAAACACTTTGGTGGTATCATTATTACGTGTTGTTATAATGATACGTACATTAGTAGAAAGATCACGTGTACTTATGTATCTTATTCAAATTCTCGAGACAACGAGAAAGTGATTTATTAGTTTAAAACTTATTGATGTAATTTACGTGAAGTTATGTACTCACATAATCTTGTTTTTTTATTTATCTACGAATAGACTTTTGTTACATCATCTGTGATATAACAGCGGATATTTGCGCGTACGACGTACTTGACAATTTCTTTTATTTGTATTTTGAATGGCTGTTGGATACGTTTGAATAGCATGATGCAAATTTTGTTTTGATAAAAATCCTGCTGTTATAAGACTAAAACTCTATGGTTGCAAGAAAAGGTATAACGGCGTTTTAAATTTAAACTTTATTTGCCATTTAGTATACAAAAAGTTATTTAAAAGTAAGTATACATATACTTTGTGACTTATGATCCGTAACATATATTGCAAAACATGCGAAAACATGTATTTTATTTTTTATATTATTATGTATTTATATAGTAAAAGTATTATATAAAGTAAAATATATGTTCATAGCGCTTTGCAGGAAATAAATGCCTACTCAATAAGTATGTAAGCATTTTATTGCTACTGACTTTACTACGAGTATCAAAACAAACGCGTCACTTTTTTAAACATATTTAATTACTGCTCCAGTCTTCAGTCATAGCGTGATACTATATAGCCTATGACACTCCCCGATAAATGAACTATTCAACACAGAAATAATTTTTAAAATCGGTTTAGTATATCCAGAGATTACCCCCTACAACGTCACAAACTTTACCTCTTTATAATATTAGTATAGATTACATGTTCATAAAACATCAACATTGCAAGTACCGATAAACCTCTTTTGTGTCAATCAAGTACTTCACAATCAGTACAATTGGTAAACAAAGATCTAAGAGACTAAGCAGATCGTCTGCATTCAAATAGCAAGCTTACTTATACATTGCAGTTTAGACATTGTTTATTTAGTTACAGTAACAGTTGCATGTCGTCTGCATAATAACTGCAAGGTTGAATTTGTCACCTATTTTTGCATAGACAATAAACCAATTTTGCAATTGACGTGCTGTTCGAATGCAAATATTATTTTGGTTAGGATAGTTTCTAGTATGAAATGATGTAAAATTAATACATACATACATAAACTCATGCCTTACCCGTCCGGGGTGGGCAGAGACAACAGAACGCCAAAGTAAAGTAAAGTTAATATAAGTAGTGTTAGTTATAGTTTTCTTTGATTAATCTTTGGGTAAATGACATTGATTTATAAAAAATAAATCAATGGTAAATGATGACAATAGGTAGATACATCAAATAACATTAATTCTTAGTCACGTATATTATTACTTCATACAGTTACTTCATACAGTCAAACAGGGAAACTAAGCCTACTAATTTTAAGCTGACCAGACGGACTTTAAGAACAAGACAAACTTTCTTCCTTCTTTTGTTTTTGTAGAGGTACGAGTATGTTGTTAGTAGGAAATGGGCTATCCCAAAAATATACGTTTTATTTAAATTTTGCTCACACTTGAATCGCTCGATGCAATTTGACCAAAATAAAAAGTTATTTATGTTGTAACATTTTTAAGGCATACCTAATCTACCCTTGCCATTTATTGTCATCATCATCATATCAGGCAATAAAAGTACACTGCTGACCATAGGCCTTTTTAAAATATTGCTGTACCCTTAGCTTTACTCGAGTATAAAAGAAAAATGTTGCAAGAATGGGAAAAAAATCCAATGTTTCTCGCTTAAGAAAGCTTGTTAACTCAACATATAATACTTCCATATTATGTCCAAGACTACCAAGATCAAGTCATAAAAATTGTCGTAATGTTCACGACAACAAGAACATAATAACAAGGTATATGACGACGTATTTACTGCTTTCATATTACCGCATATGGCACACATATCCGCTACACAAACGTAAACATAGTACCTACGCAACATATCGAAAATGAAATAGTATAATACAAAGTCACTGTCGCTGTCTGTTCGTCCCTATAAATGCTTCTCATATCAGCCTACGGACGTCCACTGCTGGACATAGACCTTCTCCAAACATTTCCACCCAGGGTCAGTAGCGATTTTCCCCGAAAAAAATAAACCTAATAAAATAGAAGTTTGTACAGGCAGTGTAGGTTTTTTTCCGGGAAAAAATGCAACTGGGGCCTAATGCTACTAACCTTCCACCCATGCTTATATTTTTAAAACTACCTAACGGATTTTCAAGCGGTTTTTTAACAGATTGAGTGATTAAAGAGGAAGGTTTATTATGTAATAATGTACCCGTGCGAAGCCAGGGCCGGTCGCTAGTATCGAAAAATAAAATACAAACAGTAATAAAATATTCCGTGTTTTTCCTTCAAATTGAATAATCGGAGAGCGGTTTCAAATTCCAGTAAGTTACAAGATTGTAATGATTATGTAATGTGTTGGGCCATTGTATTGGGATTCCGTACCTATGGATAAACATTAGTATTCTACGTAACACCTCCACTACCGATAGAATCTCACACATGGAAACTTAAAAGTATTGGGTTAAGTTAGCTAATATTTTTTTATTTAAAACTTCATACAGGAGTACACAATTTAACGCATACAAGCGGGCTTAATGCTAGTGGCAATTTCTACCAGTGATCTTCAGAATGATGCAGATATAGAGATCATTATTTACTATCGAGACGCCAAACAGATACTCCAGAGCCACCAGATAACATACCAGACGCTACTACAAACATCACTCCAGACACATCTCCAAATGCCAAACAGGTACCACTCTAGATGTTTCTGTATAACCGACTCAAAAACGCAAAACGAGAAGGAGATTCTCAATTTGGAGGTTTTTTGTTATATCTGTTACCCCAGAACTTTTTTCTTTAGCAATAAAAAACTGCCAAAATAAACGGTTTTTGTTCAAAAGGATAAACTTCCAATTAAGTGTAGAAAGTTAATTAAACAGGTTAAGTAAATTGGTTTTTATCTCAATAGTATGGAATTTCTGTGAAGCATGTAAAAAAAATCATCTTTCACAAGGCATCCATGCTCGTGCTGGAGTCGGTTTTTAATCGTAATTTTATTAAATTCAATATAAAGTAATTATGTTTTATCTCGCAGGTATGACGATGACGTCACGTCGCGACGGACGTATCACTGATGCACCCGTGGCGAGCACGAGGGTTGAAAGGAGAACGGGACGCGAGGTTTGCATTCCAGCGAGGTATCTAGATAATGTAATTGTGTTATAACGTTAATTAATAAAGATGAACTAAGCGAGAAGTTTAAAGTAAATATACGACACAGTCAAATTATATTGGCATTCCACAATTTTCTAGTTAATATAAACTTTTTCTTTGAAAATATGAAGATAATTAAGAAATTAGGAGAAGACAACTAATGCAAGGGGCACGCGATCCTTAAAATAATTAGGATTTATTAGACTATAAAACTGGACTTAATTTGAGGTGATAAATTTCTGAGATGATAAAGTAGACTAATCAATTTCACTTTGTTCACCCAGGTGGTACCTTTATGTACCTATCCATAGTAAAGTAATTCATCTGTTACTGTCATTGAGGCAACATCATAACAGCCCATTAATGTCCCACTGCAGGGACGGGCCTCCTCCCGTAACGAGCCTATAACGAGGGATACCTAGCCTGCTACCTAATACCATGCTGGCCAGACGGATTGGTATAGTTTTTAATTTTAAGTTTTCTTTCTTTAATAAAGATAATATTCACGGATGAGATGGGGTGGTGACATATTTTATACATACTCCGTCACCACACGGATGAATGATCACATAACCTGTACATGGTAATATTATGTACAATTGAGGTACAACCATTGAGGTATCAATGGTTACTGTAGAGTCTGTGGAGCAAAGAGATTTTAGCACTTAGTTTGTTTTTTAAAATTTTCACATAGTCAAAGCTACTAAACTAGTATTGTGTAACTTTCCAGTGCCATAAAGACATGGTGTTAAATAGCAACATTTACACGCTTGTACTCGATTTCCGCATAAAAATATAGCGTAACGCAAGCAAACGCCTGTTTTATGACATTTAAAAAATACTAAAATGATACAAACTCGCATATAAGCGTCATAAAGTATTTTTTATTTGTTCAGGTATTAGGTAGGTATGTTTTATTATATAACTAAATAGTTATAGTACTTTTTTGTGAACAAATTATACCTTAGATACTTCTCGTACAAATAATAAGCCTTTCTAAATTATGGTAAATGTTGGCCTCCTCCTGTGATGTGACTGAGGGATACTTGACCTACTAATACCACGCTGGCCAAACGGATGGTAAAGGGTTTACTTTCAAGTTTTCCTTCTTTTTATTTCTTTAAAATAATATTCACGATTACGTGGTAACATATTGTATTCTTACTCCGTCACCACACGGAGAATACTTACCTATAATAAGTTCTAATATGATTGATATTTTGTAAACTTATGAATATTTATAGATTTCATATTCTTTCATTTAAATATATTTCGTTTAGAAAATAACTTATATATCGATTTTCTATCGAAATATCAACAATTATAAAGCATCTCTCGTAATAATATATTCATAATTGCCTCGTTCTAAGTTCAATCAATTACGTCACTAGACCTTGACTTATATTAAATGGCTGGTAATTAAAATAATCAAATGAATTCATAAATAATACACGAAAGACACTTAAATAAGAATAAAATAATAAAAAAACATGCCTAGATGAATAGAAATCACATCGGTTTAATTATTTAATTAATTTTTTTCGTAACTAAGTACTTAGACATAAAGTTTTAAAAATTATGTGTGACTCACTTGGAAGTATACCCTTTCAAACTTTCTTTTAAATTGGTCAAGATACTGCGCTACTGAGGTAACATACATTGAAAAAAAATGCTACCTAATCAATTCAGTTTTATTGGTTTTTAGAAGGAGCTTATAAGAACCTTCTCCTCTTTATGGAGCAGGCTGCAAACTCCAAAGCACAAACCAAATCAGCTAATAACCCAAATTACACAAAAAAGCAGACTTTATTGAACAAAACTGAACCAAAATCGACAACGGGATCACCAAGCGACTCGGTTACGTCGTTCACTCAATTAGTTCCCCAATACAACAATAGTTGTGTCGATTTCACGGCCTCTGTCGAATATGTGGCGGCATTTTGTTTCAAGAATACGTGGATTGTAACAAAAGCGTTCGGGTGCTTCTTCGAACCTGATGGTTGGGTAGAAAGCTTCGCAGACGGCATGCTAAAAAGGCTTTTACGCAACGCGTACCTGTGCTGTCAGTTGCGTCATGCGCGGAGCGGAGAATCGCAGATTAAAGTCACCAGGACAGATGCGACACCTTGTATTGATGTCAACTTATAACATCATGGTTCTAAAATTACTTTATAGATTTATTGTCAAATCACAAAAATATCACAATTGATATTTTTGGTTATGTAAATATTGATGCGGAAAATGAAATATGTTTGCATCGAGCCTAAAAGATAAAGCTTTCAGTACAGAAATGAGGATATCTGATGGCAGTCATGAAATTACTTTATTCCAAGCCCCCACTTGCCGGTCTGATCAATTGCTTCTTCGTATACTTAACTTTTAAATTTACATCTTATTAAAACCCCTAAGGGTAAGAGGATCTTACCCTTAAGGTTTCTTAAAAGTCGACAGAATAATCATGGCTAAAAAGCAATAGGTAAAAGCTAACTTAACAATAAAAATCCTGGCTCCGATAGTAACAACATAAATAATTATATATTTTTAACACCATGTATAAATTAAAAGATGTGCTCTTACGCAACGAAATTAAAATAAAATTATAATCTATGAATAGAATATAGCTCTGTGGGTTCGCAACAACATAATGTTTCTATTTCGTGGTATTTAGGTTTGGCATGACATTTGTAATAGACATTGTGTCGCCATTTGCTAAGAGTCTTCCGCACGATTAATAAATAGCTTTTCTTCATTTATATTTAAGTTATTTTTACAAATACATAGGAAAGAAGTAAAAGCTTTGAAATGTGTTTTATCATTGTTTAAGTACTGACATCAATTTTACATACATTAAATGTAATAAATCAACGCATGTAAGCATACATTTAATTTTTATTCTTTACAAATCATATTAAACCGAGCCGTCAGTATTATTATTTTATAAGTCTTTTGCATGTGTAAATATGTAAAAAAAAATTAGATCAAAAAATAATTAAAATAAGAAAATAATCAAGTGGCACAATATTTTTGAAATAAAAGAAATCTATATTTATTTTTTCCTAGATTATACTTAAATTTTTGTGATCACGGACTAGTAGTTCTAATCACTGTAAAAAAGTATACAAACGCGCAAGCAATAAATATTTTATTTATTTATTTATCATAATATACACTGTTCTTACAGGATATTATAACCTAATACAACAATGTATAAATATTATATATAAACAACAAACATGGAAATTATAGTTTTACCTAAAAGCCTATCTAAATGACAGTGTAAATATGTAACTACATCCCGCAATATATATCGGAACATGCACTCAAAGTGTTACAACTCGTGATAGTCGGCGCGGTCAGTCGGCTTCCTGATGACATCACCCAAGGCTAGCAACATTACACACAGATCCATTTTACTGTAGCCATACCGAACATTCCTTTGGTTTCTCAAATGAATATGATAACACTGACCAGCTTGTGCTAGATAGATGGCAATTTATAGATTAATTAGCATGTCAATTCTCGTTCCATAAAATCGTTAAAAAATTGGTTAGCACTTTTAGTAGTCAAATTGTCTTACCTATTGTGTGATAATTTGACAACTAAAAGTTAACATAACAGAATTTTTAATTATTTTAAGGTACGAGAATTGACATACAGGTTACAATGATGGTTTTAAATAAGTCTTTTTAATTGGTAATGTCACAGTTCAGATGGAGGTAAGTAGGTGAGTACTCTAAGTTCTATTATTCTAGTTCTTCTATTCTTCTTAAACCAGCTTTACTTTATTTACACTCATACATTATTGCCTATTTGGATGATGTCGCTTATAAAAAATGTAAGTATTTTCAAGAGCTCTTCTTTTTAAAATCGGTGATAAAATAACAACGACCTACGCTCCTTTAAGTGCAATATTTATTTAAGCCAATATCTTATGACAACCAGCATAAAAGCCTATTAACGTACCACATCAGGAACGAGTTTCTTTCAGCGAGGGAAAAACTTGGCTGTTTAATACCAGGCCAGCAAAACGGAGTGGGAGGCCATCCCGCAGGGGGCGAGGAATGCCACCTTCCTTCACTGGACGGAGGACCTCTCGCTCCCGGGCTTAGTTAAAGCTATGCTGGGGAGCGAGGAGGCCTGGGGGGCGGTTGCCTCCTTCTGCGAACTTGTGATGTCGCAGAAGGAGGCGGCTGAGCGCGCGCGGGAAGAAGACCCTCTCGCGCCGCCACATCGGAGGAGGCGAGAGGGCAGGAGAAGGCGGACGTACCGCAACCTTCTCCATCCCGGTGGTAAGCAGGGGTGATAGGTGCGGGGGCACCTTCCATCCCATTGCACGACTCACCACCACCATGTGGGTGAGAACGGCTGGAGCACTCACGGCCGTTCTCAAGAAGAGAAGGGCCCGCCTGTAACGGCGGGGATCGCCGGCGGAGGACTGGATGCAAAGGCTCTGCCGGTTCCCCAGGCCCCCTCCGAATAAGGCGATGAAGGAGTGCCGCTGGGGACTTTTAGTGGGTGCACTGGGGGGTCACACCCCTGGGAGCCCCACATACCCCTCCCGTCCCCCGACGAGAGGGGATGCGTAGGCATTTTACCCCAGCGAGAACAAAAAAAAAAAAAAAAGGCCAGCAAAACAGATTAATTAGGCTTTCATTTTAAGCTTTCCCTCTTTTTCAAGAAAGAAATACATCCAACTTTTCCCTAGTTTTCAATGTTTTCATGTTATCTTGCACCCTCATTACTATGATATACATTATTATTTATTTAACTCAACACTAAATAAAATCATTGCACAAACTAATAAAAAAATATAAAACGCCCTTGGTATCATTAACTGTCTTATGTGTCAGTGGGTGTTTAGTATTGTTCAATAACAATAGTGCGGTGGCGTCTGACATCTCAGATGTAATGTGAATGTAATGTATGCAGTTGCATCCTTCGCTCAAGGATATTCTTAGTCATAGTGCAGTCAATACATGTTATGTAGGTGTACCAAATTGCCTAATAAGCTATACAGGTTAAATGTCAGAAGTAAAAGGTTAGCATTTATTTTTTTATCTGACAACATTTTAATAAGATGAATCTTCTTTCATAACAGCCCATTAATGTCCCACTGCAGGGATGGGCCTCCTCCTGTGACGGATGGATATTTGGCCTACTAATACCACGCTGGCCAGACGGATTGGTACAGTTTAA
The DNA here is from genome assembly GCA_905475405.1 of Schrankia costaestrigalis. Classification (NCBI taxonomy): domain Eukaryota; kingdom Metazoa; phylum Arthropoda; class Insecta; order Lepidoptera; family Erebidae; genus Schrankia; species Schrankia costaestrigalis. The sequence continues at coordinate 18,725,227 of FR997826.1, forward strand.
TTTCAAGTTTTCTTTCTTGTTACTTCGTAAATATAATATTTACGGTTAGTCCCTTAGTCGGTTATTACGACACCTATGGGATTAGATGGGGTGGTGACATATTGTATTCTTACTCCGTCACCACACGGAATCTTCTTTACAAATCGTTAATGCCTCACTGCAGTGATGTAGTGCAATTTAGGGTACTAATACCACGCTTGCCGTAAAACCCTATACCATATCTTTCTAGATCGCATAATTAATAGTCTTCGCTAAGATAAGCCTGTATACTAGAGATTGGACAATGCTATTAAGAGCGCCCGAACACTTGCCGCAAAATTCAAATTTTCTAAATTGGTAAATTCTTGGAGATACACCAGACAGCATCATACGGTTTAAGTCAGGTACAGAATCTGTCAACTGCTTTTCATTTAATTAAATTACAATTATTTCAAACACAAAAATTGGTTAACAGTTATATTAAATAAATAATACTGTTAGTGAAGTACCTACTTAAAATTAATGTACGTCTAGACATCGTGAAGAAATCTGTGTCACGTGGTGTCAACGATCCTGCGCACACGGTGAATATTGAATAGAGGGCTCGTGGCGCATGTACCATCTTAAGGTAGCATTCCGAAAGTACAACTATAACCATATAATGGAATGGTATGGCAGTATAAATAGACAAATAACTTAGAGGAGGAAAATGTTGTATACGACGGACTTGTACAGATAACAGGCAGTAGGATAAAAGGAGAGAATATATGCCTTGACGGAGGCTTTCAAAAATCAAAATCTTTAAATTTTTTGCTTAAAACTGTAAGTTGAAGAAATACAACTCATCGTTTCGACGTGTACAGGACGCCAACGTATTGTTGAATAAGATGGGACCAAAACAAAATGCAGTCTGGCATGTGTAGTGAGTATAATTTCACTGTTGTACATCCTAAATGTAAATGTGAACCTCAGCAGAAAAACAATAATAGACATTCCCAGATGCGGAGGATTTGGCAGCACTGCAATTGGCACCAGTTCTGCAAATTAATAATGATGAAAAGCATAGAGAAAATCATGGGATGGTAGAACACACACAAGGTTGGATCCATAGGACGCCCTCTGTGGCGCAGTCAGTATATTGCATGGCTGCTACGCAGAGGTCTCGGTTTCGATTCCCGCTCAATGCAAATATTTGTGTGCATGAACATGATTGTTTGGTCAGAGTGTTTTCTATGTATAATATGTATGTATGTACAAAATAAAAAGTATTTAAGTATGTTTATCCGTTGTCTAGTACCCATAATACAAGCTCTGCTTAGTTTGGGATGTGTATATGTCTGAGGATTATTATTATATAAAATAACCAAGTAAGATCGAAGTGCTTCTGTAAAAGTTTCCTGTAGAAGATAAGTATAATAACTGGTCGCCGTTTACGGAATATCACCTTAACTATTAAAAAATAGTTCACAGGCTTCTCACTGACTCTTCATTGATAGTGACCGATAAACAAATTAATATTTTCATAATGACCAACACGTTTTATTTACGTGAATGGCAATTTGAATGACATTGATTTAATGTGTGACTATTATTTTTCTATCTATGTTTTCCAGAGCTTTTATACGTGATTTGTTTAAATAGTAAGCTATGTAAGTATCTGGCCATAAATAGAGTCACAAATTAATAAGAAATATATTACTGCTCTCCGTGTGGTGACGGAGTAAGAATACAATATTATGTCACCACCCCATCTCATTCCATGGGTGTCGTAAAAACCGACTAAGGGACTATCTGTGAATATTAACTTTACGAAATAAAAAGAAGGAAAACTTGAAATTAAACCCTATATCAATCCGTCTGCCCAGCGTGGTATTAGTAGGCCAAGTATCCCTCCATCCCGGGAGGAGGCCCGTCCCTGCAGTGGGACATTAATGGGCTGTTATGATGAACGCCTTCTGTGGTGCTAACCAAGGTTATGAATTATTATTTTTCTATAATCGATAACAAAATTATATTAAAATTAATAAACTAATAACTGTGCAGATGTGATGTATGACACAGTTAGATCTTATTCAAATAACATTCAGTGACATTTACACACATAATCTACATAATTCGTTATAATTATGTTAATTTATTATATTTCTTAATGTAACATCATTCTTTATATTATAACTGACAGTTGTTTGTATTGTTATTCGTTAGGGTACTGAGAAGAATAAATAAAACATTTTAATTATGTTACTTGGTTGAAGTATTGGTGCGGGAGAATTGGATCACCAAACTCGTTTATATAAGTCATCATAACAGCCCGTTAATGTCCCACTGCAGGGTCGGGCCTCCTCCCGTGACGGAGAGATACTTGGCCTACTAATACCACGCGCTGGTCAGACATATTGGTATAGGGTTTAATTACAAGTTTTCCTTCTTTTTATTTCGTAAAGATAATATTGACGGATAGTCTGTATCAATAGCACGTTCGCTTAAACATCTGATACCTATAATTAAATGTAGGAAAACGTACATATAAAAATAACTCCAAAAAAATATATCGAAATTAAAGCTGCCGTTGCATATATGAACTGGCACAGAACCAATTCAACAAAACACATCCAGTTCTTTTGACAAACAAAATTAATTAAAATGAAGAATTTCCTGCATTTAATCATAATAATATCGAGTCAATGGTAGTTAATAAACTGATCAACATTCCGAAGATCAACCTTCAAACGACTTTGTCAATGACATTCGTCTTGTTTTTTTTTTATTTGTAAATAAAAGTTCATTTAGCTCTACTTTAAATTAAAGTACGCATAACAGGTTATCTTTATTCAATGTAAATAAAAAAATAAAAATACTTTTTGATAAAGGCGCCATGTTTGCAGGAGACGAAATGAAAATATGAAATGTCTTATTGATTAGCTTTGAAGGCCATAGAAATACTAGATTAAAATAAAATATTAGATTTGTAATCTAGCTAATGCCCGCGGCTTCACCAGCTTTGTATAGGTAGCTTAAATGTTATTCTACATCCTAAATTACCTATAGGTATTCCAAATTTCATCAAAATCCATTTAGTAGTTTTGCGTGAAAGAGTAACAAACATCCATCCATCTCATCCTTACAAACTTTCGCATTTACAAATCTAATATTTTATTTTAATCGATTATTTCTATGGCCTTCAATGCTTACATAATTAAATTATAACAAGACAGGTCTGTAAGACACAGACCTGTCTGTATACTACATAATATGTTAGATGATGTTGGGTACCTATTTGACTTTACTTCATAAATTATACACCTCTCAGCAATGGCAAATATTCCTGTGTTTAGGTAGAAGGATTCAGTAGGTGGCTAGTAAAATTACTAAGCTATGAGACTTCAAAGCTTGTGTTTTTGGGTGTCAAACACAGTGTATCGAAATCAGAGGTATCCAATGCGGTGAAGACCATCAAACAATGGCACACCTACTAAACTGTCCAAGGTGCCCAGAAAGCTGCACAGAAAAAGACCTCATGAACGCCACAGATAAAGCAATCACCGTGGCCAAATTCTGGGCTGATTGCATTTGACCACCGATGGAACTGCATTGTATGCCTTACGACTCAAGATAAGAAGAAGAGGCATCCAGACTTTATTTGTAAACCAGAGAGATCATCTGCTCCTGATATAGACAAACGTTGACTTTACCGTCAGACGAGCAACTTATTCGTCTCGTCACTGTTATTCATCATCATCATAACAGCTCATCGGGCCTCCTCCCGTAACGGAGGGAGGGATACTTGGCCTACTAATACCACGCTGGGCAGACGCATTGGTATAGGGTTTAATTTCAAGTTTTCCTTATTTTTATTATTTCGTAAAGATGATATTCACGGATAGTCCCTTAATCGGTTTTTTACGACACCTATGGGATGAGATGGGGTGGTGACATATTACATTCTTACTCCGTCACCACACGGATCTGTTATTATCCACCAATATTTAATTTCCATAAATATTTTTTTGTCTTTGTGGTGACGGAGCAAGGATATGTGTCATAGCGATGTCCTGCGTGAGCGCGATGTTATCCGGCCAATACAACAAGTGCAGGACGATGACCCGGTCGATGATCAGCTGTTGAATTCATTGCTATGCATTGATTTTTAGGTGCTAATCAAATTCAAATTTCAAATTTTTCAAATTTAAAAATGCTATATTTCATAAAATTTATTACAAATTGTTTGAAATCGTCGTTTACTTAAAATTGAAGCTACAATTAAAATTATAGATCGACACAGACAAACGCCACAGCACTAAAAAAAAATCAAATCAAAAAGAAATATTTTATATAATTATTATTTACACGGGTATTAACACGATTTATTATTAATATATAATTGATTTATAATAATAAATCGTGTTAATACCCATGTAAATAATAATTATATAAAATGAAACACGAAAGTTTTAGGCCAGGCGCGCACTACGAGTTTTTCGCCGCGCGGCAGAAAAGCGCAGCGGTATAATGTCGCACAGTAATACTGTACCAAACAGTTTTACATTGTATTGCGCGCACTTGACGGCAGAGCCACCGCAGCCCACCAGTACTACTGTGCGACATTATACCGCTGCGCTTTTCTGCCGCGCGGCGAAAAACTCGTAGTGCGCGCCTGGCCTTAAAGTTAAAAAAGAAATATTTTATTCCTCACATGACATGCTAGGCCAGGCGCGCACTACGAGTTTTTCGCCGCGCGGCAGAAAAGCGCAGCGGTATAATGTCGCACTGTAATACTGTACCAAACAGTTTTACATTGTATTGCGCGCACTTGACGGCAGAGCCACCGCAGCCCACCAGTATTACAGTGCGACATTATGCCGCTGCGCTTTTCTGCCGCGCGGCGAAAAACTCGTAGTGCGCGCCTGGCCTTACAACTAATAACTACCCTTTTCATATTCATTAAAGTAATTTTTGTTTTCAACTATTAGTTAAGTAATTGTTGTGGTGACGGAATAAGAATACAATGTGTCACCACCCCATCTCATCCCATGGGTGTCGTAAAAACCGACTAAGGAACTAACCATAAATATTAACTTTACAAAATAAAAAAAAGGAAAACTTGAAATTAAACCCTATACCAATCCTTCTGGCCAGCGTGGTATTAGTCGGCCAAGTATTCCTCCGTCATGGAAAGAGGCCTGTCCCTGCAGCGGGATTATGGGCTGTTATGATTTATAGGACACATATGAAATAAGATAAGATACTATAACGTTATATATTCTTACTTAACTACCCTATTACAAAATTTCGGAAATTTTGATAGCCTCTAATTCTTAATAGACTATAACGTATAGCAAGTAATAGCAAAGTGTAAGCCCTATAAAACAAAAGACTATTGTTAGAAGATTCGTAAGTGTGGTAACAACAGTGTTCCGGGTCAGTAATTATACTCTACTTCATATTACAACTCATTTACAGTTACGTCAGAATAGTTAGCCCTCTGTTACAATAATTACTCTATTGATTATGACACTTGGTTGTGTAATATCACCTACTCTTTAGCCGGAGGGTGTTGGATCGACTATTTGTCTCTTTTGATTGTAATGCAGCTTTTGTATTGTGAATATCTAAAATAAACAAGAAACCATTGTCCTTCTGTTTCCTTCGTGGATGTAGTAAAAGCCGACTAAGTATACGCCGCTCCGAGAGAAGAAAAAACTTGAAATAAAACTATCCTTCAGACCCATTACCCATGTTTAGCAGTAGAGCAGTTTATAAGTGAAACGTCGACGACAACTGAACGTATATTTTGTGTATTTGGTTTTTATTACAATATGTATGAAACTTTTGTGAATCATCCAAGTAAATGAAATGCCGTAAGTTGTATCATACCAAACTAACGCTCTGGTTGACGTAGCTTTTTATAAAAAAGTATAATTTAAATAAATAATTACTAAATTATAATAATAAAGTATAATTAAATTTTTTTTTTATATTAGTGACACACGGTGGACCGACGACCTAGTTAAGACGGCGGGAAGCCGATGGATGAGGGAGGCACAGGACCGCACAAGGTAGCAACACTTGGAGGAGGTCTGTGTCCAGCAGTGGACGTCGATGATGATATTGACACAAAGGTCAGTTATCTATTTTCATATTGCTATAAAAAAGTAATTACTGTCTCACCTATAAACACGTATATAATAGAAAACTTCTCACGAAGGTTGTATGAAATGACTTCTAGTTCCCTTTATAACCTACCGGATGTTTTAATTTGACAAATACAATGTCGTTTCCGTAAATTAAATGGAAGTACATAATTAATTTATATTTTAATTAAACTTCATAATAGCCTATTAATTAAAAATGTATATTTCTATGCCACAAATTAACGTGGCTAATTTGTGAACTTAATGAATGAATGAACTACTTTGTGTCATGTGTCTCTCTATTGATTATAGTAGGGACACTATCATCTGAGTATTCCAAAAAGAGATAGAACGTTTTATATAAGAATAGAATAACCGTAAGTGCAAGCGAGATAGATAAAGACTCAAATGATAAATAGTTTAATTTAGTCTAGTTTAACATCTCATAAAACATATCATAAGTAATTATCTCACTAAAAATTATCCCATGGAGCTTTAAAAATACATATTAGTTCCAATTTCACAAAGATATTCAATAAAAAATGTTGTCAGGCTTAAATGATGTAGAGCGTACGGTAACAGGTTGTCCAGTAACCGGAAGAGAGGCGGCATTATTGCACATCCGGTCGACATTGATTCGACGATATGAAGCGAGGACAACCGCACTTGTTGTCACTTTCATAAGAAGACCTTTGTCACAAGGAAAGTCCCTTTTATGTTTGTTTATCCGGGAACTGTAATAAACTTGTCTGACTTCAGAGATTTCATCATCATCATAACAGCCCATCAATGTCCTACTGCAGGGATGGGCCTCCTCCCGTGACGGGAGATATTTGGCCTACTAATACCACGCTGGCCAGACGGATTGGTATGTACAGGGTTTAATTTCAAGTTTTCCTTCTTTTTATTTCGTTAAGATGATAGTCCCTTAGTCGGTTTTTACGACACCCATGGGATGAGATGGGGTGGTGACATATTGTATTCTTACTCCGTCACCACACGGAGATTCAGAGAGTTAAGAGCCACAAAAGGCGATTGGTATGTCATGTTAGAGACTAAGACCATTGAATCGAAGCAAGGTAGGCGGAATTTTCTTTTTCAGTCAAATCGGTAGATTTAGGCTTACAGAAAGCCACTGAGTAGGAAATTATCTCAAATTGGTGGTCATGACTTTCGTACCTCAAATTCGGGCAAATGAAATTCGGACATAAGAATATTATGGCATATAATTTTCGGGCAAACAATAGATAACCCATCACTTTGTATGACTTCGATCTTTCTCTAGATGGAGAGCTGAGATCTGTCGAAGAAATTAAAGTGTTTGGCTGACCCGATACAGACCCGAGATTGTTAAAACCGACGATAAACAAGCGAATGTACATTTTTGAAAAGTAATATGATGCAATTAATTTTAAAAAATAAGTATCAATTTGGATAGTACCAACAATCTATACTAATATTATAAACAGGCAAAGTTTGTGTGTTTGTGACATTGTAGGGGGTATATCTCTGGATCGGCTGAACCGATTTTAAAAATTATTTCTGTGTTGAATAGTCCATTTATCAGGGAGTGTCATAGACTATATAGTATCACGCTATGACTAATAGGAGTGGAGCAGTAATGAAATATGTTTAAAAAGGGACGCGTTTTTTTCGCCGCCCAACGAAGTGGCCACGGGTCAGATAGTAAAGAACTATTAGAATGCAATCGTATTACCAATTACTACATACTTTACAGACCGTTATAGTGACAATAAGCTATGCTGTCCTAAGGGAACTCGACCCGAATCTTAATTTGGCAGGGAAATCAGGTCATATACAAAACGGTATTCTAATTAACTACTCTGTGACTCTACATTTTTCATACCATACAATGATCACACAATAATAATCAATCAACTACTGTTAAATTATAAATTGGGTTTTTTTAATAGATTTTGTATAGTAGTTATTTGGTTCCATATTGAAAGACTCTGGAAAAAACTTACTTTAAACCTTTCATAAAAACGGATGTTTTAAGAAATTAATAATTAATGTGAAAGCAATACACGAGTAAATTTTGTTCTTAACTCTATTTATTCAGATAAATTTATATTTATCTGTTGCATGACAGAAAGGCTCAAAATTGAAATGTAATAAACATACAAATACAATTACAATCATGAAAACAGGTGGAGAATATAAAAACATACATATTTAAATAAACAAATATAGCCATAAAATAGAAATGCATCGCCCGTAAGCTTTACAACAAATAAGCACTTACAATAAATTTATACGACTATTTGACGAAAAAAACATGTTGAAAAGTTAGTGGACTTAAACGGTGAACATAGATCACACATACTAATGGCTTCATTCCTGTTTTAATGGCCTATCACCGATTTGCGTCACGTAATCACATTTTGTTCCAAATTCAAATAGATTAGTGTAATGTGTCATCGTTGATAGGTATCTTCAGCAAGATTCTTAAGCCCGATTTACACATCGACAAGTACAGTAGCGAGTTAAATAGTAAGTTGTTGATTAATTTGATTTGAATAGATCTCCATCCTAGTTTTGGCGAGTTAAGTTGGCGAGACGCGAGAGAGAGGGGACTTCTTCGTACTTAACTCGTGTCTTGGCTGTGATTTGACATTGCTGATGTTAATAATTGGCAGTTACATGATAATCACCTGTAACCTAAACAGCAATACTGATTTTATAGATAATCGAGTACCTAAGTATTTCTTAGTCTTTGAATTTTTTGATTCTTTAAATTAATTATAAGTACTTGTTTACTATACTATATAACGAGGGTGTCAATATGCATTTTAACTAGAAATAAAACACAGCTTTGTTTTTAGTAATAGATAATAATGGGTAGTAATTTATACCCCTTTACCTATTTGTTTAATAAATTATATTAAATCTCCCCAATTGTCCCGAATCAACTAGGCTAAGTAAGGCATGTGTAGATTCCAAATTGTCGATCAATAATAATATTCGATGATATATCTTATAGCAGCCGCTAACATTGCCCCAGCGACAGCCGTAGCGTGAGCATTACATTTATTCCCCGACATCATTTGACCTGTTCTAACAAACTGCCACGGTAGAGGCCTAGTTGATTTTTTAACAGGAAAACTCGTGTCTGGCGTAGTAAAGTTGAAACATCCTAACGCTGTTTGGTATTCAATACACTTGTCTATCCAAGATCTTCTGATGAATTGCGCGTGGCCTATCAGACTGCATAGACTCACTGCAATCAATGTTTAAAATATGAGTAATAATCTTAGTTATACGACTATATAACACCATACATACGAACATCCAGACCAGGACAATAATTAGTGGATCTCATAAATTATTGTCCTGCGTGGGGATCGAACCCACAACCTCTTGCACGGCAGCCGCTTGCACTACCGTCGCGCCACCGAGGTCGTCATAACTGTCTTTGGAAAATTGGAAAACTTGGTATACTCGTATTGGATTTTAATCGATGAACATCATAGCAGCCTACGTAGAACAGTATAGTTTGTTTATAGAGGGAAACTAGGCCTACTACCACACTAATTTAACACACACGAGGTGTAAAATTGCTTAGTCTAGGGTTCTGTATTCAGTTTTTAAGACTTTATAGAGATGTATTCTTAGACATTTACTCTACAGATGAATTATTACCTAATCTTAGTCTTTCCTCAATATAGAAATGTGCATGTTGCTTTGTAGAAAACGAGAGCTTATATCTCTATAAAAAAAATATGGGATGATTTAAGATTTCTCTAAGATGAAGTGATTATACTCGTAGGAACTAATTCCATGGGCGGCAGTGATCACTTACCATCAGGTGACTTGCTGGCTCGTTTGCCCCCTATCACATAAAAAAAAAATCTCGAAGCGCCATCTAGAATTAGAACCTAACCTAACCTACTTTAATAATATATAGGCACTTGCCTTGTTCCATAAACAGATCTAGCAGTTCAAAGTCGTGGTGAGCGATGAACTCTGCTTCATTGTATACTCTCACACACCATGTATCTAATAGTTGTTTGTCTTTTGCTTCAGATACTAGGAAGCATCCACGTGAAAACCTACTTAATATCAAAAATAATATTCTGAAAATATAAAAACGTAAATTATTATATTGGCTTACATTGAGATTAATATACAATCCAAAGATAGTCAGGAACTTATTCAAATACAGTCAAAAAACAACTTTACTCCTTGACAAAAAGGATCTTAAAATTTGACAGGGCTATGGGTATGCCATCCGGAGTTCCTTGAATGGTCCCCTGAGCCGTTGCAACTGTTTCATATATCTTCAGTTGGAAAAGCTGCATCACAGTACCATCGGACATGTTCCTATGGGATCGGTCTGCTCCTGTGTGCTTTTTACTTTTCGATAAATAGATTATGCGAACCGACTACCTCGTAAAGACGGCAGATTGATGAAGAACGCCTTGCAACTCTCGACGCTAAACGACAACAGCGCAAGGAAAAACCAAAGCCCATTTACACTTACACACGAAACAGCCAGGGTCAGCTTTACTGCCAGCCATGCGATAGAGTGTTTAAAACAAAGTTTGGGTTTGCAAGCCATATCCGGGCTCACTATCGAACGGAAAATTAAGACATTGTGATGGTCGCCGTCATCGAAAACGATGGGAGGACTATAAAGACGGAAGGATACCTATGAATGAGGGAGGTGCAGGATCGCCCAAGGTGAAGATATTAGGAGGAGGCCTATCTCCAGCAGTGGATGTCCATTGGCAGATGGAAGGAAATAGATTTAGTAAATTATCTTACCTATTTGCTTGACCATAACCATAATCCGAGCCGTGAAGAATTAATCTAGAGCACCTGTATGTTACTTGGCAATGTTCTAACTGCATCTTTTCGTTCAATGGGTTCTGTGCTAGCAGCACTAAGCATATATCTGGAAATCGAATTTTCATTAATTGTTGAAAACTATTAAGTCCTGTCCGTGTGGTGACGGAGTAGGAATACAATATGTCACCACCCCAACTCATCCCATGGGTGTCTTTACAAAATAATATGAAGAAAAACTTAAAATAAACCCTATACCAATCCCTCGGCCAGCGTGGTATTAGTAGGCTAAGTATACCTCCAGCATGGGAAGAGGCCCGTCCCTGCAGTAGGACATTAATGGGCTGTTATGAAAAGAACAAAGGGAGGAGAAGTACAGAACAGAGGGCTCACTCTCTATTGTGTTTAAAAAAAATATTGTTGTCTTTTAAAAGTATAATTTAACCCTTTCACAGTTGCGCCAGCAGACACAATTGTTAAGCAATGCACATGTACCATATATGGCTCATGAGACAGGGAACGTGTTAAAAAATATAATAATTAATTACTTAATTCTGCAGATGTAGGTGTGCTTGTATCAATACTGTACACTCTCTTCCTATAATTAGGCCACTTATAATAAATTTCCTCTAATTCACGCACTTTATTAAACCTGGTTCTATTCAAAATATTTATATTAAATTGCTTCAAATGATGGGGCCATGATGTTTCATTTGTGAATAAGTTTACCACTGAAATAAATATTAAAATAAAGTCTGCGTATTTTGAACTATTCGCACAATACATTATGCTACGACAATTACTTACTTCTATCCTTTTATTTTAATTATTTCTCACATATTCACACAACGCCAACTAGTCCCAAACTAAGCAGAGATTGTACTATGGGTACTAGACAACGGATAAAAATACTTGAATACTTATAAACATACATAAAAATATTTTCTTTTTGTTAATACATACATATTTTACATTATAAACACTCAGACCAATGCAAACAATCATGTTCATGCAAACAAAAATTTCCATTGAATTGAACCCAAGACCTCTGCGTAGCGGTCATGTTATAATATAACCACTACGCCACAGACTAGGTCGTCAAATCTATGTATCTCAACGATACGTTATTCCATCATGAACTATCTATTACACTGCACTTATTTGGTTAAATTGTCCACTATCACAACAGAAACGAATGGGGTGATAAATTGTAAGGAAAACTCTAGGCTTGCTTTGATTGCTGAATAGTCATGATTATAATAAATATGTATAAGTAGTTTAAAGCCTTGAACTACAATTTTATTATGAACATAAGATAAAAAGGAGAAACTATTATTAATACTTACTTGCAGAATATGTGTCAAGATTATCAATGTGCGGGAAATTGCTTAAAACCGTTTTTATAAAATCTGTTTTAATATCATCATTAATTTTAATAAGTCTTTCCAGACGAACACGTTTATTTACAGGTAATGAACTTCTTCTCATTTGGTACGTACTTTTTAAATTTGCTAAAAATTGTAAGAGGAAACTGTATAGGAATAAGTTATGAAAAGAAGAAAGACAATGGAAAAAATTGATACTCGAAGCGGGAATCGAACCCGCGTCTCTGGACTATACGCGTCCAGCACCATAACCTCTAGGCCACCCGACTACCCGTCCCGACTACCAAACTTAACCATTGCTTTATACGGCGCTGGGCCGGATTTTTCTAGTTATACCTTAGCTTTATAAGTAAAAAATTATGTGTAATTTAAATAAGTTATGATTACACAGAGCCCACCACAAGATGCACACGAATATTTGAGCGTGAACCGAACCGGAGACATCAGCGTAGCACCCTTCATTGGCTACTTCGTGGAGGACTCCGGTATAACTACTTTTAATAACTCAAAATAAAAATAAAACTTACTGTTTATTAATAATAAACCGAAATTTAAACACAAATCCACATATAATCTTTGTTTATTAGCGAACCAGATCATTTTTTCTAGAGCCGATAAAAATGTTGCAAAATTGCTCTGCATTGGTAAATCGTCAATAACTTCGTTAAATTTTGAACCATTGATCGTTCGCATCATTATTAAAACCATATAACTAATAAACAATATTATTAATTTACACATAACCATAATAAAATGAGCTTCCCGCTAAAGACTCTACACTTACTGAATACAAAAAAAAAACTAAGCGAAAGATCTAGATAAAGAAATAGAGAAGTATTTTATTATTTTACTCTGTTGATTATCCTATTGACTTCCATAATAACATACCTCGTTTAATAACTGATTGATACCAAAGAAATATTGTTTTATTGTATTAATTGTATTAACAATTTATGTACCGTCTTGATTAAAGTGCCTAGTTATATATAGTTTATATACTTAAATGAAATAAGCTTAGAATGTAAAGTATGTATTTACTCGTAGAGTAATCTAGGAACGAGTTCGTGTCTGTGGAATGGAATAGATACCAGACTGATTGTATTTCGGGCGACAGAGATGATGCTCTACGAAGCCGAAATTGGCCGATTGTCTATTTACAAAAGTCGATGTGTAATATTTACGGCCGGGTACTGTACATAAGCTCACATCATTTTTCTTTCCTAAGCTGGTATTTTGCCTTGTCTGCACAGTTCAACATAGATTGACTTGATCACTTTTAAAAATTAAAGGAAAGTGTTCCTGGTTTTCATTGCCCATCTTGAAAATACACTTCGAAGTCCACTGTCTAAATTTCTATGGGGCCATAATACTCAGTGGCTGTTCTTTTCATGAATAATCATCGTAATATCTTGTTTTCTAATAGACATACATGTTTTACTTAGTTTTAGTGTTTCTTTGTTTTCTCATAGCTTAAGCTTTGTAACTTCTAGTTTGTTTATTACTACTGAAGTCCATGATCACCTCTTGCCGTCAGGAGGGCTGCTTTTGCTGCATGGCCATGCTTGTCCACCTGCAGGGACTAACTTTCACCGTGCGTGGATGGAAACTTGGCTCGTAAATACCACGCTAGCAAGACGTTTTGGTGCCGTATTTTTACGGTTTCAAGTTATTTTTTCCTTCTTCATAAATATATGCCGAAATAACCCCATGTTTTGGAAAACGTGTAAGAATCTAAAAAAGGTAGAGTTTGCCAATAATAATCCGTAATAATAAATCCGTAGTGCCTACATCATCATTGTATTATTATGTCATGAATGATACACTGATAGAACTATATATTATAAATCCTGCAGGCGCTCAATCGTTTTATTTCCTTTATTTTACAAATAATTACAGAACTAGGTATGCTTAAACATTTATAAACAGCCCATTAAGTTACACTAAGATACAGGAGTTAATTTTTTACCTATAAATATACGTAAGAACTAGAAATATCCGAAAATAAAGAAAACGGGACTCTAACCCGCTTCGAGTACCAATTTTTTAATTGTCTTTCTTCTTTTCGGAGCCCATTAAGTAAGGAAAAATTGGTCTAATTGCCTATAACCTACCGGTTTAGATTGATCGACTTAGGTTGTACCATTAAAATGCCAAATTTTCCAACATGCTACTTGCGGTATTTCCCTTAGTCGGCACATTACGACACACATACTATAAGATAGTGATACTAATTATTTTAATTCTGTCAACGTATCAAGTGAGAGTTCAATCATTACTACAACTAATTACTACTTTGTAGTAGTAATAAAGTTGTTTCCGTCAACTTAAGACGAGTGGCGACATTTTCTTTTCTTTTCTCGTTATCAAGTATTTTATTTCATTTATTTCAAAGTACATTCTTGTTTGCTTTAGGAGACCACACAAACTTGTCAGTGAAATTAACCTATGCCGATTATATTTCATTAGGTAGGTAGTAGGTAGGTACTATTTAATAAAATGTCATAATTTTTAATAAACTTCAGACGTTGCATGTAGTACTTGAAATTGAAATTGGAATGGCATTCACTATTTTTTTTTGCTTTATACCATACGTTTGCTCTTAACAATAATTGTAGCATCAGCAAACCACGATCAGCAGGATCTCGCAAAAACATCTAAGCATTAAACTCAGTGCATCAGCTTAATTAATAAGATGAAATTGAAGAATTAAAAAACCTCTCTATCTTTCCATATCTGTAAATATCATCATCATCATAACAGCCCATTAATGTCCCACTGCAGGGACGGGCCACCTCCCGGGACGAAGTAAAATATATGTATATGTTATTACTACCTTTTGCCCGCGGCTGTGCTCGCGTTAAATTCGGGGTACCACTGTATCCTTTCCTGGACACAGAAAAAAAAGATGCCTATGTTACTCTCCTTCCCTTTACCTATCTACATTTTAAAAATCACGCCTATTCGTCGCCGTGAAAGAAAGACAAACAGACACACTTTCCCATGTATAATATTAGTATGGATATCAGCCGATGGACGTCCACTGCTGGACATAGACCTCCTCCAAAAGCTTCCACTCTGCGCGGTCTTGTGCCTCCCTCATCCATCGTCTTTCAGCCCTCCTAACTAATATTATTGTATAACACCTTTAAAGAAACACGGACTTTAGGGTCATCGTGCCTTTCTAATAACAGTGCATTCCCGGAATTAATTGCACTTTCTCATGATACCTAATATTCTCTTAAGTCTTAAACAATACGCATAAATGAAATAATAATCATAATACGTATACAGGTAATTATTCGATTCACTCGACACCCATAGACAATAGAATAATCGATTATAATAATACAATAGTAAATAATTTTCTAATATAAAAACCTACCTACCTACTCAAACTAGAAACTTGATTATTTACTATTGTAAATAACTAGAAACTTGAGTACTTACGCCGTTTCGAAATACTAAGTAAAACTAAGGCTACATAATACTAATACTACTTACTGCAAAGGACTTTATTACTTAAACGGCTTAATTATACCAATTTGATTGAACATCCAACCTCTAAACTTGGGGTTTCAAATACCATGCAACGGACTTTACTTGCATTGATATGAACGAGTCGGTATTTATAATCAACTAGCTGTTGCCCGGCTTCACCCGCGTTGTATAGGCAGCTTAAATGTTATTCTACACCCTAAACTACCTATATTTCAAGTTTCATCAAAATCCATTCACTAGTTTTTCCCTGAAAGAGTAACAAAGGAACAAACATCCATCCATCCATACATCCTCACAAACTTTCGCATTTATAATATTAGTAGGATAGGAAGTAAATCAATGGTCTGGTTTTGAAGTTTGATTATCGAAATTAGAAAATTATTTCTGTTGGTAGGATGAGCTTCTTATAAATGTTGAAATATCTATATGAAAACCGTCGGTTTCTCTAGTAAAGAAGAAAGCCTTGAGGTACTTTAGGTGTACACCTAAAGCTCTCTTGTACAAAAGAGCTTGTGGTGAGTAGGCCAATTTTCCTTCCATATACCGAAGCGGTACAGTATCCGCTACGTAACGTTCAGGTGACATAATTAAAACACAATTTCACAATAAAACAAGACAGTTTTAATAACACTAAATAACATGTAGATACATAAGCCTTTCTACAAAGTCTTATATTAAGCTACTAGAGTTTTTTTTTAATAACTTCTTAAATTATATTACCATCTCCGGGTAGTACCAAAGAAGAATACATTGGTTACTACTTCATCTCAATCAAAAAACAAAAGAATAAGTTCCCAGATATTAGGTATGTTTCTCTCTGCTGTCAATTCGTCTGATCAACGTGGTTCTCCGTCAGTACATAAAATCCTTCAATGTAGTAGGACACTTTTAAGAGATTATAAAACATACCAAATAACAAGAACATAAGTAATTACTAAGCTAAAGCAAGACTACGTATAAACATTATATTTAAATACTTTCTGGTGCCCGCGTCTTCGTCTGCGCAGTATTAGTATTTCGAGTAGTTTAAATTATAAATACAGTATCCTTATAAATTGTAGCCTATGTGTTATTCTGATGTATAACACATAGAGATTAAAGATTTTTTTAAATCCATTTAGTAGTTCTATGTGAAAGAACTTAAACTGTCATGGTCACATTCACTATTGTTAAACGAATTATCGGGATATTTACCATGTTTAGAGTTGTTAAGTTTCAAGCTGCTACAAGCGCCATGATCACGGAGAAACTGCGGTTAATAAGTCTTAAGCATAAAAGTATCGTTCTACCCTAGTAACAGCGTCGAAATGTCTGAAACTTAACAACTCTAAACATGGTAAATATCCCGATAATTCGTTTAATAATAAACATCCATACTTACAAAATTAGGTTTATTATATTAATGAGGTATTTTTTGTAAATACTGACACATTATATAAAACATCCAGATAAGCTAAACATTCATGATCATGCACACAAAGATTTGCATTGCGGAAATCTATTTTATTCTCAGGTCTGCCACATATAATTAATAACTTCAACAAGATCTATACAAATAAAAATATACATAAAGTAAAGTCTGTTTTTATTCCTAAATTAAAAATATGCTTAACTCATCAAATTCTAGATTGCACGGTGAAGGGGAGTGGACATAGTGAGCGGAAGAGAAGTGACATTAAATGCACGTCCGGTTGACATTGCTTCCACAATCGAGGCCAACAGTACTTGTTGGCACTTTCAAGAGAAGACCTTTGTGACAAGGAAGCTTCTATAAGGTTACTACTATTCCTTTCAAAATGATTGACAGGTCTTAGTCGTTTGACCAATCACCCTTACGGAACTACGAGTATGTTTTAATTTTCTAATAAGATCTGATGGATGACAAATGCCGGAATGAGGCCCTGTTTTCCGATAGGAATTACTGACATTTAACATAAAATTTGTCGTCATAATAAATAGTTAATTTTTTAGACAATACATTCTGCCTTTTGTTATCATTTGGACGTGCAAAAATGGTGAAAACAGGTCCATCCAATTGAGTAGCTCGAACTCGAACCAAATCAAACTAAAATCCTATCGCTAACATCAATTCGTAAAATTACAAGTTACATCTAACAGGCATTTAATCGGTACACTTACTATTAAAACAAATTGTGCTAATCAGTAATAATTCTCCATGATATATCTGATGGCAGCAGCTAACATCCCTGCCGCGACAGCCGTCGTGTGAACATTGCATGTGTTACCCATTATCATTTGGTCCCCAATAGTGAATTGCCAAGCGAAGTTTTCGCTACGTGATTGTTCAACGTTAGGATCGTCTTCGTATGGTCTTGAGATGTTGAAGCATCCTGATGCAGTTTGAAAGTCCATTACTTCGTCTAACCAAGATCTTCTGACAAACTGTGCGTGGCCTTCAAGGCTACATAGACTTACTGCAAAAAAAGGTTAGATACATTAAAAATTTAGATCGGAATTCAAATCCAGAATTGATTTGATATTATATCGGCTGACACGCCTTAAATCTATAAACGTTTGCCTTGCTGTATTAAAAAGGAATAGGTATATTCCAGACACTTACACTATATTAACTTTAAAACTTTAGTGTTTCATTTTATATAATTATTATTTACACGGGTATTAACACGATTTATTATTATTTGGTAAATATTAAGTAATAATTTACCTTTGAGGCTCTCGACGTTTCGGCCAGATTACACCAGCCGTGGTCAGTAGTAGATCCTGTCCAGTCTACTCGTGACCACGGCTGGTGTAATCTGGCCGAAACGTCGAGAGCCTCAAAGGCTTACATTTATTATTATTTGGTAAATATTAAGTAATAACTTATTATTACTTAATATTTACCAAATAATAATAAATCGTGTTAATACCCGTGTAAATAATAACTTACTCCATAATTTGGTAAGTGGTTGCTGTTCCAGAAACATGTTTTTCGAATTATACTCAATTTTGCGTGTTATGTGCAACAACACCCCATGTCTATTTTATCGGACTCGGCTAAAATTAACAACGGTATAATAATTTCTTAACTTAGCATAATAGTTGATTATATAAACTACTTACGTTGTTCCATGAATAGATCTGGTAGTTCAAAGTCGTGGTAAGCAATAAACTCTGCCTCATTATACACTCTTGCACACCAACTGTCTAAAAGTTTCTTGTCCTCTGCTGCAGATAATAGGGAGCAGCCTCGCGAAAACCGACTTAATATCAAAAATAGTATTCTGGAAATATTCAATTTCAAAATGTTAATTATTTACAAGTGGTGCAAAAAACCTACTACTATCTCATTGGTAGTAATAGTTATCTCAGAGAAAAACTATGCAAAGTATATTATTGCGAGAATAAAATAACTTGAAATAAAACAAAAGAGTAAATCATGTTATTTTCTTTCTTTGGAAGGTACTTGAAGAATATAAACATAGTATAAAATATTTTTACGATTGTGTCATTGTTTTTGAAACAATTGCCTTGCGTAGCGTCATCCTGATTGCAAACTCGACTATTGCATCTGAAGAAAGTATGTAATTAAGTTCTAATTTTAAACTCATCGTATACCTTGGCAAGACGTACTGCTGCTAAATATTTCAGCAATGCTTTAGAATCTTTTATTATGTACAAAAGTTACAATATTATGACTTATTTATTTAACGCCATAAAACAGCCCTTATTAGTAAAGATAACCGTGGATTCAATATTGATCAGCAAGCATTTTAAAATGGTTGAGAAGAAACCAGAAAGTTTCTATAATTGTTATAACTTTTAAAATATTGTATAAGTCTATTGTGGTTTCAGTGTAGAGGCATTACTGCTAAAATGTGCCAATGGTCAATGGCTCTGGGCAATGAATAGACTCTTACCTGTGCGTTTGTCCATAACCATAGTTAGTGCCGTGAAGAATTAATTTAGCACAAGTGTAGGGTACTTGACAATGCACCAATTTCAATCTGTCATTAATCGGGTTCTGCGCCAGTAAAGCTAAGCAAGTATCTGAAAATTTCATTTAAAATTAAGTACTATCTCCTTGTCATGTTAAATAATTATAATAAAAAAAAAACATTTTAATTTTCCAAACAGAAACAGAAGGCCCTGTTTCAGTCAATAGCTATAATATTGACACCTTTAACTTTCTTGTCCCTTCGACTAATACTTAAGGCAAATACAGCTATGCAGGCTACTGTCAAGGTATATCATCGCTACTAAACTACACTAGTTAGATACGGGACAGATAAGGATCTTAAATAAAGCTGTCTGTATAGTGGGGTTTCCCAAGGATCAGCTCTCGGACCTGCTTTATTACTTCGCTTGTCATCATCAGTCCCCTGCCCTTATCCCAATTTTATTTGGGTCCGGCGCAGCATGTCTTTTTCTATTATACTTTTCTATCGGACGTCATCTCACAAGTCACACTCTTCGCAACCATATCGTCTTTCACACAATCCATCTATCGTTTCTTTGGTTGTCTTCTTCCCCTATATTCATCCACATACATGTTCAACACCTTGTCGCTTGTCAAGTAAGAGATAATTGTGGGAAAGAGAATGTGATGAGCAGGCAGAGAGCTTACAACAATGGTATTGCAATGATTATATATTATAATTTACCTGATTCCGCTGGTGTTGGTGAACTTGTTTCAATACTGTAAACTCTTTTCTTATAATTGGACCACTTATAATAAACAACCTCCAATTCTTTTCTGGTATAAAACTTGGTTTTATTCAACACTTCTATGTTAAACTGTCTCAAATGATTCGGCCATGAGGTTTCATTTGTAAAAAGGTTTACCACTAAAAATGAATACAAAATTTTAATTAACTTAATAACATCGTAGTTTTTAATTTAATATAACTTTAAGTAAATCATTATTTCTAAAAAGACGAGGTACAAAAGTTTCGATCTGATTTCTAATGATTCAGATTTAGTCAAGTTCTCCACTTTTTTATGACACCAGGAGGATTTATACAGAACTAAAAAGCACCTTTCTCTCTTTATTGAAATAATGCTTATGCGTAATAGGACCAAGACAGCAAGTGTCGTAATGTAAATGTAATAAGAAAAACATACAAGATACACAACCCAATGCAAGATAATAATGAATCAGGATAAACAACATCGATGAGGTCCTTCAAAGGATAGGTGACTCCTGATAAGTATTTCATCTAAGCGTCTCCTAGCCTCGGATGGCAAGTAGAAGCAGGATCAGCTATCTATGGCTTAAACAACTCCCGAAACCGGATTGTTTACTAATCACATAATAATAATAGAAATAACCAAATTATATTAGTCTTAAAATTAGTTTATAAGTCTTAAAACGAAACGCTAGATTCCCATCCCTCCACACAGGTCAATAATATTTCATAACAGCCCATTAATGTCCCACTGCAGGGACGGGACTCCTCCCATGACGGAGGGATACTTGGCCTACTCGTACCACGCTGGCCAGACATATTGGTATAGGGTTTAATTTCAAGTTTTCCTTCTTTTTATTTCGTAAAGTTAATATTCACGGATAATCCCTTAGTCTGTTATTACAACACCCATGGGATGAGACGGGGTGGTGACATATTGTATTCTTACTCCGTCACCACACGGAAAAATGATGTTTATAAAGTGGTATTATGATGGTATTATGATCATCTTGTGCTGTTATGAATAGCCATAGTAATGAAACAAAAACTTACTGCCAACTGGTGCATCGAAGTTATCAAGTTGCGGTAAATGACTTAAGACCATTTTTATAAAATATCTTATAATATCGTCATTTGTTTTTATAAGTCTCTCCATACGAACACGTTTATTTACAGGTAATCGATGTCCTCTCAGTTGTAATGTGCTTCTTAAATTCACTACAAAAATGAATAATATATTAATAATTCAGCTGCGTTAAATTTATTATTCTGGAGTATTATTCTGGAGTATTATTCTGGAGGAGGCCTTCACCCATAGAGGGGTCCAGGGTATATCGGACTAAAGTGACAAAAACTTAACTTAACTATTTTCTGTAAATTGCCACTGCACTAATAAAAGGCTTTTTATTTATTTTATTTTATTATAAATGTATTATTTAATCGTCCTCATATCAGCCAAACAAGACACAAAACCGGGTACCAACCCACCTGACCAGCAAGTAATGTTGAGCTGTAAGCCAAGTTTCCTTTCAATTATAAAGACATAGGCTGATGGTGAATTGTTGACGAATAACACTCTTCAATTATTTTTAAACACAGGCGGATACGCACAATAAACATTAGAATAATCACAAAATATTATAGAATACGCTCTGTTTAATATAGGTAAGGTATGATTCCAAGTCTATTAGTTATAATTTTGCTTAAAATATTACAATTTAATTACAAGTAGAATGATTGTAAAGTTATTGCAAAACTGCCAAAAGCTCATTACTAATCGTTATGTATGTTAAACATTAAAAAATATAAAAGGTCCTAGTTTTAATATTTAGCTCATATAGGTATGCAGGTAATAGAAAAAATAAACTAAATAAATAAAAAAAGCCCCAGAGTAAAAATAAAAACTATAAATAAAGAATTGTCGAAAATTAAATCTAATTTAAAGTTTAATCTTACCGTTTATCAAAAATATTCCAAAATTCAAATTTAAATCCACGTACAATCTGTGAGAATTAACGAAATACACTATTTTTTCGAGAGCTAACAAATATTTTTCTAAATTTGTTTTCACTGGTAAATCGTCAATAATTTCCATTTCTTTATATTTAGTCCCATCAATAGCTGATACCATTATAACTATTGAACAAAGGAATAATATTATTATTAAACACGAGCGAGCCATCATGAAAAAAGAATGTTTTCCCGCGAAGACGCTTCAGTGACTGAATTCAAAAGAAAACTGAGAGTTGTACCTACACCACATTAGTTTTTATTTGCCGTAGGTACTAACATTCTGTAAACAAAAATAGAAAATAAAACAATATCTATTGTCTTAAACATTTTAAGTTTATTATTTAGATTATTGCAAGCACTGTAATTATGACATAAGCGCCTAAACTATTATCTAATTATTGATATTTGTAATAAATATTTGTTTTGTAAACAATAATTAATTACGTAAGTAACTAGAGTTGCTGGTTATGAATAATACCTCATATCATAACAAAGCTATTAATATTACTGGATTGAACTAAAACAACTTGCGTCCCAGGTGTAAAGCAAAGTTTATCTGCATCTGGTATGGACCAGAGAGAAGCCTACCATCAGTTAAGGGAATTATATCTATCTTGTCACCAGGTCATATTCCTCACACTTTCACACAACGCCATCCAGCCCCAAACTAAGCAGAGCTACTAACGGATAAACATACTTAAATACTTTTTTTTTTGTAAATACATACATATTATACATAAGAAAACACCCAGACCGACGCAAATCATGTTCATTCACACAAAGATTTGAATTGAGCGGGAATCGAACCCGAGACCTCTGCGTACTAGTCATATTAAATAACCACTACGCCACAGAGGTCGACGTATAAAACATAGAGTAAAATCTGTAAAAAAAGTCACAGTACGAATAATAAAATTAAATAAAAGACAGAGCCTCGATCTGCTTTGTGAAAAAGAAAATATCATATGAAAAGTGGTAATACCTAATGCGATAATGACAATTTAAAAATTAATTAAGTTAGTTATATTTCAAACCACACACCCTCTTTATAATTTCAAAATAAGAAAGTCAATGATTAACTGTATAATATTTATAGATTTATTCACAGATATTAGTAATATGAAAAAGGGATTATAGTGATGTTCTACCCATTTAAAATACTGGTCATATTTTCTAAAATGTGCAAAATTATAGTTTACCAAATTTGAAACAAGTTGTACAAAGAGCCGTCGCGGAAATTAATATGAATAATAAAATAGAACGTGCAATGACTTAGGTACCAAGTCATTGACTACCTTCCATCCTTTGTATATAAATAATTCTTGGGATAGGTCCTATTGTGTTGCAAAATGGATTACAAAACTATATTATTCAATATAATATAATCAAACTATTCAATATGTATAAATAGAAATAGAAAATCATTTATTGTCGCGTTGAGATGAACGTATTTCGAAAAGATCAACAAAATGAAAATGAAGAGGTACCTATTTTTTTTAGGGAGGGATTGCTCATGGAGCTTATACGCCAGGCGGAGAGGTCTGTCTCACTTCTATTGACTTAAGCCCTCGGTGTGGTCTGATGGACGCAGGAAACCATGATTCTTTCGCAGAAAATATACATATACTTAGATACCAAGTGTTATGATAACATTATAGTGCACACTAGCTCTTTGGATTAAAAGATTTCTGCAATGGAATCTTAACAAATATTTTACTCAATCCAATGTACTCGTAGCTTAAAACAATATTTCATTTTATCATCATAACAGTCCATTAATGTCCCACTGCAGGGACGGGCCTCTTCCCGTGATGGAGGGCTACTTGGCCTACTTATACCTATCACGCTGCCCAGACATATTGGTATAGCTTTTAATTTCAAGTTTTCCTTCTTTTTATTTCGTAAAGATAGTAGTTACGGTTATTCCCTTAGTCGGTTTTTACGACACCCATGGGATGAGATGGGGTGGTGACATATTGTATTCTTACTCCGTCACCACACGGATAACACAACGTGACTGTTTCCATAATATTTATATTTCTTCTTTGTGTTTTCTTCTAAAAATAAGCAATTATACATAGATAGATATTGTCTATAGCTGGAATAAAGAACTTTACAACACCTGCTCGGTCAGTAGGTGGTAAAGGTGACTGAGGGAGTTTGAAACATATTATTTACTAGCTTTTGCCCGCGGCTTCGCTCGCGTTAAATTCGGGGTAGCACTGTTCCCCTTTCCTGGACACGGAAAAAAACAAAAAAGTAGTGTATGTTACTCTCCATCCCTTCAACTATCTCCACTTGAAAAATCAC